>CP136883.1:21305000-22505000 GCA_033000465.1 Sciaenops ocellatus
AAAGTCCATCAGGTGTCTGATAGGACTAATTCGTGTTAATCATTAGTCTCAATGTTGGGTTGGTTTGATTTTTTTTTTTTCTTTTTTAATAATGCTCTACTTCTGCTGCGGGTTTTTGTGCCTCAATAAACAGTTGTTTTTCTTTTCTGATGCCTTCATCTGTTTTGAGTTTGACCATAAGGGTTGTCTGACTTGAACATGCATATATTTTAATTTACATTGTAAACGTGTTCATTTCACATGATTATTTCCTGTCATTGTTTGAGGATTTGTTCTCGCTGAAGTGCTTATTGAAACCACACGTGGGCTTAATATTGATATCCTACATATCTTTCTTTAATTTTCCATATTAAGCCTGGAATGGTGCATCAAGAGACAAGTTCAAACATGCACATCAAAGCTTTTTTTTCTGTATCTGGACCATTACAGGTAGGACAGAACTGTTATGAACTGTATGTTTGGGAATGTGCAAATCAAAGATGTAAAATATTCACTCATGTGACTCTTTAGTGAGGATGTGATTATGTTTGATGGACATTGTGCAGCAAATAAAAGTATTTTCTCTTCATACATTGTGTGACTGTATTTTTTATTTTGAGTGTTCAGGCTGTATTGACAGCAGGCTCATGTTGCATAGTATACTTTCAGCGGCCACTTCATTAGGTGAACCTGTAACAGCAACAGCTGTGCTATAAATCCTACTTTTATAATAGTAATTATTCTACTTTCTGGTCATCATTGAGGACACAATGATGCGTGGTGGTGTACTGGACTGCATTTTAAAAGGTGTTTCTATTATGGCCCTCTCATGTATGTAAATGATGTGGCCAAAACACCTCTCAATATAATGCAGTCCAGTTCAACACTACTGCAAACTACAACGTCAATAATTTTGACTACATATTCTTAAACCTGCATTGATTTTTGGCCCACACAGGCAGCTCAACAAGCTGCAAACACACCAGACATGCATATCCGCTTCATATCGCAAACAAACAGCATTTTTACAAACAACGCTGATGATAGCTGTGATAGAGCTGTGGGTTGTAAAACTAGAACGGTGACGTGCAAGGTGCCAAAAAATGTATGGCTGAAGGTAAATGCAGTCAGGTGATAGTTTTCTCTGAACTTCTTTCTTTTCTTTCTTTGTTTTGACATATTGTTGATGTAAAAAATGTTGATCATAGGAGCTTTATCTCCAGGTCCATCCAATCACACCCTGACCTTTAAGAGCAGGACAGATGCTACCCAAAAAACATCAAAACAACCAGTTTTGATCCACTGGCTGTGAACAGCAGACCAAAGCTGATCACAGTTTCAAACTCGGAGAAACAGGGTTTAATTTCCAGCATGAACAGACATGCAAAAGGTGCCAGAGTGAGAACAGAGTAGACAGAAGTAGCAGCTAAGGTAACACATGCAGGCTGATCTTTACCCTGTTATAAATGCCAAAGGTCCCACAGAGTAATGCTCCACCTATTCATATACACACGACTTTGTTGAAACTTGTTTCTAGTATGACCCGACAGACCTGTCACCTATAATGAAATAAACTATAGTTGTTGTATTGTTTATTTATCAGGAAGTCACTTTGACTTTTAGTGTGCAAAAAATCTGTAGTGAAAAACATATGACAAAGTTCTAAAGTTTACATTCACATTTTTGTTTACTGGATTTGATTTCCAGCAAAGACAAGCAGCTTAACCCATCAAAGCAGTTTAAATCACAGAAGACTCAGCTAGAGCGGAAGTGAACATTATCATCACTTATCTTGAGTTCAAGTGTATTCAGGTTTTGATGGTAGCTGGATGAGATTTGACCTATTCCACATAGTAAAAAGTTAGTACTTAGGGCTGATCATCTTAAAAAAAAGATGTCTAAAAACTTAAGACTGTTTCAACTGGTAATGTTAAGAACTCTGGGGAATATCCGACCTGCAGTCAATTTGTGTATGCACAGCAAAATCTCCACACCACGGGAAGTGAATATGCTCAAGGTCAGGAGTGAGGTGGTGGACAGAAAAATCCCATCAGACTCTCATAAGTGAGGAAGGTGATGGCGTTGACAGGGAAAGCCCTCAGGCTGTTCAGTAGGAGGCCTTTGAAAAAGACCCTTAGTCCCTCCTCTCTGATGCTCACTCTCATGCAGTGGAGGACCCCGTTGTACTCTCGGCCGCCCGCCCCTGACATCTGGAGCCGGGCCTTTATTACATCCATGGGCGTGGCAAAGGCCCAAGTCACTACGCCTGCCGATCCACCTGCTATCAGTATAGCAAACGTACCTAAAGACAGAGAAGTTCAGAGCATAATGTAAATATTTCTAGATTAAAATAAAGCTGCATATACACACACAGCATTTCATCCATTATTTTTGACCTGTCATATTTCACACACTACCCTGGTTACATATTTATCGAGGGGTGCCTCTGAAACTGACCTGGTTGTTTGCCGGTCTCAGTCAGAGCCTTTAGAATGGCCTCATAAGGCAAGAAGTAAAGTCCATAGCAGGGTACGTCCCTCAGGGCGAGAGCCAGCCCACCTCTGAACAGACCCCTGGGTCCCTCGCCCTTCAGGATGACGGCGACACAATGAGTGGGTCCACGGTACCGTTCAGCAGTGGTTTGACCCTGCAGACGCACCTTCACCAGGTCAATGGGTGCACAAACAAGCACCTGAAAGCAGATCAAGTTGAAGGGTCAGTCCACCCAAATTATGTCAAATAGTTTTAAGTAAATATTTTGTTTTAGTGATTTTTTTGTTTGTTTTTAGTCAGAATTTTTATGGCAGTTTTATGGCATAGGGCTTTTAGAAACACAACAACAAAATGTCAACAAATTCCATGAAAAGAGAAAAACCAACGACTGAAACATGCACTGACTGTGCAGCCTAATGTATATTAATAAACAGAAACATCCATAACAAGAGGTTCAGGTGCTCCCTTTCTCTTTGCTCAGGTAAAGTAAAAGCTGCTCTCAGAAGCTTCGAGAATAAGAGGAAATTCTTGGTTGATGGCCCCCTGGTGTAAATAAAATACTGTGTGCAGTGTTTCCCACAGGAGTTTGTGAGACTGCGGTGGGTGGACCACGGACGCTCTGGGGTTTAGTCTGTTTTTCATGGTTCTCTCAGAAGGATTTCTTTCTTTTCATCCAGCATCACAATTGGTTCAAAATTTCCTCTTGGTACTTCTTGGACAGATAAGACAACTATTTAATCCTGCATCAACATTACAGCCTTTACTTGGGTGCAAGCATGAGGCTAAACTTGCACAATAAATATCAAAATTTACATGGGTGATTGCCACACTTTTGATTTTTATGAACCCTAGGCCTCCCCTCTGACACCAAGCTCAGGACAAACACATTCTTAACTCTCTTCTGACTTTTGTTCTGTGGGATGTAATGAACATTGAAACCTCTAGGGGCCAGAAGTACTTCACACTTTTTATCTTCATCTGACCTCTCCTTGGCCTTCTTTCTCTTCACAAGCCTTATAGTAGGCGCACACATGCTGCACAAAATAGAAATTATTTTATGATACCTCTGTGAATGAAGAGGTTTCACACCCTGAGAATGTCGTCCTAAAAGCCATTATATGGTCCTGCAAGGTGTTCCAGGTGTTTTTCGAGATAAATGTCTTGGCATTCTTACCTGCATCAGTCCTGAGAAGCAGCCTGCAGTGAAGACCTGTGCAGAAGAGGCCGCTTTGCCTTGGCTACGGTCATTGCGCTGAGACTGAGTGAGGAAATCTAAGGCATTACTGTAAGAGCCAAAGACAACAGAGTTGATGATTCCTGTGGTCATCACTGGAAATGCCATGCCCTTGAAGAATCCATGGAGCTGATATAATAAAGGCATAATAAACAGATAAATAAGCATGCGTTGATACTTTCTGTCACGTGTCTTCTAGTGGACACTGGGGGTGTTTATGCAGTAGTAATATTTGTAGTAAAACAACTTAAGTGAATAAAACACCTACTCCTTCATGAGCGTATGTTTTAGCCACACAGTGAAATATCCCTTTATACACAGACTGGGCCTGCAGTCGCACCTACAAGTGAAACATGAGGTGTTAGAAAAAGCAAGTTTAATACATCGACTCATGTTTATGGGTTTCAGTGTGTCATGCAACCTTCACGGTGTCTAATGGATGTCCAAATGCCAGTCCCACTGAGCCTGCAATAACCAACAAGGAAATGTTATTTCTCCAGATATATGTGCACAAATACTATTTACTGTCATAAATACAAATGTGTTTTTGTTTTGTTGTTTTTTTGTACCTGAAATACACCCAGCTATAAATTCCAAGAAAGGCATGACTCTCACAATTATACACCCTGCAAAGAAGACCAAAATGTTTGAAGTGTTATAAAGATAAAGCCTGAGCCGAGGACGCAGATTGACAGCTGTAAAAGCTACAAAGTATATCGACAGCCAAGGCTGGTTAATATATGACTGACAGTTGTAAAAGTGTATTGTAAAGGCAGCTGACATGATACGTTTACATCTCCTATAGGCAAAATGTATTTTTTTTTTGTCCAGTTGTTCCGGTAATAACAACAGATGAACAACAGGAGCTCTGTTCTAAAGAAATATTACAACATTACTATATAATTCATAGTATGGAACAATGCTTCTCAAGTCAAATAGACCTTTCACAGCAACCATTTCAACATGAAACACAGGTGTTACCAATGATACTCATTAAGGTTCAGTTCCATTCAGCTCAAACAGAGTCAGGGTGCTGCTGTGGTGCATGTTGACTCGATGGAAAATCTCTGCTGCAATAAATGGAACACAACCTTAATTAGCATCATTGGTAACACCTGTGATGACCCTACTATTTCATGGCAAAATGGCTGCTGTGAAAAAAGGTCTAATGTGAAAAATTTCTGTCAAAACCTGTGTGCTTTTATTGCTGACAATATGGCTGCAGTTTGCATCTGCATATGTCCAAATTCCATATCCATGCAAGCAATAAATTCATCCAATTAAAGCAAAGCAATTTAAACTGCAGCAGATTGTACTATGTTAAGCTTAAGTACATGTTCTGTACACGTAAATTGTCGTAAAATATGTCTGTGCATGTCTTTACAGCATGATGCCAAAGTCCTGTTGATAGACAATTGATAATAAAAACGTAAAACACAAGCGTTTATTTCACACAAGTACTCCTGTAGTTATTTCACCAAGCCTCCTGTGTACAAGTTTAAACAGCTGCGAAGTGTTTTCCACATCTCTTCCTCTGACTTCACGTCCATTAATGTCTAACGTTAGCCTGTTCAGCACTAGCTTCAAACACAGCTAGCTGCACACTCCGTGCTATACATTTAACCAGATAACGTATCATACGACGCATTGTATCGTGCAAAACCTACCTTTTGTAAGAGTCACCTCATTTTGCGAACAGCCCCAGGATAACACTCCCTATTGTGTGGACCTAGCACTAAACTTCATCTGGCAGAGTGCCCGCCTCAATCCTGCCTAACAACGCCCCTTAGCTGTGCTGTGTAAACCCCTGCCTGTTGTTCATTTTATTATTTTATTACATCAACTGCCACTTCATGAAGTCCAAGCTGAGAGAAGTGTTTGACTGATGTGACATCCTGCTGTTCAGAAGCTGTGAGGTGTGCCACATATACAGCACAGTGCATACGTATTTGTACTGTGAGGAGTTAATACTGTTGGCTCTGAGTTTTCAGGATAATAAACTTCAGCTGGACTTTACACCAACATCAGATGAACAGAGAATTGCATCTCTTTCTATACCTAGTCTTTTAAGATTTTAAGCGACAGAACGCAGTTGTTTAAATTAAAATAAACTTAAATAATATCTTTTTATATAATATTTGGTGTCAAATTCTTAACAGTCAATGACTGTCTGGTGTCTGCAGCTTACATATGTACGCTATATCAGCAGATACACGCAGCTTCCCTGTTGTTGCATTGCTACACCTAAAATGTTCTTTCTTTTTGCCTTTAGATTGAGGACTGATGTGGCTATTGAAGAACCTGTTTGACCATCAAAACTCCTTTCTCACTGTTTGTTCAATATCCTGCTGCGTTTTCCTTAAGGTTCCCTTCCCAACAGAATTCAGCACTTTTTTCACATTTGCTATTGATCTCTAAAGCAATAGTGAATTCGTCACTATCCCCTGACTTACAACTGTAGTGTCCTTAAATCTGCTCAGGAACTTTTTGTAAATGTTTCCACCATACTGAGATTAAATTGTGAGCAAAACATGCAGCCAATTAAAAAGATACTAATAATCTTTAACTCTCTTATCAGTCATGCCAGTATCACTTGTTGTAGCATTGTAATTATAATTATTATTATAATTAGCATTATAAACTTCTGGAAGTTAAGGACCCAATAAAGGATAATTAACAATATGCTACAGGGAAATAAAACATTTTAAAAGTCCCACACATATGACCCAGCTGTTCATTTGTCAGATAAGGATGTTAGTGATTTTTGAGATTATATTGCCCATGGCTTGAGGGAAGTCTGCTACTCACATGGGAGAATAGTTAGTACAATAAGGACAGTGGAGCTCTGCTCAGTCTTCTAGGGTGCACTTAACCCATATAACGTTGTCCAGGGATGAGTTGTGGTGTCACTCCACAGCATCTAGTGCTCTCCCTTGGATCTGGATTATACAGGGCTGTCATGGATCTGCTATTGAGTATAAATATAATTGAACCAACCAATTGAAAGTACACTGATCCAGAAACTCTCAGCACTGCAAAGATTGCCAACCAGGTCAGAGACAACACCAAGAGGAAGAAGAAAAAACTCTTGCAAGTGGACTACGAGGAGCTGCAGGTGGCCCACATCATCAATGAGGAGAAGTTCACCAACGAGGTCCAGGCAGAGAAGAACAAGAACAAGCTTCTCCAAGAGGAACTGGAACGGCTCCGTATTTCATACCAAGTGCTCGATGGAAGGTATGAAAATGATGTTCCCAAAATCAGAAAGCAGGCTGATGCCCTTCAGTGTGATCTTGATAACGAGATCGTGCAAAAGAATCGCCTGCAATCTGATTTTCATGAAGCCACCGCTGCGCTCCAGGTGGAGAGAGAGAAGAACAAGACTCTCCAAGAACAACTTGACAAGATAAGTGTGTCACTCCGTGAGGTCAACCTTAGTTATCAAGCTGATGTAATTGATGTCAGACAGCAGGCTGACACCCTTAGGTCTGACCTTGAGAGGGAACTCAAGCAGAAGAAACTCCTGCAAACAACTTATGAGGAGCTGCAAGAGGCACACAAACTGCTCAGCTTGATGCAGAGAAGGAGAAGAAAAAGATTCTCCAGCAAGAAATGGACAAGATCCACATTTCACACGGTGAGATTACCCAGAAGTATGAAACCGATGTCATCACGGTTAGATAGCAAGTCAACACTCTTCAGCGTGAGCTTGACGAGGAAATCAGATGGCGGAGGAGATCACTGTCCTGCAGCAAAATGCCCTTGAGAAGGAGGAGATTTTTGGGAGAGAGCTGGAGGAGCTGAAAACTCAGCTCAGTGTTCAGATCTCACTCAACCTGAAGCTCTCCACTGAGCTCAAGACTGAGCCGTGATGACAAACGTGATGACAAACATGAGGATGAGCGCATGGCTCATCCTCACGTTTGTCATCACGGCCGGTGATTTTTTTGGGGCAGCAGCAGCAGGAATCCAGGAGGAGAAGGAGGCTGATTGTCAATGAGGAGAAGCGGTGTGAGAAGCAGGAGACCATCGGTCCTGCACCACCCCTCGAATCCCAGAAAGAGGCTCAGGGAAATCCTCCTGAGAGGACAGCAGAGCCACCTTCTGGTGTTGGGGAAACCAAAGAGGTGGAAGAAGAAGAAGGAGGACTAAAATAACATCAAGTTTTGTTTGTTTTCTCCAGGTGCTCTTGTTTCCCCCACATGTCCAAAGATGCAGGGAAAAAAAATAGTCCCCAACATCAACCAAAAAAAAAAAAAAAATAGTAAAAAAAAAAAAAGACAAAAAAAAAAAAAGTTATAGTCCCCTACATCAACATCAACCAAAACAAAACAAAAAAGCCAAAAAAGCAGGCAGAAAAAAAGAAAAGAAAAAATTCAGATATTTTTGTAGTTTTTGTAGTTGTACAGTACAACTTTGTTTGTCTGTCTTATCTAGATTTAGGATGACATTACATCTCCTAAAATTGTTACACGATTTGAATTTAGCTGTTAATATCATGACTAAAGATTAAAATGTAATATTCATTCAAATATTTTATTATTTCTAATTGTTTATGCTAAATTCCTTTTTTTTGAGGGGTCACAGACCTCGTGGTAAAGACAACTTTCCCAGTGAAATAACATGACATGTTTGGTGTCAATAGATTCATCGCAATCTTAAAATCCATATAAAACTGGCTTCACTACTAACAGTAATGTTAAAGCCAGATGATCCACCAACATTTTCAGAAGGTTTAAAGTAGGCCAAATAAACAAAGAACTGAGGAGGATAATAATTACAATATTTAGATCACAGTGATCGATAAGCAGAGCCTAATTAGAATGAAACCTTTGCTTCTATTTTTCACTTCCAGATGAAGTGACTTTTGTTGTTCTGACTCCACCTGGTGACTCAACCATCTGTTGTCACGTAAATGTAGGCGTAGGTTTAAAAAGCCCTTGAACCTTTTCTGGATTCCAAACTTATAGGCCTGTTAATATGTTTGATATTTCAGCCTGTGGTTTATTTAGTGAAGCCTGGTTCACCCACAAAGCTCCTTCCACTTGTTGTCTAATGAGGCCTTTTGTCAGGACTGTGTGAATGTGTACAGACTGAGCTCTATGGACACCTTCTGTTGTTTGTTTCAGTCTGGTTAAGGTGGTATAACTCACATCTCTGTGATTTTTTAAACCTTCTATTGTGTTGAAAAAAAACCCCATCCATTATGTTTTGAGTCTAATTGACCTGCACTGTCTCTACACACTCACAAACAAATAATCAGTTCAAATTAGTGCAATTTTATTATCTCTTGTCAGAGAATTCACAGACGAATAACAAATTACTCCATTATTTATTCATGATTAGTTTGGATTTCCATCTCAGTGTTTTTTTCTGTGCCTTGAGTGTTGAAGCTTTGAAGCAGAGTTTCAAAAGCAGCTTTCACCTCCGAAGCTTCAACTCTGCCTTAGATTACCTTACTTTGTGGCATTTGTATTGTGCTCTAGGCACAACATCAACAAACATGATGAAGGCCTCCACGTGGGTCCTGTTTTACCTGCTCCTCAGGACCTGTCTTATCAGGGTTCTTATGTCAAAAATCCAGTTTTAAACTGATCTTGACAGTGTGCTCAGATGATTTATGTTAAAGAATTATTTTTGTGTTTAATCGTATTATCACACAGCAAACCTGAGGATGTATTTTAGCACTGGAATATTGCACACACTGCACAGAGAGGATGAGGAACAAGGCATTGATAGGGGGTTCAGCAGCTAATTTCCACTATGCTTTGATTAAAGTACGATACTATATACACAGATCATTATAATGAACAGTAGAGGACCCAAACTGCAACACCAACCACAGAACAGAATACATTTATACAGTTTATTCAACCAAATTAATAGCACAACTCAGGAGCAGGGTGACTGGATAAGATCTTAAAGGTAGGAGATCCAGAACAGTGCAGGGCTGGTGGTGGCAGCAAACTTCAGGAGCAGGTGTTTAGATGAAGACTGAGCTGGATGGATGACTGGCAGGATTTCCTGAAGTACAGGGAAAGCAAGGTTAAACAGGATACAAAAAAGGAACACACAAGTTTCACAAAGTTGGCTGTTGTGTAATTACCACAAAAGGACACTGAACCATGTGGCACAGTCTGCAAGGTTGAACCAGTCCTTTATATAGCAGGGATGACTGGATGATGAGCAGCAGGTGGTGAGCTGACAGTCAGGTGAGAGGGAGACTGGAGGTCACACCCAGCAACACCCAAGACAGAGAGACAGAAGAGTCAGACAGAAACAGAAGGTGGAGTTTGATCACTTACATTTTCTTACAAGTAAGAACTAACTACCTACCACTACAGGCTACAACCTGCAGGCTGCCTCCACCTGCTGGTTGTAGCCTGAGGCAGGTACGTGGCAGGTCAGGCTCGAGCTGCTTGCCAGAGTCTGCATGTGGAGGCAGCCAGAAGGCTGGTGGAAGAGGTTGGCAGGTGGAAGGTCAGGCTCCAGCTGCTTGCCACAGTCTGTAGGTGGAGGCAGCCTGCAGGCTTGTGGCAGAGGCTGGCAGGTGGAGGCTCAGGCTCCATCTGCTTGCCACAGTCTGTAGGTGGAGGTGGCCTGCAGGCTGGAGGCAGAGGCAGGTAGGTGGAGGGTCAGTTAACGCTGCTTGTCAGAGTCTGCAGGTGGAGGCGGGCTGCAGGCTGTTGGCAGAGGTTGGTAGGTGGAGGGTCAGTCAAAGCTGCTTGCCAGAGTCTGCAGGTGGAGTTGGGCTGCAGGCTGGTGGCAGAGGCTGGTAGGTGGAAGGTCAGAGTACAGCTGATTGCCACAGTCTGTAGGTGGAGGCAGCGTGCAGGCTTGTGGCAGAGGTTGGTAGGTAGAGGGTCAGTCAAAGCTGTTTGCCAGAGTTTGCAGGTGGAGTTGGGCTGCAGGCTGTTGGCAGAGGCTGGTAGGTGGAGGATCAGGCTCCAGCTGCTTGCCGGACTCTGCAGGTGAGAGGGAGACTGGAGGTCACACCCAGCAACACCCAAAACGGAGAGACAGACGAGTCAGACAGAAACAGAAGGTGGAGTTTGGTCACTTACATTTCCTTACAAGTAAGAATTAACTACCTACCACTACAGGCTACAACCTGCAGTCCGTTTCCACCTGCAGGTTGTAGCCTGAGGATTGGAGGTGGATGATCAGGCTACTGTCGGTTGCCAGAGTGCAAGTGGAGGTGGATTGGGTCAGTCAAAGCTGCTTGCCAGAGTGTGCAGGTGGAGGTGGGCTGCAGGCTGTTGGCTGAGGCAGGTAGGTGAAGGGTCAGGCTCCAGCTGCTTGCCAGAGTCTTCAGGTGGAGGCGGCCTTAAGGCTGGAGGCAGAGGTTGGCAGGTGGAGGGTCAGACTCCATCTGCTTGCCACAGTCTGTAGGTGGAGGCGGCCTGCAGGCTGGTGGCAGAGGCAGGTAGGTGGAGGGTCAGGCTCGAGCTGGTTGCCGGAGTTTGCAGGTGGAGGCGACTTGAAGGATGGAGTCAGAGGCTGGTAGGTGGAGGGTCAGGGTACAGTTGCTTGCCACAGTCTGGAGGTGGAGGCGGCCTGAAGGCTGGTGGCAGAGGCAGGTAGGTGGAGGGTCAGGGTACAGTTGCTTGCCACAGTCTGCAGGTGGAGGCGGCCTGAAGGCTGGAGGCAGAGGTTGGCAGGTGGAGGGTCAGGTACAACTGCTTGCCACAGTCTGCAGGTGGAGGCGGCCTGCAGGCTGATGGCAGGGGCAGGTAGGTGGAGGGTCAGGCTCGAGCTGCTTGCCAGAGTCTACAGGTGGAGGCGGCCTGAAGGCTGGAGGCAGAGGCAGGTACGTGGAGGGTCAGGCTCCACCTACTTGCCAGAGTCAGCAGGTGGAGGCGGGCTGCAGACTGGTGGAAGAGGTTGGCAGGTGGAAGGTCAGGCTCCAGCTGCTTGCCACAGTCTGTAGGTGGAGGCAACCTGCAGGCTTGTGGCAGAGGCTGGCAGGTGGAGGGTCAGGCTCCATCTGCTTGCCACAGTCTGTAGGTGGAGGTGGCCTGCAGGCTGGTGGCAGAGGCAGGTAGGTGGAGGGTCAGGCTGAAGCTGCTTGCCAGAGTCTGCACGTGGAGGCGGCCTGAAGGCTGGTGGCAGAGGTTGGTAGGTGGAGGGTCAGGTTCGAGCTGCTTGCCATAGTCTGCAGGTTGAGGCGGCCTGACGGCTGGAGGCAGAGGCAGGTAGGTGGAGGGTCAGTTAACGCTGCTTGCCAGAGTCTGCAGGTGGAGGCGGGCTGCAGGCTGGTGGCAGAGGCTGGTAGGTGGAGGGTCAGAGTACAGCTGCTTGCCACAGTCTGTAGGTGGAGGCAGCGTGCAGGCTTGTGGCAGAGGTTGGTAGGTGGAGGGTCAGTCAAAGCTGTTTGCCAGAGTTTGCAGGTGGAGTTGGGCTGCAGGCTGGTGGCGGAGGCTGGTAGGTGGAGGGTCAGGCTCCAGCTGCTTGCCAGACTCTGCAGGTGACAGGGAGACTGGAGGTCACACCCAGCAACACCCAAAACAGAGAGACAGACGAGTCAGACAGAAACAGAAGGTGGAGTTTGGTCACTTACATTTCCTTACAAGTAAGAATTAACTACCTACCACTACAGGCTACAACCTGCAGTCCGTTTCCACCTGCAGGTTGTAGCCTGAGGATTGGCGGTGGATGATCAGGCTACTGCCGGTTGCCAGAGTGCAAGTGGAGGTGGATCGGGTCAGTCAAAGCTGCTTGCCAGAGTGTGCAGGTGGAGGTGGGCTGCAGGCTGTTGGCTGAGGCAGTTAGGTGGAGGGTCAGGCTCCAGCTGCTTGCCAGAGTCTTCAGGTGGAGGCGGCCTTTAGGCTGGAGGCAGAGGTTGGCAGGTGGAGGGTCAGGCTCCATCTGCTTGCCACAGTCTGTCGGTGGAGGCGGCCTGCAGGCTGGTGGCAGAGGCAGGTAGGTGGAGGGTCAGGCTCGAGCTGGTCGCCGGAGTTTGCAGGTGGAGGCGACTTGAAGGATGGAGTCAGAGGCTGGTAGGTGGAGGGTCAGGGTACAGCTGCTTGCCGGACTCTGCAGGTGAGAGGGAGACTGGAGGTCACACCCAGCAACACCCAAAACGGAGAGACAGACGAGTCAGACAGAATCAGAAGGTGGAGTTTGGTCACTTACATTTCCTTACAAGTAAGAATTAACTACCTACCACTACAGGCTACAACCTGCAGTCCGTTTCCACCTGCAGGTTGTAGCCTGAGGATTGGCGGTGGATGATCAGGCTACTGCCGGTTGCCAGAGTGCAAGTGGAGGTGGATCGGGTCAGTCAAAGCTGCTTGCCAGAGTGTGCAGGTGGAGGTGGGCTGCAGGCTGTTGGCTGAGGCAGGTAGGTGGAGGGTCAGGCTCCAGCTGCTTGCCAGAGTCTTCAGGTGGAGGCGGCCTTAAGGCTGGAGGCAGAGGCAGGTAGGTGGAGGGTCAGGCTCCAGCTACTTGCCAGAGTCAGCAGGTGGAGGCGGGCTGCAGACTGGTGGAAGAGGCTGGTAGGTAGAGGGTCAGTCAAAGCTGCTTACCAGAGTCTGCAGGTGGAGGCGGGCTGCAGGCTGGTGGAAGAGGCTGGCAGGTGGAGGGTCAGGGTACAGCTGCTTGCCACAGTCTGCAGGTGGAGGCGGCCTGAAGGCTGGAGGCAGAGGCTGGTAGGTGGACGGTCAATCAAAGCTGTTTGCAGTCTGCAGGTGGAGGCGGGCTGCAGGCTGGTGGAAGAGGCTGGCAGGTGAAGGGTCAGGGTACAGCTGCTTGCCACAGTCTGCAGATGGAGGCGGCCTGCAGGCTGGTGGCAGAGGCAGATAGGTCGAGGGTCAGGCTCCAGCTGCTTGCCAGAGTCTGCAGGTGGAGGCGGCCTGCAGGCTGATGGCAGGGGCAGGTAGGTGGAGAGTCAGGTTCGAGCTGGAGGCAGAGGTTGGCAGGTGGAGGGTCAGTTACATCTGCTTTAAACAGTTTGCAGGTTGAGACAGCCTGAGGGCTGGTGGCAGAGGCAGGTACTCCAGCTACTTGCAAGAGTCAGCAGGTGGAGGCGGCCTTAAGGCTGGAGGCAGAGGTTGGCAGGTGGAGGGTCAGGGTACAGCTGCTTGCCACAGTCTGTAGGTGGAGGCAGCGTGCAGGCTTGTGGCAGAGGCAGGTACATGGAGGGTCAGGCTCCAGCTGCTTGCCAGAGTCTTCAGGTGGAGGCGGCCTTAAGGCTGGAGGCAGAGGCAGGTAGGTGGAGGGTCAGGCTCCAGCTACTTGCCAGAGTCAGCAGGTGGAGGCGGGCTGCAGACTGGTGGAAGAGGCTGGTAGGTAGAGGGTCAGTCAAAGCTGCTTACCAGAGTCTGCAGGTGGAGGCGGGCTGCAGGCTGGTGGAAGAGGCTGGCAGGTGGAGGGTCAGGGTACAGCTGCTTGCCACAGTCTGCAGGTGGAGGCGGCCTGAAGGCTGGAGGCAGAGGCTGGTAGGCGGACGGTCAATCAAAGCTGTTTGCAGTCTGCAGGTGGAGGCGGGCTGCAGGCTGGTGGAAGAGGCTGGCAGGTGAAGGGTCAGGGTACAGCTGCTTGCCACAGTCTGCAGATGGAGGCGGCCTGCAGGCTGGTGGCAGAGGCAGATAGGTCGAGGGTCAGGCTCCAGCTGCTTGCCAGAGTCTGCAGGTGGAGGCGGCCTGCAGGCTGATGGCAGGGGCAGGTAGGTGGAGAGTCAGGTTCGAGCTGGAGGCAGAGGTTGGCAGGTGGAGGGTCAGTTACATCTGCTTTAAACAGTTTGCAGGTTGAGACAGCCTGAGGGCTGGTGGCAGAGGCAGGTACTCCAGCTACTTGCAAGAGTCAGCAGGTGGAGGCGGGCTGCAGGCTGTTGGCAGAGGTTGGTAGCTGGAGGGTCAGTCAAAGCTGCTTGCCAGAGTCTGCAGGTGGAGTTGGGCTGTAGGCTGGTGGCAGAGGCTGGTAGGTGGAGGGTCAGAGTACAGCTGATTGCCACAGTCTGTAGGTGGAGGCAGCGTGCAGGCTTGTGGCAGAGGTTGGTAGGTGGAGGGTCAGTCAAAGCTGTTTGCCAGAGTTTGCAGGTGGAGTTGGGCTGCAGGCTGGTGGCAGAGGCAGGTAGGTGGAGGGTCAGGCTCCAGCTGCTTGCCAGACTCTGCAGGTGAGAGGGAGACTGGAGGTCACACCCAGCAACACCCAAAACAGAGAGACAGACGAGTCAGACAGAAACAGAAGGTGGAGTTTGGTCACTTACATTTCCTTTCAAGTAAGAATTAACTACCTACCACTACAGGCTACAACCTGCAGTCCGTTTCCACCTGCAGGTTGTAGCCTGAGGATTGGCGGTGGATGATCAGGCTACTGCCGGTTGCCAGAGTGCAAGTGGAGGTGGATCGGGTCAGTCAAAGCTGCTTGCCAGAGTGTGCAGGTGGAGGTGGGCTGCAGGCTGTTGGCTGAGGCAGGTAGGTGGAGGATCAGGCTCCAGCTGCTTGCCAGAGTCTTCAGGTGGAGGCGGCCTTAAGGCTGGAGGTAGAGGTTGGCAGGTGGGGGGTCAGGCTCCATCTGCTTGCCACAGTCTGTAGGTGGAGGCGGCCTGCAGGCTGGTGGCAGAGGCAGGTAGGTGGAGGGTCAGGGTACAGCTGCTTGCCACAGTCTGTAGGTGAAGGCAGCCTGCAGGCTGGTGGCAGAGGCAGGTAGGTGGAGGGTCAGGCTCGAGCTGGTTGCCGGAGTTTGCAGGTGGAGGCGACTTGAAGGATGGAGTCAGAGGCTGGTAGGTGGAGGGTCAGGGTACAGTTGCTTTCCACAGTCTGGAGGTGGAGGCGGCCTGAAGACTGGTGGCAGAGGCAGGTAGGTGGAGGGTCAGGGTACAGTTGCTTGCCACAGTCTGCAGGTGGAGGCGGCCTGCAGGCTGATGGCAGGGGCAGGTAGGTGGAGGGTCAGGCTCGAGCTGCTTGCCAGAGTCTACAGGTGGAGGCGGCCTGCAGGCTGGAGGCAGAGATTGGCAGGTGGAGGGTCAGGGTACAGCTGCTTGCCACAGTCTGTAGGTGGAGGAAGCGTGCAGGCTTGTGGCAGAGGCTGGTATATGGAGGGTCAGGCTCCAGCTGCTTGCCAGAGTCTTCAGGTGGAGGCGGCCTTAAGGCTGGAGGCAGAGGCAGGTAGGTGGAGGGTCAGGCTCCAGCTACTTGCCAGAGTCAGCAGGTGGAGGCGGGCTGCAGACTGGTGGAAGAGGCTGGTAGGTGGAGGGTCAGTCAAAGCTGCTTACCAGAGTCTGCAGGTGGAGGCGGGCTGCAGACTGGTGGAAGAGGCTGGCAGGTGGAGGGTAAGGGTACAGCTGCTTGCCACAGTCTGCAGATAGAGGCGTCGTGAAGGCTGGAGGCAGAGGCTGGTAGGTGGACGGTCACTCAAAGCTGTTTGCAGTCTGCAGGTGGAGGCGGGCTGCAGGCTGGTGGAAGAGGCAGATAGGTGGAGGGTCAGGGTACAGCTGCTTGCCACAGTCTGCAGATGGAGGCGGCCTGCAGGCTGGTGGCAGAGGCAGATAGGTGGAGGGTCAGGCTCCAGCTGCTTGCCAGAGTCTGCAGGTGGAGGCGGCCTGCAGACTGGTGGAAGAGGCTGGTAGGTGGAGGGTCAGTCAAAGCTGCTTGCAAGAGTCTGCAGGTGGTGGTGGGCTGCAGGCTGGTGGAAGAGGCTGGCAGGTGGATGGTCAGGGTACAGCTGCTTGCCACAGTCTGGAGATGGAGGCGGTCTCCAAGCTGGTGGCAGAGGTTGGTAAGTGGAGGGTCAGGTTCCAGCTGCTTGCCAGATTCTGCAGGTGGAGGCGGCCTGAAGGCTGGTGGTAGGGGCTGGCAGGTGGAGGGTCAGTCAAAGCTGCTTGCCAGAGTCTGCAGGTGGAGTTGGGCTGCAGGCTGGTGGAAGAGGGTGGCAGGTGGAGGGTCAGGGTACAGCTGCTTGTCAGAGTCTGCAGGTGTAGGCGGCCTGAAGGCTGGAGGCAGAGGTTGGCAGGTGGAGGGTCAGGTACAGCTGCTTGCCACAGTCTGTAGGTGGAGGAAGCGTGCAGGCTTGTGGCAGAGGTAGGTACGTGGAGGGTCAGGCTCCAGGTGCTTGCCAGAGTCTTCAAGTGGAGGGGGCCATAAGGCTGGAGGCAGAGGCGGGTAGGTGGAGGGTCAGGCTCCAGCTACTTGCCAGAGTCAGCAGGTGGAGGCGGGCTGCAGACTGGTGGAAGAGGCTGGTAGGTGGAGGGTCAGTCAAATCTGCTTGCAAGAGTCACAGGTGGTGGTGGGCTGCAGGCTGGTGGAAGAGGCTGGCAGGTGGAGGGTCAGGGTACAGCTGCTTGCCACAGTCTGCAGATGGAGGCGGCCTTCAGGCTGGTAGCAGAGGCAGATAGGTGGAGGGTCAGGCTCCAGCTGCTTGCCAGAGTCTGTAGGTGGAGGCGGCCTGAAGGCTGGTGGTAGGGGCTGGTAGGTGGAGGGTCAGGGTACAGCTGGTTGCCACAGTCTGCAGGTGAGGCGGCCTGCAGGCTGATGGCAGGGGCAGGTAGGTGGAGGGTCAGGCTCGAGCTGGAGGCAGAGGCTGGAAGGTGGAGGGTGAGGGTACAGCTGCTTGCCACAGTCTGCAGGTGGAGGCGGGCTGCAGGCTGATGGCAGAGGCAGGTAGGTGGAGGTTGAAGGCTGGAGGCAGAGGCAGGTAGGTGGAGGGTTAGTCAAAGCTGTTTGCAGTCTGCAGGTGGAGGCGGGCTGCAGGCTGCTGGAAGAGACTGGCAGGTGGAGGGTCAGGGTCTGCAGATGGAGGCGGTCTGCAAGCTGGTGGCAGAGGCAGGTAGGTGGAGGGTCAGTCAAAGCTGCTTGCCAGAGTCTGCAGGTGGAGGCGGCCTGAAGGCTGGTGGAAGAGGCTGGCAGGTGGAGGGTCAGAGTACAGCTGCTTGCCACAGTCTGCAGGTGGAAGCGGGCTGCAGGCTGGTGGAAGAGGTTGGCACGTGGAGGGTCAGGGTACAGCTGCTTGCCACAGTCTGCAGGTGGAGGCGGCCTGCAGGCTGATGGCAGAGGCAGGTAGGTGGAGGTTGAAGGTTGGAGGCAGAGGCAGGTAGGTGGAGGGTCAGGCTCAAGCTGCTTGCCAGAGTCAGCAGGTGGAGGCGGCCTGAAGGCTAGTGGCAGAGGCAGGTAGGTTGAGGGTCAGGGTACAGCAGCTTGCTACAGTCTGAAGGTGGAGACGGCCTGCAGGCTGATGGCAGAGGCAGGTAGGTGGAGGTTGAAGGCTGGAGGCAGAGGCAGGTAGGTGGAGAGTTAGTCAAAGCTGTTTACAGTCTGCAGGTGGAGGCGGGCTGCAGGCTGCTGGAAGAGACTGGCAGGTGGAGGGTGAGGGTCTGCAGGTGGAGGCGGTCTGCAAGCTGGTGGCAGAGGCAGGTAGGTGGAGGGTCAGGCTCGAGCTGCTTGCCAGAGTCTGCAGGTGGAGGCGGCCTGAAGGCTGGTGGAAGAGGTTGGCAGGTGGAAGGTCAGGCTCCAGCTGCTTGCCAGATTCTGCAGGCGGAGGCGGCCTGAAGGCTGGTGGCAGAGGTTGGTAGGTAGAGGGTCAGGGTACAGCTGCTTGCCACAGTCTGCAGGTGGAGGCGGCCAGCAGGCTCATGGCAGAGGCTGGTAGGTGGAGGGTCAGTCAAAGCTCCTTGCCAGAGTCTGCAGCTGGAGGCAGGCTGCAGGCTGGTGGCAGAGGTTGGTGGGTGGAGGGTCAGAGTACAGCTGCTTGCCACAGTCTGCAGGTGGAGGCAGCGGGAAGGCTCGAGGAAGAGGCTGGTAGGTGGAGGGTCAGGGTACAGCTGCTTGCCACAGTCTGCAGGTGGAGGTGGCCTGCAGGCTGGTGGAAGAGGCTGGCAGGTGGAAGGTCAGGGTATAGCTGCTTGCTGCAGTCTGCAGGTGGAGGCGGGCTGCAGGCTGGTGGAAGAGACTGGCAGGTGGAGGGTCAGGGTACAGCTGCTTGCCAGAATCTGCAGGTGGAGGCGGTCTCCAAGCTGGTGGCAGAGGCAGGTAAGTGGAGGGTCAGGCTCCAGCTGCTCGCCAGAGTCTGCAGGTGGAGGTGGCCTAAAGGCTGGAGGCAGAGGCTGGCGGGTGGAGGGTCAGGGTACAACTGCTTACCAGAGTCTACAGGTGGAGGCAGTCTGCAAGCTGGTGGCAGAGGCAGGCAGGTGGAGGGTCAGGCTCGAGCTGCTTGCCAGAGTCTGCCTGTGGAGGCGGCCTGAACGCTGGTGGAAGAGGCTGGTAGGTGGAGGGTCAGAGTACAGCTGCTTGCCACAGTGTGCAGGTGGAGGCAGACTGCGGGCTGGTGGCAGAGGCAGATAGGTGGAGGTTGAAGGCTGGAGGCAGAGGTAGGTAGGTGGAAGGTCAGCCAAAGCTGTTTCCAGAGTCTGCAGGTGGAGGTGGGCTGCAGGCTGGTGGAAGAGACTGGCAGGTGGAGGGTCAGGGTACAGCTGCTTGCCAGAATCTGCAGGTGGAGGCGGTCTCCAAGCTGGTGGCAGAGGCAGGTAAGTGGAGGGTCAGGCTCCAGCTGCTCGCCAGAGTCTGCAGGTGGAGGTGGCCTAAAGGCTGGAGGCAGAGGCTGGCGGGTGGAGGGTCAGGGTACAGCTGTTTGCCACAGTCTGCAGATGGAGGCGGCCTGCAGGCTTGTGGCAGAGGCAGGTAGGTGGAGGGTCAGGCTCGAGCTGCTTGCCAGAGTCTGCAGGTGGAGGCGGTCTGCAAGCTGGTGGCAGAGGCAGGCAGGTGGAGGGTCAGAGTACAGCTGCTTGCCACAGTCTGCAGGTGGAGGCGGGCTGCGGGCTGGTGGAAGAGGCTGGTAGGTGGAGGGTCAGGGTACAGCTGCTTGCCACAGTCTACAGGTGGAGGCGGGCTGTGGGCTGGTGGAAGAGGCTGGCAGGTGGAGGGTCAGCTTACAGCTACTTGCCAGATTCTGCAGGGGGAGGCGGCCTGCAGGCTGGAGGCAGAGGCTGGTAGGTGGAGGGTCAGTCAAAGCTGCTTGCCAGAGTCTGCAGGTGGTGGGGGGCTGCAGGCTGGTGGAAGAGGCTGGCAGGTGGAGGGTCAGGGTACAGCTGCTTGCCACAGTCTGCAGATGGAGGTGGCCTGCAGGCTGGTGGCAGTGGCAGGTAGGTGGAGGGTCAGGCTCCAGCTGCTTGCCAGATTCTGCAGGCGGAGGCGGCCTGAAGGCTGGTGGCAGAGGTTGGTAGGTAGAGGGTCAGGGTACAACTGCTTGCCACAGTCTGCAGGTGGAGGCGGCCAGCAGGCTCATGGCAGAGGCTGGTAGGTGGAGGGTCAGGCTCGGGCTGCTTACCAGAGTTTGCAGGTGGAGGCGGCTTGAAGTCTGGAGGCAGAGGCTGGTAGCTGGAGGGTCAGTCAAAGCTCCTTGCCAGAGTCTGCAGCTGGAGGCAGGCTGCAGGCTGGTGGCAGAGGTTGGTGGGTGGAGGGTCAGAGTACAGCTGCTTGCCACAGTCTGCAGGTGGAGGCAGCGGGAAGGCTCGAGGAAGAGGCTGGTAGGTGGAGGATCAGTCAAATCTTCTTGCCACAGTCTGCAGGTGGAGGCAGCCTTAGGGCTGGAGGCAGAGGCTGGCAAGTGGAGGGTCAGGCTCCAGCTGCTTGCCACTGTCTGCAGGTGGAGATGGGCTGCATGCTGTTGGCAGAGGTTGGTAGGTGGAGGGTCAGGCTACAGCTTGCTGCCAGAATGTGCAGGTGCAGGTGGCCTGCTGGTCGTTGGCAAAAGCTGGGAGGCAGTGGTAGAGGTGGTGCTCAGAATTTGTTGGTGGAGGATTTTTGTGGGTTGTAGGCTGTAGCTGGTCAGTGGAGGGCCAGGAGTCAGTTGCTTGCCAGGATCTGCAGGTGGAGGACCTGCAGGTTGTTGACAGAGGTTGGCAAGTAGAGGCTTGTGGTACAGGTGGTGGTCAGAATCTTCAGGTGGAGGAAATCTGCATTGTCTTGGCCGGTGGGTGGAGGGTCAGGCTACAGCTTGTTGCCAGAATGTGCAAGTGGAGGTGGACTGCAGGTCGTTGGCAGAGGCTGGTAGATAGACAGTGGGTGGTGTTCAGAATTTGAAGGTGGAGGAAGCTTGCAGGTTGTAGGTTGAAGCTGGTTGGTCGAGGGCTGGGAGTCAGCTGTTTTCCAGAGTCCGCAGGTGGAGAAGTCCTGTAGCTTGTTGGCCGAGGTTGGTAGTCACAGGCTTGTGTTACAGGTGGTGGTCAGAGTTTGCAGGTGGAGGAGGCTTGCAGGTAAAGCTAAAGAGGCTTCAGGTGGTGTTTGAAAAATGCTATTGTCTGAGAGGGATTTGTCTTTTGGTTGTCTTTTGTCATTTTGAGTCTTAAGGTGGATGATAGGTTTGTAGGTGGATGAGGCAGGAGGTTGTAGGTGGAGGATGGAATGGACCACTCAATTTCTACCTCCTGGCTCTCTTCTGTGGTGGCTTGCCAGGCTGTGGTTCGCCAGAAATGTCCACATCATAATGAGGAGGATGAACTCCGACCCCAAAACACTGGTCGATAGTCATCAGTCCATCTTCACTGAATGATGTCGTGAAGCTAGGACGACCCAGCCGCTCCCACAACTCGGTTTTGATCCGACGTCCCAGTTCTAAAGTGTATGGACGCAGGTGTCCATTCTTGTACCTGTGAGGAGCAGAAGAAACAGAAATTAAACAATTATGATCCATTTCATGGAAAACATCACATGTTGCGTTGAAAAGACAGATTTTGTCTAAATCATACCTCAACAAATCATGTTGGCAACTTGGGACCAAGTCCAACGAGCTGGTAGAAGCAGTGGAAATCTGACTCAGCAGCTCTGGATGCCCAGAAGGCTGGGAAGGATGGGCCACAGAGGTCCGCTTCCTCTTCTGGGGCAGGCTGGTAGGTGTAGCAGAGTGCTGGTGCTTTGGGGAATGAAGAAAGAGGATGTCAGGCTCCAGTAAACTTACTTACTTAACAAGTTGAAATTGAGAAGTGAAGATTTCACAGAGCAAAGTTGTAAATTTGTCAAAGATTAGATGGAAATGCACTGCTTATTACACTCATGTAAATACAAATGAGTGTAATAAGCGGTGCAATCTGCCTGAACGATGTCTCAAAACACTCTATGTTCTGTCATGATTTCTACATTTTTAAAGGGGTCAATTCTCTCGTTCTGGAGAATGACATTTTGAACAATTTGGGACATAAACCTTTAATATATATATATATTAAAATAAAACCCAGATTTCTAACCTGGTTGTCCCTGCAGCATGGACACTGCCTGTGGGCTCTAGGCGTCTTTGTTCTCTCGGACTGACGTGCAGAAACGTGTCTTTTTCTGCAGTAGTCATGGTCTTGGATCGCCACATTACACTGAAACAATACACACACACGTTAGAATGAGGCTTTACAAATACATAATATGCAACAAACAGCACTGAATAATGTCAATTTTACATTTCCTGCAAAATATGAACTTCTCTTAGATAATTACATTTAAGCAACATAAATGTCTGAGCCCTTTCAACCCATGGAGTTCTGTTCTTTCCTCATTAACACAGACACATTTATCTACCAGGGAACAAGTGACAGACTGTGCCCATCTAACCTCTAGTGCAGGTTTTCAGAGTCTAAAACTGTGGGCTTCCCCTCAGACAATATTCAACGTTTGTTTATTTAAATGTGTGACATAAATGATTTATTAGATAGTATAGTTTCGGCTGAGACTGCATACAAAAACTGGTTTTGATTGATTTTGGACTATTTTGCCTCCATAAAATGTATTTTTTCAGACAATTGTAAAGACAATGCTAAAAACACTCATTTGTTATAAGAACATAAATGTATGTAAATATTTTGTTTATTTTTGTCTGTAGATTTCTCCTGAATTCACCAAAATCTCGTTTACATAATTTAACATAAAATGTCAGGAAGAATACCAAAAATAATTATCTTAATGAATCTAATCAGCTGGGGATGTTTCATGGTGATATGAATTTGTTAATATTTTTGACCCTCTTCACCTGCAGTGTCTTGTTAAATATATGTAATTTTACAATACACGAGGGGTTTGTTCATATTTAATTCCTTTTTTTTTATGTCTGTTTACAGTATTTACTGGTTTATGGAGAGATAAAAAGAGATATACAAAATTCCCTCTGTAAAAACCTTTGCCTCGATATGATACGTCAACATGATTTTTATCCAGAGTTCACATTAATGTCCTGGAGATGTATGCAAGTTAACGCATTTCTAATTAGATAATACTTCGTTTGCACATTTAAACATACATTTCAGAAAATTTGATATAAAAAAAGTGTTTCATCTTAATAGGCTATTTGTCATGAAGTAATTATTTCATGCGCATGTTTGGCCTGTTTTCAAACGAATAGATCAATTAATCCGGTAGAGTCCGACGGTATAATCGTTATAAAACATAAAAAAGTAATCAAATCTCACATTTTCCATGATGGAAGTTTGATGGGTCGGCTTCTTCACTCTCTGTGTTATTTTAATCGTCGTGTGGATGGAAAAAATCCGCAGGTGAAGGGTTAATTTTCAACCAATAGTCGGTGAAACAGGAGACAAACTTTTTCGTGACCGTTCGGTTTTGTTTGTGTTCAAGTTATGATCTTTCTCTAGTTATGATCTATTAAAATGATGCACCTGGAGACAAAACATAGCAACCATAGAATGTTTGAATAATAATAACAATAATATATTGTCTGTTTTGTTCTAAAATGTGTCCTGTCTTGTATGTCTGTAATAATTACTTAGACTTTTATTTTAACGTGTATCTGAATGATCATGGGGGAAAAAAATGCAATAATAATAATAATAATAATAATAATAATAATAATAATGATAATAATAATACTGTGAAATAATTACTATGTGTTTTTACTGCAATAAGCCAATAATTTACTGTAAGTACAATAACGTGTCACAGTAAAGCAGAACTCTAGTTTAGAGTAGTGAGATATATTTTTATTCCAGTTGAACCATGGCTCTCATCAGATACAATAACAATAACAAACAGCAACAGTTGTGTAAATTATGTGAAAAGTCTAGTTTTAAACTGATATTGATGGTGTTCTCAGATGATATATACTGAAGAATTATTTTTGTGTTTAATCACATTATCACACAGCAAACCTGAGGATGTATTCTAGCACAGGAATACTGCAGACACTGCACAGAGAGGATGAGCAACAAGGCATTAATAGGAGGCCCAGAAGCTAATTTCTACTGTGCTTTGCTTAAATTAATATACTAAAATGATAAATAGTAAATGGACTGTACAAAGTGCCAACTGCTTATCAGATTTAGGAGCTAACCATTCATGAATTGAATTGAATTGAATTCGTAGGTGGAGTTTTGGACTACAACCTTCTGCTAATTTCTCCAGGTGGAGGTGGCTTGTAGGTTCTTGACAGAAGCTGGTAGGTGTGGTTATCTGCAGGTTGTTGGCTGAGACTGGTGGCTACAGCTATTTGCCAGAGTCTGCAGGTGGGGTCGCCTGCAGGTCCAGCAGCGGCCCTGTGTCAAATCTAGTTCCATCATCTTTATTATTTCAGTTGATATTTGCCTCCTGACTGCATATATTTCTAAATAAACTTGTATTTAATGAAACTACCACAATCAAACTGACAGACTGAAAACCTGGAGCCAGATGTGTTCATCCAGGAGTCTTTGTTGGGTTCTTGATGTGAGGGAAAACAATGAAGCTCCTATGTAAGGTCTGCTGTGTGCTTGATATGAACTTTGAGGCAGCAGGTAAGAATGAATGAGGTGGAGGTGGACAATTGAGGCAGCAGTAAACTTTTATTCTTTGGCTCCAAACAAGTTAATCTGACCTTGACTGTATGCGTTTTATACAATATAAAAATCAATAGAAATCAACTGTATTTATCTTCCCTTTTGACAAGTATGGTCCCCATCTGGAGAAGCTGTACTCCTTCAAGATGTCATAGTACTGAAATGGTGAAAACAATATTTTAGAGAGCAGATCCAGATGAATTATTTTAGTAGAAGAACCCTGTAATGACTTACTAACATTTTGTCTGTGCAGACCTGATGGCTTCTTGTAAAATGAGAGACTCATGAATCTTTTAGTGACCTACTTGCTGACACTTTGTAACAAGACAAAGGCCTTTTCCACATTTTCACTTGTCATAGAAGGAAAAGTTCAGATGTTACTGAGAACATGAACACTGGCTGTGAGGCAGTGAGACATCATTTATTTTTACACGTCAATGTTTTCAAGATTTTCTTCTCTGGATGGAGTTAATTGAATCACTGACAGAAAAACCTGTTAGTTTACTGACAGTGTGCTGTTCCATTGACTGCTGTGACTGATGCTCATTGCTCCTCTCCTCCAGGTGGAGGCGCTGTAGGACAAACAAACACAAGTGGTTTCTGGAGGTTTTTCATGGCAACAGGAAAATCAAAAGCAGTGATGAACATAGAAAGAGCTTGTTGTTGACCGTGTGTGTTGTCCCAGCTGTCAGTTGAACAGTACAAAGAGTGTTAAAAGACTGGGTCCCGCTGTATTACTCAGGCTGCACTACAGCGTCTATTCACAGGCGCGATCCCACTACTGAGCGGCACGGGGGCTTTGACCTGCTCCGTGTCCGACCTGGGCCGGTGCACCCCTCCTTAGGCGACCTGGTGGTCCCGGGCTCCCCCAGGAGCACCATATCGATACCGAACTTAGTGCGGACACCCGCTCGACATAGCCCGCTGCAGC
Organism: Sciaenops ocellatus; assembly: GCA_033000465.1. NCBI lineage: Eukaryota > Metazoa > Chordata > Actinopteri > Sciaenidae > Sciaenops > Sciaenops ocellatus. The sequence goes on from CP136883.1 coordinate 21,330,378, forward strand.
TCAGAGCTCCTGAGCTCAAGCGATCCTCCAGCCTCAGCCTCCCGGTAGCGTGGATTACAGGCGCGCGCCACCGCACCCGGCGGGAGACCTCTTCATTCATAGAGAGTTTGGGGTTCACAAACGTGACGTCATCAACGAGCACGCTTAATGAACACTCTGAAGTCAAATTAATTACCTCATTCGGAAACACTCAGATCTGCCTACACATTATACTACTACCGTTAAAAAAAAAAAAAAAATCCATCTTCTTGCTCAACTTCAGTAACAACAACATATTTTTACAGAAGAAGAGTAGTTCTTCTTCCTCTATGGCATTTTCCTATGTTATCACTACTTCAATGAACACTGCAGCCTGAGAGAATCAACAATAACAACAATAGTGTATTAAACCAGTAAACTTTTGTGCATTTACAGAAATAAGATCCAAATAACCGTCTCATAAACATAAACAATCTTCCAGATACCGTTTGACCCCCTTACATTATGAATTTATTATGAGGTCTAGATGAAAATGTCATGTTATCTTTTCTTCTATTGTTACATGAACAGGCTTAGTACAAGTATTTCCTATTCAAACACTGGGCTGGAACTCCTGCCATCGAATCAGAGACATTCCTGGAGCCGTACTATCCTTCAGAGCTATTAATATTCATTCAGGCTACTTTACATAAAATAAAGATAATATATGGACTAATGTCCTCTGTGATGTCTCGTGTAATCATGAGCACATTTCTGTGTTAGAACAGTGCATGACATGCATTGACATTACACTATGTAGACAATTGTGCTGACTCAATTAATCCTGACACAGAATACAAATAAAACTTCTTGTTTCATTTTTAGGTGGAAAATAGTGATCTATGGTTAACAACGCGTTGAAAGTGACGTATATACATATGTATATGTATATATATTTTACCTAGAAAAAGTTCAAATAACAGAGACACAAAACTACTGCTGTTGACGTCATCACTAGTGGACGATGGGCGCTTGTAAACAAACAAGTGACGTCCAAGTAACGCGCGACGAAGCCCCGATAACAGAGGGAAAAAAGCGCGTTTCTGGTTTTCAGTTCATTCATTTATTTATTTAGGTATTTCTTCGGTTCTGTGTTTTTTCTAGCACTTGTTTAAAACTGACGGTTACCCGCAGTTGATTGACATCGTGACGTGTCAGGTGTCAAGCTACAAAAGAAAGAAGGAGACAGCCTCGACTAGATGATGCACGCCGCCGCTTCGCTAACGTTAGCTCGCTAGAAAACTGTCTGTTTGTTTCATTTGAGTTTTTGTAGAAAGACAATATGACAACTCTGACAAGGCAAGACCTCAATTTTGGACAAGGTAAGACAACTAAGATAACAAATGGCTTGAAACCGACAAGCAGACCTCCTCTAGCTGTGGTGTGTAGCCTCTGATTCATTAAACAAATGTCACTCAATCTAGTTGGCAGTTAAACTGTACGTTGACTATAAGCAGACAACATGTATGTGCTGAATCACATGTATGTGCTGGTCCATTCGGCTTAGCATAATACAAATAAGCAGTTTATGTCTTGAAATCCTCGCTGTCGCCGTGTGATGGCCGTCATTACATCAGCACATTATGGCAACACTAAATTGTCCGGTATCTGCATTGAGTTTGGTGGTGCTTTATTGTGATGCAAGAACAAATTCATGACATGTGCTATCCTCCTGATTCCTCTTTTCAAGTGGTCGCCGACATCTTGTGTGAGTTCCTGGAAGTTGCTATTCATCTCATCCTGTATGTCCGTGAAGTTTATCCCTCTGGAATATTTCAGAAGAGGAAGAAATACAATGTACCTGTGCAGGTACAGATTGATTTTTGATGTATTTACTGTTTTGCTCACAATCTTTAGGAATTACCAACTATTTCTAACTCTAATACTGTTTCTTTTTTTTTAATTCCCAGATGTCATGTCACCCAGAATTGAATCAGTATATCCAAGACACTCTTCATTGTGTAAAGCCACTCATTGAGAAGGTAAGACATGACCTGATGCTGAGGTTAAATTAGGACATAACTCTCATCTGCACGTGTGTACACTGCTGAAATCTCCCATTTCCTCCCAGAATGATGCAGAGAAGGTGGTAGTGGTCATCATGGACAAGGAGCATCATCCGGTAGAGAGATTTGTGTTTGAGATTTCCCAACCTACACTGCTGTCCATCAGGTCACTGCCCTTCTTCGTTTTCTTCCTCTGCTGACTTTGTGATACACTTCATGGTGATCCTGCACTAACTGCCTGCATATTCGTCGTTACAGCTCAGACACGTTATTATCACATGTGGAGCAGCTGTTGAGGGCATTCATCCTGAAGATCAGTGTGTGTGATGCTGTTTTAAATAATAACCCACCAGGTAACGTCACTGATGACAAACACGCACTACCCTCTGACTATCACTTTTATATTCCAAAAACTTTCATGTGAATATTTGTTATTAGGATTTCCTGACACCCACACACACATTCCTGACACAATTTGGCCAGTATCGAGTATTAGCAGCTGAAGTGGTTCCTAAACTTTTTCAGCCATGCCCCTGTTCGTAAGATAAAAATATAATTGTTTGCAAAAGTTAATTGATTTTTGTCATCACAGCACTCTTATTTCACTCTTTTTTGATTCACCGGCCAACATTAAACATTAACTATTCTATTCAAAACTTCACTCAATCAGTTTTTGTAGCTCCACAATCTCCCACTCTATGATAGGGTAAATACTGTTGATTTATTCTGAGACTTTCCTGTCAAGTTACTAAGCCTAGCAGGCTGTGTAGTCCCCTAACAAGCACTATTAATCAAGCACTTCCAGGTTTTTAGATTGTTTTAGTCAGGGTTAGGGCAGTGGTTTGAATTTATACCTGCTAATCTCTGCAAAGGAGGCACATTTGGGTGTAACCTTAGAAGAATGGTAAGCCTGTGAGGCACATCTGAGGATTATAAAATCCTCCTAGTTTCTATACAAGTTTCTGAAATAACAGCCGTACTAAAAAATACAGGGACTAGAGAATTAGAAGAGAATCAAGCTTGCAATGGGTTAGACTTTGTTAAGGAGATGATATGACACATAAATGACAATCAACTGTGCGTAGGTACAAATCACTTATTTGTGACCTGTTGTTTGTATTTGTCACAGGGTGTTCATTTACAGTCTTAGTACATACCAGAGATGCTGCTACACGCAACATGGAGAAGGTTCAAGTCATCAAGGTGAGGTTTTTAAAACACTGCAAAGCTACAGTTTAAGTCATGATGCATGATTTCTCATGCTAACAGAGCAGCCTGTCTATTTCCTGGTATTGTAATAAGATATAATCATATGTAAACGCTGAATAATTATACGCATGTTTTGTGTCACATTTGTGCATTTCCCTCTTCAGGATTTTCCGTGGATAGTAGCTGATGAGCAGGAGGTCCACATGCAGGAACCCAGACTCATCCCATTGAAGACCATGACGTCTGACATAGTAAAAGTGAGAGGAAAGATCCACCTCAGTTTTAAATATAGACACCAAAATCCCTGGTTTAACTCTGTTTATATTAACACAGTGACACACATTATATTGATGATTCTGTAATTATGTTTCATTGAATTGTCATGTCCATACTCTTCTGTCCATACTCCATTTTCTTTTAATTGACATCTGGTTGTTCTCTATCTTTAACAGATGCAGCTCTACGTGGAAGAGAGAGCCCACAAAACGTAGGTCCTCTCTCTGCAGAAAGAAATGAGCGTTACTGCAACATGAGGCAATCTGCGACTCCAATGAGTCGTTAGCAAAGCGTATAACACAGCCTATGAGAGCTGAAACAGCTAGAGAGGAACATGAGTTTTTGTTTAACCATCGAGGAAAGAGAGATGTGTGTTTGTGAGGTGAGGTTGTATCATGCTGCAGTTGGTGTGAAAGGTTGGACTGATAACACTGAGCTAACATTTCATTCAGAATCAAATCTGGCCCAGACTATTTGCTGTCTGCCAAATGTTATTTTATTGTCGTGTGTTGTGTTTAATTACTTTCAGATCTGCAGTGTGACATGCTGATCATAATGTAGTTGTTGGACAATGACAATAAAATATCTACTCAAATATCTACCACCTGCAGCCACACCAGTACAAACCACTGGTATCAGGTTAACCCTTAGCTGTGCTGTATCTTCACTCTGTTTCTGTGTGTAAGGGAATTGTTTTGCTAATGCTCCATGAAGGTTGTCTTTGCACGTTCACAGGGAGACCTGAGGTTAGATCATCATCTTCTGTTTGAAAGACAGTTTTTCACACACTATGATGTCCCCCTGAGTCATGGCAGGTCTTTGCATGCTGTTTTGGGCAGGTTCTTCTGGAATAAAGGGGATCTTAATATGTTTTCTCATTTGCAACCAGTGGTAATGATGAAGTTCAGAATTTTGATGTTGTGAGAGGAACACTTTCATTTTTACTGCTGATAACATGATTTAATTTGTGAAAAATGAATAAATTGGAAAAAAACATTTTTTAACACACAAGAACTATTTGTCTTAATATCTATTAATGCAAGACCTTTTCAGCACGACCCTTGGTAATAAGTCAAATCCATTCTTCTATATGGAATAACACTTAATGCTGATGGTTGAAAGTCTTCATCACTCCCAACAGCGAGGTATTTACTCACTCTTAGATAGCTGACTCCTTCTAATGTTTAGAAATTTAACCCGAACAGCCAATGGGCAGCATTTTTTTAATTTTTTCTTTTATCACATACAGACAGCATGTTTCTCTGCCATTCATGACATCAGATTTAGTTTTTACATGAAAAATATCAATCCGTGGTCAGAATGTTAAAATAAGATGAAGACTAGACTTTCAATTCTTAAACTCATGGTGGTGTCCTTTCTATTTCAGAAACATATATCTTTAAATCTGAGCATATATGTCATCTTTTGTTAAATGCGAAGTAAAATGGATAATTTGTCATTACGATCACAATGCAGTTTTCTGTTATGTTACTCCAGTTATGTGTTAGCATTGAGCGTGTTAATTATTTACATACACACACACAGACAGTTTAGAAAAAGTGTCAGGGTCTATGTCATCCTAACTCAGAAAAATATTCAGTTAGGATTGTCATAGCTACATTCAGATCATGAAATAAAATGTGATTTTAGGAGACATGTTTCTGTAATGTCATCCTAAATTGAGATAAGACACAGACAGAGAAAGTTTCTGTAAAAAGGCCCCAGATTCCGAGAACTGTACAACTACAAAAATGACAAAATATAACAATCTGAATTTTGAATGTTTTTTTTTTTTTTTTTTTTGTGGTTGATGTTGGGGACTATTTTTTTTTCTGTGTTTTTGGACGTGTGGGGGAAACCAGAGTACCTGGAGAAAACCCACAAAACTTGATGTTATTTTAGTCCTCCTTCTTCTTCAACCTCTTTGGTTTCCTCAACCCCAGAAAGTGACGGGTTCTCTTCCAGACAGAAGGTGGCTCTGCTGTCCTCTCTGGAACATTTTCCTCAGCCTCTTTCTGGGATTTGAGGGGCGGTGTAGGACTGATGGTCTCCTGTTGCTCGCACTGCTTCTCCTCAGCGACTTCAGCCTTTTTCGGTGGTTGGTTGTCATCACGGCCGGTGATTTTTTGGGGCTCAGCCTTGAGCTCAGTGGAGAGCTTCAGGTTGAGTGAGATCTGAACACTGAGCTGAGTTTTCAGCTCCTCCAGCTCTCTCCCAAAAATCTCCTCCTTCTCAACGGCATTTTGCTGCAGGACAGTGATCTCCTCCACCATCTTTTGACGGAGGGCTTCCTGCTCAGCCCTTAAGTTATGGGTCGCATGCTAGCCCTCTAACACTGAGTCTGCATGAGACTTTATTTCCTTGTCAAGCTCATGCTCAAGGGTGTCAGCCTGCTGTCTGACCATGATGACATCGGTTTGATACTTCTAGGTAATCTCACCGTGTGAAATGTGGATCTTGTCCATTTCTTGACGCTGATGAGCAGACAATAACTGTTGGTCCTCTCTTTAACGGTCCACAGGTCCTCAGACACATACACTGGTTACACAGGCATCCCAGCCTGTGTAACCCTTGCTGCTGGTCCCAAATAACCCCTAGGTTTGGTGCCGGTAACAGATGCTTACAGTTATATTACAGTATATTAGAAGTGGAAGTGCAGATCTCAATTCTGGTCACCTGAATGATTCTACCATACCACACAAGCAACCGTTCTACAGCTGCTACACTTGCGACATTACAGTTTGTATTGCTTGGCAACTTCTTGTTCCATCACTCTCTCGTTTTCTCTTCTTCCTCTACCAACGTTCACTTGAGTCTTTTTGCCTCTGCCATTGTGTCCGTAGAGGCTGCTGAGCCCAGTTACATTGTCTTTTTGCACAACTCCAGTTCTGGCATGATGCTGGCTCCGCTCAATGTCAACATTTACCTGCACCATGGGCCTGGAAAAAACAACAAAAAAACCCAAACTGTTCCTGGTGATACAAACTCTATACAAACACTCCCCCCGTGCTCTGAGCTGACAGTTGGAGCCACCTGGCTAATAATCTGTGCTAAGATTAGCTAACAGCAGCTATAGTTTGCAGTAGTTTACTTTACTGTCCATCGGAAAAAACTGTGCAAATCACAAAGAGTTGAGGCGGAGCAGCTGGAGGACATCGGAGGAAAAATCAGAAAACATTTTCTCCATAAAATATGATCCAGTTTTACCAAATTAAGTGAAATAGTTGGTGGTGTGTGACTAAGTACTGTAAAGCATTCTGTAAAGTTACATAGTGCAGAAACGTTACATTTTATAATCTTCTGTTTTTTAAAGGTACTATATAAATTAATCATCCAATTTAAGGATAAGACTATCAGCTGCAACTATCAGCGACAAAAGAGTCATTAAATCACATGATGTACGTTATTCTGAAATGGACCATTCTGTGTAATGAGCACTTCTATTTTTTGTACTTTTTTTTGTAGTATACTGTAAGTATATTTTGAAAACAGGACTTTTACTTGTAACAAAGGGGCATCGCTACTTTTACTAATTAAGATATGATGATTTGTCTTCCACTGACTTCTTCTGACTCATTTTCAGTCAGTTGAGTTCCATAGAGCAAATGCAACATAGTTCAAGCTCAGTTACTTATGGTGGAAAACTTATCTGGTCATAAGCATGATACTTCTTTTCCTAGGATGGTGACATAATGACCAATAATGACCCTAACCAGTCTCATTTTTTTCTGTTCAAACCTTCAATAAAGAGAACCTAGGAGGTAAGAAAAATATGGTGACATCAAGTAACATCTAAGGAGTCATGTAAATGCTAAATTTTCCAAGGATTGATTTTAGAGGAAATTATAATTAATCACATGTCCACTAAATTATACATCATGCATCAATAGCTATATTTCAACTAATTCATAGGCTACAAAAGACTTACTGCTGCTGTTCTTAAAAATACTTAATCTGCAGTAACTTTTTGGCTGTAAATCAACTTGTTCATGTTTTTAGTTTTTGTATATCTTTATATTTTGTAGAGCTCAGGAGCGTAATAGACAGGCCTACAAGATAGTGGAGGAATTACATTATAGCAGAGAGGAGGACTGGCTGCCAGAACAGCAAAGATTAGCAAATGCTAGCAGTAGTGATAGTGGAGCTGAGGACACTGAGTCTGATTGAAAAAAATAAATTTCAAACCTTGTTTTTCATGCCTAAAGATAAATAAAAACACCTAACTGAGGTTATCATAATTCATGTATGGAACGGTTAAAGGGAAAACTATCAGCTGCAATTTCACATGCGACATTGCAACATCATTTCAGTGATAAATGATTTGATGAATTTTGTGGTTATCACAAAAAACTAACTTTGTTATCTCGAGATAACAGGATAATTATCTTGTGATTTTGAGATCATGTAAAAAAAATTCCATCCTGGGTTTCCATACTTAGAGAATAAAAAAAGAAAAAAGAAAATGCAGCTAGTACCCAAGGTACCCATGAGGTAACCAGAGGAACGATGGAGAGGAGGCAGTATGTGGCTGCTTTTGTGAGACCAGCTGCCAATTCAACTAAGAGTTGGAGGAGACAAAAGCACAGCTACAGAGACAGAAATCCTTGAAAGAGATGTACATCATCAAGGAAAAACAAGAAGTACACTGATCCAGAAACTCTCAGCACTGCAAAGATTGCCAACCAGGTCAGAGACAACACCAAGAGAAGGAAGAAAAAACTCTTGCAAGTGGACTACGAGGAGTTGCAGGTGGCCCACATCATCAACGAGGAGAAGTTCACCAACGAGGTCCAGGCAGAGAAGAACAAGAACAAGCTTCTCCAAGAGGAACTGGAACGGCTCCGTATTTCATAACAAGTGCTCAATGCAAGGTATGAAAATGATGTTCCCAAAATGAGAAAGCAGGCTGATGTCCTTCAGCATGATCTTGATATTGAGATCTTGCAGAAGAATCGCCTGCAATCTGATTTTGATGAAACCACCGCTGCGCTTTCCAGGTGGAGTGAGAGAAGAACAAGACTCTCCAAGACCAACTGGACAAGATGAGTGTGTCACTCCGTGAGGTCAACCTAAGTTATCAAGCTGATGTAATTGATGTCAGATAGCACGGTGAGATTACCCAAAAGTATGAAACCGATGTCATCATGGTCAGACAGCACGTCGACCCCCTTCAGCGTGAGACCCATAACTTGAGGGCTGAGCAGCAAGCCCTCCGTCAAAAGATGGCGGAGGAGATCACTGTCCTGCAGCAAAATGCCCTTGAGACGGAGGAGATTTTTGGGAGAGAGCTGGAAGAGCTGAAAACTCAGAAAGCTTAGTGTTAAGATCTCACTCAAGACAGAGGCTCCCCAAAAAATCACCGGCCGTGATTACGAATGTGAGGATGAGCTGTGCAAACAGCAAGAATCCATCCCTAATGCAGAGCCTCTTGAACCAACAAAAGAGGCTGAAGTCCCAGAGGAAATACCATGTGAGCAGCAGGACAGCATAAACCCTGCACTGTCCCTCGAACCACCAAAGGTGGCCAAAGAGGCTGAGGAAAATCTTCCAGAGAGGACAGCAGAACCACCTTTTGTCTGGAAGAGAACTTTCTGGGGTTGCGGAAACCAAAGAGGTTGAAGAAGAAGGAGGACTAAAGTAACATCAAGTTTTGCGGGTAACTGTACAACTTTCAACAGTACGGGAGCGTTTTGCTGCCATGCCAGACAAAAAATAAATAAAAATGTCAGTATTACGTTAAAATGTGATAATGTATTGTATATGTAAATAAATAAATTATCATGTTTTAAAATGGTACGTTTCATGTTATAACAATAAATTATCACGCTATAACATGAAATGTATCACATTATAATGTGAAACGTACATATAATGTGATCATTTATTGTTAAAACATGAAACATTTCACGTATCACATTGAAATGTGATAATTTATTGTTAATACCTGAAATATTCCACATTACAACTTGATACAGTGCTGGTGTACAGGGTGTCCGCATAAAAAAGCTCAAAAAAAAAAAAAAAATTAATATCTGTTTAAGTGTACAGAAGCGTATCACGTATCACGTTGTACCCATGTACCACAGTGAAATCTCAGTGTCAGAGCGGGAAAAAAATTATATAATGCATATATATATATAATACAAGCCTACTATCAGGGAACAACAAGTTTTGCATTTCCTTTCATATTTTTTGTTTAGAAACAAAATAAATGCTTGAACATGCACAGTTACGTTACTACCAGCGTGCAGCGCATGCAAGCACACGTTCAAGAGTGGAAGGCAGAGTGAAGCTAGTCGCTAATTTTTTACTGAAACCGTAAAAGGGTCAAATTCAAGACAGTCCTGGCTCCAAACGGGGTCGATAAGAAAGAGACCTGCTGCTTATCAGGTGGGGGATAATTTAGCATCAGAAGTAACGTTAGAAACGAAGCCTACATGGACAACAGTCAGCCGAGTGATGCTAGTGATGCTAACGTTAACGTTAGCGGTTCCCTCAGCAGTACAAGAGTACAAGGGGGAAAACAAAAAGACCACAGTAGTAAGAAAATATGCTGCTAGTTACATTAAACATGGATTTACTTGGATCGGGACGGAGGAAGCACCCAAGCCACAGTGTGTGATATTTGGTGTAGTGCTCAATTTAAGCATGAAGCAGTCGCACCTTATCCGGCACCTTCTAACCAAACAAGGGATTTCTGATTGTTCCTGTGATTTCGCCAATTAATCAATATAAATGTTGAACAGATTGGGACTTAGACTGCAGCAGTGTTTCACCCCTCTACTTTGGGGGAAGAAATCTGTTACCATATTGCCAATTTTAACAGCACATGTATTATTTGTATACATTGTTTTAATTATATAATTGATTTTTCCCTATGACTTTCTCAAAAGAATCAGGAACAGACCATCATGCCAAATTGAGTCAAAAGCTTTTTTGAAATCTATAAAACAAGAGAAGATTTTTCTCTTGTTTTGGGGGACGTGTTTATTAATACGGGTGTGGAGGGTATAGATATGGTCTGTAGTTCGATGTGGTGTAAATCCAATCTGATATATTTATATTTTTAACAGTGTATGCCCCTAAGTTACAAGTTCAGCCTCAATATATTTTAGGAGAATTAAAAGTACCTGTCTTTATTTATAGCTAGGCAAACCCCCTTATTTGTTGTGTGAAGCAGCTTATTTGCTTAAAAAAGCTAAGCTAACTAAGCTTCTGTGATAGGGAAGCTGTGACTTGTGTTTGTGGGGTAATCAAGGAATACAAATTAATGACAGAAGGAGTACCAAACTGGACAAAACATAGGAATACTTCTGTAAAGTCATGATAGCAGTCCAGAGCATACAACAAACATGGCAACCTGGAAAGATTTTGAACTACGTATTCAAACAGGAAATTCCATAGTCCAAACTGAAAGAACACTTGTAGAGGCTGAGAAATCATATCATACATAATCACACAATCTTTAGCTGAGAGAAATCTTGCACTGAGAGGTTTGGCAAACACATTACACCAGCAAAATAATGGAAACTTCTTCCAGCTATCTTGGCAATGTTCAAAATATACTGATTGCTTCGGTCAGTGGGAAAATGTTGGACACAATGGGGACGACTGAGATTAAACAGTACAAATATTATTCAATCAGGTGTGCATCATCAGATTGTAAACTACCAAGAGCAGATGTCGTTAATAAGGATTGTCAAAATGGACAAAGCACCAGAAATCAAGGAACAATTCTTCCTTGTGGCTTCCGAAACAACAGGTCTTGGTTTGTCATCTTTGATTTTGAAAAGGCATTGAATATTACATTTGATGACTGCTTCTGTTTTTCGCTTCCAGATGAAGTGACTTTTGTTGCTCTGGCTCAACCCAGTTAATTTAATAATATGCTTCATTACAGACTAACTACAACTAAGTCACTACTAATTACCCAGATGAAAATCTTGGGAAAATTGCAAAAGTAACACAGCAGGACAGACACAAAATCAAAAACAGTCAGAGGTTGCATTCTTATGTCAGCACTGCAAAAATCACAACACACAAAAAAGGGGAATTGCCCCATCTAGTGGTTATCTTCTTCTTATGGTCTTTGTACAGCATGGCAGACTAAAATAACCATTCATAGAGCACTCAGTCATTTGAAAATAACAATTATTCTCCTTCCCTTTAGTTGTGAAATTGCTGTACTGCTGTATTAACTGCTGTGCAGTCATAATCAATGTGAAGAGACGCATGGGGCAGAGCCTCTTCTTTCTGTACCATAAGAAAATATTCTGCCGTTCAACCCATCTCATTACTGAGTGAGATTAGAGTTTTTAAAGATACTTAGAAAAGGCAACAGATGTGAGAACTGTCAGTGAGCTGCCCACCGTTTCCTCCACGCTGCTCCTGCAAGGATTATGCTCAAGGATCCAGACAGTTCCAGACGGAGTTTACAGTAGTTTTTAAATGCAAATACTAAAAAAAATATATGTTGTAATAATATTTAAAGGGAATATAATAGATTTATTAAGACACTCAATGCTCAATAAAACCCCTTTGCACCTTACTTTGTTATCATTATGCACTGTTTAACTTGTAAAAGTGGAGTTGGACACGCCTTTAAATGCACTTGTCTTGCACTTTAGACCATGAGCTGTAGATCATTTAAACAGGGCCCATGAAAGAGTGAAAGGTGAGTGCCTCTGTGTTCTTAAACTACTCCTGAGAGAAAGATTATGTAGAAAAAAAGCAGCAGCTGAACACTTGCAACACTCCCAAAATCCAAATACATTCATTGTACAGTGACAAGCAGCAAATCATCACAGCTAAGAAGCAGTGCATTAGTGTTTTCCATTCTTTCTTGATGATTGACTCAAAATATTGATTAATAATCAAATGAATCAATCAAGTTAATCAGCTCTGTCTAATTATATTTTTGTACTAGCTCCTGTCTGTATTATATTTATGTCAAAAATATATCCAGACTGTACTGGGAGTGGGAATGGTTTTTACTGGAAATATGTTGCATGATTTAAAAAGGTGAGGTTGTTTGGATAATGGGAGGAGGCCCAGATGAATGTGAAAGTGTGTCTGAAGTGTCTATGAAGAAAAATGAGAACAAAAGCTCCCTTGACCTATTTTGCATGCCACATTTGTAAGGTGTCAGTAGTGGCCTAACATAATATCACGATATTTCAGGGCATTTCTGCTATTATTTCTGCTATATGTTATCTTGAGATCACAAAGCTTGTTTTCGTGTGATATCTTGAGAAAACAAAAGGGTTTTTCTTGAGATAATGAGATCATTCATCAACCCTTTTGTCACTGAAGTGCAGTCACCTATGAAGTTGCAATTTCCCTTCATATCTCAGGGGTAAATCTGCCTTGCTCCTCTGTGGGAAATGATCTCTCCTTCAATCATTTGAATAATTACAGAGAAGAACTAAAGAGATGCTGTACCTTGAGGGAAGAGAGAAACCCTTTCAGTCAGTCTCATTCTACTCATATATGAATAACAAATTAAGCTATTCTTTGTATTCTTGGTATACTGTCGAGCAATTGAATATGTATCAACCAAGTATGGGAGAGAATTAATGTCCTCAGTTCCCAAATGCTTACTGAGTGTTGTTAAAAGAAAAATTGATGTAACACAGTGGTTAGTGTGCCCCTCTCCAAGGGCATGAAATTCAGAATGAGCGTATATTTCCAAGTTTATCAGTTTGAACATTACATATTGTGTTTGTATGCACTTAGATATAACTTGTGAACTTGCAAGACACAATTGGACTTTGGACACAATGTTTTCTCAATATTCAGTTGACTCTTGTTGATGCACCGTTGCAACACTGATGTTTTATTAAGACAACACATATTACAATAAAGTGAATAAATAAGTATTTTAGAAGCTCTTATGTAACTTTCAGTTTCAGCTGTATAAGAAATGATGACAAAAGGTTAATGAAAGAAAATTCCATCAGAAATTGATTATTCATAAATAAAATAACATTTGATTTGTGTTCACTGTGAACACACTGTTTTCGTTGAGTTTTGTCTAAAAAGCTTTCACGTTTAAATTAAATCTAAATGCATCAAACATGTCTGTCCTCCACCATCAGCACCTATGAATGTAATACCCTGTCACATATCCTAAGATGTAAATGGACACCAGTGCAGCCAGAGCTCCTGCTATCTTCACTCCTACCCCAGTGCTGCCGATACACATTCTGTTGTAGAACCTGTGAATGTAACACAAAGGGAGGCTGAGTCAGGTCAATCAGCTTTGGTTTACTCTGCATATCGCTAAGTTGTTTTGATTATAAGCTTACCAGTATGAGAGGATTCTGATTTGGGATTTAAATGCTAAATGTACTTTTTGTAGAATTCTATATGCTTGTCTATCTGTTTGCTGTTTCAGAGGAATAATAGAAGTCGATTATAAAAATAACAGATTGATGCATCCAGTTATGTCTCCTGCAAAAGGGGGAGCTGGAGGAAGTTGAAATAGGATGGATGGAAGTTACATCATAGCCAGTAGCCTTGTCAGAGGTAGATGACACTATTTGATTTTTAATGAAATAAAAATCAAACCCATATATCAGTGTAATCCATATATGTCCCAGTACCTTCCTATAACTCTGTACATGTTCTCCTCAGTAGCAAAAAAGAAACTTTATGTCATTACGTTTCACCTCATCACAGTAGACTGTGATTCCTCTACGTTCATGTCGATGTTGCCCTCATTCCAGCGATCATATTGCACACTGCCGGCACTGTTGGAGCGCATATGGGCAGTCCTTCCGCTCTTTGGACACATTAACTCTGTGCTCAGACACACTGAGGGTGAAGAGTTGTCTGCGTAAAACAAAATGTCTCCAACACAAATGTCCATTAATCATTATAAAATATCTTGACAACAGTAAAAATAAGAAAACGCAGAGTTGAATATGGTCTCATTATGTGTAGGAATTTTAAAAGTTAAAGGTAACTACAAGCTGTTTCATTACTTTGTACTTGTAATATACCATAATGCACTTAAAGTGTTACTAAATGTGTCTTACATAATATTTAAAATTAGTTTTTGTGCAGATAAATCACATTAATCAAGTATTCAAATGGTTTTATCGGCCCAGGAGCTAAATCAGACCATATGACTGAAATAATCATTTTATTTCATTGATGATTGTCACCTAAAGCAGAATTCAATTCAGATAAACTCAAGTTGTACTCACCTGTATAAGTCTCAAATAGTCAACAACCTGCATTGAAAGCTCTACTTTCCAGCTCTTTAAAAAACACGTCTGAGACTGAGCGAGTCATGCCTCCTGCTTGGCATGAGACCTTGGCCATAGTTCATGTATTTACTGCGATCATCCTGTCATAAAACCATTAGTTGGACTCCATCTTTTGTCTTTCACCTCCATATACAACCCTTTCTTGGTGATAAAGGCCAACTTAAGCTCTGTGTGGTGTTTGTTAGTCTCCAGTTTCATCACATCTTGTGCAGATAGTGGGCTGAAAAGCTAAATACTGGATTTGGTTTGGTCTCTGTGGCTCTACTGAAGCAGATAAACATGTTGCACTTTGTTTCTGAAGGAATAACTGCGCCCTCTTGTGTTTTAGATGTAAAACAATTGCGCAATCTCAGCTCCTCACTCATTTTATTACTGTAAATGTACTAATGTCTCAAATCCATTGCCCTTAATCGTTTATTATCTTAAACAATTTGAAATTCTTTTAACTTACACTTAATATTTTCTATTTTCTTAATGTTGTATTGCTGTTTGTCCATAATGTATCTTGTGCTACTTTTGTTTAACCACATGACACCTGCTGCATGTCTGTCCTCAAGACCTCATGTGTTGCTCTTTCTAAGATTTCTAGGTTTACCCCTTTTCTCTCCTGTTTTGTGTGTGTGTGTGTGTGTGTGTGTGTGTGTGTTGAGGTTCTCTCTATCCAAATTGAATATTTAAGAAGGTACATATTATAAGGCCTTCCACTTATAATAATAACTCGGCTTGAAATATTGGTCTGGACAAAATATGATTTTTCAGAAAAAAACTATGAGATGAAGAAGAGCAAGAGCAACACTTATATTGTAGCTTGCGGATAACTTGAGAGCTAACACCTGCTGTCATTTCAGAGTGTAAAATATTTCCCATAGTGCAACAACCTCCATTATCTTGTTATGACTCAGGCTGCCGAGGGCCTCTGCTGCGCCGACACTCAGATGACCTTTGATACAGGACACAGAGCAGGCTTCTGGATGAGCAAAGCTCAGTTTTGAGGCAATCGAGATAAACAGAAGAGCTGAGCGGATTTATTGTAACACGATCTGGAATAACCACAAAATATGGTTCCAGAGTGTGAGATTGCTTAAAATAAAAGCAGTGACATTTAAATTACATTTTCTTCTTTTAAGTCAAAGGCGGTACGATGTTATCCTTTATTACATCGTTTCTCCCGACTTCCTACTTCCTACCAGAGTGGTTGACTTTAGACACAAATCCATTGGATTGTTTACTTCAAGGTAAGCTCCTCATCTATTCATTGTCTCTGACGTCCACATTGCTACTGGCTATTCTTAACCGTTTACAGTGGGTGGCTGGAGTGTGTTATTGGTTGCAAATTCAGTGTTATGTGACCTGCAGGACTGGTGGGTGCATGTGGGATCTCTGTGCTATGCTCCCTGATGAGGGTGCACTTATTTCTGGAAGAGAGGTGAGAAATTTGAACTGTAATAGATCTAGATCATCAAAATTTAGATATACCTATTTCAGATCCTTATAGTTTATTAGTGTAATTTCTGATTTTTTTCCCCCTGTAATGCACAGCTGGAGTGATACAAAAGATAAAGAGACGTCACATCAGCAGTCATCCAGTCATCAAAGGAAAACTAAAGCTGGATTTCCTGAGATGCTCCAGTTTTTCGTTGTGACTGGGATGCTGGCTGTTGTGGGTGCCCGTGTTGCCTCCCTGGTTGTACTGGAGTTTTGTCTGCGAGCAATTTCTGGATGGGTAACAGCTGGACCAGTAAGAAACCACTTATATAACAAAAATATGCCTGTCACTCAACTGTATTTTCTGATTTGCTTGTTGCTTTTTTGCTCAATTTTGCTGAGTTAATTTCTCAGATTTATCATGCTGTGATGACTCATGGTATCTATCATAACAAACAGCCCATCATCTGTTTTGATTCATCCATCAGTTCTGTTCATATGCTCTTTTGCTCCCCAGGAGTCCAGAAAATTTCTGCAGCAGCTGTTAGTTCAAAGCCAGTTCTCTCTGGGCTGTGCTCTGAGTGCCAGTTTGAGTTTTCTCCACGAGGGGGCGTCGCAACGCTGGCTATGCCTACTTCTGGCAGCAGCACTCAGCTGGTTCCTGGCTCGGCAGGCCACACTCCTGCTGCACCATGTCATGGCTCTGTATAAACTCCACAGCTCACAGCGCTACTGCGGCATTTGCATCAGCCTTCTCACATCAGGCCGCTGCCTTCTGCCCATGCTGTGCAGGACTATGATCATTACTTTCTTTGTGGCTGTGGTGGCTTCCATTTCAATTATCAATAAACACTTCCTCTCTGCAACAGAGGCCCTTAGGTTCTGGACGCCGCTGACTATCTGTTACACACTGTTGGTTGTGTACATGCAGGGTGAGAAACACTCAGATCAGAGATCAGAGTGCAATGCTTGTTAGACACTAATTAATCTGGGCAGGACCTTTAATAACACCACAGTCTGATGGTGTGGTAGTATGAACCACTCTCAGGACTGGAGAATTAAATTATTAATTCATTAGTTTGGTGCCTCTCTCTGGTCTTGTCTGACCATTAATGCATCCATTATTAATCTGTCCTTAATTGTGTACATTTTTACGAATCATTTCCCTCTAATGCTACATTTTGGTTCTGCAGAGGAGCAGCATCGTCTGCGTGGCAGCCAGGCTGTCCTGAACGCAGTGGTGGTACGTCTCGGTGGTTTGATGGTCCTGATGCTGACTGTTGGACGCTGGGCCGACGTGCTCCACATCCTAATGTGTTTCCTGGGTGAGGCCAGCTGTCTAATCCCCACTATGGATCTGCTGGATGCGGCATCCTCACAGGTCAGTGAGTCTCCCTGGAAGCAGCACTCAGGGCTGAAAGCACTTTCTGTCCATCGGGACCCCAAAACTGGGGCAGAATATCAATGTGTTCATTAGACTGGGTCCCAAGATGAAGCTGAACTTCTCAAACTTGTATCCCAGGTGGAGAAGGTTTAAGATCCCCACGACAGATTCAGGTCAAAGTATTCTCTGATTCAGAATACAGAGCCTACTTTTTCATTTCACTGAGCTTGCCTGATAAAATAGCTCAAAGAGTTTCAAATATGAGCACATTGTTGATAAAGTGCTTCTATAAAAACATTGCATTCTTTGCATTTATGTTAATTGGCTTTAAAACTAAAGGGTTGAAAGTAATCTGCAAATAAAATATTGATAACATTCATCAAATGAGATTAACCTGAAAGATATTAATTCAATAATACACTGAAATCTCAGTTTAATATAATATTGTTGGTATTAAAACAATATATGTGATATATTCACAATATTTGTGAATAACGATGATTATAATAACAACATGCAGAAGCAGAGTAGATAATCTGTTTGTAACTCCTGTGCAGAAGCCCGGTTATTCATCTTATGTTATGCATTTTATTTGTCATATCTGTTGTGTGCATGTAGGAAGAAGAGGATTATACAGACTACGTCCAAAGAGAGCACAGACGAAGACCACAGACACGAGAGAAGGAGCATCGGAGATAAACACAGATTTTAAAGGCACTAGTTTTTGGGGCATCAACAATGAATGCTTTTGTGTGTAGAATGTAATATTTTTTCATTAAAAACCTCCAAGGGTACCAATGTTTTGGAAATTTAATCTCTTTTTAATCTTACAGGAAAAGCAAATTCAACAACCATTGCTTTGGTGTGGAATAATAATATATCTGCTATTTATTATTATAATGTTTTCTTCTTGTCTGTTACTCTCTAATCATTTCTTTGTGGTTGTCATTTTTTTAATACTACAATTCAGGTAATCAACTCGCAGGTCTGGATGTTATTCTCTGAGTCTTTGTGACCTCTAGGGTAAATTAACGCTGTAATCTTGGGGAGATTTAGGACATGTCAGCTCTCTCTCCTGGAGAGAGTCATTGTTCCAAGTTTTTCTTTGTGGGGCCCCAGAGCCTGGAGGCTGTGTAACCCTTTCCACGGCCTACTGATGGATGAGAGTCAAAGTATAATGTGTATGTTATGTTGCTATAATTAAGTCTAGCTCCCAGAAATCAGCCGATTCTAATTATACCACTAACTGGTGTGATTTGAGGGGGGAGCAAAAACTCTATTGTATTTTTGCAACAATGGAAGAACCATTTTCATTTTACCTTTTAAATACCATTAACACTCAAAGGTACCTGACAAAAAGAAAATCTTTTACATAGAGCATGTTGTGAATTTCAGAGGGGTTTACATTTACACATGAGACTATCACTGACAGCTCACGTCGAGGCTTTAACATTAAACAAATGATTGCACATAAATGGACTGAATGCAAAAAACAAAACACGTTCATTAAAATTGACACAGGTCGCTATTTTCAGCTGCTACGCAGTTATTGACGTCTGCAAACGTTAATAGCAAATCCCAAACAGCTTAGGACAGCTTAGGACAGTTTGGTAAGTTTATTTTTTTAAATCATGTTCATCGTTTAGCTCAGTGTCCACACACTCTGAAAGCCCGTAAACATCGTCCCGCTTTTGTCGTGTCTCTCCAGAGATTGTCTGGTTGAAAAGAAAAGGCAAAATGGCTGACGACAACGTTAGTGCTGTAAAGTCACACAAAATGGCGTTAGACAAAGGAACGGCTGTGTTACTTGGTTTTACTCTGACTTTGGCTGCATCTGAATTCTTGCGGACATAGAGGGATATGAAAAAAACTCTCAGTAGCCCACATTAATGGACATTGCTTGCGTACTGACACCAAATACGCTTTATAACACCCGAGAGGCTTTCATAAGAGATTTACTACTCTCGTTACCGCCTTTACATTACAGCCTTTGCTGCATTTTCTCGTAACGCTAAAGTCTGACTTCGTGTGACAATTTAGAAGTTCTCTGAAACACACACACACAGAGACATCAAATTAAATCCACATTTTGACGCCGACATTATGCCCATGAGATGTGTCTTTATTGAGAGCTGTGGACTGACAGAAACATATTCCATGAGAAGGTTTTTGTTATAATCATTCCCGTCATTCCGTGTCAAAAAAGGCGTGTGAAATTACAGTGGGCACATTAGCCTGGCGGTCCAGTTCCCAAGATAATCCAGGTCTGAGAATCACTGACGAGGAAATTTAGTTTTGGTGTCTAGTCGATCCACCAAAATAGGAAATTGTACTCCCATAGGTTTATTAGATTTTTAACTGAATAGAGCTCCACATCAGGACGGATTCAGTAGACACAGGGAGGACGTTCTCCATGAGCACCCGAATATGGTGAAAATGCCCATTGAAATGACTGAGCAGTTGTTGACACCTCCTCTGGAGACTTCCAGACTTTTCTGTTCTCATCTGATAGGCACGCTGGACGCATGCGCAGAGCCGTTCTGCGAGTCCCCTGTTACCGCATTTTAACGCAGGCGCACTGCTGCCTTTAATGTGCGTGCTTAAAATAGTAACAAAAGCAGAATAATGCTGTAGTGTAGTAACAGAGCCTTTCCATGCCAAGCTTTAATGAAATGATCGTTTTCTATTGGCTAAACGTATACATTCAGCTTCAGTATGGACAAAATGTACTGAGGACTAAATCAACTGGAGCCATTTTATCTACAGATGTTGGCCCCCTGATTAGACTGACATTTTTTTTAAAGTTATGCACACAATGAGGACATATCATAAAAATATTACTAACAGGGATAGTCTTCTGGGAAAAACTCATAAAAAACAGTGTAGCTTTTATTTGCCCCTCATCAGTGCTTATCACCACTGTTCTCTTGAACCTTTGGACATGGGCCCAATCGCCCGTGTTACTTATTAGCTTAAAACAGAGCTCAGACCAGGTCAAAGTTTTTGACTTTATAGCCTCTACGCCATTTTGTGTCCCACTAGCAGTGTTTGTACCGACAGGCTGGAGGTATTACAAGCAAAAAGGGCAGACAACGCGTCAATAAAGTGTAAAGCAGAATCAGACAAATTATAAACCTCATTATGATGATGTGTTTTATGAATAACCTTAGTCCTCTCATGTCTGTGGCATTGCTCTACTGCTCAATCCTGTGCTAATCCGGTTATAGTTTATACTATATGTTGTTTTGAGTCTCATTGTGTCAGTCAGCTAAAATCTTTTATTAGTATTTTATGAGTATTTAATTTGGATGTAATACTGCATTGATCAAGAATACCAGACACTGATAGAAAGTAAACCCTACTTTTTATCAGACACTAATGTGTTTGGAGCAGTACTCCTGTGCTTAATGGATGAACCAACAACACTATTTTTTTTATTCCCTCAAACTAGTATGAATATTGTTAATATTGGCTTGTCAGCTGAGTTTTTTCAGGTTACAGACTACTGTAACTGACAAACTAAAGAAAAAGAATTGCTTTAGTAGCACTTTAGTGCACCTTGGTGTTCTCCAAGTCTCTGAACACTTTATTTTGTTTCACATTTATACATAACTTCCTGTTAATTCAGTGGACCCAAGAGTACAGTTAATTACAAAAAAACTCTCTTAAACTAAGAAGAGGTCCTACACTCTAATCTACTCTGTTATTAAGATCATGAAGCTGCTCTCTTCAGGGTAATATCTGAACTTTAATGGGGTCTATATAGATTTGAACTTCTGTCATGGCTTATTGTTCTACTTGAGCTCATCATAGACTAAAATATTTTATTCACCAACACTCAGAGTTGTCTACAGCGGGCCTTCCTGTTTCCTGCAGGCTTAAGTTTTCTGCTTTATGTGTGAAAATCTTTGACCGATTTTTTTTTTTTTTAGGTATGGCTCGATCTTTGCATGTAATGTTCTTTTACTGATATAAAATGTAAACTTAAGTTCTAGAGATTAAAAAAAGCAATTAGTGGTGAATAAAAGGGAATCAGTAATCAGTCCCTGCATCCATTTTTCAAAGTGGATATTCTGTCCAGATTCACGGGAGGCTGGAGCTGAGCACACAGTGTGCCCAACCCCAATTACACCCTGTATTTAGTCAGAGTGATAAATGATTGACGTACCTCAACACGCTATCAGCCCAGAGGCGACCCTGAATGCACCCTTTACTACTTTTTTTCAAATGTGGGTCTATGAGAGACGTTTTTTTCTGTCTATTAATGGAGAAACATTTTAAAGACATCTAACTCATCTAATTTTACTGTATGCAAAGTGTCTCACTTTGCCATACCCAAACTGGCAGTGATGGGATCCTCCTCTGAGTCAAAGCCTCTCAGATGTCAAAGCACCTTCATTCAACCAGGGGTTTTCTCGCGCATGCGCAGGGGCGGGAGACTATCTCATCGGGGAGAAAAAAAGAAGTTCACACACAAAGCCACGCCTGCGCGGTGTGCTTCTCATTACAAGCGAAGTTGCTGCATCTTTTTAGGAAGCTACATGCTTTCTTTCGACACCCAAAGGTCGCATGGTGTCAGGGACGCGCCTAGTCACGGGAACAGTCCGGAGCGCGTTCATGAGGTGCAAGATCGCGCTTTAACAGTGAAGAGTATCAAACAGCGTGCGGGGATCCAACCTAATGGTTTACATTGGGTCACAACGACCAGTCAATGATTTGCGCCGAGGATATATTTTTTTTTATTTTCTCGTCCCGGCGTTTATTTTGCAAACCTTTTCTATTTTGCACGGGAGGAAACTGACATAGCAAACTCATCTGTATGATAGGGGAGCAGGAGCACACAGTATGGTCCGGGAAACCAGACATTTATGGGTGGGAAATTTACCCGAAAATGTACGAGAAGAGAAAATCATTGAGCACTTCAAGCGGTGAGTAGAGACACTAATGAGCGGTGTGTGTGTTTTGTGGTGTAACGACGAGTGCACGGCCAGCATCTCTCTCTCTCTGTTGTGTCACATTTTAGTGAAGTCGGGATGAAGCAGGAGGTTCCCCCCGTAGCAAAGTCCCATTTGGCAACTGTGCTGTCAGCTCTCCATAACACTGTGCTGCATTTCAGCTGAGATAAGAAAGAAAAACGGCAAGCACGCTTCAACCCAGCTAGCGGACATATGGTTTTGCCATTTTGACACGGTTACTAACTTGAAGGGCTAGGTGATAACTTTACCCGTCCTTTCATGCTGTGTGGCTGTACATACCCACCAGGTAACCATTTGACTCTTGAGGAGCCTTCGTTTTATCCACCTGGCCAAACATTTTCTCCCATACTGCTAGTGTAAACAAACTTCAGTTTACCTGGCGAGCTGCTAGCATTGTACAAGCTATGTATTTCACAGTCTGCATCTTTGGCAGACAGTATGAAGTCTGCTGCCGTGCTGTGTTTTCTGGTGCTTGAGCAAATGAGGGACCCGGTGTTTCACTTGACTCTCTCCCTCTCTATCTGTCTGTGTGTGTGTGTGTGTCAAGTCACACTGCCTTCCCAACCAAGACCTATGCACACAAAGTACGCTTAATTAGCATACCATGTAGTTATCTATCAGGGGGAAGCAAGAACCGCAACACAAACATAAAGAGGTGACGCGACATCACGCTGCAACGTCGTTGCAAAGCGGCTGTGATTGAGCGCCGTGTGTCGCTGTGCAACATTGTAGCGTTGTGCAACATTGTAGCGTTGTGCTTGTGTTTACTTCGTGCTCGTATGAACACAGAAACGATCATCTTTGCTACATTGTTACCGCGTTACCCCCCCCCCCCCCCCTCCCCTTTCCTCCTCCCTCCTCCTCCTCCTTCCAGCTGCTGACCTGCACGGTCTGCCTGCAGCGTGATCCGATTGAAGGGGAGAAAATCAGACAACGTATCGATATTTTAATATTCAAATTCAGCTCCGTTTGTGCCTTTTGTGTTTGTGCTGTCGGAGCAAAGCAAACCAATGCACCGTTCACTGGCTATTTATATATATATATATATATATATATTTAAAAAAAACTCCTTTGTTGTCTTCCTTATGCTGGAAAAAAAATTGTAAATATGATTTTTGTGTGTGTCTGTGTGTGGCTCTCACGGTTGTCTGCGCGCTCTCGCCTCTCTCTTCTTGGCTGTCAAGGAAATAGCAGCCCGCCTCTCCGTCCATATGTGCTGGAGACCAGCCTGCTGGAAAGAAAAAAACAAAAAAAAAACATCAGTCTACCTATATGAGCAACGTTGCTTGCTTCAGTGTGTAGGCGTCGCCATATCGGACGAAAGCTGCTAAATTGCCAACGTAAATCATAAATCATGTCTGCTGAACGAAATTGTGACCGAGATGCACGGTTGTCTCACAGCATGCCCCCCCCAATAATATATACAAATAAGCTGATATTAATGGTCTGCTTTGCGCTCTTCTTGGTGTTATTATTATTTTTATTTAGACGGATGCAGGGAGTGAACTACAAACATGGTTCGCGTTTGATTCATGAATCCGTGCTGCAGAGCGCACAACAACAGGCTACCTATATGCTGTTTTATTTACATGAGCCCGTGCTATGATGTGCGTAACGTTATGTTTGGGGGTGTGTATGCATGTGTGTGTGATTAGGGGGGGATGGTGATCTGGCTGCATGTTCTTGCAATAGCGGAGGGGAAACGAGTCTCCTTCTTTAGCATGCTGCCTCAGCTCCAGCGTTAACCCAGAGGTAGTCGGGGTATGCAGGTGCATGACAGCCCAACGTGTGATAGAAGTCATTGAAGATGGGGGACGGCAGAATGAGTAAGCAGTGTGAACAGCTTTTCTAAAATGGCGTCGGAGGGCTGTTCAATGTTGGGAACTGGCATGCCAATAAATTTATGGGCACCCTACTGTCTGTGTCGGACAGTGAAAATACACACCCGAAAGATTCTTACTGGGGGAGAGTGAACACATTAAGATGATAACAGGTTTTGTAATCCCAGACAGGGCTTGTAAATTTCGTGTAATAGACTTCCCATCAGTCAATTCAGCCATCACTTAACGAGGTATTTGCAGGCTTATTAAGGAAACAATGGGTTGCTCACCCTCCTATACATCTGTTAAAAGCCTCCATTATATTTTGACTTAGTGGAGAAAAAGGGGGAATGATGTAATGCATGTAAAATTGCACCAGATGTGTTTTGCTTATAGTGAAACAGAAGGAGCCATGTAGACATTATTGATTTTTTTTTTTTTTTTTTTTTTTTTTTTAAACCCACACACAGCGAATCAGGAAATGTCACGTCTCTTTATATGCTGCCTAAACCTCATCTGTATGCTTTCCAGTAGCTATAAGCTCATGAGAGCACCTTCCCCCCTCTAGAAAACATGCAAATGTTATAAAATCTATGCATTTATTAACATGCAATGTGCCAAGGTTTCAAGTCCAGTTGCTGGGTTACTGTTGCCTTGTAAGAAAAGTACGATGGAGCAGAAAATAAAGCCACCTTATCTCCCAACCCTCCTCTCTCTCACACACACATTGACATAATTTAATTCACCACTATGCAGTTTGAAAAAAAAGTCTTCATTTGTGAAATAGCATTATTTTCAATAAGTATTCAAACTGAACACCTTGTTTGAAAATTCATAAACATTGAAGGAACATAAATGCAGTTAGTGATCACCCTGTTTTTCTCATGTTTTTTCTTTAGATATGGACGTGTGGAGAGTGTCAAGGTCCTGCCCAAGCGGGGTTCAGAAGGTGGAGTCGCAGCCTTTGTGGATTTTGTGGACATTAAAAGTGCTCAGAAGGCTCATAATGCTATCAACAAGATGGGGGACAGAGACCTGCGCACTGATTACAATGAACCAGGCACAATTCCTAGTGCCGCGAGGGGGCTGGACGATAGTCTGTCCTTAGGCTCTCGTGGCCGGGATGTATCAGGGTTCACAAGGGCGGCAGGGGGGGCCGTGTATGGGCCCCCCACGTCGCTCCACAGCAGAGATGGACGCTATGAACGCAGACTAGACGGGTAAGTGGACAAAGTTTCTCTGAAGGCAGGGGGAACCGTGGTTTCTGGTAAACACCTTACCTCCAAACATCTTCCCACCATCTATTCATTTACCTGGTTGGGGGTGGGGGGGAGGAGAGTTCATGCTCAAGAATATATAGGGATCCCCCTCTAAAGTCCTCAGAGCGTGGCCAAGCGCTCCTGGATTTGTACTTGCAGGTAGACACCAAGATATTCCATAAGTCAGAGCATGTTTGTACACAAGTGTATCTATTGCTTAAATGAATAGTCAATAGTTTAAATGGCTGTTTGGGGATTATCTTTTGTGAGCTTAAACATCTCTGTGAGGTAGATATATCATTTGCGGAAAATGCGGGGCAAAGATTGGATATCGTAAAATTTCCCAGGATTATTGGAGATTGCTAGAGAGAGAGAGAGGGAGAGAGCAAAAGAGAGAGTGGTCCAGCGGCCATCCCTGGGATTCCCCTAATCTGGAGTTACGTGCCCTGCTCGGTGGATTAATGTCACCCTTTTTTCCTCATGTAACAAAACAACCAAGAGCACACATTACATGTATAAGACACCATTGTTTGGATTAGTCTAATTTGGTTTTCAATTATCGTGCACACCTCATGGAGGTGTTCACTTCTCTCGCGGGCTGGAGTCATGTGGATAACCTGCACAGGATATTTATTCCCCTCTGTTGGATTAACACTGGCCAGACACCTTAAGGATATGCTATCATGCTAAAGGTATGGGTTGCTTTCTTGGTTCTTTTGTTTTTTGTTGTTTTATTTGGGATTATATCTAAAATCAGGGCATTACAATTTGAGTGCTGGGAGACATCTACTGGTGATCCAATTCAGTAGAGACAACAAAAACAAGTGAGCAAATGACCTTTTTTTTCCTGCCTTATTTTTGTGGAGATTATTTTTTACTTTTCAACGTCTGAGACTCGCAGATTTAATGAGGACCAACATGGACTATGTTTGGATTGTACAATTCAAAGAAGAATGCTGGAAACTAAGACTGGAGAGTTGCTGTTGGAGATAATTTACCTCATGTCTGTGGATTACCTGCTCCTTTCCTGAATGTGGAACTATAACTACATCTTGGATACAATCACACACTGAATCAGAGAACTAAGTTGCACCCATGAACTGCTTTTGCCATTGACTCAGCTCCGGTTTGGACTTCAGACGTGGTATTCAGGCTCTTCTGCTTGTAAAGGAGGTAGACAACAGACATGAACATCCATGACTTCAAAACTGGTCTCCACCCTGGGAATGAATACAGTGCTACTATGAGCAAGAGTCTGGATTACCATTAAGAGACATGTTTTTTTATTCTTAATCTGCCATGGCCCATTTTCAGCCAAAGGAATTTGACTACTTAACTGCAAAGTGTGACCAAAGTGGAACGTGCAGGACTTCACAGTGAAGATGCAAGATTTCATTTTTACGTCATTGCTGTTGGGGAATCAGTGGTGCAGTACTTGAAGACAGACTCCTGGATGTCATGTATTTATTTTACTGGACTCAAGTGCAACTCTTGTTTTTTTTTCCCCTCCCATGTGTTGTGGATGGATATATGGACTCACTGACATTTTCCAGCATACAAAACATCCCAGTGTGGATCCGTACCTTGCCATGTTTGTTTTCGTAATTTTAATCAAAATGGACATTCCAGCTGACCAAAGCACATGAGGTCCCCTGCCCTGAAGATGAGGATTACGTTTACAAATGTGAACAATTTTGCTTCAGTTTTTTTCCCCTCTCCACTCAACATTTTTGCCCATTTTTTTCTGCTCACAAAGTTCTGTCTCCCTAGATTGTATTTGGAATTATAGGTCAAGTTACCACTCTCTCAAAAGGTTGGTATGTCCTGCCCTGTGTATTTTAGCTGTCCTCTCTAACCCCCTAGTTTGAACCCCTGTCTCTCTCCATTTTCCCCACTAACCGAAGTAGCTGGTATATAGACTGTTATTACTGCCTGTGTGTCTATATGCAGAAACTTATACCTTACCTTGTATTGTTTTCCTTTCTCGTCCCTTCACCTGACCCCACCTTCAGCTCTTGTCCCCCGTCCTATCTTATAATGAATTATAATACTTTTTTTTGCAGCTGTTATTCATGATGAGTGATGGAAAAAAACTCCCTTTTCTAAAGTACAATACTGTCCTTAAGGATTAGGCTGTGGAATCTTATTGAGATATAAGATATAACATATTCATAATTTGCAATGTGCAGTTAAAAGCAATAATAGTAATAATAACTAGAATATGAGTAAAAAATTAAGATAAGAAAAAACTGTTAAAGGATAAAATTTCAAAGATAAAGCAATTATAAATATAATAATTCAGTGTCCATATGTAATGTAATGGTCTAATGTTGGTGAGACAGAATTAAATAATTAAATACAATTTTTGGTTGCTTCTAATTCAAGCTTGGTCAAGGTCACAGTTTAAGATTTTTAAATGTCACCGTCTTTTTGTTTTTAAAACAATTAGTTGATTAATCTTCAACATAAAAATTTAATAAGAATAAAAATTCAATTAGTGATTCAACAAACATACCCCAACATTTGCTGGATTTTCTACTTTTCTCTCTGTTGTATATTATTTGTAAATGACTGGTTTGACAAAATAACATTTAAAATGACATCTTAGGCTCTGTATAAAAAAACGTGACATTTCATAGACTAAATGATTGATTAATTAATTTAAAAAAAATCTGCACAGTCATCAGTAATGAAAATAACCATTAGTACCGTGCAGTTGCTGTTTTAAAATGTCCTCAGCTTCCTTTTATGGGACAGGAGTAGAATATGAATACTACTATGAATACTAACTACTAACTTCAAAATTAGATTCTTAAGATTAAACTCCTGAGAAATATAAGTCATTTAAGATTTTTTTTTAATTTTTTATTTCTTTATAGAATGTCACTTTTATGAGAGAGTAGATCATAGTCATTGGCAGGAAATATGCAGGTAGAGGCATTACATCAAAGTGGATTTAAACCTCTGTAACGTTTGTGACGATAAAACGATAATTGAGAGCGGGAGCAATTCACCAATGGTTAGAAGAATCTTCTCCACTATTTATACTTACTGGTATCTGTGCCTCTCTAATATCTGCTTGTATTAGACTGTTGCAGGCAGTGTTGCAAATCAATAAGCAGGACTGATTCATGGCAGGACTGGGTTTCCAGGATTGTTGCTTCAGTTTGATGGATTACCTTGATTTGTCAGATATTTCACTGCATTAACCAAAAACAGACATTCCTGTCAGGTTATTTTATTCATAAACATTTTTTAAATTGGGTTTCCAGAAAAGAAAAGAAAAATATATCACAATATATGTCAATATCGTGATGTAAGGTGATAGATTTAGGCTCCATGGTTTGGCTTTAGCCTGCAGGGACGACCGGATGCTCCACCGCTGCACAGTTAACTGCTAGTCTGCATGGTTGAGTGATATTTAACAATGAACTACTTGTAATAGTTTTGGATATTTAGAATTACATTGATATGCATGTATTGCTCTCACACGACTGAGCCACCACATAAGATGCCTTTTTAGCATGCTGCTGGAATGCATCCTCATAATTATGCTGTTCACGTAATCCCAAAACAGTTGATATGCTTAGCATTCAGCAGAGCAGTCTAATAATCAAACACTGATGGAAATTCAGCCAAAAAAAAGTCTAACTGAATTATTTTTAAGCTCCATGAATAATGTAGAACCTGTTTTGTGTAAAGTGAAATTGAAGTGAAATTGAAGGCTATCTATTGAGCAGTGAGCCTGCACCACCAAATTAGCATTTTCGAGAGCATCTGGGGGTCAAGGTAATCCATCACTTTCACAGTAGACATCGTTGTGCCATAGATGTTATTCATGAATCCAGAACACAAATGATTAAATCAAATAAGCTGAAACAGAATTTGCCCCTGACCCGTTGTACTTTATGTATAGTGCAGTGAAATACAGACGGACTCTCCTGGATGTTGAGCATGAATTAGTTTAAGACACGAGCACTATGTCCATCCCATGCAGCCTTTTGTTCTTGTGCCTCATGGTAAAAGCCTTTAGTGGAAAGATCATTTATGGCTGAAAACAATGTTGGTGGCTATAGATTACATTTATGTCAGATGTTTTACAAAGATGAATATTTCCAGATTGGCCACATCACAGTATCAACATAACATAGTACCAGATAATTGCACAGTGACTCACCCTGCAAACCAAATCCAGTCAGTAATTGTCATAGCGTAGGCTTCAATTTCTTGGTTAAACAGAATATATCATAACTTTCCAAGGGATAAAATCACTTGGTTGAGGAAAGGGTTAAAGGCTTTATCATTTGCTACAGAGGGTTAGGCTTAGGAGATGAATACCGTCTGTCAAAGTTCTCTCGGGTTTGGCAGTAAAATGTGAGTGTGAATATGTGCGTAACACATTTCTGGTCAGGTGTAAAGGTCAGGCTGGGCATTTTAAGGAACTCGTCTTATGGATCATTTACCAAAATGCCTTTAAAGGACATCACAGGGCATCCTTGATACTCGTGTCATATATCTTCAGAGAAATGGCAGCAGCCTTCTGTTAGCACCTTCTTATAACCCACATTACTTGGTTTCTAATGCCGAAACTAAGAGGCAGGGAGCTCATTCTGTAACTGTTGTTGGCTATGAAAATTCACATACAGTATTCGAGTCCTCAGATATTTACTTTGAATCACCCCAATTTTGGAAATCCACTAAAAACATGTGAAATGTGTGTAGCTATTTAGTGATACACAATTTCTCACATCATCTTGAAGGTGGAAAATCACACAACTAAAAACATCCCAATAGGAAGCTAATAAAATGTGCAATGTGTCGATGAAGAAACTAATTACAAACATTTATTTGAGATTCAAAACAGACTGTGACCTCATTTTCACTGTCATTAAGAAAACATTAACCAAAGACTGCTGCAAACGCCTCTTTAATGAGATAAACAGTTTCAGAAGTTTCTCTATGTTGCAAATGTCTTTGATTTGTACTTACAGTTCTTCATTGGCATAGACAGTTTAGCAGCATGTAAGCCAGCAAGCAAACAATTTGGACTGACACATCTTGAAACAGATGTAATCAAACATCACTGATGGTTCCAGATCAGTCAAAGAGCCAAAAGATTTGGATGCCTCTTTCAGTTATCACCAAGGGAACTTTGTAAATCATATCGAGGGAATTGGTTGGACAGTTTTTTAAAAAAAAATTTGATTACTATTATTTTTTGTTTGAATTTATGGCCTTTTTTCTCACATTTAATATTACAAGATTGATTTCACCCTGAAAAGGAGATTGAGGATCATCAATTCTTATTTTATTGAAACTTCCAGTGATATGACAGTTTATTTCTTCAGCTATCCTTGCCTTTATTGGATAGTTAAAAGTGGACACAAGGGATGGGAGAAAGAGATAGTAAGGGTCTAAAAGACAGCGCACATTGGTTGATTTTCTTAGCCATATTAATTTTTGTTTTGAACGCTACCTTACCTTTAGGATCTCCACCTAGAAAGCTTCCTGATTTCTATTATTATATAAGCATATTTATATTCTTATATTCTTTTTGTCTTAGATACAAGTCACAAAGCAACAATATGATGTCTGGAATTTGTATTTTGGTAGGAGTTTTGTGAGAGGCTTCTTCTAATAGTTTCTGTACATATATATAATACTAATGTTTTCCAGTGTCCCACAACTATAAAGATACTGTGTGTTTTTGCAGTAAATTACAAACATTAATTTCACATTAGTACTTCAAAAGTTTTTACCATTTTTACAGTTGAGGTTGTTGACCATTAAAATCCGTCTCCGGCCCCTCTTAATAATTTTCTATCTCCACGTTTGAACTCAACAAAGAACAAAACATAGTTGTAGTTCTTTAATGAGGGTTCGTAACTGTAGTTATATTAAACCATATTCCACCCTGTGTTGGAACATCATGGCTAATTTGCTGATTATAATTTGATGTGAATTCAAACAGTGGTAATTGCTGTCCTGTCCCGCTCATTACAGGGAGTTGGGTAATATGACTGCTGTAATGACACAGCAGTCGTATTACCAAATTAAATTCTGATTGCTTTATTCAGTAAGAGAGGATGTTCAGGTCTGAACAGAATGTCCTTATTAGTACCGTTTCTAATGTGCATCTTCATAAAAGATGCCTTGAAGAGCTTTCAAGAGAACAAGTGGTGTCAGATTGTGCAACACTATAAACAAAAGGCTTGTCAAAAGTCACCTCCACAAACCTTCAACAAAGCCTCTCAGATAAATGATAAAATGCCTCAATAAGTGGTCTTTGTTACGGCTGTTAGAAGTTACAAGACAAGTATGACTTAACAATCAATAAAGGCGTGAATGTCTTATGTAAATCCTTGTGCAAGTCTGTTATATTGTGCATACTTTGAAACAAGCTGCAGATTTCTGATCTAATGAACACTGAATGCATGCCCTGCTCTAAAACTCTCTTCTCAGTGTCCTGTATTGATTGTGTCTTCTATATAGTGTGTTGCATTTTACAGTAGGGTACACTAGTTATGTATTTCTTTGATGCTTGAACTGGGAACCTAATGAATGAAAACATATCTGCATTCAAAGAAAAGCAGTTTTAAACAAAATGGGCTTAAAGCTCGTGTGCGAAAGACAGTAACCTAGCAGCATTTTTGTTTTAGAAATAATAGCTGAGAAAACATGTAAGACAAGATGCTCAGTTATCTCAACCTGTTCATGATTTTAACCCCTTGTAGTTCAGTCTGTAAGCTGGAAAAATTCTCTTTTTAGATGTTTGAAAACTACCCTTCTAAAAAACACTTTTGCCCTGTCTTCCCATGTGTCTAATTAAGAAAAACCCATCAGAGACAACTGATAATTCTGTTTGTCCACTGTCTGATGCTAACAGCCCTCTAAATGTAACTGTGATGTCATGTTGTTCTCTCTTCCTGTTTGTTAGGACGACTGAAAGTCGGGATCGGGCGTACGATCACAGTGCCTACGGACATCACGAGCGTCCCGGTAGCAGTTTCGAACGCCAGCGGCACTATGAAACAGACTATTATCGTGATGCAAGAGAGAGGACTCTAAGCACAGCTGGGAGCGGCTCTGGTACCTCAAGTGGAAGTGGTACAACAGTGTCGTCAGGAGTTGTTGGAACTATCGTGAGCGCGGTTGCTGGCAACACAGGAACAGGTGGATCAGCAGGAGCCACGACAGGAGGAAGTGGAGGATCTACATCCAGTGGGGTCGGCTTCTACCGCTCCCATAGTCGGAGCCCTTGTCGCTTTGAGACACCAGAACCTCGCTATGAGTCTCGTGCCAGGGAACCCTTTACTTTGGCCAGTGTGGTTCACAGGGACCTTTACAGGGAGGACAGGGGTCGGCGCGGGGAGCGGTCGTACCGCCACAGTCGTAGCCGGTCTCCACATTCATCACATTCGCGAAATCCCTCTCCTCAGAGACTGGCGAGTCAGGCTACCCGTCCTCCACGTTCCCACAGTGGGTCAGGCTCCCACAGCCGCTCCTCCAGTTCTGACTCGGTCAGCAGTACCAGCAGCAGCACGAGTGGCAGGTGAGTAAAGCTGATCTGGCTGTCAAGATTTCACCCTTGTGTGTGGCTTTTGTTTACCTTTGTGCGTCCCAGTCTTCTGGACAGAGAGCAGAGTGTTTTAAGAAAGAAATCTGCACACTGAATGCTGCTTCAAATGATTCTATTGTAAAATTAATTTCACAAAATTAAATGATACATGTTTAACTTTATTGGATCAGCTCACCAGGTTAAAGTGGTAGCAATGTCTGGTTTAAGATAATACATTCCCTGGTAGTATTCCAATGTGTTTGCTCTGATACATACATGTACATAAGAATATACATACATACTGTTTTACAGAACTCTTAAGCTTTATAAATCCAGTATTTCCAGTTATCCCATAATATATGATAATAATAATAATAATAATAACATTTCTGAGCTGAATTCGGCTTCAGATTGATTGATTTATGTTCCTGCGGGCCACTCAAGATTTTGCAAAGCAAGGAAACCACGTCAACGATGTCACTGGTATGAATTTTGTACCACTCAGCAAAACCCACAATGAAACAAATCATAGACCATCTACATGTGGCTGAATAACCATGTTGGCTTTTCTTAAGTGTGGACCAAAACAATTTCTATACAGGGAAATGAAATGTATGTGAGTTGTGTTTGTCCTTTTTAAACGTTTACGCAATTTCCCCCGTCATATATTTAAATCAGCTGTACTGGCTGTGTTGAATTCTGCAACTGTTTTTAAGTCAAAACACCAGTTTTGGCAACAAGCTAAGGCTTGCGTGTGCATTTAATTTCTGTCAGTGGTTAGTGGAGACTCGTATCAAGAACATCTTGTTGCACAACATCTCTCAATGCTGGAGCTGTGGTTTATAACATAAGCATTTCAAGATATCGTGTCTCCTATTATGTCATATGTCGTCATGTCTGCTTCTTCAGCAGCTACTGTATCATTTTCTGTTCAAGGATGATCAAAACTTTTCATGGAAAAGACTATACTTTGTAAGGATGTGCAAACTGACAGAAATGCAGATGGTTGACTAGGACACACAAATTGCATGCAAGTATCTGCATGTTGGAAAAAAATTGACAGGGAGGATTACTGTATGTGCACCCTATCTTTGATTTTCTCCCTCCATAAATCTTAAGGATTTAAAGGGATCCATATATGGGCAAGGGCGCACCTTGAAAGATGACACTTATATGGTCCATTATATAGGTTTTCAGTAGCATATTCCAAGTTATGAGTGTGTAAACCTCTGAAGCAGTGTTAAGTGCGCAAATTTCTACTTCTACTACTACTGACTTTTGTATTGGTGGATTGCTATTGGTGAATCTGTTTTTACAATGTTGTTGACTGAGTAGTTGTTTGCTGGGTAGGTGTCAAAGCCTAGAAAATGACCTTTGTTACATGACATGTTGTAATGACACAGTTTTGGTGCTATTAAGATTTGATCTGAATTGATATATTACCAGTGTTCATACTTTGGTTAAGGTCCACTTTGCCTCTTGCCAAATTAAAACTCTTCTCCAGTTTAAAAATCCAAATTTATCAACTGTTTGTGGGTATCTTGCCTTCATCAGGGTGGCTTTTGTGGTTGTTTCTGGTTTTCTTATGTGTTCTTTTTCAAGTAATGTAATTTCAGGTAGTATTTTCTTAATTTTAGAAATATGGTAAAGGGGTTACATGAACAAATGTAACATACAGTTATAGGTGGTAGCTAGTGAAGTCACACATACTCTAATCCTAACAACAGCCACAGCTAATCCCGTAATTGCATTGGATGTATGTAATTAAGATATTTTCGTGACACGCTGTGAGTGTGTTTTTAAATTATGGTGTTACAACCAGATGTCAGTCTGTGAATCTGGTCTCAGCTCTGTTTTGAATTTGACATCACAATTTAGCTGTTTTTGTGTACTGCTCTGTGTCGTAATGATGTTTGCATCCACGTTAAATGGTAAATGTATTGCTTCTTATCAGCTGATTTGTTTTGGGGTATTAATTGAACACAGAATGCATAAATAACAAAAGGTTAGGAGAATCGAATGCAAGTGAGATCTGCAGTTTTAAATACCTCTGTCTGTATGGCTGTTCATGGGATTTACTTGCACTGCATAAATTCACCTCAGCCCTCTCCAGTTTATTTTTTGGTTAACTGCACCACCTTTAGACACAGTAGAGTCCACAGCTTTGAATGTCATTGTAGCGACACATGTGGTTTGACGAGGTAGTGCTATGGGGAGAATTTCAGGAGACGGCTGGTATATTTTTCTCACTGCCTACCTCTGTGTATGGGTAATGGCTCCCCCCCCTCCGTGAGATCCAGTTGGAACTGGAAATTTCTGGCCAGTGCTGGCTGCCTGCCCACTCCCACAGGCCAGGCTCCGTCAGCAGCACTTCCGGGAGTGTCTGAGCGCAGGAGGAGAAAGTGAGAAGGAAACAAACAGCAGAGGGCCTAGAAAGCTGAGACAGGCATGGGAATGATTTGAGAAAAAAAGGTGCATGAATTTGGGACTGATATGCAAATCCGTCTTTTGATACTGATAACCAGATGCACCGTATAAATACGAGGTTGAGAGAAAGGCGTTGTTTTTCTCTTATTTAGCTGAAAGACATTGCGGCTTTTGAACAGGAAAACAGGAAAACACACATTCATCATTCATTCACACCACATGATATATATATATATATATATATATATATATATATATATATATATATATATATATATATATATAATTTTATATATATAATTTTATTTTTTTCACATATTCAATCAAAATGATAAAACCCATTTACATATGTCAAGGTAAAAATATTAACTAGATTCTTCAGTATTACTTGAGTATGCAAAGATAACAACCAGTTACTGTAACACAAACTACATAAACACCTTTTTATCGTACATCTGTAATGGTGGTTAGAGATAAAACTGTCACACTTGGAACAACAACATCTAAGTCTATGATCGTCTTTTGCTACAGCGATTCTAGCAGTAGTTCCAGTGATGACTCCCCGGCACGTTCAGTGCAGTCTGCTGCTGTTCCTGCACCCTCAGCACTTCCTTTATCCTCCCTTGACAAGGATGAACCACGTAAAAGCTTTGGCATCAAGGTCCAAAATCTTCCGGTGCGCTCTACAGGTTAGTTATGAGGCACTCCTGTGGTGTAAGCACAATGCGAGTTTTTGTGTTTTCTGTGTATCCTTCAAATATTGATACATTTTATTAAAAATAACTACTAATAGTTTATCATTTAATAACATGTACATATTTTTTTCAGTATTAATGCTTAATAAAACATTTGATCTGTTTACCACAGATACAAGCCTAAAGGATGGTTTGTTCCATGAATTTAAAAAACATGGAAAGGTCACATCTGTACAAATCCACGGAGCTTCAGAGGAGCGCTATGGGCTTGTGTTTTTCCGCCAGCAAGAGGACCAAGAAAAAGCACTTGGAGCATCAAAGGGGAAGCTTTTTTTTGGCATGCAAATTGATGTCACAGCCTGGAATGGCCCCGGTAAGTTCTGATCTTTTAGCTGTACTGCAGCAAAAACAGAATTATTGTCAAAACGCACAAGGTCCTAATTAGCACTTATTTTTCAGAGACAGAAAGTGAGAACGAGTTTCGGCCCTTGGATGAGAGGATAGATGAGTTTCATCCAAAAGCCACACGGACATTATTCATTGGAAACTTGGAGAAGACCACCACTTACCATGACCTGCTTAACATCTTTCAACGCTTTGGAGAAATAGTGGTAGGTTAATGTCGTGTATGCAATGGTTACCCTGCTGCACATTTGGACCATGTTTACTAACAGTATCTTTCCTTATGCACAAAGGATATCGACATTAAGAAGGTGAATGGAGCTCCACAGTATGCCTTTCTACAATACTGTGACATTGCCAGTGTCTGTAAGGCCATAAAGAAGATGGATGGCGAGTACCTTGGTAACAATAGATTAAAGGTGAGAATTATAGTGTTAATTAAATTTTAAAATTTGCCTTCACACCACTATCACATTCTTGTCTTTCATAACCATACTGAGTATTATTAATGAGCACAATTTGTGTGGGTAAAAAATTGCAGTCTTACATTTTATCCTCCCTTTTTCAGCTGGGTTTTGGAAAGAGTATGCCTACAACATGTGTTTGGTTGGATGGTTTGGCTTCAAACACAACTGAGCAGTTTCTTACCCGTCATTTCTGCCGCTATGGACATGTTGTCAAGGTAAGTCTGTTTATTTTCCCTCTCCTAGTTGCCCATTGTTTACTTTCTGGCACCTTGGGACTCTATTTTCCTCTCTTCCGCAGGTTGTATTCGACAGAATGAAAGGAATGGCCCTTATCCTGTATAACAACATTGAATATGCACAAGCTGCTGTCAAAGACACAAAGGGGTGGAAGATAGGGGGCAGTAAAATCAAGGCAAGTGAAACAAAGCTTTGGTCCAAAATTTTGCTCTGTAATGTTGTGTGTTCTCAATGTCTGACAGGCTGTAAAAATTGCAACTTAACTTTCCATTTTTTTTCTTCAGGTTGACTTTGCCAATCAGGAAAGTCAGATGGCTTTCTATCGTTCAATGCAGGCATCTGGCCAGGATATTCGGGATTTTTATGACATTCTCTCTGAAAGAAGGTTTGTGTAGTTTGCTTATGAAATAATAATTTCCCCTCAATGCTGTGTGATGTTAAACCTAACATTATTGATGCCAAAATATGCTGAAATTATAGCTTGCTTTTTTTTTGGTTTTATTTCTTGGCAGGGATGATCGACGAACTCAATATGAGTTTCAAGCAGAAAGACAATATTATGAAAATGTACGGACACCAGGAACATATACTGAAGATCCTCGTCGTAAATATCCTGCCAGAAGTCGAGAGTTCTACACTGAATGGGACCCATATCAGGGAGATTACTATGATCCACAATACTTTGAAGACCCCCGGGAATATCGAGAATACAGAGCTGACCCTTATGAGCAGGACATTCGCAAATACAGCTATTTGCAACGGGAACGTGAAAGAGAGAGGGAACGCTTTGAAACGGATCGTGGACGTGATCATGGGAGGAGGACCATTGAGCGCAGCCAAAGCCCATCACACATTGCCTCACGTCGTCCTGCTAGCCCTACTGCATCACCTTCACTCTCTGAGAGGATACCAAGTGATTCAGACCGCCGTATTTGTTGCCGATCTTCTGAAAGAAGTGGAAGCTGCAGTTCAATCTCCCCACCCAGATTTGAAAAACTTGAAAAGACACGCACTGAAAGGTATAATAAAACTGACAAACTTGAGAAGGATCGAGTCTTTGAAGTTGAAAGAGGGAATCTGGTTGAAAAGGAGAAGCGAGCTGGACGTAAAGATCGAGGGGACAAGGACA
This sequence comes from Sciaenops ocellatus, assembly GCA_033000465.1. Lineage (NCBI taxonomy): Eukaryota > Metazoa > Chordata > Actinopteri > Sciaenidae > Sciaenops > Sciaenops ocellatus. Next base: position 21,368,939 of record CP136883.1, read on the forward strand.
AAAGTGAGAAACAGAGGCTTAAGAAGCTCAAAGTCACATCACCTATTATCCAACCATGTGAGACAGAACCTGAACTTGAAAGAGATGTTAGCCCAGAGTCTGTCCTTCGAAGTAAAAACTGTAAAATTCCAAAGGAAGGTTCGAGCAAAGGGCGTTTAGACCTTCTGCCATGTGTTGTGCAGTTGACACGTGTTAAAGAAAAAGAAGGAAAACTGATCACTGGCCATTCTGTCCAAGAAAAACAAATACCAAGGGGTGGTAATGACAGTCCTAGATTGGCATCACCTTCATCTGACCAGAGGAGTCCCCCTTTCCGCTCAGAATCATCAAAAAGTGAGATCTCTAAGCATGGAAAGGTGCCCAGAGACAAAAATATGCATAGTTTAGTTGAGGTTATTGACAAGGACGCTAAAATCAAATCCAAAAAACATGGAAAATCAGAAATGGGTTTTGACAGTGGTATTTCTGTGGATATTGACCGTTTAGCTGCACGGAAAAGGCGCTTTGAAGACTCCGGGAAAACTGATCGACAGAAGAGAACTAGTGAGGAGGAGCTTGTTAGACCTGGACTTCATAAACTATGGAACAATGCCAAGGAAACAGATTTGGATAAGAATCTTTTGATAAAAGGAATGCATAAAAAGGAGCACCACAAGGATAAATGTGTCAGGATGGTTTCAGTTAACAGTCCTAAAGATGGACGAGACTGCGAAAGCAACTCCTTAGGCCTTTCTCTGGAGCGGCAGTCACGGATAGGGGAGGTGCCTGAAGATTCCACAGATCAATTAGACTCTCCCTACCATAAAATGGATTTGGAAGGCTCAAAAAGTGAAACAATTTCCAGCTTCACAAAGATGTCAGATGATGGCAGCCTTGATTTGGATGAATTTAAAGAACCACAGAAACAGATTTTGACTGAAAGTGAACAAGGGAGAGGGAAATGCAGAGATTCAGATGACGGAGATGAACACTTTTTCCACATTGACCAGAACAATGTATCAAAACAAATCGAACAGACTCGATGGCTCCGACCAAAGCTTGGTGATCCTGATAAGTTAATCAAGTTTGAAAATCCACCAAGTAATGAGACTCGTGACTTTGAAAAGGATTATATCATGCATGATGTTGGAAAATCAGTACAGGATATACCCAATGACGACTTCTCTTCCTGTAAACGAAAGAAATTAGAGAATTTTGACTTTGAAATAGTCAGTGCAAAAAGAGAGCGCAACTTCGCAGGTTCCCAGAAGTTGAATGATGACATTTATCAGAGTATAACATCCTCAATAGGACATGGTCACTTTTCTGCAAATGAGGAAGATGAAACGGCACAGATTTCGGTGTCTGTTATAAACAAAGAAAGAAAATCTTCACCAACAACAGATGATAAATTTTCACACACTGAGTCATTGAAAAACAGTTTAGGCATGACAACCACACATTTTCAGTCTTCTGATACTGAGCTCTCAAAGCTTAAGACAAACTTGCTTGGCTGTGATGAAGAGTTAATGCAACGTTGGGAAAGACGAATGAAGTCTGATTCACTTAGAATGGAAATGACTTTCCCAAGTGATATTGCAAAACGTGAAAGTATTCACAAACGCCTTGGCCAGGATTTGGAACCTGGAGAAGTGCAGTCTGATTCAGATGATGATGGAGAAAACAAACACATCTCTCCCAAGTCCAATAGTTCCTTGTCTTATATTCTCAGGGAACGTGATGAGAGGATGACAGACCTGAAGCTTTCAGGCTCCTTGGAAAAGAATAAGTTTTATTCTTTTGCATTAGACAAAACTATAACTCCTGACACAAAAGCACTCCTTGAAAGAGCGAAGACACTGTATTCCTCCAGGGAAGATAATTGGTCCTTTCTTCCCTCACGCTTTCCAACCTCGCACAGTTGTTCAGATAAGGACAAGGTAGAGTTAGCACCTCGACCTATCCCTTCTTGGTATATGAAAAAGAAAAAGATTCGTACTGACTCTGATGAAAAGCTACATGATAAAAAAGAGGAACTTAAGCCACAGGACCAAGAGCGCCAAGATCTGTTTGCCTCTCGCTTCCTGCACAGCTCAATCTTTGAACAAGATTCCCGGCGTTTACAGCATCTTGAACGTAAAGACCAAGACTTAGAAACTGGAGTTGGTAGGCCTTTTGCTAAGCCAGGAGCTACTGAGGCACAGCCTGAATCTGGAATAGGTGATATCCCACAAGAGCCTATCGTGCTGTTTCATAGTCGCTTTTTGGAGCTCCAACAACAAAAGGACAAGGATCATGCCCCACCTGATACTGAGAATGATTCAATAGGGGTGGAGATTAAAAGAGATGAAGTGCAGAACTGTGATAATGTACTCTCCGATAAGGAATCTGAGCCAGTGCTTAAGATTGATGACAAATCAGTCAGCCCACCATTAACATGGTCACAATTTGTTCCTTCCCCTAAAGAAATGTTTTCACCAGAAAAGAAAGAACTTTTAACTCCATCCTCAGATCAACCTGTGTCATTTGTTAAAGAAGAAAAAGTAGAGCCAGTTCCTGAGGTGTCCCCATCTCATTCTTTTCCTATGGAAGACATCAAACCAATTGCTCCTAAACTAATGATAACCCCTCCAGTCATCCTTCCAGAGCCAGAAAATGAAATGGAAACAAAAGTAGAGTTAATTGAATCCAAAGTGAAAATTGGAGATAGTTTGGTAGTGGAGCATAATCCTCTTGTGGAAGATAAGCCTCCCACTCCTGGTGGTTCCCTGAGTGGTTTTGAGAGAGAAACTGCAGAATTTACTTACTCTGACTATCCAAAGATTGAAGAAAAATCTGAACTTATTAAGATAGAACCTAAAATAGAAAATCAAGAAACAAAACACTCTGAGGAATCTCAGAAAACTGAGACAGATTCTGAGGTGTGTATGCCAGAGCTAGAGGCCGAAATAAAACCATTACCAAACCGCAGACAGCCCAAGAGTAAAAGGGCAAAACCTCTGTCAGTATTACGCACTACCCAACCTTCCCAAATTGTTGCCACTGAGAAACCTGCAACACGGAAAAGCGAGCGGATTGACAAAGAGAAACTCAAAAGGGCCTCATCTCCTCGAGCAGAAGTACCAAAAGCATCATTTGAGTCTAAAACCACATCTAAGTCACCAATTCATGCATCGGATTCTGAGCAAAACCTTGAATCAAGTTTAATCCATGGGAGAACACGTCGCAGGAATGTGAGGTCAGTCTACGCCAAACTACATGAAGACGACCAAGCTGGAAAAGAGGTGGTTGAGTCATCACGCTCTATGCGCAAACGTGGTGCTGATAAAGAACCAATACAGCAAGATGTTCAAATTCCATCTACCAATGCAAGGAGAGGACGTCCACCTAAAAGAGGTGTTAAACGAGGTGAGGATGTATCACCAGTTAAGGGGGATCAGCAGAAAATAGTGGAAGAAGACACTGAGGTCAAAGAGACCTCCACTAGTGTAGAGGTTGTGAAAGCCTCTGAAGGATGGCGTTCACCTCGCACCCAGAAAGTGCAACAAACACAACTGACTTCATCTGCTCCGGTGAACAAGAAAGGATGTAGAATAGACAAACAGTCTGCAAGCACTACAGTGCTATCTGAACAAGCCGATCTGTCAAGTCATGATGAGTCAGAGCTCAAGCCTAAATCTGATTCTGAACTGTTTGGGAAGTTACCAGAAACGGCAGAAAACACAAGCTCACCCCTGCACAGAAAGGAAAAAGACTTGAAAGATTCTGGTGGGAAGAAATCTGCTGATGGGGATATTGAAAAGGTAGACACCAGCTGCTCTGAGAGGAGACAGCAGCCTGAAAAGAGTGTTAAAGTGAAATCACCAAGGCTGAAAAGAAATACCAAACAGGCCACTGAAGATAAATCACACAGCTTAAAAAATCTTGAGATCCGTGTAAGCGTTGATGACGTGAAAGGTTTACTTCGTTCAGAGGATGATGAGCCTGAGTCGTTTGAAGCTCCAACTATTACAAAAACCAAGACAGTAGTACAAGAGAATGATGAAGCAAAGATTGTAGGCTTTTCAGCAGAATCAAAAGAATCTGGTACACAGGAAAAAGAAGACGTGTCATCAGAATCTGAACTGCCCACTGATCCAGCTGCTCTCTTAGCACGGCAGATGGAACTAGAGCAGGCAGTTGAAAATATTGCTAAACTTACAGTTGAGCAACCTCCTCGACCATATAAGGAACCACCTTCAGAGCAACCTACGATATTGCCTCCAGTCATAGTAGAGCCTGAAAGTGAGGTTGAGGAGGAGAAGCGGGCTAATCCTGCAAGTGAAACTGAGCTTGCAGCTGCTATTGATTCCATTACAGCTGAAGAAATGTGTGCAGATGGAGATGGTTTCACAGCTGCTCCTACTTACACAGCTCTTATTCCTACCCCTGATTCTGTGGTATCACCTTCTTCCAATGAGATTATGGAACCTGAAACACACATGGTTATCAACAATATTCTTGCAGCAGACTCAGATGATGGTCCACTGACACCCAGCCCAAAGGGGGTAATAGCAGAGTCTAAGGCACCTGAGGATATCCCTATCATTGAAACACCCAAGAAAACAGGGAAAGTTAGAGCCAAAACCCCGAAAAAGTCAAGAAGTCGTAAAGGTGCCGCTGCCAAGAAAGGGGATACTGCTGAAGAGGTTTCACAGCCAGAGCCCTCCCCAGTCAAGTTACCAGAATCAATCCCAGAAGACCCAGAAACCATCAATTTAAAAGCAGTTACTGTTACAGCTGGGGTAACTGCAGCAACCTCTGTGGTTACTGCTGTTGCAACTTGTAGGCGTGATGTTACAAGTGCTATAACTGTAGACACGCCCAAAGAGGCAGAACAGCCTGAAGTTGAACAGCCTGTACCCAAAGAATCTGCCTTTCATTCAGGCACAAGCAACTCCAGTTGTAAAAAGCATCCCCAAGCAGCAGAGCCATCTACGCCTACACTTGCCCCTGCTCCTTCCCGCCCACAACCTGTATCCCAGTTCAGTGTACCCCTGTTGCGGCCGGCCAAAATGCCACTTTCACCAGACTGGCCCCCTAGAACTGAAGAAAGTAGAATCTATGTTGCTCCTTCGTGTCACGTCACAGTGGTTACTCCTTCTGCACCAGCATCAACTACACTTGGAACCCCTTCAACAAATCCCCCAATGCCTCCTGATACCAAGGCCTCGGATATTGACCCGAGTTCCAGTACCTTAAGAAAAATCCTAATGGAACCTAAATATGTGTCTGCATCAAACAGCAATTCTATACCTACTACTATGGTGACATCTGCACTGTCAGAACCTTTGCGGATGTCAGAGAATGAAAATCCATCTGATACATTGGGTTCAAGACAGTTACATCCTGAAGAAAGACCACCTTTACCCCCCCAGCCCATGCACCACAAACCCTTTCCACTGACAGAGTCCCAACAAAATTGTGGAGAGAAGACCCAGCATACAGTTATTTCTCCTGCTACCTCAGTAATAAGTCGAATTCCAATGCCTTATGATACAGAGGAAACTCCACGAATTTCACTAAGCAACCGAAGCATTGGACTATCTATTCCCAAGCAAAAATTTAGATCCAACTCCAATGAGAATAATCGCTACCATGGTATGGATATAGTAGAAGATGGGACAAGAGGGCGCTCTGTTGTTGAGACTACTCCCTACAGTACAGGCGCCAGTCCTGGCCTAAGGGTCAATACATCAGAGGGTGTTGTTGTTCTGAGTTATTCGGGTCAGAAAACTGAAGGACCTCACAGGATGAGAGCCAAAATTAGTCAAATTCCTCAAGCCAGTGCTGGTGATATAGAGTTTCAGCAATCTGTGTCTAAATCTTCAATAAAGCAAGACCCACTCATCACATCATCCCAGTCACCTACTCCAAAAGTAACCCCAACTTCTACAGCTTATGGGCACACAGGGGTTCTCTTGACAGGCCAGTCTTATAACTCTCAACCTGTCATTTCCAGTACTAAGCAGGAGAGTCTTGGGTGTGACAAATCTGAAGCTCCGTATCACACAGCATCCCAGGGTGGTGTGGTAAAGATGTTCCAACAACCAGTTAGTTCTCCTCAAGTCTTGATGTACAACCAAGCTGTCATACAGCAGCAACATGGCAAGAGAGGACTGGGGACAGAGCCTTTACCAAAAAAGATGGACATTGGCAAAGCTGTTCAGCAGTCTAACCTCAGCCCTGTCATGAGTCCACACCACCCATCACTATCTGGAAGCCGTATGAGCCCCAGTCCTGGCATCACAACTGATCGGTCAGCTCTACATCTAAAGCAAGAACCCCAGTCCCCACGAACAACTGTTCACTCTCCTTCGCCTTTTGTCAAAGCCTGTCCTCCAAGCAGTTCTCCTAGAGGAACTTCTGTTGTTCTAAGTCATGGCATGCCACCAATGTCTACATATCATTCTAGTATGCATCACCCGCACTCCGAACAGTCTTCTGTCATAATTCAACCTCACAGTGTCACTCAGTCAATGGCGCACGAAGCCAGGATGAACACCCCTCCAGTGTCTGGCATAAACTATGGTAGGCGAGGTGACTCCATGTCTTCTCCCCACCCAGGTCCTCCACAGCGCTCAAACACACCGCAGCCTAATGTCATCCGAGATATGGTACTGCAGTCTCATTCAAGTCCCCAGGGGTCAGTATCAGGTGGTAGTGGCAGCAGTGTAAGTGAAGAAGACCCCAGACACTTTAACCAAGCCCTTAGCAGACCTTCAGTGCCCCAGCTCCAATCAGATGTAATGATGATTCACAGTGATCACAGGGGACTCCACCCAAGCATACGCAGCATGGACCAGTACAGAGACATGCACCAGCGCATCCTTATGCACCAGCAACTGGGAGAGCAGGCTGCTGTAGAAGCAAGACAGTCACGCAACTCGGAGACTGGAACAACATCTTCGATCAACATCTCTGGGCCTTCAAAGAGTCCTATAGTGGGGAAGAGCCTTGAACTTTCTGCAAAAGAATCTCACAAACCACTAGAAGGAAAGCTGATACATCCACCCTCCAACGAGAGTAGAATCAGGGGAGTCCATGCATCTAGTCCTGTTATGGTGTCTCCTCACCCTCATGGGGTTCAGCTGATGCATCCAGGAAGTGCAGGCTCCTTTCCAGTATACCGGGACATGCGGGGCTTCCCATCCCAGTTTCCTGGACATTCTTCATCTGGACACACTCTGGCAAACCAAGGCATTACATCTTCCCAGGTCTCTTTATATTCTTTTATTAAATTTTATTTTATATTATTATTTTATTTGCAAATATTTCAGCATGTTATTATGTAGTCCATAAAATCACATTTTCAAGTTATTAATTTAGTTTGTATTTTCTTTATCAGGTCCCCCCAGAGCCTGAGCTGGGTCACAGGAGTAAAATGTCTCAGTCACATGGGGGAGGAAGTGATTCCAAGCCTGAGAGTTCCCATCTTCGCCATGCTACCTCCACGGACCTCTCACACATTTCTCGAATACAAGGAGATACAGTCTCACCCTCATACCAATCTCCCATGACGTCACCTATGGCTCTTACTCACAAGCCAGATTTATCTCTACAGAAAGGCCCTCCAGCCTTCCTGTCAACACCTCCGCCAACAGTACCTCCATCAAGTTCACTGCAGCCACGGCCTGATGCTAAGCTTGAACATTCAGGACATCGTTCCATCGACATGGTGCAGCTTTTGACGGTAGGAAAACCGACTGACCAGCAATGTCATTATGCACAGAATACATTTTCAAGTCAATACCACAGATGAAAATATGATTAAAAACCATTTTCTTTTTTTCTGTACAGAAATATCCCATTGTATGGCAAGGCCTGTTGGCACTAAAGAACGACCAGGCTGCAGTTCAGTTGCACTTTGTTTCTGGCAACACCATACTGGCCCAGCGCTCCCTGCCACCCCCAGAGGGAGGTCCTCTTCTCCGTATTGTGCAGAGGATGAGGCTTGAGGCTTCCCAGTTGGACAGTGTGGCACGCAGGATGACTGTGAGTATTTTGGATTTGACTACCTCTTAAAAGCAGGTTCTAAAGTTTGGATGACCATATTTAACAAGACCAATCAAAAGACTTAGCCATCCACTTAACACTTAACACCTTGTTTATAAAAATAATGCATTTATCTTAGTTCTAGGGATATGTTATGTTTTATATTTTTGATAAAGACTTATTCATGGCAGGTGGAGAATGACTACTGTTTGCTACTGGCTCTACCCTGTGGTCGAGACCAAGAAGATGTCCTTGGTCAAACCCAAGCCTTGAAAAGTGGCTTCATCACCTACCTGCAAGCCAAACAGGCAGCTGGCATCATCAATGTGCCCAATCCTGGCTCTAATCAGGTCTGTGGTCATTAAAATCTTTCCGGTTCTAACTTTTCTTTTTAAATTTCACCTGTGTTGTTTCATAAATAATTATCATTAAGATTTAGTTTCCTCTCTCATCATGTTATATTCTTTGAATTCACAGCCAGCTTATGTGGTGCAGATTTTCCCGCCGTGTGAATTCTCGGAGAGCCACCTTTCGCGCCTGGCCCCGGACCTTCTCAACAGCATCTCCAGCATTTCCCCTCACCTCATGATTGTCATTGCCTCTGTTTAATTACCTCCATTTTTTTCCTGAACAAAGCCAACACCAGCCCTTTTGGACTCATCCAGTTTTGTAAACTGGAGTTGCCTCATATTTTTATGAGTTTGACTTTTTAAAAAATCTAATTTAGCATGCACTCACCTTTTTCTCCTTCACTTCACCAAGTCCTTAAGTCACTCTATGACATTCAATTCCAAAAACTATACCTTTTACAGAGAAGATCTGAAGGGTCTAACTGGGATTTTTGATGATCATTTCTGGTTTCTCATTTCATTTTTGCCATTTTTGGAGGTGTTGTGCATAGCCTTTTCTAATTCATAGCATCCATAATGCTATGGATTGAGACCTTCCTACGGGATATTTTTTACCTTCATAAAAGTGATTGTGATTTTTTTTTTTTTTAAAGACAAACGATGTGAGAAGTCATTGCACTATGTTAAGGAAAAAATTGTGAACTCTGTACAGATTTGAGTATAAAATGATACATGTTATGGAATTACTATCGTGATCAGCCATGCTTGTGCAAGATAAAAGAAAATCATTGCCTGGAAAATGATAAAGAATCATTTCAGTCTGATCAATCATACTGCTTCTGCTCCTTCAACATCAGCCAACTTCTACGTCATTTCCGGACTCAACTCTCCATCCCGAAGTGTTCCCTGCCCCAGGAACTCGTGAGGGGACGTTTAGAGTTGTACAGTTTACACTCAATGCCTCAACAGGGGACTATATAAAGAATATTTAATTTGTTTATTTTTGTTTGCATCTTGTTTAAGCCTAAGGGTATTGTGGACAATTGTGAAACTGTAAATATTATAAATATTTAAAGACTGAAGCAATGTGGAGAGACCAAGTGAATTATTTTACAAGACAGATCATCAAATCTCAATGTTTTCTTTCTTTTTTTTTTTTTTTTTCTTTGGGCAGGGGTAAGAGGTGGGATGGTGGGAAGGATCTGTACAGGATCCAGTAGTAAAATTCATGGAAAAAAATATTTTTTAAATTGATTCTGTGCCAAAATGTTTTTGCAAACACTCTACACGCAATGTATCTTAAACAGAAATTGATCAGAACCTATTTTCATATGTGACTTTGTATTTTGCCACTCAGAGGGCAGACTTGATTCCTTTTTTTTGTTTTGGTATTGTTCATCAACCCAGCTCTGTTACTATAGTGCTTTTACATTATGAAATTGAATCCTCATTTTGAAGGAACCATTGTACTGAAGGGGTTGTGTTTCTGTTTGTAGTCCTGTTTTCTTTCTCCCTGAAGTGGTCCTCTACTGCCCCCTGCTGTCTGAACACCATTCTCTCACATATTAAGGACTGCATCCTTAGGTCACTTAAGCCGTGACTTCATGACAGATGTGCTATAGCATGCTTTATTTTCAAATCTTAAAGGGTAAAGTAAAATCATAGAGGCAAAGAATGTGACTTGAACTTGACATCATGCCGCTAATGGATGTGTTGATCATCTGTCTCCATCTCTCCCCTTAAATGTTTTCTTGAGCCAAGCTGTAAATACTAATGTCCTTAATCTGTGCTCTTGTGTATTTTTCCCCTTTATAATTGTCTTTCTTCAGGGTCCTTATTTTTGTTTTGTGCAACAAAACAAAGCAGTCTGAAAGAGACAGGAGATGAGGTGTGTGAAACCGATGCTGAAAGTAAAACCATGCTTGTCAGTTTTGTGGTGTAAATATTTCTATGACTGCAAGCTGAATACTCTCATGGTTATGTTGAAGGCACTTATAATTTTTGATAAACAAACGAAGAAAATACAAAAAACAAACTTAAAACGGTGATTAATATGAAACTGTCTTTTGATCAATCTTCATTTTGAGTGTATTTTGCTGTTCCTCCATGAGGACATTTTAAACTGTAAAATAAATGGTTGTTTAACTTACTTCTGAAGATCATTAAATGGTCCGTCACTCTTGTTTGTGTTTTTGTAACTTGACTTGAAACTTGCCTTAAGAAGAGTGAGAAGAGAAGTTGTTTTAAGTAAGATGTTATTTTGATGCATTGACTTGTGAAATATGTATTCAGAATCGTGACTTTGGGTTAAGAAAGAAGACTTACATTGCTGTAATGTAAAGTCTGCAAGCTACAATACCTAATTTAGTCACTATTAGGAAAACTCAAGTTGCATCCGCAACATGTTACAACACTAAACCTGATCACTCATCAGATTCAGTGCTGCAGTCCATTCAGCAGTCAGAAGATGTCAGTATCTGCCTAAACTACTTTGCTGAAGTTCAAACCATGACGAAACTGTGAGGCGAATCAGGCTACCACAGAAGTCAATTTACATTTCACTTGACCATAAAATGATTTGTTTGAAATTTGCTGCTCGACATGATTGAGTATACCCAACACCATAGTATTTTCCCGACATCTTTGAGTTTGAATCTGACAAAAGAAAACAAGCACTTTTGGAAGCAGAGAATCTTTGCTTAGAGCTTAAAAATATCTCCAAGCAAGTAAGAAGTTTGTCTTGGACTTGTATTGCTTTTGTTTGCTGCCACCAAAACCTGGACTTAATTCTGGTCTGCCAGAAAGGGTATTGTGGGGGGATCTTGTATGCCTAAACATGCGTGTCTTGGTCAGAAAACATTGCATCACTGTACTGGTGCTGTAATGCATATTGACAATGTAGAATCAAGTTATCCTTTCTATCTTAAATTGTGTTGAAATAGACAAAGAACGTTCAGGATTATGAAGCTACACGCGCTCACTGTGTCAAATAGTTATGAAATGACACAATCTAAGTTTGCGGCTGTGTTTTTTTAGAGCGGTTTTGAAAGGCTATGAAACATTATGGCCGTCAAAGCTACAGTTATAGAGTCATCCCTAAGGAAAACAGCTCCATGGTTTCAGGAAGTTTAGGACTGTGGCATTAGGGTTTCCGGCTACACCCGACAAACTCAAGAGTACACTAGCCGGCAGATTCCTCAGAGGGAGGCCTATGGGGATTTAGTGGTGATTGGAATTCTATTTGGGAACATTTGGTGGTCAGGGCTGCAGGATCTTTCATTATTCTTGGAAGTACTCCTTAGAGTGCAATTAATTACAATTAAAAGCAGACAGCCTGTGAAGAGAAACAAACTTACAGTGTGAATTTTGGTTTACAGTGAACTTCTGAATCTTTGTTATAAAAAGATATTTTTGTAACAAAACAACTGTCTTTAATGTATTATGGACTGTTACTTTTCATCCTCATCCCACAAGGCTGATGCAGTAGGTCAAGGCCTTCTCATAAAAAAAGATGACACTGAGGAACACCAGCTGCAGCAGCATAAGCTGGTGATTGAGCACCCAAAGGAGGATAAAGAGGACCATACCCGTATTTTATTCATTTTCTCCTGTCATTTATTCCTACAGTAGAAAGAAAGGAGTGTGACCACGCAAAGAGGTGAGGCATAAATGATTTATAGTGTCCTGACAGGCCAAGACTTGGAATGATAATTGATGCCCTGTTTGCAGCGTGAGAAGAAGCAGATCAGACTGGGTCACGGCAAAGAAAAGGCAATACAAGGAAGACTTAAGGAGAAATTCAAGATACTTCCCTGCATGTTGTTCCACCTCCCACTCCAGATTTGCAGTTCTTCTAAGATTACAGGCTCTGCCTTTGGGCGATGAGGTGAAGTCGAGGAGGAGCCATGTGAATGTCCTTAAATTAGACTATTCATATTTCTGAGCTTTTCTCCTCTTGAATTCTTTGCCACAAGATGACATTTTGAAAGACCAATTTTAGCTATAAAATGAAAAGAATGCTGAAAATTCAGAGGTTGGTTTTTCAGACACTGATAAGTGCTTGTTTTCTTGTTTGTGTCCTTTTGGCATTGTGCTCCCAACATTCCATGCTGGTGTTTGGACAATTTGTTCTTACATGAGAGCGCAAAATAAAGCAAGTAAAAGGAATACTTTCATTTAAAAAAAAAAACAACAACTTCCTTATATATATATATATATATATATATATATATATATATATATATATATATATATATATATATATATATATATATATATATATGGTTTGCTTCATACTTCAAAGTGTTGGTGTTGGTGTCCAACCAATGCATCCAACAGGTGATCTAAATGCAAGATGCATCGACCTATATGAAATTGTCAGACTACTTACAGAAAGAGGTGTTCATCGTAATATAATGGATGGTTTTAAAGTGAAGCTCAGCACATGGTTGCCAGGCTACTTTTCTTGCCAGAAACATATAAAGGCTTTAGCATTCATTCATAACAATAGGCAGCAGTAATATCACCTTTTGAAAAGGCCTGAGGTGTTTCACCAGCCTTTTTTTCTGTTGAGGTGTGAGCCTGAAGCCTGACTTATGGCTAATTTGACGTTATAGCCTCGTGGGAACACAAATACACAGTAGTGCTGTGATTTGTTCCAGGTCATAGACATTTGTATTTGTGTCATTCCTTTTGAGGACAATAACTCCTTCATGTAATGATGAGATTTGGGCTGTTAATTGCAGTTGTTAGCTGTTGAGAAAATAAATCAGGCTTTCTGCATAGTTGGTGGATTTTGTGTTTTTGTTGAATTTCTGTCTCACGTGATAATAAAACAAACAAACAAACAAAACAAAAACAAAAAAATCAAAATCTGTGCTCCATCTTTTTCACCTTTAATCTTAGAGTGGACACTTCTTTGTCAGGTCATCCCTTACAATAATGTGTGATAACATTTCACTTACATTTTTTAAAATTTTAAATCCATATATTTTAATTACTTATAACTAATGCAGTATGTTTTATTATATTGTATAAACCTAATACTGCATACTAAATAAGTGAACTGTATACGTTAAACAAAACTGGGACCAAACCTTTATATTTTTGGTATAAAGCTTTTTTTTTTTATTGGTACACAGCATTTTTAAAACAATACATTATCAAAATTGCCTTCTGTAATGCATGCAAATAAATATTTATTAACCACTTGAAAATAATGTATTGTGTTTCAGAGGATTATCTTTCTCTTTAATACTTAAAAAATACACACAAACAACATTACATTCAAATGTAATATTTTTAAATAAAATCTGAAAAGATGATTGTTGAGCAATGACATTAAATTCCTTTGATCTGACTGTGAAGAAAGATGTTTGTATATCTGTTATGTTTCTTTGCTCATTTTGATTTTGATAAGTTCATCTTATATTAAGAATTCTTTGGTCTCTGTAAATAATATTATAAAGAGTAGACCTGCTGCATATGGAAAGTGTCCTAAGATTGGTGCTATACAAATAAAATTCATGAATTGAATATAGAAATAAGTGTATTGTTAGACTGAAGGATATTGGTCTACATGGTGCTCTTGAAGTTTGAGTTTAAACTGTTTTAGCTTCCCGATGTACTGACTGTGCTACTTAACTTAAACCCACAATGTCCAAATTTCTCTTTGCGTCCTCTGCTGTCTGACAGGTTAGCATATGTTTGTGTACGCTAATTGTTGGTGCCTTACATTATCCTAAAAGGTCAACATGTAGGATGGTTACTTTATTCAATAGACACTTCTAAACCTGCTGGACTTGTTAAGGGAGTTCAACAAATCAACATTCGACAAAAAGGATCTTTAAATGGCACAAGCTAGTTTAAGTTATTGTGCTGCAGATTCATAATGCAGCTCTTTAAAAATAAAGATAGACATTTTAGTTTTAATTTGAGTAAAAATTCAACAATTAATTTAGCATTAGAATTTAAAAAAAATACTACAGCTCCCATTAAAACGTTAAAGCACTACAATATACAGGATTATACTGTACTTTACAGTGACTGCTTCTACGATATCAATATCGTGCTAAATTATTGTCTTTACAACTTTTCAGCTATCTATGTTGTCTATAAATGTTTTCACAGCTTGGCCCTCTACAGATTGGACTAGTCTCAGTCTGGTGGCATTTAAACAGCAACCATCATGGTTCATAGTTCTCTTTACTATCTCTGTTGAGATAAATGGAATGAAAGCATATGACATGTGACTCTTAAGCAAGGTTATGTTGGGGGTGAGGTGGGTTTTCTGTCGTAAATTGCATTATTATAAATGCTACATGTGTTTTGAATATTTTGGATCAGTATCCAGACGTTTGGGTTTCCTTACAGCTCTCTCTCACTTAGCTTGCTGTAGGCTAAAGCTTTTAGTAGTTAGCATGACTAGTCCATGACAAAACACTGAAGACAGGGTAGGCGCTAATATGGGAACAGGAAACATACTGTAGCATTTTCTAATGAAACACTCAACTATGACTAATTTCCATGTTAGGGCAACAAAGTACTGAGATACAGAATATGGCATTTGTTTATTGCACTAACTTTACTGTTTGAGAATGACAAAGGAAATTATCAGAGTATGTTTGGGAGATAAACATTGCCTGGAGCCTGGGTGTAAATACTTTAATCTGTGAGATTAAAGATTATGTGAACATAAACTTAATACAAACCATGGAATGAGTTAGATATGATGCTGTTTTATTATTTTAGTAGGCCTATTACAACCCGGAAGCACAAGAAGCAAAGGTCATGTAGATGAATGCACACAGGCTCTATTAAGTCATTTAGAAAATGCTTACAAAGCACTCCAAGTCAAATTGATTTATGATTTTTTAAAGTTTCCTTAATGCACTTTATCTTTCAATCAGTCATGTAACCCTGTAAATAAGTTGTCAAGTAAACGATATGATACATTGCTGACTTATAATACCTGTCCATGTAAAGTGAGAATGCTTCTCCAGGCTGTGTACGAAAGGTCAGTGCAGGCAAACAGCACTGAATGAAATGTAATGATGCGATCGCTCCACTTTACAATGGCTAACAGTTAGAAATAGATCAAGTGACTGATGGGGTCACAGTACACATTAGGTGTGGACAGGCAATGCTACAGCTATATGGTCTCACCCGAGTGACTCAAGCCTCATAAACATAACACCTTCCTGTGACATCAGGGCTCAGTGTCAGATGCAATCTGATATTTGCGATGTAATGCGTAAGCTTTCATATTCTATTTCGTATTTGCTTCATTTGGTTATAGAAAACCTCTGTATTGCTGTCAGACAGCATTTAGGTAAAATGTAAATGTGATGGCACAATTTAGATTTGTTTTTATTGGTTATGAAAGTTGAGGCTACCAAGTTTTATGCTCTTGGATAGCGACATTGCTTGATCAAAGTCCAGCAGGGCAAAAAACATTAGCGGTCACAGATAAGACAGGCCGTGACTATCTGCAGAAGAGTCAAGTGCGCTAATATGCTAATAGCTGTGATCAGGCCTTTTATACACTACTGAGTGCTATGATAAAACATTCTGACTGCACTGCATTGCCCACATTCATATTATCGCTGTCCAGTGAAAACTACATATCTCCACTTTTAATGATTTTGACTTTTTTCTATATATAGACTGTGCATATTCTCTTCTGTCTACAGTTAACATTTAGAATTTTATTGACCAATGAAAAGATGTTTTGTTACATCATGTAAGTAGGATAGATAGAAGGAAGGTAGCTTTGGATAGATAATGTTTTTTGTTTTTTTTAAAGATATTTTTTTGGCCTTTTCAAGCTTTATTTTTGATAGAGACAGCTGAAGAATGACAGGAATGTGGGGAGAGAGAGAGAGATGGGGAATGACATGCAGCAAAGGGCCGCAGGCCGGATTTGAACCTTGGGCCGCTGCTGAGCCTTCGTACATGGGGCGGATGCTCTAATCGACACCCCACGTTTTGAGGTTTGATAGACGAGCTCTGTGTTTGCATCAGTCAGACTTATGCAAACACGTCAGTGTCAGAAGGCCATTAGTAAGGATTATGCTGATTTCAGTGTAAAATAGGTGTGATTAGGCCACTGTGCTCTGTTGAAACATTCAGGACAGCCTTGATATTGATAGTTTACCAACTGAGGTTGACATAAACAGGAGAGTCGAGGTTCAGAAACCACCCGCACATTTTTATAAAAACATGCATATCCACTTTCACTCACAATCCACATAAATCCATTAAAAATATTAAATGGTTCACTGATGACTGTGTAAACATGGATTTGTCTCATTACAGTGTGTTCATTTTGTGAGCTAGTTTTCATCCTCCTCAAAAAAAAATTTTTTGGAAATATGCATTATCTTGTGCGTGGTCTCCTAGTCACAAAACTCTACTAGGTAACTTTAATTTGGTGTATGAAATGTTTTCTCAACAGGGATGATGGAAAAACTAAAAAAAAGTCCAATGTTGTAATAAACTGGATTGATTTTAAACAGTTACCCAAATGCATCAGTGCACACTCTTCTTTTTTACTTGCTCCACAAATAAAACAATCACGTAGGCCTACACGTGTACAGTAGACATTAAACATGTTAAGTCAACATTTTTTTTACTGTTGCATTCAAATGAGGAGTAGTTAAATATAGTGGCTGGTGGGACAGTATGCATGTCTTGTTCCATTCCGTCTTCCCCAGAGTGGTGGGGTTTGGGTCGTGATCTGGCTCCAGGGAGATGTGAAGATGATTTGTGGTTCTTTCACTTTTCAGCGAAAATAAAAGCCAGGCTTGTGTGCTGTTGTCTTATTTTTTATATTTTTTTTTACCCTCCATCTATTCTGGATTTTAACCACTCTCTGCCTCCAGAACCCAATCTGTCAGCCAGTATGAATAAGTGTGAGAGAAATTGTGTCTCGGGTGCTCGGGTGGCAAAACTGGACCCAGGTCACTTGAGGTGGGTGTCGGCCTGAAAACAGTGTGTGTGTGTGCCTGACTCATTCTGAAATAGGTTTCCAGTGGTTGAGCGGGTGGAGTACAAAGAGCTATTATGCCAGTCAGGATGTGTTGATTGTTCAGTGTGCTCTGCCCGTACAGCGCTTGAGCACACTCGCAGGGAAAATGATGGGGTTGGAACTTTTTAAGACTGGAAAATGCGAAAGTAGAATTAAGGAAGAGATAAAAACACAAAGGAAGGCATTTAACTGGGACAGGCGGGATTTCTCAGCAGTGTTCTTTTCCATCGTGTGTCTGTTTGTGTTTGCTGGAAAGCTAATTGTTCACTCTCTGCACTGCTGTTTTTTAAATTTCCTCTGCTAAGCATCCAGGGCACTAACAAGCTATAAGCTGTTTACAAGAATATCACTGCTGCCCTCAAACCTCAACCATGTTATGATTTATGGAAAGCTGTGGTCTTACCAAAGATTTGGGCTATTACCAAAGTGTAGTTTTACGTAGATTTATGTCTTGCTGAGAGACTCTGGAGTCTTTTAAGTTGTGCAAACTGGAACACTGTGTCTTTGACAATAGTAATATTTGGTCATTTTGCATTCTTGGAGGAGGTTGGTTACTCTTTTCCCAGATGTAATTTATTTCCCCTCTTATGTCTTTAAATTCCTACCTTAAGAGTATATATTTCTGAGCAAATCTCACTTCAATCCACATTTAATGGGCACTCTTTTTGTGGCTTGAAGTAACCACGTAGAAAAGAGCCATGTAAGGTCGGACTAGCCATTGAAACAAATATTGAAGTGTGCATTATTTCAAAAAGCTGTCAGTTTTTCTTAGCTATTAGTTGTTCTTTGTGGACAGAAAAGCTGCTAGGAGGTAACTTGTTTGAAAAGTTACAATGTCAATACCAACCCACTCTCGGATGTGTCATAGCAAAACAAACCAAAGGGACATGAGAGGTTAAAGATGTAATTTCTGAAGTTGAGCAAAAGCCTTTTCTGGACAGAGGAGAGCTGATCGTACCTGACACCAGAATTACATCTGGGCCAATCAAGCAGCGGCCAAGAGCTGAAGTCAGTGTAGAGCTGCCTTAAGGTGCAGTACAGCTAATGGTTAGCAGATGTTGGCTGGAGAACAATGGATCCCAACATCTTTCTTTAAGGGACCCCTTTCCTATCAAGGAGTAAACTGACGACCCCTGACTGAGTGACATGTTTTATGGATATTTCATGTTATATTCAATGCATAACAATAACTATACAGAATAAATGAAAAACTATACAATTAACCCATACAGTGAACATAATAACTGCAGGAAGTTTGTGTCAAACAAGCAATTTGGATGAATTTTGAGCAGATTATTTTGTGTGAATGTTGCATCAGGCATGAGTTTTTCTGATATTTTTTAGGAACTTTTTACAGTTTTACTTCCAAAATATGTATTACAGTATTTTATTTCTAATAATCATACATACTTTATAGGCTTCCTTTTTGACAAATTCAGTGTTTTCTTCTATTTGTTCTAATAGCTCTTTGGTTGCTGTAACAGCTGCAGCTGTTAAGTGGAGAATGAAGACTTTGTGAAGCTTGTGTTCAGGACTTCACCGTGCCCTTATCCTGTAAGATTGAACTTTGTATCTTAAATGACAATCCAAACTTTAAAAATAACAATTTCATTTAGTTAGTAATAATACATTTTTTTTTTTTTTTTTTTTACATATCTTTAAATTAAAGAAGGCCTTCTGAGCCCCGGAGAACATTTGGCATGCCTAATGGGGATCTGAAACCACATCTCTCACTATTAAAACCTATTTAAGTCCCAAAATCCTTCTAGTAATATACTATGTAAATAATTATTTTTCACATAAAGTTAAAGTCTGTAATCTTTTTTGCTTAACTGACTGATTTGTTCTGCACAATGTAGTTCCAAAGAAAACGTTGATCATGAGAACCCACTCTTGAGAAATACTGCTGTACATGTTGCTGCTGATTTTACGATATCTCATTCTTTAGTGTTTTAATCAGGGAATGCACTTCCTTCTATTCACCTCCAATTTTGTTTTGGTGTTGGCAGATATCTCAAAATCTCAGCAGATAAAACCGAAACTATCTGCATGGCTACACCCATTAAGGGTGTGTTATCAAATATGTTTTGAACTCAACCTTTAAAACTTCCCAAAAAAAGAAAACCTATGTGGGACATCAGTGATACTACAGTAATGTAGTATCTGATAGTACCTGATATCATGTTTTTGCAGACATTCATGATCACTGGAGGATGAATCCAACAATTTTTTGATATTTGATGACGTGCCAATTCGTCTGGTGCCACCATCATGTTGACATTTGAAGTTCAAGGTGGAACTTCTCAACAGCTATTGAAGTGAATGCTATGAGATTTGTTGCAGACATTCCTGTTCGCTATTTTACTCATGGATTATTTACAATAGGTGATCACCTGTCTTTTCATTTAGCCCCATCATCAGGTCAAAACATTCTCATCTGTATTACAGTACACTTTGTATGTAGTTCTAGTGTTAGTATGTCAGCATGTTAAACTAAGATGGTGAATGTGGTAAACATTACCATTACACATTAATACGTTGATATTGTTTGTATTCATTAGCTATTATGTTAAAACACATAACTACAGCATCACAGATTCTTGTTCCATAGTCTAAAGGCAAATATGAAGACTATACAGACTACACATGCTTGTTTACATGCAGTAAAGAATCTAGGTTGAGAAATCAGGTTATGCAAGTAATGGAAAATGCCTCTAAACTCTGTTTAAACTCTGTCTAAACTGTTACAGGCCCACTTTGTGATCTGGACTGGTATCAGTGGATGAGCCTGGATAAATCCCCTCAGGTGCATGTGTGGGCTAGAGTTAAAAAGAGCAAAATATGCTCCTCAAAAATTCACAGTCATTACAAAGCTTATTTTCTCTTTTATTCCTGTCTCACGCCCACGTGCTAGCAGGCAGACCTCATCAGCCCCACAGGTGCAGAGAAAGACTTGCTTTGGTATTTGGTGTTTGTTGAAAGAGATCAACAAGCAAGAACAGGCTCTCGCTGAAGCAATCTTGACAGACAGGCATTGAAATGAGCTGCCATTCCACAAACAGCTGTGATGCTATACTGAATGATGATATACTGAACCACCTTCACCACAATCACCAGTACCAGCAGCTCCCCCAGTGCTCATGTCCAGTAACTCTAATATGGTGAAGAAGCAAGCAGGTACATGAATGCACCCGGCTGGATGCACACACCCTGCATTCCCACACTTGACTCAGTGGATGTAACAGCTGCAGGCGGGCCGTTTCAACACTGCAACACGACAACCTCTTCTGACAGCGCTGCAAGTGAAAGAGAATGTGTGTGTTAGTAATTTGCCATCTGGAAGGTCATTTTAGGTGTGTTTATGATGGCGAAAGGTTAAAAGACTCTGGAAGTTTTATACCTCTCGTTTGCATAGCACCACCAGAGTTCCTCCGTAAACAAGGAAGTAAAGAGATAACATCTCTTATGCTGGCATTTTAGATCTGCCTACACACATACATGCCCCACCTTGCATATTATCATCATCATATCACCAGCTTTGAGTTTTTTATTTCTTTTTTTAGACAATTTTTCCATTCCTATTGACACACCCAAGTGGAGCAGCTTGTGAGGATTCACAGGATGCAAATTACTTTCAAATATTTCGTATTCCTCCACTTTTAGTACCATTTTTATGA
Organism: Sciaenops ocellatus; assembly: GCA_033000465.1. Classification (NCBI taxonomy): domain Eukaryota; kingdom Metazoa; phylum Chordata; class Actinopteri; family Sciaenidae; genus Sciaenops; species Sciaenops ocellatus. The sequence continues at coordinate 21,390,007 of CP136883.1, forward strand.
TGAATATAAAACTGAAAAACATCACAAGTATGTCAAGTTTACCACAGGAATTTTGTGCTTGCAAAGTATATAATGAAACAGCACTTGCACAATAGGACAAAATAACTTTTTACTGGAACAGCGCATACTCTTACAACCACTGCAACAACTGCTACTACTATGAAAACGTGTGAATTTGGAGGGGCTTCACAAAGACAATCACTGTAGAACTTCCCCAATAATTATGTGATGTGGTAAATGTACATATGAATATGTATTTAGAGCGTTTAGAAGTGTTTACTTGGAGCCTTTGGGGCACTGGAACAAGATGTCAACACAACACTGAAATATTACACACCCAGAAGACACAGCAACATCATTTGCTAAAGTAGAGTACTGGTGTAAAAATGCCCACCCATGGCACATGCCACCATACTACAGACCTCCCCGAAGTAAGTAAAGGTGCAGAGGGTACTGAAGCTTCTTTTCCTTCCATCACATCACACACCATCTCTTCATGTCCCTGACACATGCTGTAACTTTTGATTTAGTTGGATGGTTTTCTATAATATCTTGTATAGTTGTCCTATAAGAAGTTGTCTGGATTGATTAATAGGACAGAAATCAGACAAAACAAAGTTCAACCAACAGCATTTGGTGGTGAATGGTGTGGTCATCAGTGGCGACTCTGTGCTGTCAACTGTCATTTTTATACCGTCATGGACATTATGAAAATCTTGCACAAAAATGCAACTGTGTGTGTCCTGTGCTGTGGTTTCATTGGCTCAACAAATGCATTGCATGCATAAATAGTTTCATCAAGAAAATCCCATCCCATTAAATGAAATTAATTTATCCCTGAATTCAACCAGGCAATTGTTTTTAGCAGCACGGTTGGTTAGTGCGGTGAACCCATACAGTAAAGTTGTGGGCCTGAAAACCTAAGTAATGAGCTGAAACATGCTCCATAGAGCTGAAGAGTTATTATTCTTTGTGGGTGTTTCACGATGACCCTTTCACATTACACATAGTACACATAGTGTGATTGCTTGTTAAAATAAACATTGATAGGTGAGTTTTCAGAATAGATTTTATAAAGTTCATGGAGTGTAGTGGAACAGACGTGTAAAGTCTGCTGCTAATGCTAATACTGCAAAACTTATAATCGGACAATGATGGCTGGCTGATCCTTTGTCTTTTTATATTAACAACACAGAGCTGAGTGTTGCAATCTTCACTTTTATTAACAATTTCTAGACCTAATCTCTTAGATGCGAAGGACATTAAACTTCAAATACAAATCCAGCCGACTTCAAGATCAGCATGCTATAGGACACACAAACACATGCAGCTGTCCCAACACTTTCACTGGCATAACAGCCCTTCGTTACTTGGAGTCAGAGTTAGACATGCCTGACGTGCCTACCTCAGCAAACCACAAACCACTGTGGGGAGGTGGGCTTCAACCACCAGGACAGGTGCTGCTGATATGACATCACTGTATATTGTGGGTGGGTGCTGCTCAGATAGTTCTCACATATCCAGGACCCAGCAGTGATGACAGCTACAACTGTGAGATAATGGGTATATAACAATAAAGAGTGTGACTTACAGTATAAGCCCTAGTACTGCTATAGTCTCTTTAGCCTTAAAAAAAATTAAAAAAACACACACTGACAGACTTAAAGCTGAATAGAGATAAACTGAAGCCATGACAGAGATTTATGAGCCGGGCATGACTCCATGGGATTACAAAGAAAGGAAATGATGCATGAATCAACCTCAACACTACAAATTAAGACTGCATTGGTGTCCTTTTTAAATGAATGGCTGCCCATTTAAATAAAACTGTTTAAATAAATAAAGATGTTTAGCTTAAGAGTTCTTGAAGGCAGGCTTCACAAGTTGATAATTTGTGTGAGCTCACCAAAAGTAATTCGCATGTTGCGGGAACACAAATAAGTAGCTTTATAAGTCATAATCTTGGCAGAGTTGACGGCCCTCTGTTTGATTTCAAGGTAAGTTATGTAGATTGGGCACCTGACCAAGTATGAACCGTGAAGCATGAAAGATGTGTTCTGTGTTGTCAATCAGCTACTGTTAATTGCCACTGACAGGGTGGGTAGAGGAAGGAAAAGGGGAAAGGAAGCTACAAGTGTTTATCTTACTGCTGATCTTTAAACTTACCAACCGCAGCGTTGAAGGTGGAGGCAAGGTTTTAGGCAAGTTCCTCAAGTCGACTGCTGATTATAGTTAGTCAGCTGGACCGAGAGGAGTAATTTTAGATATAATCATTGAGCTGTTGGAATGTCTTTTTTCAGCTGAGTGTATGCTCACACAGACTGTCAACTCATGGGGGTTTGCTGGGCTTTCATTGCAAGTCCACATAAGTGTTAGCTGCTAACTATGGAGATGTGTTATTTTGTAGATGACGTGAAGTTCTCAAATTACCAGCTGATTTACAACACTCACCTATGGTCACAAGCTTTGGGTAAAATGATGATATTTTGGTTCCAAAGGCCAAAATTAGTTTCCTTTGCAGGGTGTCTGGTTGAAGTGTAGAAAGATCGGATGAGGGAGCTTATAGTAATAGAATAATAGAAACCATTTAAAAAGGTTGGAGGCATCTGATCAACACATCAAACTGGGAGGAGACCCATCTGCATCTTGGAATCCCTTATGGGAGCTGGAAGGCATGGCTGTGAAGAAGAATATCTGGATATCTGGATGGATGGATGGGTGGGTGGTCAAGGATCAGCATGTATGAGGAAAACTAAAAAGGGACCTAAAATAGAACCCTGTTGAATCCCACAAAAGAGGAAGGTATGAAATGAAATTTTGTAGGAGACAAATAAAACGTATATAATTTAATATACTATAGTAATTTACAGATAGCTGTCTTTCACCAGGCTAGAAATTAACAAAAAGCTAATAATATATCAGTATGTTAATTAGTATCATAATTCTTAGATAATATGCATTTATTTTCAAACTGTAGAGACTGTATTTTCCTTTTATAATTCACACTTTTCATTTTCTCTTTGTATCTTCTGCTGCTTTTCTTTTGTGTTAATTAGCAAATGTTATACTAACATGCTAAACTAAGATGGTGAACATGGTAATTATTATGCTTGGCAATCATGCTGAAGTGAACATTTCACTCAAAGCACTGTTGCTCTGCTGCATGGCTGTACACTTGTTGTAGTTTTGTTTAGTTGTGCTGTTTAAAATTATGTTTAAATTATCCTGTTGTTCAATCTTATTGTGATTTTGGCCTAATCTAACTTTGAACGGAATAGAAAACATGACCCAAAAACATGGAGACAGATAAGCGTTTGAACATTATGGCTCATTTTCACACACTCCTCATCCAAATGCAACTCTCTGTTTCTTCTCCATCCCTATATCAGTGAGCCCAGTAGGGTCATCTGGAACTGAATCAACAGGTGGCTTTCAATGGAGGCTCTCAGCAGCATAGAGGCCCCTAGTCAGAGCCCTGGAGGACGTCCCTCCTCCACAGCACCTCCAGGAATCCATCTCGACTTTATTCTAAGCTCTGTCTCCTTTTGCTCTTTCCTCTGCGCTTCCATAAACGTCCACAATGGCCTTTAGGCTGGCAGTCACTCGATATGGAAGGAGGAGAGGAAGGAGGCGCCTAGAGGAGCAGGTCATTCTACTTGGGTGAGCAAATGGGAACATCTGCCACTCCAGTTTGACCCGTGTCTCCAATAAAAAAACACAGGAGGCGTCGTCTGAGAATATGAGCACGTTCCAGCTCAGGGCATCGGAATGCTGAGATAATGTTGTGATAAGGAGCTGAATGAATGGTACGGTGCATCTATCCTGCCTTTAACCCTGCAGGGTACATCAGTACTTTCCAAGGACAGTTAGCTCTAATATGGAGGAGAGGGAGGAGGGAAGGAAGAGGTGAATTAGGAGGTTTTGTGAAATAGTTGCATGGTTAGGTAAACTTCTAAATCAGAGAGACGCTGCTGTGAATGGGGAAGTTTTTAATTTGGAATAAATATGGACATAGGGAGGGCTCATGTGGTTGATGAATAGAGACACAGATAACGAAATTAATTAACATTTTCCTTTAGAGATATCTGTGGATAACCTAGAACAAGAAATCTCTTTTACTTTTTGTGTGTGAATGGGAACCTTTGGACAGGTTAAAGTCTCTTAACACCGTCCCTTAAATACAACACAGGTTTCAGGTTGAACAACATCAAGTCCTAAAATCTGAAAACCACCTAATTAACTTTGAGCCGAAAGTTACTTGAATATGGATTTGGTAAAGGAATGTATGTAATAATGTCTCTGTTAAGATATGCACAAGACAGTTTTATGTTTCCTTCTCTCAGATAAATCATTAATCATTACATTCAATAAGTAGCTATCAAATGCTCTACTGAAACTGAACTAGAGCGGGTCATAAAAAAGCAAGAAATGCTCGCACTTGTCCTCTTTTGAAGCCAGTGGCAACATGTTTTTTTAAAGTTACTTCCTGTTGCAGTTGGTAACATTAACCTGAAGCTGAAGAAAAAAATGGGCTGGTTGCATCATGAACAAATATAACTAAACTTTTTTTTTTTCACAGGTTAGCATTGCATTAGCATTGCACCACCAACTTCAATCCAAAACCACATCCAAAAATCAACTGAAGATTGTTGATTTGTGGTCTTGCAGTCCCCCAACTTTCTTGAGTAGCTCAAAGGGAAAGTGTTTTTTACAATGTGCTTGTGAAAGAAAAGACACTAAAATGTTCTCTCTGTTAAAAATTCAATAACGTTCCACAAAATTGTATTTTACTTAAAGTCTTAAAGTGACTTGGGAAACATATACAGCTCTGGAAAGACTAACAAAACTCGAAAAGTTGACCATGAAAGGCACTGCAGACTCGACTATGAAAGTAAGGGAGATTAATCTCAACATCAGCTGTCACTGCATGTTTCCCTTCAGCGCTGGCCTCTTTAACTGTTTGAAATACAAATGACCACACTGAAGCCAACCACACATGGTTGGTTTACATTACAACTCAACACGTAGGTCACACATGCCCTCGAGCCTCCCAGCCTCTCACCTCAATACACACACCAGGGCCACATTACCACCAACATTTGCTCATTACCACATACACACATATGCATAATATATACAATGTACAGATGTCTGCCTTGTATGTTGGTTTGTGAAAATCCGGCCGCCGTGTGTGTGGCTTCTACAGTGACTGATGAAAAGTATTAGCGCTGTGTGGTTTCGGGCTGTTAAGGGTAATGGCTGTTCGTGGCATAAATGAAAATTCATAGCGATCATTATCATTCCTCAAACTGTGAACTGTCCGTGCAGAACGTAGCTTTCACAGGTAATTTGCAATTCATTCACACAAAGAACCTGATGTGCCGTGAACTTGCGTCTTAATTCTCCCTCACTATCACCCTTATCAGGCAGCAGTAAATCTGTCAAGGGACATGGGACTACTTTCTCATGCCAGGTCCTGAACAGAGCTGGATCAACAGGATCAGGTGTTGTTTTGGGGGGGTGGGGCAGTTATTTGCAGGAGATGGAAGCGCCAGGCTATATAACTAATCAGACTAACAGATGAGCCAATATCCTGTTCTCACGTATGCTGGCAGGGGCCACACTTGTTGCACTATGTATTTTTGTGTGTGTTGTCGGGGGGGGGGGACAATGGCTCTGCTGTTTGCCTATCCACCACTGCTGCTGTAGTTGCCTTACACCTGTGCTTGGCAGCCCTCCCAGCACCCAACCCCCCCAACACACACACACACACACACACACACACACACACACACAACCCCCACCTCCACCCCACCTCTTAGTCCTCAACCACACACCCCAATCCACTTTAGTTCTCAGTTTACATCCTGCATTAGCTTTTAGTGCTGCACTACAAAGAACAATGCATATTCAACAGGCTTACCAGGTTGGATAATACACATGCAACCCCTCAGCCACGTCTTATTGTTTCATATCAAAACAGAAAAGGAACGATATCAAAGGTTTCTTCATTCCCCTGCTCTACCACCCCCCATCTTATTATTACCTGAACCCATAAGTGAGTACACCTCCCGTCTCACCTATGCTCTAACTTGAGGACGAGGTGTGAGAAGTGAAAAAGTGAAGGGAACACGAGGACGGCTGTGGCGGCAGGAGTAGGCGGGCGACTGGTTGGATTTTTAGGGGTTCAAAAGCTCACAGAGAGCTGTGGCGTTCTTCTGTAGTTTGAGGGGGGATTTGTGAAACTGGAGCCCCCCTGGTGCACGGGGGGATATGGGTGGGGTAAAGGGAGGGTGCAGTGGATTGGGCCAGCAGAAGCCCACCTCTTTTCCCGCAGTGTCAGCGTCACAGGTGTGTGAACGACAATGCATGTGTGTGTTTGAGAAAGAAACCCATGTCCAATCAATGACACACTGTATTGTAATCATCTATTGTGGAAAACAAGGCTGCTGCTCAAAGGTAAACACCATTGGGAATAAACTCTTGAACCAGGTACAACCCTCCGGCTGGAGGGCTGCATTCAGTGTTATACAGGACGGGGTGGGGGTGGGGGATTGGAAAGCAAGATGGAAAGCACAGCGTAGCACTTATCGCCTCCGTAGCCATTGCTCAACATTTTGCCATAGTAACACTGGGAAACAAAGACTGAAAGTAAGTCAGATAAAGCTTGACAGTGAATTCCACTCCTCACCAGTTGCTAGGTAAAGGACTTTTCTTAATTCCCCATATTCATACTAGACTCCACCACTCCCACTCCCACAGACCCTCCTGAGACTGAAAAACCAGATTAAACTTTGTTTTGTTCATAACTTGACCACTGTCTATCTACAGGGTTGGCAGGGTGCAACATTTTTGGGATATTTCCCATAAATTATGACGGCCTATCAGTAGGCCAGCTGTACTTTTGAATTCTGGTATTCAGAGTTGCTATTATGCTTATATGAATACATCTCTCTCCGCCTGTCACAATGATTCTGCCTCTGTATGTGGGGATGCTCAGAACAAAACAACATCAAGTAAAGCAGCTCCCGCTCCTTTTCCCTCCTAAGACCCATTCAGCACTTCTAAATCAATATCTGCATGCAAATGATTCTGTTGTACTGCAGGCTGCTTGATAACCAGGTAGGCCACACTGTAACCAGCTCTACGGTGCCTTCAAGTGCCCCTTGTGAATGCTACTACGTTTGGATTTATGTTGGCTGATGAGATGGCATTTGAAAGTTACATAGAAAGACAAAATAGTTCAGATTAGGGTTGGATTTAATGATTATTTTCATTATAGATTCATCTGTCAAATACTTAGGGTGTTAAACAATGACTATTTTGTTCATGGTAAAAGATCATCACAGTTCCCCAAATTGATTTTCTCCATTTGCAATAATGAGTAAATGTAAAATTAGTGGAAAGAAACAAAATCTCTTTTCTTTCAGAAACTGGAACTAGCAAATGTTTGACATTTTTGCCTGAGAAATTAGCCTACTTAAACAATTAAAGCTGGTTATAAAAATTGTGTCCACTATAATGAAGTATTTCAGTATCTCAGGCGTCCATGGATGCAGCACAGTGGTTAGCACTGTCGGTTCTCAGAGAGAAGGTTCTGACTTCCTCTCTGTGGAGAGTATTTTGGATAAGGTTTGCATGTTTTCTCTCCCCTCCTCCAGCCACAGAATGAAAATGCTTGTTTTAAAAATAATAATAATAAACTCACTAAGTGGTTTTCTTTTCTGCTTTACTTCATAATTTAAGTACATTTTGCTAATATGTCTGTACTTTTTAGCCGAGTAAGGTTCTGAATGCAGGACTTTTACTTGTCATGTAGTATTATTACACTGTTGTGTTGCTGCTTTTACTTGAGTAAAAGATCTGAATACTCTTTCCACCACCGCATTTTATACTTCAGTGAGACCACACAGTAATTTGTTGTTTCTGTCAATTCTATACAGAGCAAGACAAAAAAAGTGACCAGAATATTTGAGCGGTATTTTAAAAATAATACGAAAAAAAACACCCAAAGATCCGTGATGCTATTATACGGAAGATGATTAGGGCCACATGTGAAAAATTGACTTGAGTTCTGAATTTAAAGTAAAAAAAAAAAAAAGACAACATCAGAATTCAGACTTAAAACTCGGAATTTTGAGAATAAATGTGTGAATGTGAGTGTAAATGGTTGCCTCTATGTGGAGCCCAGGCTAGTTATCCAAGGTGTACCTTGCTACTTGCCCAGTGTCAGCTGGGATTGGCTCCAGCCCCAGACAACCCTGATAGGATATGCAGTTATGGAAAATGGATGGATGGATTTAGACGAATTTATTTGTTCATTTTAACTCAGACCTCAAATAAGGTTTTCACATGTGGCCCTAATCCTATTCTGTACTGTAGAACTAATTGATGATTTACAGGTCAGGAAAGCCATTTACCATGCCTTAGTAGATTATTGATGCAGTTGTTGTTTCACATTCATTGGGTAACAGTTTGTATGGACAGTATGGTGGTGATGTTAGATACAGATTGTTGGCATGAATATATTTACTAAATGTGCTCAATAGAGGTGCATCAGGCTGCATCTGGAGTTTGCACGACTTGTTCTCAATGTGCGACAGAGATCAAAAGTTCCGACAGTCCCTGAAAGTTGCCAAAGTTTCTCATGAGCTACCATCCCCCCCCTCCACCTCCTCCACACCCCCGCCCCTGAAGACGCACCATGCACACCCACTCACTCACACACGCGCACGCACCCACCCACCCACGCACACACATACACACATTACACATTCCAACAGGCGGAGTCAGTGACGCGGTGGGCCGTTTGTGAATGAGCTGCAGAGCGCAGCACTCACCTCAGAGAGAGCCAGCCAAGCCCAGGAGCGGAGTGAGAGACAGACAGACAGAGAGAGAGAGAGAGAGGAAGGAAAAGTTTGCCAAATGGATTTCTTTACCGGAATCAGACCTTTATTATTTTCATATGTACTCATTAATGGTATTCTAATTACACTGCAGACTAAAGAAGGTGAGTGTCTTTTTAAAATCATTGCTCTAAAAGTTGGTTATGAGTTTATTGGAGTTTGGTGGAGCACGCGTGCCATGCGTGCTCCACCAAAGAAACCTCCTTAAAGAAACTTTAAACCCAGGAAACACACGTTCTTAATCTGGTGAGAGTCTTCAGTCGTATTTTATGAAAACTCCTTAATTATATGAAAATGGTTCTCGTTGAAGTTGTATATTAATATATATCTATATATATGTATCTTTATAATCAGTTGGTTTGAGAGTGTAGGCTGCATGTGCGCAGCTCTAAACTTTCTAACATATAACAGGTGAATTCTGGAGATTTCTCAGTGCAATGTGTCTCTGAAAATTTTGGTTCACACTTTATTCTCTTTTTTGTATTTATTTCTCGGATATTTATAAAATATATGTGCACACAGTGCTTTTGTTTTATAACCGTTAGACATTCAGATATTTGACGTGCAAGTGCCAATAAAACTCGCAAGACTTCTACAGCCAGAGGTTGGAACAAACTCTTTTTAAACCACAGAAGTTAGTTGTGATGAATTATATCTGTAATTACATCTCGACAGCTTTGGTGTATTATGCAGACATTTTAAAATGACTGTCTGTCATATGTGGTTTTTATTTTAATATCCATGAATTCCAAGTCAAATATTTGTCTTTTCTGATGAGTTTAAAGGTTATTCTCATGTACTGACTGTGTTCTCATGTCTCCACAGAGGTTCTTTTGGATATGAAGGCAACAGGAGGTGAACTGGGCTGGTTGACATGGCCCTTAGATCAGGGGGACAAGCTTGGGGTGAGTATCTCTCTAGCTTCTCCTCCAGCATCTCCCACATTTCCACTTGGAATTTGCCTCAGGATAAATCTACATGAAGAAAATGTAGTTACAGGAAGGGCCCGGTTGAACAGGGAGCCTCCAGTGTAGAAATATTTGACCATTTGACTTGTGTGGTTAGCTGTTAAGTAGGCTTGGTGTGTATACATGTCAGGTTTCTGTAAAATCTGGCAGTTAATGGTTGCTTGAGTATGAGAAGGAGTTGTAGGATTGTATCAGGAGTTGCCTGCAGAGCATGTCTGGGCTACACCAAAGCTTAAGCAGACAGAATAGCTGCTAGCTCTGAACTGGGAATACTTGTGGCCTCTTGCGGTTTCAAGGCTTCAGCTCTAGAATTGTATGTTAGAGAGCAATTAACTTTTAAAGTTTGCAGCATGTGGTACCTCTTTTTAGAAGGGGAGGGGTTTTAGACAGAGCCAATCAGTCAGAGCTACCTTTTCCTTAAAGCAGGGGAACATGTCCAGTTGAGAGATGTGCCTAGAGAATAGCCATTACACCCAGATTCTGTGGTTATCTCTTTTGCCAATATACAGCAGGCATGTGTGCCTTCTTCCATATTGCGGTTTTAAAGTAATTGGCCAGTCAGGCTCATGCAAATTCACTGTAAATTACCTAATTTCATGTGCTGATGACTCAAAGGCATGTGCAGGCGTGCTTTTCACAGTGTCTCACCCAACTTCTAAGAAAGGTTTCTCCTTAAACAGCTGCTTTGACTCTCTAGTTTCACTTTTTGCACTAATGAGAATCAGGTGTTAAATATTATTACTTTATATTTATTCTGCACCAATTACACCAAGTCGAATTCCTTGTAAGTGCAAACCTACTTGGCAATAAACTTGATTCTGATTCTGATTTTGAGTTGTTGGAAACATTTTTTATTGTGCGCCTTTTGTCATGTAACTACCGTCACTTGTGATAATCATTATTTTAAGTTTTAAAGACCCCTTATAAAAAATGTTCTCCAGCTGTTTAATAGAGGTGTTGGTCCTGCTGTTGTACATCAAGATTTTACGCAGAGCCACACACTCAGCCAACAAAGCACATTCCTTTAATTAATAGCACAGTGGCGACTTGCAGAGAGCAAACCACGGGTTCTGCCTCTGTGGGGGCCAGTTGTTCCTCCAGAGGCAAGGTTACGCTAAAATATGCTGTCATGTTTTTCAAAAAATATTTGCGGCAGCATTCAGAATGCGAGCTGCAACGCTGTTTGGGGAAGATGCCAACAGTAGCAACAACAGACTGAACTGGAAATAATTTGGTATCTTTGCAATGTCAGAAATGCTTTCTCACAAAAACTCCTTGAGGTTTGTTGCATTGTTTTGCTGTAAAGGCTCATAAAGTGGAGTCCTTCATAATTCAGAAATGTGTTTTTGCTGTGAAGGATTGTTAAAATATTCACGGGGGGTAATTAGCAACTCGAAGAACCATGGTTTTCCCCTACACAGACTGTTTTTGTTTCAAGCTTCATATTACAGTGGTTGAACCCTCATGTGAAGTCCTATGGTGCCCTTTTATTTCTGCCTCCCTTACAGCCTTGGCTCAGCTCAGTATGCTTAGGGGCTCCCCAGAGTTCAGTGTTTGTACCTCTAACTCTGTTGGTTTGTGTGGTTTTGTTTCAGTGGGAGGTCGTCCAGAGGACCCTGAACGGCTCTCAGTTCTATACCTACTCCGTCTGCAATGTTGGGGAACGTGAGCAGGACAACTGGCTGCGCACCACGTTCATCCAACGGCGTCCATCGGCCTCGCGGGTCTTTGTTGAACTTCAGTTTATTGTACGTGACTGCAATTCTTTTGATGGCACCTCGCTGACCTGCAAAGAAACCTTCAACCTCTTCACATCAGAGTCGGATGCAGACGTGGGCACTACCTTCCGCAAGGGCCAGTTTAAGAAAGTGGCCACAATAGCGCCTGACGAGATCACTAGCAAAAATGAACTGCGCATCAACACTGAGACAAGAGTCGTGGAGAACCTGTCTCGAAAAGGCTTCTACTTGGCATTTCAAGATATTGGAGCCTGCATTGCTCTTCTCTCCGTCAGGGTCTACTACAAAACTTGTCCAGCCACAGTTAAGAGTCTTGCGTCATTCCCTGAGACCGTGGCTGGAGGTGAGAACCAAGCGCTGAGGGAAGTGAACGGTGTGTGCGTGGATAACGCCATCAGTGAGGAGTTGCCTCGCATCTACTGCACTGTGGATGGGGAGTGGGTGGTACCAGTTGGACAGTGCCAGTGCAAACCAGGCTATGAAGAAGTCGAAGACGTGTGTCAAGGTAAGGGTGTGCTCTTGAATCTTTGGTATTTGTAAAGGTCTTTTTGCCCAGAGGCACTTCAACCCATATGGGTGTAAACCCAGTATGTAGTTCCCATGAAAGTGTGTTTTTAAAGCAACCAGTTGCCATGAATTACCATTTACCTTTTTTTAAATTGCCGTAGGTTATAAAACAGGCCCATATGGCAGACTGTGGATATTTATTGTAGGTGTTATTATCATTGTTCAGTGGAATTCTCCCCTTGGCTAACATGGCTCCTCTGCAATGGAAGGAATGCTCAGGCCTTCTTGTGCATGTCCCAGCATCATCCCTGACCTTGAACCGATACCTTTAAAATTAGGAAATGTGTTTTGGAGTTGCAGCTATGATTCTATGTACAATTCTGTAGAAGAGTTTGGACAAGCCTTCATCATTTCCTGAAGATACACCCCTTGTGTCATCAAGGCTCAAGTTGGCCAGTGAGAAAAGTTTTCAGTCTGAAGGAAACTCACTGGTAGTTGCCACTTTACCATTTGACTCTAAAAGTAATCGTTTCTTGAGTAAGAAACTCATTTTGTAGCACATAAAATCTTGTATAAATCTTCTTTATAGGCTTTTATTATGGCTACAGTCATGACTGACTATGAAACCACATATTTAAACGGCTGTTTAATGAATGTTGAAATCATGCTCAAACATTTCACCTTTCACAACACATCTCATAGTTTATAACTTACAGCCTGTTGCATCAGGTGATTTCCTTCTCTCTCATTATCATCTGTTCTCTTATCTTGATATGGGTGTGCTGCGTAGTCTGACCATAATTCAATCCTTTGACTTTGTAGTTATGGCGTAGTTGTGTTTTAAGTCCCGCAAAGAGTGCTTTTTATTGTTGTGGGAAGGGCTGTCAGAGAGACTGAAAGTGATCAAAGAAGCCAGGGGCTACTGTACTGTGATGGATTAGCATCTTCAAGGGTGGTGGGGGGGGTGGGGGAGGAAGTTTCTGAGCCTCACTGACTTTGTTCATCTCAAGCATCAGAGAAAACAGAGGCCCTCCTCTTGAGAACGGGCATGCCGACTACATGTTCCCCTGTCTGTCTCTGCATCCATCTCTCCTCCTCTGTTTTCATGCATTAACTGAGCCTCAGCTTTGGGGTGTATTGTGTGTCTCCAGCAGCGTATGTGAATATACGACACAAGCTGGCATGCAAGGGCCTGTTGAGATCTGTTCCATGACAGAACACCTAAAGACTCCCATCTGCCACAAATACTCCTCCTCCTCCTCCCTTCACTACTTTTTCTGGAACTCTTATTTGTACACATACACACACACACTCATGCATGACCTGAAATGCACACACGTATGAATACCCTTAATCACTCTAAGGAACACACACCTTGGACGGCAGTTGTAAATCCACATGCAGCCTGCCTATAATAGATTCGCTTTCCCACTTAGTTTCCCTCCCATTGGCAACAGACCGATAACGGCGATGAAGTTTTCTGTCAGTACATCATTTCTAGCTGCGAGAAAGTGCCAGGTAAGATGATTAGGGAGGAGGCGGAGGAGGAGAAGCCAGGAAGGAATGAAAGAAAAGTTATACAAAAGCAACGGAGAGGTTGTGTTTAGTGGAGGGGTGTGATTTTAAAACAGAGAGAGGTGAGGAATGGAATGCAAAGGTAGGAGAACAATGAAGCGCTGTGTTTCCCCCGTGAGGCCGGAGGAGCCCACCTCCACCTCCACCTCCACCTCCTCTTCCCCGTTGGTTGGTACATTCCTGATCAGTTTGCTGAGGAGGAGCCTCTCCCAACATTACTCCAGACCTGAGGAATTCCCAGGGGTGTAGTGGGGTGGGGGGGCAGCTCCGGGTCAAGCCCTCACATTAAAATGACCAAACAAAAAAAAAAACCACAAGATGAAGCCAAATGAGAGGTCGGAAGACGCAGGAGGGCAGTTATAGATGAAGGTGGAAATGAATCACAGGGTTGCAGCGCAGGGCCAAGATGAATGGTTCGATGGACTTTAAGTGGAATCTCATACAGACACACAGTTAATCATTCTCCCCACTTCTTTCCTGCACTGCGTGCTGTTCGGGGAGAAACCACAAAACTTCAATTGTGGGGTTTTTTCTTACTTAGGTTGAAAGTTTCCATGTTCAGTGATGTGTTCACTCAGTTTTATGACTCCTCGGCCCTGTGGGACCTGTTAAAAGTAGAAGTGACTCTATCTGTTTTTTGTCTCCGTCTCCTCATCAGCTCTTACCGCTGTGGTGTTTTTGGCTTAGAGATCACTCGTCCATCAAACTGTGTTTCTAGGATCTTTTTTTCCCCTTCTTAAACTCCCTTTTGAGGTTTCTGGAGGTGGCGTGTGGGGCTCTTCTCTTGGTGGCTGCCATTGCTCATGTTAACTACAGAGTCCGTCTTTTGGACAAACAAACTCTAAAGATAAAACGCATCACTTCCTGTGCCGCAGAAACCTACCACAGTGTTTAGAGGAGCAAATGTAAAAGCTTTTATTAGCTGACTGTAAATCATATCAGTCAGCAGTAGTCAGGCACAAAATGGGCCTTTTGTTTTCTCTGAAAGCATCGCAGACGACTATGAAAGAGAATTATTTTGGCTCTCAAAATACATAAATGTCAATTATAAAATACATTGGAAATAGAATAAGCACAATGAAAGCTGCTCTCATGATTTATATTTATTACCACAATCCTCACAAAGCTGATGAAGGCCTGATGAAAACTGCCTTTGTCAAACTATTCACTATTTTGTTTAGACTTTTTTTTTCTGTCTATTTGCTTTTCCACTCGACTGTTCCTTACTGCTCTACCAGTGTAGACAGTACAGATTTGTATTATTATTATTATTTTATTCTAATAAAATACAAATAGTAAAAAAGATTAGTATTGAAGTTTTTTTTCTTGAGTAACATGTAATAAATACTAATTATTAGTAAACGTTTAGCATTTTACAAGTATTTTAAAGTATTATGAGACTAAAACTATTCAGTATGCAGAATGTCTCTTATCATGTTATATATATTTTATTAATAATTTTACGGATCAATGTGGAGTTGATGTGGAGATACTAACAATTGAATCAAATGTATCAAACTTATGAATGTATGTATATTCTATGAAAAACCTTAATTTGAATACTGTCTACATTAGTACAATATTTACCAAAATGTAGTACAGTAGAAGCACAAAGTACATAAAAACTACGCTTAGATGTAAATAGTCATTTTCCATGACTGAAATTTGTTAAAAAAAATAATATATTCAGTAAGTAACTATAACAAAAAACATGGTGGAGGCAGCCTTTAGTGAGTGGCACCTGCTTTAAATAAGCATGTCGTGCTTTCAGCCTCCACAGTGAAAAAATAAACTTTCTTATTTTTAAATTCTGGCAAAAAAAGAAAAATCTGAACTTTTTGCAATTAAGTGGTTGGCTTTTAAATCGACAGCAGCGCTGTGGGTTTCCACTAGTGACTCATTGTTGACACTGTCGGAGTTTTCCTCCGTTCCCTATCACGCCCTTCCTTACCCATAATCCTCCCTGGCACAATAGAACAGCATACCGTGTGTCACCCCACAAAAGACCATGGGGCTGCCCTGGCTGGTCCTCACGATTGTGTTTAACTGTCCAGGTCCACACCTCGGCAGTCGCTCTAAAGCCTCAACAAATAAGGCTTAATCCCACGTCACAGTTTCCACAAGGCCGTATTTTAAAAGAGAGACACAATGTGGAATATTTGGACTGCTGAGGGCTGTTTTGGTGTCTTGGTGAAAATGGCGTGGAACAACTGTCCACTGAGTTCCAGTAAAGTTATTATTCCTCTCGCCAAAGAGGTTCCAGTAAACTATTCTCTCTCTCCCCCCTCCTTTCCTCTCTGTCCATGTCTCTAAACTCATCCTCAGATGATGTAACAAACAGTTGGTGACTAAGTTGTAGTTGTGTGACTCTACGCTGTGGTGAGTGATTTGTATGGGTAGTAATTGACTTGGGTGTGTTTGTGCTTTTTAAGTGAAGTAACTACTGGTTCTGCATGCTTTTTTGCCTTTGTGCAGTCTCTTTTGCCGTCCTCTACCTCTCTCCCCACATCCTGCCTGTCCCTGAGGAGTCTTTCTATTTTAGCCTCCATTTTCCGCCTCTAGTCTTGGATTTATTTGATAGTTTCTTATCTGAGGACTCCCATCGTCATTTTACAGTTTTAACTGTAATTTACGTAAGAGATGCAGACTGTTGCGCAAGCTGTCCTAAGTATAACAAACTGACAAACAAGAAGTTTTTGTTGTGTTTTTGTTGTCTGTGAAATCACAGAGTGACTGTTATTTTTGGCCGGCATACAGGTCATGAAAATGACACCAATAGAGTTTAAACATCCCGTTTCACATGGCACTGATGGGTCTATTTAGACTGTGTACGGCTCTACTCTTTCTCACTGGTAAATACATTTGTCCACGACTGACTCGTAAAGATAAATACAGGCTAAATTTGAACAATGCTGCCAATCGGAGAGTTTTTAGTGGACAGGGAGAGAAAGCCAACTGGCCCTATTCACATAGTGGTTAAGGCCAAAACATTTAGTGAAGGTGAAATGTAAACTTTAGCTGTCAGTTTGTTTTCGTCTGTGCACTTTACGATGGAAGTTGGGATTTGGAAGGCCGGTTGTTCACTTGGAAATAGATCTTACAGAAAGCTTAAGATCAAGCGTTTCATGGCCGATAGTCTGCTCGTACCTGGAGCGAACTGGTTCATCATAATCACCCCAAACCTTTTAAGACCAAAGTCTTGTGCAATTTCATCTTATCTGATGGGGAGTATACAAAGACAGCACCACACCTCAGGGTCTCAGGGTTTTGATTTAGTTGGCTTACTGTGGATTTCATATAATGAAATCATCTCAATCCTGCAGGATAATCCCCACATTGAAATTTTCTGCTCTACCGAATATCCTTGGCTCTTGATCCCTGTAGCTAGTCTCAGAAATAAAAAAAAAAGTTGTAAGTCCCAGACTTACCGGACACCGCTGCTCATTTAGATGCACAGTCTGGATATAACCTCTCTTTTTCTTCCTCGGCTCTTGAAAGCCACCGTGATTACTTTGACTGTGTGGATTCTTTAGATCTCGTGCCAAGGTAACGTCTGCCCAGCGGGCTGAACTTGAGGGAGTTGGTTAGATAATGGGGGGACTTTCAAGTGGTGTCATGCACCGTCTTGTTAGGCCACGTTTGGAGTGACTAGAACACTGGCAATTACTGCGAACAAGATGACAGGAAATGTAGCAAAAAGGAGATCTGGTGGCCTCTACGACTCTTTAATGTGGATTAGAGCAAATCCCACATTTGTGGTTTAATCAGTGTGATGGCTGAGCCTTTGAGGTGTCAGGACGCGTAGAGGCACTTGGTATCAACTATTATCAGATATGTTACCATTTGTATGCACTACGCACTGACATTAATGGCATTCTGTTTTTGCTGGATTGTTTGCAGTGACGGCCGACCTGTCAACGCAAATCCAATGATGGTCTTCTTGTTAGCATAACCCAAGAATGGCGGATTAAAAGAAGTGACAGCTGCCAGACATTTTGTCTCAACACAAAAATAGTTTAAAGTTGCACTGACTGATTTATTTATCTAATTTGAGCTACTTGCCGACACAATATCTTGGATAGTATCACCTTATAAAGTTGATATGCAGAATGTAAAAAGTAATGCTAGCTCATTTAGTCGTCCGACAGACACAAAGCAACATATGCATTCATTTTGAGTGTTTCTGAGCTTGCTAGATGATTACATTTGTTCAGCTAGCAGCTAGCCATGTACCAGAAAACTAAAACAATGACTGAAATGAGGCTGAAAAGGTCCGAAGAGCTAAGGGGAAGTTGGGGAACCGCTAATTTTTTGTGGCTTCATTTCTACAAGCGACATGTTTAACTTTAGACATAGTCATTTGATCTATTGTAAACATAAAAAAAATTGGTTAGTGCAGCTTTAACCTGGTGAAGTTGAAGCAAATTTGGCTGTTTAGTGTTTCACAATGAAAAAACAAAACAAACAACAAACTGAGTTTAAATGCAGTCTCCTAATTTAGTCTCTAAATGTCTGTCATTAGTCAAATAACTGAGCCTCAGCCACTCACTTGGCTTTTTCGTGTGTGTTGGTTGTGGTGGGGAAGTTGGGACATATTTCCTCTTGGTGACATTCCTGAGCCTGGAGGCTGCGTGTGTGTATGTATGTGTGTGTTGTGTTGGGGGAGTCCAAAGCAATGTGAAACACATTGTATTGTACTGCTAGTGTGTGAGGTCAGCACTTTCCTTCCCCCTTGTCAGTCAGTGACCCTCTCTCCCCCCAGCACAACACACTATCCACCTACCCACCCACCCTTCATTGCTAACAGGACAAGTCCACAGCGGAAACCGGAGGTCACCTAATCCCTCGGTGACTCTCCGACCCGTTGGCTCAGGGCTTTCCATTGTCGCTCCACACTGAGCGGCCTCGCTCAGCCACTTTCTATTTTGTTGTCCTGCCTGATAAGTCATTTTGTTTATTGGTGCATTTGGTCCCATTTTGGCCCCTTCCCCAAACCAGGAAGCAGACAATTGTCGGCATTCAGCATGTGACATGTTGGCTCGGCATTGTGTAGTAAAATAAAAGTGTTGTGTTTGCCACTTGGCTGTCTGGATTTGACCAGCAACAAGCGGCCAAATGACCATGACTGTGGTCCAACTGGGGCCAATGGAAGCTGTGACTTTTATGTCAGCCAGGATTGGTTTCCTTAGAGGGGCTGCTTTACTTTAGAACATGTGGAGTGGAGTATGTTTTGTGTCTCTGTGACTCTACTTTTCACTCCCTGTATGCCTCCTCCTGTCGATGAGCCTGAGTGGATAGAGGGAGAGAGAGGAGAAAGGGGATCAGGGAATTTATTGTGTTTGTTAACAACCCCAGATGAAAGCCTGAGTGCAATTGTAAAACAGATGTAATGCCCTTACAGCTGCTCCATTGGTCAGCTAATCCTTTTGACTAATGTCCCCCCCCCCCCACACGCACACACTTCCATCAGCCCCTACACCTTTACTGCCCCCTGCTCCCCCCCTCCCCTACACTACCTCAGTGACCCCTGGCTCATGTTACCGGCTCACCTCCCCCATCAGAGACCCTCATTGTTCTACCACAACCCGACTCCCCCAAAATGCTAATGACATGTTGTCACTCTGCATACAAACAAAATGACATGACATATTGCAATTACGGATCTGACTAACTCTGGAATGAAAAGAGGGGGGTGAGGCGGTGAGGTGAAGTAGTAGAGGGCACAGACAAAGCAAGGAGCCACTTGGCTCCAGATATGTTTGGGGCCCTGATAAAGATTCAAACATTGTATTTATTTGTTATGGATTTATTTTTCTAAGATGTTTTTTGTTCACTGGCCATACTTCTGGATTTAACCTCCTTCCTCATGAGACAAGCCACCGTCTGCTGCTGCAACTCTTTCGCCCTTCTCCTCCGCCTCCTTCTCCTCACTGCGAGCATGTGTTTGTTTTAGTTGGCCACTGACTCCCTGTAAGCCATACACGGTTTAACTCACAACTACCCTGAGGCAGACATGACCTTTCTGCCTTTTTAAAGCCCAGCGCCGGACTCGATTGTGGGGAGGGCCCCCCTACCACTTCACTCCTCCAGTCTTGAGGGCAATTTCTGTTGTCAAGCCACCATGTTACCCCATTCATCCATCTATCCGACCATGCATTCATCACTGTCGCCATCTCATCGATCTTAACTTTTGCCGACAAACCGGGAGGCCCTTGGGGGCTTGCAGAGCCACTCGGGCTCCTAGAATGTAACAGGCCCCTGCACTCACTCTCAATAAACAAACACAGAGGCACTTGAGGCAAGCGGGGCCTCTCAAATGACAAACAGTTCTTTGCTCTTTAGCAATATGGGAGGGAAAAACTGGTCAGTTTAAGTTTTTCAGATGTTTCAACTCAGAAGAGGCTCTGAGACCTTTGTATACACGTTCATCTTAGGTACCCCCCTTTGGGTTTAGTGCCCGTGTTCATGTTGGGTCAACACATTTCAGCTTCCTTTACAGTTATTATTCTGTGGACTGTGGTAGTCATAGCGCTGGTTCTTCATTTGGTCACGCTCCCCTGTGTTTCCATGCTTTGATTGGCTGCTCTAGGAAGGAAGGCTGCATCAGCCTCACACTTCCTGCTTCCTGTTGTGTCCAGCAACAATCCAAAGTCCCCCCCCTCCGCCTTTCTCCATGGAACCAAGAGGTTTCCTTTCACCGGACTTTGCTCTTTTGTCGAGGAATCCTCTTGTTAAATACCTCAGCAGAGAGTCATCTAGTCATTGTGACTCGTATGCGCAAGATACACAAACTCCTTCACCTTTGTAATAGAGAAACTGAGGCTGAAACTGAAGCTGCAGTGAAGGCGCTCTGCTACAGGCCTCCTGTTGGGTGGTGTGCACTGGAATGCATCTTGATTATAGAGGCGGCTCGCAGTGTAAGGCCATCATCTCCGCAGACCTGACCACGATGCATTGCAGCCTGCACTGTTGCGCCAAAAAGAGGCTAGTCCTCCTCTATTCAGTTGCCATGTGGCATTTCGGCTATTCCCATCTGCAATGCTTGTGTGTGTATGTTTTTTCTTTCAGCACTTGAATGGCATGGCATTCTCCTTGCCTGCTGGTCAGTGGTGAATAGCAATGTTAATGGGTTAGCTGGGAGCCTTTTTAGTGAGGACTGGGAGGAGAGAAAGGAGGGGAGGAAAGAATTTGGGGATTACGAGGAGGAGAGGTAGGGGTATGAATTGGGGTTTGAGACAGCAGCTGTTCCCCCTTCTCAATGGAAGAGTTTGCCCTGGCCTGTCTCTTTTCTTTCTCCCCCCTTTTCTTCAGTCCTCAGCAGGATACAGTATTCCTCTCTTTCTTTCTTGAACCTTCTGTTCCTCCATAGCACCTCTCCTCTGCCTCGCCCAACCTCTGCCTCATTCGCGTTAATGAGTAGCAGTGGCTGTTGGTGAAACAGCTGGCCAAGACAGTGAGGAGATGCTGTTTTGAGGGGAGGATTGAGTAACGTGCAAGCCTATTGGACAAACTTACAAATTCTTTTCGTGCTGAGTATGATTCTTTCCACCACTGTTGTCATGCTCTTCATTTAATACACACCTCTTCACAGCAGCTCCGCCGCAACTCGGTGAACCGCAATAGAAAAAGCTGAATGGAGCCGAAGTGAAGCTCATGGTCAATCGAGTAAATCCCCTTGATATGACTTAAATGGAGCGGGAGCCGTGTGCTTCCCGTCTTGTGTGTGGTCACTTTTGGCTTCCAAAGGGAACTTCACTCAAGTGAACCACAGTGAAAGGCAGCCATAGACAGAGACAGTATCTCTGAGTGAATCTGATATTGTCTTTGTCCTTGGCTCTGCTTTTCAACTCGCCCCTGTTGGAATTTGTGTGTTTGCATTTGACTTAATGTTTCATTGCTTCGCCCGGGTCACTGGCGTGAACTTCAATCTCTCACACATGCTTAATTTCAACCGCCTATCATGTCCTCTTTCTATCTTGCCTGCCAGACTCTTCTTCATTTCCATTCTTTCTTTTCTCTCTTACATATTTCTCTTCTGTCGTCCTTTCGACCACATGCTGGCTCTCATTTGCATTGTCAACATCTTATGACATCTGTCATGAGCTATTTAAATGCTCCAGGCAAACGACTTTGAAGGAAGGAAGGAAATGTGGGTGTACGTTTATATATATGAGTGTGTATGTGTTGCTGAATTGACTTGGCAGACGGACATGAACAGGTGACAGGCAGCGGATATAATCCCTCTTCTGATGTCAGATTTACTCATGTGTGCACGGGTGTGCTTTTGCATACATGTACGTGTATTTTGTGCATACATATGGGTGTGGGTGCGTGTGTGCAATGCATACATGAGCGTGTGTGTGTAGATGAATGTGTGATGGTGTGAGGGCATGAACAGCAGCCGTCGGAATGCTCTCGCAGAGTTAAAGGGGGGCTGTCTCATTTTCACTCTCCTTTATGGCGCGCTCCCTCCAAAATTTCACACCATATTAAGTTCATATTTCACGACTGCTACGCACAGCTGGATCCTCTACCTGCACTTCTTTATTCTCGGGTTGGACGTGTGAAATTATGTGACATCTTATCTAGGCGATACAGTTTCAAAAGTCTGCATGTGGGAGTCTGACAGAAAAGATATAATAGCCTGTTGAGTGCAAACGGATGCTCTGCTTTGGGCTGGTTCTCCTTTATTTCTTGGCTCTTTCCTGATGCCTTTTTCGCTGATTGACTTGCTGTCCTGGAATGTGGCATGACTGGTTGCGTTTGTTGAGAGAGAGAGAGACAGTAAGAAAGCAGCATCAGTGGGGGGTTGAAGCAGTAATGAGTACGAGTGCCGGCTAGGCAGGGAATCTGCGTTTTCGTTTCAGGGTTGGGCCCATGTGAGCAACGTCTCAGCTGGATCGGACAGTGTTTTAATGAGTAGAGTCAACACTGTGCGGAGCCTTGCCTCTGTTTTCCTTTCCATATCTCTGTCACTTGTCCAGATGTGACCTTTAGCCTTGACATAATAACATGTCCACTCCACCTTGCTGTGTTGCATGCAGGGTGAAAAGTTCACATCTTTCAAAGAGCGTTGCACGATCTAGAGGAACTGGCTTAGCACTGTGTCATATGTGATGTTGCCTGAAGTCACTATTGTCCTTGTTCACCTGCAAATGCAAATGTTTTCTTGTGTTTGCAGAATGTCAGGCTGGCTTCTTCAAAGCAGAAACATCCGGTGACAAGTGTGAGCCGTGTCCTGCCAACACCCAGAGGCAGGACCCTGGAGCTTTATTTTGTCCCTGCATGGATGGCTTCTACCGGGCCTCAACAGACCCCCCTACAGGACCCTGCTCAGGTAACAAGTCCCATTGATCTCTAATGAGAACAATGCAATAAAAAAGTTTGGAAATATTATCTGTCAGTTAGCTGCCAGGTAATTCCATTTGCATGTGTGACTTTCCAAATGTGGAATACAGGATGTGCATATATATTTTCTAATTAAACTTGTTTCCCCTGCACATATTAGTACAAAGCACCGTGGTTTCTGATCTCATACTGGAGCTGTGAGTTTGAATCTCATAGCTAAGATGCAGTTTCAAGAATTTACACTATAAACTAGTATAAAGTATATGCTTTATACTGTTGCTGTCATGTCAGAAATGACTCCCCTACATTTTGCTTCCTGTAGTTCTCCTCCCTGTCTCTATCTAACATCCCATATTGTTTTCTAATCTGTGTTCATCAGGTCTTCCCTCTGCCCCACAAGACCTTGTGGCCACCACCACCGCTGCAGGAAAACTCCTCCTCACCTGGAGCCCGCCTGAAGACACCGGAGGTCGAAACGACATCACCTACAGTATTGAATGCCAGCGCTGCGAGGGAACCGTGTGCCAGCCTTGTGGAGAGAAAATTCGTTACGAGCCGGCCAGCACGGGCCTGACCGACACCAAGGTTTCAGTGAGCGAGTTGGAAGCTCACCTCAACTACACCTTCACCGTGGAGGCACATAGCGGCGTGTCGCTGTTCACGAGTGAGGCAGCACCACGGGCTAATAAACCACCATCCACCAGCGCTCTGACTACATCTCTGCTCTACACAGGTGAGTGCTGCTGATATGAGGCAGTGCAGATATGCCATCTTTGCTGCAGTAATGACAGATGCTATCTGTGAGCCAGTGACAGCTCTGCAAGTTAGAGTGAGATGAACTCTCAGATTATCAATACAGCCATATATTCACATCATAACATAACAACATACTGAAGTATTACTCTACCTCTCTCTCAGATCCCCCAAAGATTACCACGATGCGACTGGTTGAGAGGTCCTCCACAAGCTTGTCGCTTTCCTGGGATGTATCCCCTCGACCACGGGTCCAACACCGGCCCATCCGCTATGAGCTCACCTACCGCAAGAAGGTGCGCCACTTTTGTGTTTTTTAACGATATGTGTTGAAATGTAAGAGTTCATTTTAGGTATTATTATACATTTACCCCTTTACATGTTTCAAGATGTTGAATTTAAATAGCACATCAACAGGCATCATTTTAAGCTCAAGAGTTACTGATCTGACCATCATCATGGATGCAAGGATGCAGATGTCACAGTACTGAATTTCTCCCTGTCTTCCAGGATGATAACTTGGATGTGACTACATACATCGTGCTCATACAGGAGAAGAACTTTGCACAGATCAATGACCTAGCTCCAGGCACGGCCTACCTGTTCAGGGTGCAGGCCCTCAGCAGCGATGGCAGCCCTGGAGGATCTAGCATGGAGGAACAGTTTGAGACCTTGCTTGGAGGTACGGAGGAGAACCACCATAAAAAAGAAGTTTCACTTGCTTTGTTCAATAATTGGATTTCTTTGATGTGTGTTTATGTTTTTTCTTTACTTGCCTTTTCCAGAACAGTCAAACAGCACAGCAATCATCATTGCAGCAGTTGGAGGAGCAACCATGTTGTTCATAGTGGCCTTGGTCCTGTTTGTGCGCAGACGGTTAGTAACTGCCCCCCTCTGCTGCTCTGTCTGTCTGTCTGTCTGTCTGTCTGTCCCGTTAATCAGTCAGAATGCACCCTCCTTCAGTGGCTTCCTCTCTCATTCTTTTGCCCTTCCTTTGTGGGGCCTCCAAATGCCCTTTGCATTCACTCTCTCCTCACCTCTCTCCTTTTCTCTTCCTTTAGCCAACTTTCTCTTTCTCTTTATCTGGATCTGTGTCCCAGCACTCACTAGGGAAGAATTTACATTGAATGTGCCTTGTCACTGCTCAATGGTTATATTCTAGTGAGTGTTGGGTCCTTTGAAAGGAAATTAGTCCGGGGTGGTACATTGTTGGTGATAAGAGGCGCTCGGTTCCCTCTGTACCAGGCCGCAGGCACTTTGTAAAGGTGACCTGGGCCTGTACTGTAGCAGACTGTAGCCCGTCTGTCCACCTCCCTCCCGCCTGCTTGTCTGTCTTTGAGTCTTTAAATCGGCTCGGCAAACACAGTCTTTCGTCAGCCTTTATCAAAAGGTTTCTTCTGTTTGAATGGACGCATTGCACCAGTGTCGGTATCCTTTTGAAAGCTTTAGAACGTCTTGAAAAATGGTTACAAAGGTTGCTATGTGCTATTGATATTAAAGCAGGCAAATGATATAAAGACAAAAGTACATTTGTTCTTTGAAAGTGGGATATTAATTTGCAGATGGGCTTTTTCTTTTTGTTCAGGAAAAGAAACTCTCACACCAGGCAAGGACCAGAGGACACCTACTTCTCCAGCTCAGGTAGACAAAAAACTATCTCATCTCTTTGTTTCACTTCATTCAATTATTATTTTATTAATGATGACAACCATTTTCTTTCTTTGTCTCAAAGAGCAACTGAAGCCTCTGAAAACCTACGTGGATCCACATACATACGAGGACCCCAACACAGCCGTCCTGAAGTTTGCTACTGAGATCCACCCCAGCCACATAACCAAACAGAAAGTCATTGGAGCTGGTGAGTGACAGCTCTGTTGAGACAATCTGCTGTGGGGCTTAACGCAGAGATGTTGAAAGATTTTCCCAATCCCCAAATTCGATGTTTATATTGTGCATTTTCCACAGCTTAACAGGCTGACTGACAGTGGTTACTTTAGTGAGATTAACATCTATCTGGCTGAGTTCTCACACAACAAGTTGAGACATTTTGTTGTGTGGCAACTGTTGGCTCTGGGATCTCAGTGTTTTGGCTCAAGTTCACATGAACAAATACACAAAGAAAGTGTTGCTGAATCAGTATTTTGGAAGGATATCAGAGCACCTTCCCCGGGCCCTGCCCAGAGCTTTCATTCATGATACGTTTATTCAAGTGTGACCACCTTTACCCTTTGAACCGACAGACATTTTTTAACATACACCCCCCTCCTCAGTTCTCACGACCGTGCCCCACCCCCGCCTCTGTTTTCTCCTCATGTGACAGCTGATTCCCATGCTTCAACACCACAGGCCATCCACCAGTTATACAACTTAGGCTCTCTCTCAACACCCAGCCAGAACACACCTCTGCAAGAGAGCCTCAGGCAAAACAGCCGCAGAGACTTCCTTATTTTCACTCTGTTGCACATCAAACTCCCTGCAGCTAGAAACCTGAGAAAATGAATCAAAGTGATATGATATAATTTTTCTAAATCAGCTGTCTCTTGATTTCCTTTAGGGGAGTTTGGTGAGGTGTACCGTGGTATTCTGAAGGTGCCGGGCAGGAAAGAGGTGGCAGTGGCTATCAAGACGCTGAAGCCGGGCTACACAGAGAAACAGAGGCAGGACTTTCTAAGCGAGGCCTCCATCATGGGCCAGTTCTCCCACCAGAACATCATTCGGCTGGAGGGGGTGGTGACCAAATGTAAGGACTTCTGTGAGTTTTGGTGCCTTTTTTTTTAGTTACTTTTCTCTCTCTCTCTCTCTCTCTTTTTTTTTTTTTGCCTGTTTTGGTGTTCCAGTTCATCAACATAATTTGTTCTTTTGTGTGTGTGTGCAGTCAAACATGCCATGATTGTGACTGAATACATGGAAAATGGAGCACTGGACAGGTACCTTAGGGTAAGTCCACCACAAACTATTGTACTGGCTGACAATTACTAACAATTTCTCTACTATCATGTCTGTTTTTTCTTGTTTTGGTCACAAAACTAAAATGAATCTGTTCTTGTTTTCTCCCATAAGGACCACGATGGCGAGTTTGCCTCCTTCCAGCTGGTTGGCATGCTGCGTGGCATTGCTGCAGGCATGAAGTACCTCTCTGACATGAGCTATGTCCACCGTGACCTAGCAGCCCGCAACATCCTTGTCAACAACACCCTGGAGTGTAAAGTGTCAGACTTTGGCTTGTCCCGGGTGCTGGAAGACGATCCTGAGGGGACGTACACCACAAGTGTAAGTAGATATGGCTTAAAAAAAAGATTTACAGCATGATGGTGCAGCAGAACATTGTTTTTTAAGATTCTTGAGACCTTTTTTTGTCTCTAATTTGAAGTTTTTATTTCTTAAACAGGGAGGTAAGATCCCCATTCGCTGGACAGCTCCGGAGGCAATAGCATACCGGAAGTTCACCTCAGCTAGCGATGTGTGGAGTTTTGGCATCGTGATGTGGGAGGTCATGGCCTTTGGTGAAAGGCCTTACTGGGACATGAGTAACCATGAGGTAAGTTTCAGTGATCACAGCAAGTTTACAGATTGTACTTTTCTCTGAGGTTTTTAGCCAACCTAAATCTGATTCGTCAATTGAAAACTTCCTTCAGGTGATGAAGGCTATCAATGAGGCTTTCAGGCTACCGGCGCCGATGGACTGTCCCTCAGCCGTTTACCAGCTGATGTTGCAGTGCTGGCTTCAGGATCGTTCCAAGAGACCGCGCTTTGGAGACATTGTCAACCTGTTGGATAAGTTGCTGCGGAGCCCAGACTCCCTGAAGACCATTGCAGATTTTGACCCACGGTAAGATTTATTGACATACCAGACTAAAATCTTGAAATTCATCAAGATCTTCAGTACCTGCTCCTATCAGCGACAAGTTCTTGGAAACAACTCTATAATCAAAAGTTTCGCAATAGACATTCCACTTTTAGTGTCACTCATGTCACTCCTTTTGCACTCTCTCATTTTCCCTTCTGGCTGATGTTATCTATTTATGCAGCATAAAACCCTAAAATTATGCACTTAACTTCTCTTTAGAAAGAGCTCTGTTATCCTAAAAAAACAACATTATTTTTGAATAGTGGCCACGTTCTGACTTTAGTCACAAAAATGAAGACTTAAGACTTGACTGCTTTGAGACCTGACTTTGTGATCTAAAGACAGAAGAAGTAATCTTGTGTTTTCATGTAAACGTCTTGGAGCAATATAAGCTAAATAAGACTTGAGTCTTTGACTCACGCTTGTCTGGGCTGACTTAGGACAGGACTTGGACATTTCTTATTTGTAGTGAGACATGATTCAGGCTTGTCTTGACCCACTTGAAGAAGACTTGTCCTGGTTAAGTTGGACTTGTTTCGACTCTCTTGAGATTTGACCCAGACCTGCTTCAAAGCTGTTAAAAACTGGCAGCAGCTGCACATCTACCTTAAGTCAAAAATGGGCTGTGTGTGTTTAGGGTAGTTTTGGGAGGAAAAGAGAATGGCTTTAAGATGTTCTACTTAAACCATTAAAAGGACATCCTGACACCTTGCCTGCCAGGCTAATGAAAAAAATGTGTGAACACTCCTGGCAGTGGATTACTAAAGCTCTGCTGTATGTGCATGATTGCATATTTTCTCTTTTGTGAACGAGCATTAAAGCCAGAAACAGTGAGAAAGGACAAAAGGCTGTCGTGCTCATATCTTAATCAGTTCTCGCCCTGACTGCTCCAACTGGTTTTTATCACTAACTTCCTGCACGGTAATTACAGCCCTCAGTCATCCACCTTTGTTGTGGGAAAGCCTGCTGATTATCATTATCATTTAGATCTACTTTTTTTTGCTTGCAGCATATCCATACGTCTGCCCAGCACCAGTGGCTCAGACGGTTCCCCCTTCAGGACGGTATCCGAGTGGCTGGAATCCATCAAAATGAGTCAGTACAGTGAAAACTTCACCTGCGCTGGGGTCGTCACCATGGACCAAGTCCTGCAGATGAAGAACGAGTAAGTGGGACATGGTTTCACGTAATAAGTTTAGGTCTATTTATTTATTGACTTGTTAAGTCTGCCAAAGAAGAGGAACATTCTGTCCTCAGATTATGCCATGATTTAAATCCAACATATTGCACAAGGATGTTTTTCCTCCTGAGAAGTCGGTTATGAACTTCCTGCTAGTAGTTTATGCATTTGTTTTCCTTAAAATGTTTTAACAGCCAGAAGAATAGTTTGCGCACAATATAATCTCCAACCTCAGTTACAACTTGAGAAATGTTTGAGATGGAAAAAGTAATGGAGGGAAGGAGAAGGAGTGGGCTCATTTGTGGTAGGCTGGTGGTGGTGGCTTGTGGTCGCTGCAGTCCTTATTCTTCTTCCCTCTCTCCATTCTTTCTCTCATCCCTCCCTTCACCCACACACACTAGCTGCCCTAGGCCGCACTTTTGCTCGAGCCCCCAAAAACCACCAGTTTTGCCTGTTAAGGGCAAAGGCCTTTTGTGGCTTCTTCGACATTAAAGGAGGGAGGAAAGATGAGAGAATAGTCTGTGGAGTGGGAGCGACTAGATGAGATTAAGCAACTGAAATAGATGGACGAGGTTTAAAGCCCCTCAGTCGGCACATTTGTACTTTTAGAAAGATTGAGGAGGTGCGCTCACAATGTACCCCCTGATCTTCTCACAGGCTAGTTTACGGCAATTGGATCTCCTCAGATGTGTAGGAGTGCTAAGGAGGCAATTTAATGAAATTGGCTCAACCTTTTGGGAAAAAAAATCTTAGTGAAGCACATAATGTAAGGCTGTTTTGGGGAAATAACGAGGGCCAGAGCTTTTCCTAACCGCATGACCAGCCAAAAGGAACCCCCTCCTCTTTCCTCTGCCATGGTATACGTATCTTAGTTGGTCTCAGCTCATGATTTGGGAAGATGTGCAGACTGTAAAGCAGACGACAAACCCTTTTGAAGTATTTGTCATAGAGAATGGTGTGATTTCATGGCCCCATGTTTCCATCTCAGGGCATCTGGTAGCACTCTTGGAAAACCAGCAGTTATTTACAACCCACCCTCTGCTTGCCAGACAAGTGATTCATGGTCAACAGGGAGAATCCTCGTTAAGTAATTAAGGCTGTAATTAAGGCTTTGACTTCAGACTGCTCTGTTGCAGGGCTTTTGCAGGTTTGTATCGTGTGCTCCCGATGAGTGAACCCCCAGTATTTTCCCTAAATGTCAACATAGATTGAAACCTCTGCAGATTTCTGACTTGGAACACACCCCACCTTGCTTTACTGGTTCAGCAGTCAAACAAGAGTCAGCTGGCATTTTGTCACGTTTGATGAGTGATTACCACAAGGCTTGAGAGGCAGGAAGGATGTGCGTGAATGAGGCCAAAAGTGAAAATCCATGTGCAGCTCGTCTTATGTTCTGTCATGTCTCTCTCTTTCAGGGATATTAAGAACATCGGGGTGAGGCTGCCTGGCCATTTGAAAAGAATCGCCTACAGTATCTTGGGTTTAAAGGACCAGACCAGCACCCTGAGTGTGTTTGCAGTGTGATCGTGACAATGAAGGGAATTAAATTGGTGCACTGAAGCAGGCAGCCCTTTGAACTCTAAGCTGAGCTGGAGCGAAACTGCAGGGACGGCTTTGGATCGGCAGGACCAAGAGAACTGTGCCATCCTTTGAGGCCGACTGAATCAGACTGACTTACTGTACATTTTTTGATTTTTTCATCTTATCCACACGGGAATCGAGCAAATATATGACAATAGCTGTATCAAGTAGACTCTGTATATTTAGATATCTATTTTTATTATCCATGTCTTCTGTACAGATACAATTCATTGCTCATGCATTTATTTTCTTTTCTTCATTTCGCATTCCTGCTTCATAAAAATCAACAATCAAGCCGGTTCTGGGAATGGCTTCAAAATTGCAGCCTGAGCTTGTTGCATCCAGTATCAAACAAACAAAGGAAGCACAGTAAGTGTAATAGTATGTGAGCAGTGTCCAGCCGTGGCTCAGGTTGTGGTTGGTGCTGATATTATGGCGTCTCCCTTTAACTGGCACTTTGGTCCACTTCCTGTTAAACCAATGAGGACGGAGTGTCAAGTGGGCTGAAATGAGCGTGAGCTGGCCCAAAGTTAAAGAGATGGTGTTGCTTAGGTGTGAAAACACAGATGGACTCGGTGCTGGCTCAGAAATTAAGCTATTATCATATACGTGATGTTATATGAAAAAAGAGAGGATAAATATAAGGTACTCTGTTTGTAAAGATTAACTTTTTTTTCTTTTGTCTCTTCGTGTTTGGGCAATTACCAAAAACATTGGGATTTAAACTTAAAATGTAGCACTTGGATCAAGAATCTTATTGTCTTGGTTTGCCTCGGAATTGCAAGTAAAGGGCTATTACACACAAATTCCTGAACAAAAAGAAAGGGTGTCGAAGTGAGAAACTGTGTGAATGAAATGAATTAGGATGCAATTCATCTGTTTGTAGCAGGTCAGTAATGAAGAGGAAGAGGATGACATTTGC
Source organism: Sciaenops ocellatus (assembly GCA_033000465.1). Lineage (NCBI taxonomy): Eukaryota > Metazoa > Chordata > Actinopteri > Sciaenidae > Sciaenops > Sciaenops ocellatus. The sequence continues at coordinate 21,421,333 of CP136883.1, forward strand.
TAAAAATGCCCTGAAAAAAAGCAAAAAAGATTTAATGATGATGTTGTGGTTGACATGATTTCATACTTAATAATAGTTTGGTTTGCAATTTCAATGTCTCATTTAGTTTTGTAGAAGCTATACAAATATTCATATTTCTGTTGGTTTGAGTAACGTGTCGACAGGACGAAATGACATGCTTTGACAATTTAGTGCTCGACTTGTTCTAGACATTCAAAGACATTTTAAAGTGCCTGTTTGTGGAACATTAGAGGGAGTTTGCTTCTGCCTGTTTTAATGAAGTGGCTCTCCAGTGTAGTGGGAAGTGTATAGCAGACAGGTTCCCCAGTGCTCTTAATTGATGACTGCAATTGTGTTACTGATGTACACCTTCCTTTACTTGAATTTTTACTATGTTTTCAAATGTATCTTTGATTCTATTGTAGCTGATAGATCCATCTTTGGAAAAGGGATTTCTTGTTGTTATTACCCTGGTTTGCTGGTTGCAATTCCATTTAAGTACATTTTGTATAAATCCACAATTTACCATATTACCAAACTGATTACTTTTCACCTCCCTTTCACTTTTACCACCTTTCCAAACATCTTGTGAGTTCCTTCATGAAAGAGCAAACCCCTTTCTTTTTGCCTGTTGTTTTATACTGTATTTAATAGCCTATTTATTTTTTACTTTTATTTATTTATACTGATAAACACTGAGCTGGGATTATAATTGAAGGTTGTTCTCTCATTCTCAAAAATAAAAAAACTCTACTGTTCCTCTTTATTCCTGAATTCCTGACGATTTCCTTCCTTGCATTTGTGGAGCAATAAAGTCTTACATTGAATTTGGAAAAGCCTGCTGTGTGATTGACACAAAACAGAGCCGAGGAATTTCTTTATTTGTTTTAAACGGTGCCAGGATGTTTATACTTCCACCTGGATATCCTTATAATGCTGTTGGATGGTTTAATGCCAGAGTTGGAACCTATAATAAACATGTGAGTGCTTCATTACTTGCAGGGGGGGAACTGATGTCCAGACATAAACACGTGCACCCACCCACCCACACACACACACACACACACACACACACAGTACAAAACACACATTAACATTTCTCTGTCAGAAACTACTGAGAGCATTTTATTAGATTTATATTCTCTAATCAAATCAAAAAGATATTAAACCGTGAGATAAGAGTAAACTTGAAAAACTCTGTATGTATTAAACAGAGATTTCACTGTGGGCTGCCATTTGATTACTCTTGCCTTGGGAAATGACCCGTCATATGACACCACATTTTCTTCTCCCATGAACTCTTCTGTTGCATTTAAGTACAAGTCAGATGTCAAAAAGTCTGTCTTCCTACCTTCCTACTTAGAATATCTGAGTATCTAAAGTATCTAAGTATGGACAGGATTTTTTTTTTTTTCTGGCATCATATACCTCACTATATAGCGTGTCTTTAATCTAATATTTAATGTTTTTCACATGCTTTTTCTCAGCATTGCATGACCACAAACCTATCCAAACACTTGTATTGTGGTAAATAGTAAAACATGTGACTTTGGGATATTAAACTACACTTGCAGTGAATATTTTATGTTCAATGGGTTAGGTTACCAAATATGACATATGCTGCTGCACGAGGAGCGTTTTACAACAAGTATATTTAAAACGTATTTCTGTGGTGTTTTATTACATTCTTACATCTTTCATAATTTAACTTGGTAGTAAAAAGCGACACAAATAAAACCCAACTTGTAATAAACTGGAATTATCCTTTAAATCTCATGGATTTCCACTGGTCTGTATGACAGCAGTCAGTCCGACCCAAATCCATAAACTTTACCACAAAATAAACTTCATATAACGCCCACTTGTCTCATTATCCACATTTGCATAGTTTTTTCCCCAACATTAAACCAGAGGTCAAAGGTCAGAATTTTTTTTTAACTTCAAATATCTGACCCTGAATGGAATGCAGTCTAAGGAGGGCCGGGACGAAAGCGTGTAAATGGAATGTGAAAGTGTGTAAATGTCAGCGTCTAATGTTGCATTAGAGGCATGTTGCATCAGGTCACTTCTCAGAATGCAAGACCTGCAAAAATGCAAATAAAATACAATAAAATGTAAATGTTCACGTCGGAGAATTCAGCCAAACATTCCTCATACTGACTTTGTGCTTCACCTTGACGGATTCACGAAGCCTTATCTCACTCACTATGACCTTGCAGTGGCAGGGAAGTCCCTGGCGCCTTGCATTTTAAAAATTATCAGCTTTGGTTGATTGATGCAAGTGACAAAGCCTTAAATGCATTCCTAAGATAAGAGCCACACACTAAAATAGAAGAATGTCAATATTTAGGTATTGAATTAATCTGCGAGTCAACAGAGAAGTAGCAGGCAGTGGCAGCAAGACGGAGCATGGGAACTTGGATCTGACACTAAATCCCTCATGAGCCTTTGTCCTTGACTTCCAGCTGGCTGTGTGTTACCTCTCTTAAACCAATGGGATGCCTAGAAATAGTCCTAGCTTTGTGTGGCGACTGTAAACTGAGAAAGCCTTTTACTATTTTCCATCTCCATCCATCCATTCCCTCAGTGTGTGATTTTTTTTTCTCTCCCTTCCATCCACGATGGAAAAAGAAGAGCAGAGCCATACCGTTTAGCTGCTGACTGTACTGTTTGCATTTATGCAAATCCACATCTGAGTGCTTCCAAACTGACTGCTGTTTGGTTTATGTCCCTGTCGTCAGCTATAATGTGATTATCCTCGCTCTGTGGGGGTTGAATGTGTGGAAGTTTGTGTCTTGTCATTAGGACTGTAAATGACAGGGATGCATGGAGAGACAGAGAAAGAGCAGGGGGGGAGTGAGGCCTGGTGGTGTGGGTGGGGGTGGAGGGGGTTAGCTGGAGATTTGAGCCATACCAGGGCTTTACTGCAGGCCACAATAGCATGTGTGGTGATTGTGTTGAAGGCTTGGCGTCCAGGGCCCGAGCCTCCCCCCGTGGACTGTTGTGCGTAGGGGCCGCGGCTTTCGCTTTCAGAGCTTTTCCCCTCCTTCTTGTGGCCTGTTAGATGTCTTTGTTCTCAGGGCGAAGGTCAATTTGAAAAGAAATAAGAAAGAAGGAAAACATTACCATGGCACTGTTCATGTATGACCTCTCCCTATACCACCGCCCTTCCATCTTTTTTTGTTTTATGTTCTCCTGGCAGCTCTCAGTGTCATGCGCGGATTCAAAAACCGGCAACGCTGAGGAATTTACATCCTTGCTAATTTTAGCAATGGGTTCCTGACCAGAAAACACATCCTCCAATTTCTGTCTATATTGGTCTTCCTGCGTCTTTCCGCTACTGTTTCTCTCACCAGTGCTCCAGGGCTTTTGCAGATTACTCTGCTCTCAAGCCCCTCAATTTTCCTATTTTCACTGCATTCTTGACTAAAAGATTTTATATGTCCTCATCCAAGATTATACTCCGAGTGCTGCCAAAGCTCTTCTGCAGGTTTAATCCATATAAAAACAATCTAAGCTCCTGAAACTAAATGCTTTAATGAACTTATTTAAGTAGATAGCGGAGAGAAAATAATTATTACCAGCATTCAGCATTTCCCAAACTGTGCTGCTGAGATCTGTTTGATGTCAGCGCAGGGCGACATGAGGGGGAGTGGAGAGAAGAAACACAAGCCGCTGTTGACATAAGCCGTGTCCTTCTGCAGACCCTTTGTGTATTTTCAAACACCGGCCTAATTCACTCCATATTCCTGTTAATGACGCCACCGATATCACTCAGCACATAAAAATTCTCACCAATCTGTCTTCACAAGAGTCCATTAACTGCTGTTCTTAAGATGCTTTTCAGGCTTCTGCAGTTTTCAAGAGGCTTTTGTTGAGAACTTGACCAGCAGAGACCTGATACCTGATTCTTCCCACACTAAACCTAAAATCATCCTAAAACAGCGGGTAGCAGAGTGCACGATGCTACAGAACGCAAAAGGTCATGTAGTTTATATTTCACAGGAAAGAATACGCAGAGCTTTTTGCCTTTTAGGGGATGAAGTTCCATCGAGCTCTGCACAATATATTTTATTGATTTTTATCTTTTGTTTAACTTCTGTTTAGACACGGTAGGTTAGCTGAACATACTGTGCTCTTCTCCATCACTACAGTCAACACAATGAGATAAAATAAGTGGACTGCTGCAGTTAGGTACAAGATGAAACTGGTCTATGTAACCACAACATTAACATTGAGAGCAGTTTTTACCAAATCAGTTTACAATCAAATGACTTAAATGCTAAATTGACATTCAAAGGTAACATTTGCACAGTGGTGGAAAATGTGTTCAGGACCGTTAAGATACGATAAGATGGGACATAAAAAAGATTTTATTATCTTCTATCTGTACACAGTCGGGTGCATAGAGGAGCAAAATTGTGTTTCTCCACTGTGCCAAACAAAAAGAATGAATGATGCAACATTCAGTATGTGTGAGGCAAACACAAGATATGAAAATAAGTACAGACATGTAGTGAAATACGCAGGACAAGCATGCCAGACAGAAAAATATAAATATATATATGTGTATATAAGTGTTAAGTGAAGTAGTGCAGTATCAGTTTGTGAGGATATTTATGTATACAGAATATATATGCTGTGGTAAAGTAGTCAGACAGGCTATCATCCAGTAAAGTGAAGTAAAAAGTGAAGTCCTACATTCAAAATGTTACTAAAGTAAAAGCACACTTTCTATACTGCTCTGTAGTTTAATCTACAGTGCATCATCATCATGTGTCTGATGAGAGACAGTCCTGTTTTCATCTTTATGACAATGCAATGCTGACAATGCTAATCCAAGGTTTATTTTGAAATACTTTTTAAGAGCTTGGAGAATTTTCTCAGCTCACAAAAAAATACTTAATCCTTCATTTTATCAAAAACGTTCACATTCTAAGTCACCAAAAATTCATGGTTTTGAAAACTAACTAGTACACAAATAGTAGAAAAATGCAGTGGAGTAAAGAGTACAATATTTTACTCTGCGATGTAGTCCAGTGGAAGTATAAAGTTGCATAAAATGGAAATACTCAAGTACAGTACCTTAAATTTTACTTAAGTACAGCACTAGAGTAAATGTACGTGCCACCACTGGCAAACTTAACATGTACAGGCGGTGATGTGTATTGTAATTATCTGAAGTCATGAACCTAAAAGTTTATTAAAGAAAACTGCTGCAACAATTCTCTTTTTTGGCTGATTCTGTACAAAACAACAAAAGCGTTTGTCCCTGTTTAACCAACAAGATTCACTTGACATTTAATGGTAAATTTATAATAAAATTGTTGAAACTATTGAATATATATCACTGCATCTTCTTTAATTTTCAGGTTAATAAAAGTACCTTACAGCATATTTAAGGAGAAAAATCATTTCTGAACAGCTAATTTGACAGAATCAATACACAGTATCATATAGAATTATGTGCAAAAAGATGGAGAACAAAAAAAACATAAAATATAGCTATAAGATCCAGAATGAGGTCCACAAGGGTGAATTTTATATGCTCTTAAGATTCATGGTTTCAAGTTTTAAAGGACATGTCTGTCGTGTCCGTGACGTCAACCACACATTTCTGAAGGGATGTTTTCAAGCCTGGATTTGAGTTTACTGCTACTACTATTGTTGTAAACGACTGGAGCCAGAAAATCCACATTTGATTAAAGGGGAGGAAGCCTGAGGAGGGTAGACCAGTAGAGTGGGTTGAGCGACAGCCACTCTGATAGGCCGAGACGCCTGTCAATGAAGGAAACACATCCCCAAAAACATCAGAGTCATATACTGGCCAAGTATGTTGACACACAAAGAATTTGACTTGTGTTGCTAGTAGCTCTTAATATATACTTACAACAAATGTACAGGAAGATTCAAATATACATGTGAAGCTAAACACAGAGAACAAAGATAAACAAACATAAACATATAGCTATTTTGTTCAGGTATGGAAATAAAACAACTTCTACAGAGTATGCAGGTCACATTGGTACTGTATAAACAGTATTGTGGTCTGTGCTGTATAAGCAGTGCAGTATGGCAGTAAAAATACATTACATACAGAAGTAGTTTTATATTTATCTATTCATGAATAGTGTATCTGTGCAGTGTATACAACCTGTTTTGGCTCATGTCACAATGAAAATGCACCTTCCTACCAAGCAAGGATTGTCAAAATCATCACCAGTACATATCAAGTGAAGCCGAATTGATTAATCGATTAATCCATTGGTCAATTGAAAGAAAATTATTTTGATAGATGTTTAGGTTAATTCTCAAGGTCAGTTCTAACCCTAAACCTAAAGTAAAATCAGTATCAGTATTTATTTGGACAAAGCCCAAACTTCTGTGTTTCAAATGAGAAGCTGAATTTTGTTAAATGGGGTTCAATACAGTCAGAGATCTTTTGGAGTGAGCATCTAGAGGGCATCAGTTGTACTGCAACGTAAGTGATTCAGGTTCAACCACTGTGGTTATTTCTTCTATTCCATCTTCTACTTCTGTTTCCTGGAGCACCGTGAAGTTTATTTTTACCTTTTAACTGCATGGGTGGTATGTCCTATATTGGTCAATATATGTGCTTCAGATTACTCACAATCTCATTAAATGTTGTTTTACTTTTTTATCAAAAGAAGAACCAAGGCCCCAAAGGTAACATTTCAACAACAACAAACTTCCCATAAAGAAGAAAAAACAATAAAGCGCTCTCATTATTCTATTTCTTTGACCCAGCAGGATGTGTCTCTCTCTGCAACTTTACGGCTCTTTTTTTTCTGCACAGCTATTCTTTGTCTCAGCGCCCCCCCTCTCCTGTCTGCATATGTTTTGGAGACCATTAATCGTCCCCTGCACAACATGCACCCCAGCAGATAATTACAGTCATTAAACCAATTAGGGAGCACATGGAGGGGAGGCTTTAGTCAGGCCCCGAGGCCTCACTCCTGTTCTGCACTACCAGGACGGCTGAGGTGGTCCGTTGAAACTCTGGAAAAGCCTTGAATAAAGAAGGGAGTGCATTACTTCAGCCCAGCTCTGGATTAATGCAATTTCCTGTTGGTGTAGCCTTGAGAGACCTTGCCAACTTTGCTGCAGACCAAGTAACCAGAGCCATTAGCCAGGCCATTTTCAAATCCTTCCTTTTGTGGGGTGAAGCACACCATTAAGGTTTGTGTCATCAAAATATGTCTTCCTCACAGCTAAGCAGGATATTTCGGTGCTCGTGTGGCAAAACAGAGAAAAAAAAAGAGATGAGAAGTGGCAGGAAAGGGAGGGGAGAGTGGTCAATCTGCAGACAGTGGTTTTCAGCATGCTCAGTCTATCATGTGATTCTAGAGCTAATATTATGGTTTCATTGTGCCTCACACAGTGGGAGTTCTGGCAGCATGAGGCCATAACACACAATAAATACAACCGTAATTACTTAGTTATTGAGACAAATGCAATTGAGACTTGCAGTCACCCTCCGCATGTGCAGGCAAGCCACAGAAAGTCCCTCGCACTTCCTCAGAAAGTCTCATATGGTTACTCATGTTGGACAAAAAACTCCTCCCTTGTGTCGGCGTGATATTTCCCAGAATTCTCTGTGTTGTGCTTGGCGCGTGTGTCTCTGAACTCCGCAAAGAAAAGCAAAAGTGAAAGCCAGCAAAGAACAAGGAGCTCCTCACAGGGTTTTTCTTTGCTTACTTATGAATGACATGTAAAAGTGAAATGTAGATGTTGTAATGGCTCCAAAATACATCAGCAAAGAAAAACACATGAAATCCTGCAGGTTGAAGATAACATCATGACAAGCACATTACAGTCTGAACAGATCTCCAACTCACTCCATTAATATCCAAATATTAATGGTGTGAGCTGTTTTCATGGGCGTTGGCCTCAGAAGTTAGAAGTGAGAAACTTTTATCCAACCTCGATTGTAGATTTTCACTTTAACACTTAAAGACATATAGTTATTCACTCTCTTCTACAAAAATTGGTTAAAAAAATGAAACCATTCTCAGTTCAGGGCTCATAAATGAACACATTTTTACACAGAAGAACTGGGCAGATGGTCAAACGGTCACGAAATACTTAAATGACAGTCTAACTGCCTCCACACTCCTGCTCTGTATTAACACTGGACTGTGAGGAAGGTTTGGATATTTGTGCTTTTTCTTGTATTTCAGCATTCAAGGCTCCCTTTTGCCTTGAGGTAGCTGTTTTAAATTTATCTAGAAAAAAGGAAGAGGAGTTAACCTAATAAAAATTGGAATGTATAAGAAACACAATTTGCACAGATCTGTAGAAGTGCTATAAAATAATACAAAATAAAATATAATCTAATACAGCTAAACCCTACCATGATTTTTATTTTTTAATAGTTGCATGTGACTTGAGCCTGAGGTATGGAAGGAAATAAGCCTAAATAATTGAAACCTTACCAGCAATAAAAAAACATCTATCTTAACTTTTAAAAACCTTATTTTACATATTTATGCTTTCACAGTTCAGAAATTAACAGAGAAAACCCAAGTGACCAAAACTAAAAAAAACCCCAAAACTTTATATTCATGTTGTTAAAATCCAAAAAGTCAAAAAAAAAAAAAAAAAAAAAAAAATTGCGTTCTTTACATTTGACTGCACCAAGTACAACACCAAGGACAGCCTTATTTAACAGCAGATATTCTGACTTGTCATGGCAGGAAAAGCACAGGTGAAACAAATTTAGTGGTGGCTCATATTCACGATACCAGCAGCCTGGAAGTGGATCACCTAAATGGAATGTAGTCATTTATAACTTTATCATTTACAACAATGCTTTTCCTGCTATGACAAGCTCTGCTGTGAGTAAGTCTAAAAGCAGCTGAACCTGAATCACGTTCATACATCAGTCACATGATCCAAGCTTCTTATCTACCTAAAGAGGAAGAACCGTTTGTGGTTACCTGGAGTTTCATTTGACTTTTTCATCTTGAATTTCAGTGTTCACTTTAAGCAGATATATGAACAACTTGCACACAGTAACAGTGGTGGTATTCTGCTTTCTGTTTCCAATTAACAATAATCTTTTTGCAAGATTTGAATGACAGTAAAACAGCTATTATTTGTTTACATTATGAAGTGGCCCCTTTAGACATAAACCAGAATAGCAGCACTCCAAAAGTGCTAAACGCTCCAAAGTTGGCCATTTTATTTCAAAGACCTTTGTCATTTGCCAAAGAAGCCTTCATCAGCGCCTCATCTGGGCTGATTATGTTCTTGCATGCGATCCTACAACCTCAAGAAGAGCTAGTTCAGCCAAACCATGTTGCGTTTTTAAACAAAATATAAAACTGTTGACTCTTGTTCTCCTTGAGGAACTGGATTTTCCTCAGCTGCCCCTGACCAACACTGAAGGGCTTTCTGGGCAGCTCCAAGTGTGAAATGTGGAACTGCGTGAATGTGAAGCAGGGTGGGTCTATAAAAAGCATGGTGGTCTGTCAGCTTGACCTTCGGAAAGGTTTAAAATATACTTGCAAGTAAGCTTTTTTTTTCATCGTATTTTACTTATTATATCAGAGCGGGAAATTCCCACACTGACACGGACTGCAACAGCGAGAAGTTACATTTCCTCAGAAGCATAATCATTAATTCTTTGCTTTGTTTGCAATTAGAGAATCAAAGTAATCACACTTGTATTTCATCATGACTTGACAGTATACAATTAAAGCACTGTTTCATGTATGGTGTAAATCCAGTATTGAAAGGCATCCAACTCCCTCTTTGCCTCGAGGGACCACAGAAATGATTGTTGCTGAATATCTGTGGCTTCCCAGTAAGGAGCATCATCACAGTCTATGTGTCTATGTGGACATTAAACATTCCTCTTTCTCCCCTTACTCTCTTTAACTACTGGGCAAAAAACCCACATTCTCATCTAATCAAATTCAAGATTCATTAGGTTTATGGAAGATCTAAGTAGACCAGAGATCTAGTCACGCATAAGGGCCATAAGAAAGACAGTTTTATAGGCAGTTAGGTATAAGAACTGCATGCAGGGGCAGAAAGGATTGCACAACGGCCGCGGTTGAGACATGTTGAGAAAAGTAAAGTGGAGATGTGAATATCTAACAGCCGAGGAATCGACTTTTCTGTGACATGCAAGGTGAGAGGCAGTGGCTGAACCTTTGGGGACTGGGGAAGATTTTCTCCTGGCGCTCTGAATTATTGATGGAGCACTTTTCTTCTGCACTCACAGACTCTCCTAATGTGCCTTTTTTGTTTTAACAGTACACATTTGCAAGGAGAAAATACTCTGAAACAAACAAAGTTGTGACATTCTTTTTCCAAGATATACTGCATAAGACTGCTGCACTTTTGCCTTTTTACCACAAGAGGTCAGACTGCTCCTAACCAGCCCTCTCCTCTGTCAGGAAGAGGATCTCAATATGTATGACCTAAAAGAGTCTTTGAAAAGCTTCCAGAGATCATTAAGAATACTTATCAATTCCTTGGATGATTTCTTGAGCTTTTCCATGGGTTTCTTGGGGCTTTTTCGGGTCCCCAAAGTGTGTGACTGAACATTTTCCAGCAGTCCCCAAAGGCATTCCAGCTGTGCTAAAAGAGGTTTCAGGGTCAGTTGATGGTTTTCCAGGGTTAATATGTCCCAATGGATTCTTGAAGTGAGTTCCTGTTTTTTGTCTGTCGTCCAAGCTTTTGTCAGGGGGGTTCAAGGGATCTACGGGGGACCTGTGTTTCTTGAAGTTGCCAGGTTTCCTTGTGACAAAAGCGAAAATAGATGGTCTATACTGTTGTTCTTAGTGTGAAAATGGTTGGACGTGGCTAACTTAGGCCTCAGTGTGCATTTATCCTTTCCTTTCTTTGACTCCCTTACATCTGCAGGACTTTTTTTGTGAATATAACAGTGAGGAGAAGTATTGAAATCAGGAGTATAAATATTTTGAAGGAAACCTTAATCAACACACCATACAGCTCTTTGTAATTGAACAGAGGGTTCTTTGACTGTTGACGTCAGCATGTGTATTTTGCTTGCTTTATCAGCACTATCCTCCCCTGTCCATCAAATAATACTTCTTTGTTTTCTTTCTCTGGACAAAAGAAAAGCTTTAAAAAAATAATAATTATGGAGCAGCTTGGTTGCCATGACAACAGGATTTTCCCCCATAATGGAGGCACGAGCACTGTTGGAGCAGGTGGTGTCAGCAAAGTCCTGGTTACATTCCCCAAGCATTTGTACCAGAAGAACAAACACAGACAACAGAAGCCGTGCAAGGGATGTTGTGTCTGATTGTCTCATTACAGGATTTGTGTGTGTGTGTGTGTGTGTGTGTGTGTGTGTGTGTGTGTGCGTGCGTGCGCACGCGTGCGTGTGTGTGTGTGTGTGTGTGTGTGAGCTAACAAGGTCACAGGAGAGACAGCATGCTGTGTGTAAAGGTGTGAATGTGTTATAAAGTCTATATATGTCTGAATATGTCTGAATTTTACTGAATATTAATCAGTGAAAATTACAAATTCGGCAGAAACCTCATAGAAAGCAGAAAACAAATAATACAACACAAATGTCAGAAAAAAACATGTCTTGTCAGATATCACTCATTTATTATGTCCGTACAGTAAATGTGAAAAAATTGAATTACTTAGTGTTGGAACTTACACTCAGCGACCTGTAAACTCAGCAGTACATGAGACTAGTACAGAATAGCTTAGTATCAAACTTTAAACATGTTTATAGAGTATCTCATATACAGAAAATAAATTCCTGCTGAGATCTTTTTTTTTTTTTTTTTTTTTTTTTACAAATTTTTTTGACATTGATTTTGAGGAAGCATCATTTATCCTCATTATCATTTTGGTATTTAGAAAATCAGGAAAAAAAACAGTATATGGATTTTCAACATATAGAAAAACTCAGACATACAGACAGACAGACCATACTAAGTATAGTACGGTTGACAGATAGATAGATAGATAGATAGATAGATAGATAGATAGATAGATAGATAGATAGATAGATAGATAACCATGATTGAGTTGATTATGGTATAAATATTCATTATATCCTACACTGTGCAATCATAGTGTCGAGTAAAAGACTGTGGTAGCAAGTAGACATTTTGACATATTGTATATTATTAGATAAGGTGCTAACTGTCTATTAAAATGGTTTAAAATATTCAGCATATAGCTCTGTCATCAGACCTTCCATTCACAGTGAGAGTGTCCTATATACAGTAGGATGGAGAAGAAGAATAGAGTAGGAGGAGAATAGAAGAAATAGAGGGGAGGGGATTCAAAATCGTCAGCAAACAGGCTTTCATGCTTTCTCCCAGATTCTCTCTCTCTCTCTCTCTCTCTCTCTCTCTTTCCTCTCTCTGTGTCCCCCCTCCCCATACTGTCTGTCTGGCTCTCTCACCTCTCTCTCCTCCTATGCATCAGCTGGCATCCGCTCTCTACTTTCCCCCCTGCCTCAGTTCCTCACTTCTCTCTGCTCCTCTGATACGTCTGTCTATTTTTCTCCCCTTCCTTCCTCCCCTTCTTCCTCTCTTTCACCCACTCCTCATCCTCAAGCCACCATGGTGAACAGATAACCGCCCGGCCGTCCTGCGACCATGGGTGCCTGCCTCTGCAAAGGTCACAAAGGTCAGTGAGCCCGAGTCCACCTGTTTGTGTGTCCAACGTCTGTGTGTCTGTTTGACGGTTGGATGAACCTGCAGGAAGTGTTGACAGCTGCCAACAAACATTCGAAGAGCACAACTGCTCAGAAAGTTACATGACGTTTTCGAGGGATAGCTGTGTGTGTGAGAATGTAGTAAATACACCCCTGAGGAGTGTTGACAACAGATATGGAAGGTAAGCCCTCCTCACATATTTAGCCTGATGGCATGACGTGAATCCATCATTGGAATGATTAGCATGAAACTGCACAAATTCTGCCATGCAAGCAGTCATCCGAAAAACTTATTTTCATCTGCCCTTTCACAGCCATGCTTGATCCGAGTGAATCCATGAAGATTGCTTTAGAAACAAGACTTGGGGGCGGGAGGTTGATTAGAGGGATTGTGAGGTTCAGCAAAGGACAACTGTGGCTTTAGGATATGACAGCTTCATCCGAAGCTCATATCTGACTTGTCGTGACTTGAAGATGTGACTTGGGTTGCAATTCTTCTCTCTCATATTTGCTCTCTGTGGAAATGAGGCACATCATTGTTACATCTCAAAAGCTGTCCGGATAAAGCTTGCTGGCAGCCGGGGCCTCTTTTACAAGAAAAACAATACTAGTACTAATTTGTTCTGTCAAAACAAAATAAAATAAAAAGTAGATTTTGAGGTGAACCGGCTTTATCTTATGCCTCCAAATGACAACATCTACTTGTTATTTTGTCAGCACACAACGTTTAACATCACATCACATTCTCACACATTATTTTCAGCCTGGATGTGTGATGCAGTCTGACAGTGAGACAAAGTCTGCTATTGTTCACAAAGGGTCCCTTTTAACAAGCTGGAGGGTATTGAGCGCAGCGCTTTCAAGCTGGGGAGAAAGAAGGAAGGCAGATGTGAGGCTCCAGACAAACAGATAAGAGAACAGCAGGAGTGTGAATGTGTGTGTGTGTGTGTGTGTGTGTGTGTGTGTGTGTGTGTGTGTGAGAGAGAGAGAGAGAGAGAGAGAGAGAGAAAGAGAGAGAGTCAGGGTGGGATTTAACCCCTCAAGGACAGTGGATTGGTTTAGAAACCATGATGGGTTTCTTGACCTGCTAATAATATCTGATGAGGCCATCAGATCCAGTGTGTGTGTGTGTGTGTGTGTGACCATGACTTCAGTAAATGGAAGGTTATAACTTCTCTCCTGTTGCTGTACCGTTTCTATAGCGACAGCGAATTGTCTTGACGACACCACCCAGGGGAAATCCCAAGTGTGTGTTTGTATTCCTGCATGTGTGCGCGCATTTGTGTGTGTGTACCCACTGACCTTTCTTATAATGTTAATTATCCATCGCTCTAAACTGCACTTCATTTCCCTCATCACTATCAATTATAAAGCAAATATGCAGAGAGACTCCAGTCAAATGACCCAAAGAGGATTCAATACTCTCTCTCTGTGTGCCTCTCATTCATTATATATGAGGCTTACTTGACCCCTGGCCCCTGGAGACAACTGGGTTTTGGCTTTGTATAGCATGACCCCTGCCTGGAAACACACACACAAAAGAAAACCACACACATAGAACAAGTGTTAATGTGTGTGATCCTCCACAGAGCTCCCTCATGCCATGACAACACTGCAGGACCACACTGAGGAGGGTCAGCCATCCTCTGTCAAGGTGAGTAAAAGCCCTCACCTTTGCCTTGTAGGTTTTGGCTTGATTTCGGCCTGTGTCTAAATCCAAAACTTGTCACAATCCATACAGATGTGAAAATATATATATTTTATTTGATTTGGGTGAACTGACCCTTTAAGTGTTTGTCAGCACAGTTCTGCTGATTGAAAAGGAGTGAAATAAGCATAATGTTTAATGGAGTGTTGTCAACATTAACATCTCACTTCAAAATGATCTGGAATTTTTTTACGCAATTGCTAATTATTTGTGAATATCAACGAATTACTAATTTTCTGCCTATGATCTGATTATTGCACAATGACATAAGTGAGGCTGTACGCAGGAAGACCGGCTCCATTTTATGGTTAATATCTCGTTCACACATAACATGTTCAGTCTGCTCCGCAGCCAGGCCCCATCACTCTCTCCATGCAGGCGTCTGGAGTGAAACTTCCTGCTTTTTACCAAGATGATTAATAAGCCACAAGCTTTCTCTGTCATGTAGCTCACACATACTATATATATACTACACATATACTGGTCAAATGTATACAACATTTGTATCAAATTCTTTGTACATGTTAAGTACAACTTACATACAAAACAATGACAGAGAGTGTTTTGTATTCACAGGTTTATATCTAGCTAACTGATGCTACTGTTGTTAGCTACCTGCACAGCTATTAGCATAAGAAGCTTGGATGTACTGCCAATGAAATACTGAGAAAATTCAGTTTGGAATTATTACAGGTTGTTAAAGTAAGATATTTTGGACATGTGCGTAAATACTTTTTTTTTATCTCCACGATTTATGAGCATTAAATCCCATTTATACTCAGCCTTTTTATAACCTTTTTATTTGCCCATACAAGCAACTTTTAAAGCATTACAAATAAAATAAATGTTAACCTGCCAAACACTGTCTTATCATTGTTACTTAATTATTACAGATTTAATGATATTAAATAACACTTGTAAAACATTTAAGAATAATTTATTTTGCTCAATAAAAAGAGTTGTTTCTCAGATCTGAGCGACCGAGGAATTGAAAAGACCTATTTGGTTTTGCACTGACCACACATCTGGCAATGAAGCAGCAGTCTGCTGATGTGAAAAACAGAAAGGGCATTCATTTACCCAAGAGATCACTCAGCTTTCCCACTTTGCTCATTTTATATTCACGTAACTTTTGTGCAGAATTTTATCGTCTTAATTTGGACTGGTTTCCAACAGTTTGAATTGGAAACATGCTCCGTGCACTAATGTGTAAGCATGAACTTATCTGTGATCCCATTTGGTTTGCAGCATATTCGAAAGACCAAGAATACTAAAACCAAGAGAAATCTATTTGAAGTGCAGTTCCCGTTTCCATCCTGATTACAGCTACTTCGGGTGTAAATGGCATACGGGTTAGAGTTTAAAATACCCTACTTTGATCGCAGTTCATTCAGTCTGACTGTGCATACTGCAGGATTTCCATAAATACTGCCTGTTTTTGTCATTATCGCCACTTTTCCTTGAGAGAGAAAAAAAGCAGGAACTGTGTGGATTGAGTCATCACAGACAAGATGCCAGAGAAGGATGTATGCAAATGTGCTGATGTGTGTATTTGTATGTCCAATGTATGTGTGCATGTGCTGTTTTTTTCATTCTCTGGCTTTTTCTATGCCTAAAACGGTCATAAGAAGTGTTACCTGCTCCTCTGTGAGCTGAAAAATCTCTCTTTTCACCTTAAATCGATGATAAAGAGTGTGTGATATTCTCCCTCTCATTGTGCAGGATGGCCAGAATCCCTCCAACGGCAGTGTTGCAGATAAAACCGGCGGTTATGACATCGGCGAGCTGGCCACCTCCTCTTTGATGGGTGAGTTGAACACACAAACACACACAAACATAAACAGGTCTAGTTCATGTTGCGTTTCATTATGAGTCAAGCATATGAGACTGAGAAAAAAGCAAGCTGGGAATTGCATTAGTAACCATGGGAGGTTAGTAATGTAATTTCCGTCCTCCTTTTGTGCCCTTTCTCTCTCACACACGCTGTAAGACCAATATACCCAGACAGACATGAGTAAATGATCATGTCCAAGTACACACACATTTCCTTCCACCATTTGACTTTATTCTCTACTTTTGAATCTAGCTTCCTCTTCTCTTCATGTTGCTGCCTCCTACTCTCTTTCATCCCCATCCCGTGTCTGTCTGCCTCATCTCGACTGCTTTCTGCAGGAGGTTAATTATTTGAGCTAATGTGTTATGCCTTGCTGAACTTTCCCCAGTGAAAGCTCTTTTATGACCCTGGCAGTATAATTATGAATATGTTAGATACATACAAATACAGACATTCAGGCAAGATGGCTGAGAAGCTGACACCTGCTTGGGGAGTGACAGACTCAGTCCACTCAAAAAATAAAAGAAGCTTTTTATCATTCACTGAGACTTGTTAGTCATCACTGACAGAGCACGATCTGTAGAGTTGGGTAGTCACAAAGTGCAACTGACAACCTAACGTCTCAAATTAGATCATACAGCACAGACTCAAATATTATTGCACAAATATAATCATATTTAGAGGAATATCATGCAGACACTGTTGCTGCTTTTAATCTTTTTGTATGATACTGTTTGATAGATATATCGTTTTTATTAACAGTCAATGGCTAAGGCCTGCTAGCGGCACAGAAGAACTGAACTGTTGATTAGATACCACATATGTAATAATGTTGGACCGAGCAATCATGCAAGGTTCTCAGGAAAGAGAAAAGTTCATGGAGTTAAGCACCATCTATGGAGGAGGAATGTGCTCATTAAATTTCATGGCAATTAGATCAGGATTTCCAATACAAGGCACTATCGGTGACGTCAGAATGTCCCCAAAACTATTAGCATTCATGCTCTGGGGACCATGAATATCAACAGTTGATATAATGCTAATTTGTCCCGCAGCTGTTGAACAATAATTTTTGCATTTTGTGTTTATTTTTAGTCATGTTAGCGCCATGGTGCAAATGTTAATATACTGGCGCTAAATTTTGTACATACATTCATGGGCCCCAGAAGATGAAGCTCGATGAGTTGGTCATGATCTGACTTTATCTTGAGCACCAGCATCAGGTTGTTGCTTTGAGTAAGTCTCAACAGCTGTTGTATAATTGCACTGAAAAGTTTTACTGAAAAAACATTGGTAAAACTTTAACTTTGCATCCAGCATCATCTTCAGGTCATATTTTCACTTTGTCCAACACTTTTAATTTTGGGCATTGGACCCAGCTTTGCTTTGTGTTTAGTGTTAATTGCAAATGTTAGCATGTTAACATGCTAAACTAAGATGATGGAAACATGGTAAACAATTTACCTACTTCACAGTGCCTCATAGAATCACTATGAAACAACTCTCACTGCTTCGAAGCATTTGATACAGTCAAACTGACAACATACACTGACCAAACACTTGGTAATGGATCGATTAAATCTAAGACCAGCATCAAAGTTGTTGTCTTACCACCTTCATTATTGTTATTTTGCTGTTAAGACATCTAAACATCTTGCCTAGAGACTTCTGTCTTAATAGGCTGATATTGTGTTGAGTAGTCTACTTCAAGCATCTCTACTGCTCAGCAGTATTAATTGTCAGCCACTGTTTTTTCACCATGGTCACCGCTGCAGCTTTGATTTTTTTAAAATTTATTTCTTGTTATTGTTTCAATCCTCCACTGCTTCAAATCAACCATTAACAACAAATTAGAGAACTTATTAATTTTACCCCCCTTATGATGTGATTAAATGTTATTTCTAGAATAATTCCCACGTTGGCTTTAAAATAACAAAGCTCAGAAAGCTCCTACAGGCTTTATAACACCCCCAATGTTTGTTCATCTGTCTGTGTTTGTTTATCCATTGTTTCCTCACAACATACAGCATGAAGTCATGCTTCACGTAATGCAATAAAAGCCTATTTTTATAAAGGCACTTATTTCTGACCCTGGTTACTTGATTAAACTTGTACCTCTGTTTAATGTAGCGATATGACAAATAAATCTGAAAAATCCAATCATTTCTCGTAAACTCAGTTCTGATGTGATGTGTAGACAAGCTCGTCAGCTTCGATTAATAAATATTTAAGTTACCACCAAACGGCAGACAGACTAGCAAGTGAACATGTGGCACATTTAGCAGCTAATGAGTCAATGGAAAATATTGGATTTACATTTGCCAGGTGGCCAGAAACACGGCTCTGATGTAAATAGGTAGCTGTTAACAAATGTTTCACAGTAAGTTTGCCTTATCAACTTTATAATATGATGATATGTCAGTGTTGTGTTTATAACCCCCCAAGTGATTAGTTAATGCTTTATGTTAAAGGTACAGTGTGTAAGATTTGGGGCCTTTTTCAGATTAAGGCAAACATGGAATATAATATTCATAACTATGTTTTGATGCATGTATAATCACCTGAAAATAAGAATCTTTTTATGTTTGTTACTTAAAAAATATCCTTTTATATATACAGTGGGAGAGGGTCCCCTTTCATGGAGGCCGCCATGTTGAAACACCTTATTTATACAGTAGTCCAGAACAGGCAAACTAAATACTGACTCTAAACAAGGTCCTTAAAGTGTTGTTTCTCCTTTACACCAGGAAGGTGAGGGTGATGTGAGGAGATTACAATGCAGTGATTGGACCGCTAAATGCAACTAAATTCTACACACTGTACCTTTAATCTAACTGGGCAAACTCATGAAACCTTTTTTGTTGTCACACACAGTGCTAATAATATGTCCTCAGGAGCTGACAGTGTCTTTCATTCTGTGGGGTACAATGTCAACCTAATATGATTTGGTCTTTTGCACAGTGCAGTGTGGACAATAAGCTCAAAATATCCAATTTAAAAACAAATGGAAGTTTCTCATAATTTTAATAGATGCAAACATAGCTTCCTCTCCATCGACCGCCATAACAGAGCGTCATAACTGTGTCGTCGCAGTGTGAACGCAGGGTGAGACAGCAGTAGGTGTTACAGCGCGCAACAAAACAAGAGTCTCTAGGTGTGAGCTCAAATGAATAACATGTCGTGATGTTTTTCTTGGTTTCAATTAACACACGCTGCCAACTCTCTTGGTTCCTTTCTTTTATTAAACTGTACCTATTTCTCTAATTCTGCTCCTTATTGTTCTTATCTCTGAGCTTGTAATCCTCTCTCCCTCATTTAAACATTGTTCTGCTTTCTTTTTGCTTCTTAATTTAACCTTTCCTCCTTGTCCCCTTCCCCGCCTTTGCTTTTTTAACCTTTCCTTTTGTGTCCTTTTACATCTCTTTAATTTGCCTGTTCTGCAGCATGACCTAAGTTTGCAGTCACATTCACTTCAGCTCTGCATTTCCCCTGGACCTTTCTACCTATGTCTCTTGTGATTAAAGGGAATTATGGCTTCTTTGTAGTTTTGCCCAGTGATTCTACAGGTTATGAATAACATATTAGTGTAGAAACTGGGGGACACAGCACCTCTATTAGATACCAATTGACAAGAGTCTATTTAGGGCAAGCAACAGAGCTGGAGATTTGAGGGTTGGATTTCAGTCAGCTTGACAACTTGAGATTTAACCTGGACTTGGCTGCTGTGAAACTTGACTTACTTAAGGCTCCACACCTGACTTAAAACTTGAAAACAACATGTATGTGCGTCTGTATGTACGTATGCATGTCTCAAGTTTTAACCTGGTAAAAATTATTCTGCATACTGCACGTAAGTCAGCCACCCTTCCAGATAATCTAAAAAGCTGAATGACGCCTGGGTGCTCAAGCAAACCACTTTTAACGGCACCCACCTGTCAATCAAAGCGGCCATGCCAATAATTATGCATAACTTTAAGCCTTAATAATATAAACGGATGAGTTGTATAAAAATTAATTCTCAGTACAGAGCCCAAAACTGTTTTTTGTACCAGGCTGTAAACATGTTTATGTCTGCTGTGAAGTTGGACATTTTAACATGGGAGCTGATGGAGATTGACTCGTTCCTTAGCCAGACTCAAGTGGATGTTCGAGGAACTGTGGTTTTTGGCACTCCTTGGCTTAACTTTATAGCCACAGAGGTTGCTGCTTGGTTCCACTTGAAAAGTGAAAAGTTGTAAATGGAAATTTTAATGTGTGTGAATGGTAAAAACAGCATAAAAACCCCAAACATTTGTTTTTCTATTTCTAACATGTTTTTCCATCTGCTACCACACTTACCACACACCAAGTCTTTTCAGACTGGCTACCTTTAATCTGATCCACTTTATCAAGATGTATGTGTCTTTCTCCTACCCTTATTTAGGTCTGGTGGCCACGATAAAGGAGCATATCACCAAGCCGACGGCAATGGCCCAGGGGCGGGTTGCTCACCTGATTGAGTGGAAGGGTTGGGGTGGAGGTGGCGAGACCAGAGGAGGTTGGAGCGGGGCCTGGGGTAAAGGAGGTGGAGGATGGGGGGGGATGGGTGCTGAGCTGCAGGAGGATGAACAATTCTACTCCCAGATGACGGACGAGATCAAGGAAGCTCGCTTCGCCGCAGGTGAGACAGAAAGATGAATTTAATTCAAGACAAACAAGATGTGGTCAATGGAGATGAAGTGACGCTCAGATGCCTCTGGGCATTGTTTCTGTTCGACCGGCTCGCGCAGGGGGAGCATCTACAGAAATCAATGGCCTTCATGATGCCCCATGACAGTGACTCAAATATAGTGCACTTATTGGATTTGCCTTTGTTTGTGACCATGGGAGACTTGGTGAAAAACAACAGGCAGGTGACTTCTGTGAAAAGCGACATAAAATTAGTTTGTGTGTCTTTTTGCTTCACAGGTGTGGCAGAGCAGTTTGCCCTGGCTGAGGCAGCCATGAATGTGTGGTCTATGAACGACAGCTCGGAGCAGCCTTCCACCAGCTTGCAAGGTTTGATCACGTGTCTACAATTTCTCTTTTATTATACTGCAAAGTTTGCAGATCCATTGTGTCTGAATACGAGAAAAAAGATCAAAACAACAAGGTGATAAATCATTTATTCTGTAATAGTCTCTGTCTGGGTTTGGCTGATTATAATCAAAGTCCTCATTTTACCTTGAAGTCTTTTCTTTAATGTTGATGATGGATTTTTGAGACCAATAAGACAGAATTAATTCCTGTTTCTCAGTGTTATTAGCTTTATATATGATATACAAATATATAAAATGTTAATGAATATCATTTGCATGATTGCATGACTTGTCATCGTCATTTCATCTTGAAAATAATGACTGCAATCCAATCAACCTCACGCCTTAGCTCAATGCTAACATTCTGCTACACATGCAGTACATGTAGTAAGAGTCTCTTTCAAGGTGACTGAAAGAATCTAATTTAATTGCAGTTTTATTTTAACCCCACATGACCATCTCTGCCATCGTACCGTTGTAGTCTATATACCATAGTTAGATATATAACTAGTCATTCAGCATGTAAATGACACTTTTTGTTTTAACACAGCTAATCAACATGCTGAGGTGTCAGATCCCACAAAGGCTTGCGAGTCATAAATATAGAAATGTTTCGCATGTTTTATTCATTTCCCATGGTTCACCTTCCATCCCAAGGTGAACACAGCACAAGTGCAGCTGAGTTTCATGTCCTAAAATGGCCACCATACGGGAGAGATACCCTTAGGTAACAACATTTAATTTCCTCCGACGACACCCTCAGGTCTTTGCTTTGGTCAGGTACAAGTGGTCAGGGATTTTTGTGCTTTGTTTTTAAATTCCTGTCCTGTGTAACAAGTGCATGAATTGGAACTTACCAGAAGAGGACTGACACATCTTATATTTGCTCATATTGAGCCTTGTTGTGTACCGGCCCCTTGTGAAGGGCTACAGCTTCAACAATCTCTACAGCCTGAGAGGACTCAGCTGTCACTGTCTTTGTCTTCTTCAAATCATTTCTTCAGTGTTTTCAACGAGCTGATCGTGTTATTATCCCTCCTCAGCTACACAAAGTCACTTCTTGTCTCAGTTTCTGCTGGACGGTGGAAGCGTCAGCGTTCCCCAGCACCTGTACAGCATCCATGCCCAGACTTATGGCAACAACAGGGCGGCCCACCTGTTCCCTCCGCCAGTGGTTAACTCCATTTCCCCGACGTCCAACACTCAGCAGGAGGGAGATCATCCCCTCGAGGACAGGAGCACTGCAACTGCAGAGGCTGCTGTCCGGCACGTAGACAGCAGCTCGCTATCCGAGGATGATGTTTTTTATAACTAGGCTTAATGGGAAAACAAGTCAGCAATCTTGTCTGAAATCCCCAAAATGGGCCTCACTGAGAGGACTTGAGCCTCAACCACCAGCAATGACTGATACAAGAAATAAAGGTAGACATCTGTGAGATATCTCAAGAGAGACTTCTCCAAATTACTTCATTGGAAAGGTCTAAGGTCTGGGCTTCAGATACAAAGACTCAAAACTGTATTTTCTCCCAGGTTGAGGTATATACTTTTGTGAATGTACATAGTTCCCCTGTTACATTTAAATTTTGTATTCAATGTACATTACACATTTTCATATTATATGTAGAACTGAACTGTGAAGAGTCAAACAATACCAGTGTAAATATCTTGTTATAAAACATCAATCTGAATATTTGTGCTGTATAAGTTTGTCCTGTTCTGTTTTTATCCCCTTTCTTTCACATTAATGAATTGAACAGATGAATTTGGTTAAGGGACAACAACGTGAAGGCAGTCTAAGAAGAGAAAATGTTTTGAAAGAAATTCAAAATGTATCTTCTTTGTGGGAAGAAAAAGTCTATTGTAAAGAACCAATTATCTGTCTGAGTCCCATCTGTGATTAGCTATTATTCACACTTTTCTGTCTGAAAGCGATGGGGCCAGGGGAGCAGTGCAGGGAGGAGGCAAGTGCAGTCGGCGTGCATGTGGTCCCTGTGTATTTCTGCATGTATGTCAGCATGTTTGTGTGTTTGAGAGTGAGAGATGTTTGGAGAATGGAGGTGTTAGTGGTACCTGTCACGATGTTCTTTTAGCACCAAGTTACACAAAACGAAGCTGTGCCATGTAGTGCACCATGGCTGTTTCCCTCTTTTGTTAACTCTGAATGGTGTCCAATTGATTAGAAAAAAACAAAAAGCTGTACACGGCTAGTATGATCACATCCATCATGAAACCAAGCAGAACAATCTGCTGATTTGAGGTCTAATTAGTTCTACAGTGCAACAACAGCAGCTGTAGCAGCTTTGCTCTCTGCTCAAACACTCTGACAGGCTGCAAGTTATTGTGTCTTGTTGGTCTAAAGGTTTAAGGTGCCAGAGGAATATTGTAAGATCTATCATCATTAATCAATATAGTCTGAAGACAAGTAAACAACAGGAAACCAGCAACTAATCAAGGACTGAGGCTGCTCATCAGAATTTGGGCTACATTAGAGCCTTATTGCATGGAGAATCTTTACATTTACTGAGTGAACGCGTTGTACAAATTTAACATCTCCTTAGATAATAATAACATAAGTGTGATTTATCAGATTACAATTTATTAAAACGCTGCTCTTATTTTGTCTTGTCCCAAGACCTCAACAATTCATTTGGTGAGTACGATGCTATCATGAACTATGTAAATTAATAATTATAATAATGTAATTTTTTAGACAAAGAAAGCATACGGACACTTAACTCCATCTGTCATGTCTTGTCATATTTGTTGCTTCAGACTTTCCTGTTCATCAACAGAAGTTTTTACGTTTTTAAACATTTTATTTTGATTTGCAATTTTAGTTTGAGCTTGAACAATCACACCAGAAAAGCACTTCCAATAATTTGGACTGCAATCAAGCTTTGATTAAGCTGAACAGGAGCCTTGTTACCAAGGCAACTCTGGCCATATTCCTGATGTGAATGTGAGAAATCACTGCACATAATTCTGTTGTTTTCTTGTCGAAAATTGAGATGATCCAGGTGAATACTGGTGCAGTCTTTGATGTTTCCCAGGGGGTATAGAAGAATGTGCGCTTCTTCTTTTTTGATGGCACCACTGGGGGGCAACAAAGCCAGAAATCTTGTAACACATAGAAGCTTCAACTTAGAACTCCATTTTAAGTCTCACTGTGTAACTTTTCTACCATAAAATAACCAATTATTTCATTTTAACAATCATTTTGATGCTACACTGACTTGTAATCAGGTACGTCTGTTCTCACATAACTTTGCTCCTGATACTGCAAAAAATATGTAACGCTTTACGGTCACACACCACCAAACATTTCACTTAGTTTGGTGAACCTGGATCATATTTTATGGTTTTCTGGGCAAGTGGGCAATGTAACCAGGCTCAGCAGCCTTTATGGACAGAGGTGAAATGACCAAAGAGGATGATGGAGGAAGCTACGAAAAGGAAAGGAGAATGATGGAGAGGCTGCCGGACAAGAGTAAATCTGGGACTGGCTTTTAGTCAAAACATAGTTGGGTAAGTAATATTAGCTGGCTGCTATGTCTTGTGTTGTTGCACTTGCTTGATGTTTGGCTGTGGTCAAACTGCTAGTTTTTGATCATAAGTAAAATAATCATAACAAATGCATGTTCAATTGTCCATATTTAAAACAGTGATATTGCACTCTGAAACTGTGGGCATTCAATCAGAAAAATACCATTTTCTACATAATGTCGCTTTAAGGTGTTTTTTGCTATGCCTTTGAATAGAATAGACAAACCATAGGAAAGTGAACTGAAGTTGGGTGAGCCATTAGCCACCAGCATCACCACAAGACTCAAGGATTTCAGTTGTATGCAATGTCATTTTACTGAAATAAACAGAAAGGAATCACAAAAGGTAAAAAGTTAATACCAAACCCACGGTATGCTTTGTAGCAGTTTGATACTGAATAGATACTCGTGGAGGAGTTTAGTTTTTAATGGCATAAACACAGCAGCAGGGTTACATTGTGTTAATTGGTGTACAAACTGTTTTACAGGCTTTTGTTCTCACCCCCACTGGATAATCTGTGGAGACACACGTTTAATAATACTGTGTCACAAAGAGCAGATCAGTGAATGAGATGAATGCATAATCTCCTCGGTGCATGAGATGCTGCTAATTACAATAGGAGGCAAGACAATAAGTTCTGATAAATGTTTATCATTAGGAGCCTCCCGTTAATGACAGTTTTGCTTATGGGCAAATTTTGTTACGCCTGGGAAATGAAGTAGTGATATCATTATCAGAGCCAGGCTTGTGTTAGAGCTGACCAGGCAGAGATGTATTGACGTTTGTCAAAAAAAAAAAGGTCAAGGGAGGTTCTTATTTCCGTTGGTTAGATTTCTTTGGCCAAGTCCTCTATTATTCTCTTCATCTGGAGGAGAAAATAGAAAATAGGGAGGGAGGGAAGGAAGGAAGGAAGGAAGGAAGGAAGGAAGGAGAGAGAGATACTGCTGTGAATCTGTAAGTAGCCATTTTGCCTCCTACACCCTGCATAATGTTAACTAATCCATACGGAGATGTGGTCGTGTTTACAAAGTACCTGTGGATTAGACAAACACCCACAGAGTAATGTAACAGAATTAAGCTGATATTCAGAAAATATGTATATAATATAATATTTCTGAGTGTAGGTGAGTGTATACACATATTATATTGCGCTCTATATTACCTCTGGCCATGTGATGAGCCCGACCAGCCTTCCCCTGTCTGCCACATACAAAGTCTGGGCCTCAACGAGACTCAGGATACTGTGGACCTGTGAGAACGCAAAAATAACTGGATTTAAAGTAACTGATTTTTTTTTTTTTAAATTGCTTGATTTAGGCATTGCTTTCTGAGAGTTAGATGAGAAGACTGATGTAAATCTCATGTCATTAACCCTGCAACAACCGACAACACTGACATATCACTATTTAAGTTGAAATAGCAAAGTTGTTAACCAACAGTTGACTATGTTTATCGTAGCATCATTAACTTGGTGTCATGTTTGTGTCCAATATTCACGATCACGCCAGCACGTCTGTCCATATCCACGCGCTCTTCCTCACTTGTTCACATGTCTTTGTCTCTCTGCTGTGAATCTGCATCACAATTTTTTATTTTATTGTTGTTTTATAATGTCTGGTTGTGAGTGGCCGAATGGTGCGTTGCTTTTTTGTTGTTACTGCAGTGAAATGTGGGACGGCATTATCTCCTTTCCTTTCGTAAAGGATGGTCCGGTGTATCCTATGCCAAAGGAGATAAGAAAGAAAGCAATGAAGCACCTTTCCTTAACCTTCAAACAGCTCTTATCATGGCTGCCATGTAAATACTTCTGGGTCATTTCACTCAGTTAGGAACCTTCCTAAGCAAAAAGAACTATTTGACTGCACCCCTTCTTGTTTGTGTGCATGCTGCTGGGCATGATCTCCAGTTTCCCTCTCACCTGACTATATACCGCAACACCTGCTACCAATCATCGGATGTATTTCCTCAGTATAAAGGGACAGCTCAGCCACCCAGACTCTGCCAGATCGTTCAATCTCCCTCATGGTGACAAATGCTATGACCTCTTCTGTGCGCTCCTCTTAAATTTCTTTTTGCGACCGTCTTACTGACCCTGATTTCCCTGTGTCTCAAGACTCCTGTGTGCCATTTCTGCCATGTCCAGTTCTGTCTCGTCTTCTGCTCTGGTTTTTAGATTTTGCCAGCACCAGCCCTGCATTACTTTGGACATTAATACGCCTGAGACTCACCCTGCAGCCCTTTCAATATCTTGTTGAAACTACACTTACAACTTGTTTCAATAAACTTATTCTGATCTCTAGGCTTGTGTTAGCACACTGGGGCTGCTACTGTTCAACTAAACACTGTTAGGCCGAATAGAACTGCAGAGTCGAGTGATAATTCTCAACAGGTTCATTACAATGAGCGGCCCCTTTCACATTACTGATACATTGCTATTAAATCAAGTCAAATCATAGGAAAGCATCTAACCTGTACACCTCTGTGATATATTGTCTCTACAAGCAGAAATATAAAAATGACAACTTGCTATTTTCGTGAGAGTTATGCTATAACCCTTTTTTTTCTTTTTTTCCCCTTTTTTTTTCTTTTTTTTACATTTCTGCATGTGTCTGGATAAAAAGACACATGGATTAATTTGTAAGCTTTGGAGGTGCTGGTGGGTGTATTTTGGAACTTGTCAAGCTATATCTGTTTTCCTCTACTGTCAGGTTTTTTATGTTATTGATTTAAAGGTATGCTAAGCTTTTATGCTAAATTAGGCTAATCCCCTCCCGGTTTTACCTCTGTAGACACACAGGCATGAGGGGGTAACAATCTTCTCATCTAAATCTTTAAAAGAAAGCATTTAAGAGTATTTCCCAAAGGGTTAAACTATTCCTTTCAATTCAACTACACATCTCCCAAAGTCTCCCTACCTCCTGAATGGTGTTGTGAGGTGACAACAGGACTGAGTTCGGGTAAATGGAGCAGACCTCATCCATATGTTTATCCAGACTCTGCAGAGAACAGCACATAAATATTCACATTTGCATGTATTTTCTGTCTGGTGCATGCTTGTCATGCAGTAGCATTCAATATTATTTGAGAAATTATGATTCATAGTCGTTTCTACTGCCTGAAAAGCATGATAAACAGCTGTATTTAATCAAGTATTTTTCTCTTATGGATAGATGTGAGCTGTCATGAAATTATCTTTTATGTCAGTCTTGTCTGTGCACCGTGCTTTCATCCTCTTTTTTTTTTTTGCAACAGTTTTACATTCAGTCGATGTCGGACAGAATGTAGACAGACATGACCAGCCTTTTAAACAGCATCAGACAGCTCACTCATCTACTTTCTTCTAAATCCTGCGGCTACCTATGTGACTCCATCCAGCCTTTTTACCTGAGTCTCACAGTGACGCAGGAACATCAGCAGCTCTGATCGGAGAACAAACCCCAGTAAAATCTGCGACTCTTAAACAGAAGAGAGGAGAGGAAATCAATTTTCTTTGCCACAGTCGGTGCTACAGTTTAAAGTATGTGCAGCTCTCTAGTGGGTTGTGACTTGTCTGAAAACATCAAATTTCATCCTTGTGATTGCTGCTTGAAGCCTCAGCTGGCCAAATGACTATTTTCTCACACTTGTCAGCTTCTTATCGAGGCACTTTCACACTGCTGAATTGCCAGGGCTTTCAAGACAGTCAAAAAAATTTTTTTCATTATCTCTCCCATCATCTGTTCTTTCTTTTCAGGGGCTTCATGTGGTGTCATAACTATGTGTCTGTCCAGCATGAATCTGACATTTTGTCAAGGATCCTGCTGATTTTCTGCCAATATTCTATATCCTTATTATTATTTTTTTTTGTGAGACAAAATATGAGTGCTTAGCCAAGAGACTGTGGTCAAATGCTTTCAAATATCTTCGTCTGCACACCATGCGAGTCCACCACAGGGATTTGTGTCTCCGTGCTGGTGTTGACAGCGTGTTGAACCTCCTCTGGCCCAGCTGCTTTCTGAAGCTGCACTGATTTCACTCCCAAAACCTGTCCGACTAGTGTGGAGGGAAGCCTGCAAAAGAGATGAGTCACATCACACCTGGAACAAAAGCAGCTGCGGTTAAATGAAATGATAAACATAAGCCTATTTATCTTGATTATGTAAGAAATGATTCATCGGCAGTGGGCCAAAAGGTGAGATATTTCATTTAAAGGGGTTAAAGTATTTTCAAAACTATTCTCGGGTTGCAGGGATTGACAGAATGAATGCTTTGGTTTGATGGTGGAGACAAAAGAGCATCTGTGTTTGTGCACAGGTACAAACACTGCAATCCTCAGGTTGCTGCAGTCTGTTGTATAATGCACTTCAGAAGAGTGCAGTTCTTGCTGTCAACAACATTCATGGAGTAGATCTTCAAACCAGCATTGAAAGTTTTTTGGTTTTTTTAAAGAGAATCTGGAAAAACATTTTCAAGTAATTCAAAATGTCTGGCAGATAATACGATGAGCGAGTTTGTTGGAGGAATTGTTGAAGCTGTCTCGACAAGAAGCTGTTGGTAATTTTCAATCTAAACATATTATTAGGGGCTGAAATCCAGTCTGGGCAGAGGCAGATGGAGAAGAAAAAACTGTGGGGCTGCTTACATTTTACATTTAGATTATATTTTTCAGCAAACTCCTGTCTCACAATTTTCTACATTTAGATATGCAGCCATGAAAGGCATGAGTCAACTCTTTATTTCTATATTTAATCAGTGTTTTTACTTATAGCAGAATTCCTGGTGAGGAAATGACTGATCACAATTCAAAATGTAAAGGTCTCCTTTTGATACCTCATCAGTGACACCAGTGGATTATTAAACAAGGTGGTTGGGGATGTTTTCATTATAGATTGTGGCCTATAGTAAAAAGACCCCACCAACAAACAACAGATGAGAAGATGAAGTGTAGACATTTGCATGTGGTAAAGGAAAAGAAAGGCTTCACATGAGTGAATCTTCTGGCAGATGAATAAGTGAATTTATCCCACAGCATTATGCTTTAGAGATTATTTGCTTCAAATTTCCCACAAACTGTTCTCCACATTGAATTTTTTCTGCAATAGTGAGTAATGTTTTTCTCTGTCAGAGCACAAATTGACAGATTCATGGGTGGTTCTTGATCAATACCAGTTACTTTCAGGTGATTATACAATAATGAAAACATTGTTATGTGTATTATATTAGCCATTTCTGTTATATTCTGCAAATAGAGACTCATAAATCTTACACACTGTACCTTTAAATCAAATGCATATACACAGGTATATTACTGGTGTGTAATCTTGAGGATGTTAGTATGTTACCATGCATACAGTTAGAATGTCAGTATGCTAACATTTAAAAACAAGTTAACATGTTAGCATTAATTTCAAGGTACAGCTAAGGCAAATTCATTAATAGTTATCCTGTTATAAACTGGACATTTTGACAGATTGTTTGCACTAAATCAAAAGTCATAGGGTCATCTAGAATTAATCCTCTGGGGATCTTTATTTACCTCCCCATTTGTTGAAATATTTCAGTCTGAACCAGTGTTGGACTAACAGATCAACATTGTCATCCCTAAAAACACCATCAGCCTGGCTGAAAATGAACTCCAGATATTTATGATAAGACGTTTGTTCATATTTTAGTGAAATGAGTAACATGCTGCCTGAGAATTTGAAATCTGCTGCGACAAATCTTGTCAAGTACTATACAAAGTGTATAATAAAAGTCTTCTTGTATACTGTATACTGTATGCTCAGCTGTTAGCATAGAGCCCACTGCTTACACATAGTGCTTCAGTATTGTTTAGTATGGAGCAGTAAGTCAGTGCTTGCATTACTTAACAGCTGACCACAAAGATGATTATCTCAAAACTCTAAGTATTCTAGTCTGAAACTTTGTTTTTGCTTACCGTGGACACGCCTTCATCAGAGAGGGCAGGTGTGGGAGCTTCTTACTGATAGAGAGCGCGTCATAGAAAGATGGGCGGTGCCCTGAGCGAGCCACAGCATTGGCCAGCAGAGTGGCGAGGAGGATAGGTACAGCATGGCTGAACTGACCAGTTAACTCTACAGCCAGGAGAGCTGGGGACAAGGTGTGTGTCACAGCCCCGGAGAAGGCTGCCGCACCTACAAGGAGGGAACCATATTCAGAATTTAATTAAACATAATGTTGTTTCATAGGTTTTTATGTTCTAGTATGAAACACTGAATATCTATAATTTTCTGGGATAAGTTTACATAAAAATTGTTTATTATTATGTATATATGAACATAAAGAGGCTTACAAAAATTTCAGAATAGGTTGAGGTACATAGGAGCGACATAAACACTGCACATATAGGCAAGACTACATGTCATCACTATATCAGCACCAAAGAGCTATTCATCAAGTGTTTCTACCTGCTAGTGCATAGCCTCCAGGATTTATAGAAGCCCACTGCTGGCCTGAAGTCACTCCTGTGGAAGCTACTCCTTCTCCAAGCAAACGACCCAAAGCTGCCCCTGAAAAACAGAAATGTATACATCTGTTTCCACATTCTGGTGAGAGGACGAAGGTACTCTGCAAAACTGACTCACCCAGGTCCTTTCCCCTCACTCACCGTAGATAAACACTGGCATAACGTATCCAGCTGGCAGAGGCAGAGTGCAGGCGAGGACTAACATCCACAACTATGAACCAACATCAGACACACAGACTGTCAAATCTCTTCTCGGCATCTGAACAGCCGCAACAGTGCAATCTGTGCACAAGGAAATGTTTGCAGTGCTCTCAAATCAATTTTGCACAAATAAATATTGAATCATGCCATTTACATGTCGTGTTTGCATGTGGTAATGGGTGAAAAAACTGTCATAAGGCTTCAGCTTTTCAGTTTGGTATAAATATGCTGTTATTTTATGTAACCGTAAGCCAGGTTTTGTTTCCCCTTGGAGTACAAATGAGAATAACAGATAGATGGTTAGCTGGCAGGGTTCATGATCAATATCAGATGAACCCCGATTGTGATTCAGTCATTACTTGGCCAGCAGCTGAAAATCATTCTGCCCCCTGCAGTGTCACTATAAATGAGCATCAGGTACCACAAGACATTTCAGCCAGAAAGGTTAAACAGTCTTTAGCTAGCTTACTCTGCTATGAAAATGTCCATTACTGTGTGATAATTAAGGGCCACTGTGACCGAAGGGAAAAAGAGGAGTGTGTGATTGCTGTGACCCAAAGGAAAGATAGGAGAGGAGTGGGTGGCCGAGCTCGGTGCCTTGTTAGAATTCCTGATAGTTATGAGTGCAGAGATAAAAGACACCTTAATTGGCCTTTTCATCGTGTTTACCTTCATGAGCAGAAAGACAGCCAAAGAAAGGCAGACAGGACTGCCTGATGAACTCCACTCCAACAAAGGCTCAACAGAGGCATTGTGGGATTGAGAGCTCCACTGCGTACTATCCAGTAAGGTGGTGAGGAGTTGCTTCATGGTGTACTGCGAAAGAGATGACAGCCATTCAGATCGCTGTCTGAACATGAGAAAAACTAGAGCGAAACAAAGGGTGACCATTAAAGGATTAAAGGACCAGCAATATACTTTTCATACTAAGACTCTTTGGCTAAGCTATCAGCTCTGTGAGGCTGTAATTAGATGCATGCTAATGTAGCAATATTTAGAAAGTAATGTTTAACATTTTAGCCTAACATTCTTAGTTACTGTAGATGTTTACACTTGTTCCTAACCTGAATCAGTTCTCATGTTTCCAATTCTTTTCATTTCTTAATTTCTTTTTTTTTTAGAAAATGTTCAAACAGGAGTAATTTGTTGGGGACTATTTTCTGTCATGGATTAATACAAATTTGTTGTAGTGACGGCAGCTCGGGGGTGGACGAAGGACAGTATTAAGTTTTGTTTATTCCCACCTTAGAAGCCATATATCGACCAACAGAGGGAGGAAACGTCAAACATGCCAGGAGGAAGGCCACCATGCCTGAGTATAAACCTTTCCTGCAGAGAGGTGTAAAATAAGTTTTGATCAGTTGACTGCTCATCAGAATAAACTTTAAGCTTAGTTTTCAAAAGTTTACTGTTTTTTATACCACTTAAATATGTTTCTGCTTGAAAAAAGAAAACTGTTAAATGAGAAGTCATTTTTAGGATTTTGAAACCATTTAAATTTGGCTTGAAATAGCCATCTATCATATTCTGTGCGGCACAATCTATTTTTTAAAGTTGTTTACATACTGTAGTTGCCTAACAGTGTGGTCTGTCAATCAGCTTGAAATGATGCTCCATCCAAATTCTACAGTATCTCATGACTCTGTCTTACACAGCAGATTTCACATTGAAAAGAGCTCTCACTCTGTCGTCAGCATCTTGATGCAGATCGAGTTTGTTTTGGTGAAACGGAGGATCAGCCGATGGAAGAAGAGATAGCAGCAGCTTGCAGCTCCACACAGCAGCCTGTTTCCAGACAGACAGACAGAAAGATGACTCAGACGAGAAAGACAAGAGGCTTATTTTAACCCAGGCAGCAATCGGAAGTCATTAGACTTGGGGAAGTGATGATGACGGTGAGGAGGCCAGGAAATGATTGGTGTGAGAGAAAAAAAACTGAATACTAATTAATAAATTAATAAAGGAGGGCGACACAGCAGAACTGGTGAAAGACTATTCATTGCAACTGACATGAATATGAATATCAAATGTCAGTTTATATTTGTGAGGCACAGACAAGTAGAGGATTTGTTTAACTATGGAGATGCTGTCAAAAATAAACTTACCCCAGAAAAGCAAACAGCAGAATCTCCAGCGGATAGAAAGGTAAAGCTGTGGGGAAATTAGTTTTGAACAATGCCTGAAGAGTCTCTGTAGACACAAAACAAATTGGAGTCATCCCTCCAATTTCTTCCACAGCGTTTGAAAATCTAATCTTCCTTCACTTTATTGGATTTGGTTTTTATTGAAATTTACGAGTTGTAAGCTTAAATGTTTCTGCTAATTTTGCCAATGCAACGTTAGATAGCTGTTAACATCACTGCCAAGTTTACAGGTAACATCACTGCCAAGTGAACAAGTATTACATTTACTTTGAAATAAAAAAAAGTATTGTCAGTCTACTTTGGAGTTTGACATTTTCATGGAAGAAAAATGCTTAAACCAAATTCAATTTAAAACATTTGCATTTTAATATGACTAACCCTAAAAATACAGAATAAAACATAACATTTGACCTTTTACAAATTGCTAGGGCTGTCCGCTGATTTCAGAGCATCACTACATGGCCAAAAGTATGTGGGCACCCAAACATTACTGCCATGTGTGGCAGTTGAACATCTCATTCCAAAACCATGGGCATTAAAACGCTGCCATTCTTCTAGAGGCACACAATTTCAAATATAATTATTTAAAAGAAAAGTACTTGCGCGAAAAACAAAAAAACAGCCTCAGACCAAAAGTAAACAAAGGTGAGAGGTGTCAGACGTTTGGCCATATAGGGTCAATGGCGTGTGAATCTACACTTCAATAAAATCTATGATCTTAGCACTTGTTATTAGGTTTGTGGCGCCTTTTTCCTCAGGTCAAGGTGTCAAAGTGAACCCTCTGTTTGTTGACCATGAGGGGGCGAGTTCTAATCAGCCTCCATTACCTGTCTCTCCACTCCACACTGAGAGCAGGCGGAAGGTCAACGCCCCACAGGCAGCTGAGAAAAAACACGGGCAGTAATGCCTCAGGGCAAAGTGAGAACACATCACCTCCACACTGAACAACACGCCTATAGGAGCAGAGGAGGGGGAAAGGAACAACAGAAAAACATGTGTGTGTGAGGAAGTCACATCAGACAAAACAGGCAAAACAATCAGCGGTTTCTTGACTATAAAGGTCCTAACTGTAAAAATATATATTATTTTTGCCTAAATGTGTTGGCAAAAGTGACAAAAAGGAAATGTAAATAATATGCACATATATTTCAAGACTCTATAAGTGTGTGGAGTCTGAAGCAGAGGTACTGAACCCCGCCAACAAGGATGCAGAAATAAAAACAATTCTCACAAAATACAACGGCGAGGTGAATGGATCAAAATATGAAGCGGAGAGGTGATCAAAGGAGGAAAAAGATGAGAGAAAAGGATGAACATATAAACATGATAGAAGAGTGAGAGCAGATAAAAGGAAAGAGCAAATATGTGAAGCCTGCGAAAATCAAAGGTGGAAACGCATTAACCAGACAAGTGTGAGACAGACAGATATAGCAGATAAATAAAAATCATGGATTCCTAATGCTCAACCTTCTCACCGCTGATGGGAGCGCCGAAGCAGCTGGCTACCCCGACTGCAGCAGCTACAACCAGCATTTCTCCAGCAGCTCTTTCCTGAAAGAGATATATGCTGTAGTGCTGTTTTTATTTTTACTTAAAACTGTACTTTACAATTACAAATTCAAGTTACTTGTAATTCCATTATTTCCATTTTATGTAACTTTATACTTCTACTGAGCTGAAAAGATTCTTCTACTTAACTATTCAAAAATTAATCCAAAAACATCAGATATAGTATTAAACACTGACAGGAACCATTTTACTGCACAATGAATACTGAACTTTTACTTGTAGTGGAGTTTTTTCACAGTGTGGGACTGAAACTTAATACTCCCTCCATCACTGTCTACACCTTGGGAGGTTAACAACATTTTCACAAGTCTGTTTTTCCAGTTTCTGGTGTACGAACCAAAAGTCTTTTCTCTTTCTATAAAACAGCATTGAACTTATTCTTACAATGACATGTAATAATATTGTGTCATATTAGTCACATTCTGAGAAATATTTATAAAATAGAATGAGGCCATCATAAGTGCATTTTTGAAAATGCATAAATCTTTGCTTTTTCTTAAAGCTGTATTCATTTATTGAATTGAACTGAATTTTATTTTATTGGCCAGTATCATAATCTATACATTATTTGCTATTTTCTATGACTGCGTTTGGCACCCATTTGGATGTGTGCAAAATAATCTTAACCCAAGGTCTACACACTGACTTTTCATCCACATGTAAAGGTCTTCATCAGCAGATCTAGACTAAGTTAGTAAACAGACCTTGAGTCAAGATTGAGTCATGCCAAACTTGTCAAATTTAGTTTCATTTTCAAGGTTAAGAATGAACTTTAATACTCAACATTAGCATTGATTTGGAATTGCTGAACAGGTTGTATACAGTAAGTTTATCAGCATTCTTAATTGCTGAAAACAGCTGGTATACTGTTGGAAACAAGGTTGGTGAGGCCCGAGTTTACAGGTTGTAAAACCAAAACATTAAGCTAAAAGAGCCCAAAAGGCTCCACAGATCCACAGGTCTGATGATGCTTCTCTGTGGATTTGTAAAACACATAGTAATTTAATTCATTGTTAATATCAAAATATTGATAGCTTTAGGATTTACTTTCTACCTTTATGTAAAAAGGTTTTCAATAAGTGTACAACTAGAAATGTGGGTAAACTCCTGACAGCGTTTGAATAACTTTATTAAGGTTTTACCTTCTTATTGGATTGTATAAGAGTGCAGAGGTTGCTCAGGTAGGCTCCAATCATGGTGGAAAGATGCACAAACGGACCCTTTGACAAATATAGAAAACATTTAATAACTCATAACAAATCAGACAATACATAATTCTAAAGAAAAGGTGCATATTGGGACTGACAAACAGTTATAATGAGACGTCTCTCACCACTTTGCCCAGGAAAACAGTGCTGCCAGCTGCCAGTGCACAGATAAGGCCCAGGAACTTGGTAAACATATTAGTGAGAGACAAGTAATGAGGCATTTCAATACCAGCCAGCATGGTTCTCACCTCTGGTATCCCCGAGCCTGAGAAGAAGTTAAACAACCGGACAAGATTTTTGAAAGATCCAGAGGGACTGAAGCAATCAAGAAGTTCTAAAGAAGTTACAAAGGACTGATTTCAGAATAATTAAATTCAAGGTAAGGGGATTTCAAGGCTGTGGGATTTCAAGGACAATCAGCACAGAACAGACGAGTTGAAAATTAAGCATAATTTAGTTTGTGGTTGTTTTAGGCTTGAGGATGCTTCATTGTAAGACTTGGTCTCACAAATCAAACACATTTCCCTTTTTAGGGCAGTAAGAGAGTCGTGTCACCAGGAGGCTATGAGTCAAGATACTTGTAGAAGGAGGCCATTAACATGAACATGAAGCAGGGGGGTAATGTC
Organism: Sciaenops ocellatus; assembly: GCA_033000465.1. Lineage (NCBI taxonomy): Eukaryota > Metazoa > Chordata > Actinopteri > Sciaenidae > Sciaenops > Sciaenops ocellatus. The sequence goes on from CP136883.1 coordinate 21,458,371, forward strand.
CTGTGACAAGGTAGATTTACTTTCTTCATTCATACCATATCAAACCAAGCCTTCTCCTGCACTGCCTTCAACATGAGCATACACTAATGTTCAAGAAAACAACATAGAAATCCAGGACTTTAAAGATTTTCTGTGAAACGGATAAAATCGTGGTTGACCTTTCGTGCAGTAGCCTATATCTCACTTTACCACCCAATGAATTTGAGAGATAATATCACAGTTGACTTTTTCTCAATGACATTTACTTTCGATGAGAGAAAAAGATGTTACTAAAGGAAACCAAGGAAAAATCAAGATATACAAGTACAGTATGTCCCTGCCCTTCATCTCATCTTTTTCAAGAATACTTGAAAGCACCAAAGATGGAAACTCATTCAATGGTACTGTATCCAGTAATGCGCTATGAAATTACGTTGTAGCCTTTTGAAAGTCATGCGGGACAGTTAGCCTATCTGATTGGCTATGGCCTATGGCTATATATCTTCCATAATGTGAATCACCATGAAAATGAATGATAGTCTGCAAGACTGTGCTTATATTTTCACTTATACTTCAGCCATAATTCCTTCTTTTCCATTTTTTCTAGTGAGCTAGCATAAATATTTGTGTGGTTTTAAGTCAAAAAGCTATAAGGAAATTATTTAGCAGCAATAACCTCATAATTAACCATGCAGTAACTGCAATTCTGTAGCCAGCTGGGGGCAGTGGAAACAAACACAAACACAACACTGACAACTTATGACCAGCTACAAAGCAACATTAGCGTTCATTTGGAGTCATGTTTGTGTCCATGTGGCGAAGGTGAATCCAATATTCACTGTTCTCTTAGTGCTGTTTTGGTCTACACCAACTTTTGAGTAAAAAATCTGTCTGTTTAGCAGCTGACATCTTGCTAATCTGTAATATTCATTAGTTGAGACATTTTTTTGCATATTGTATAACTGTTGCTGAACAGACCTGTGGAGAAGGGACAGATGTTGTGGGAGAACGATGATGAGACTGCACAGAGGCATGCTGGGTAAAGAGTCCAACAGAAAAACTGCAGCAGACTGTTGCCCTCCAGCTTCGTATAAAGCCACTGGTGAGCTACAGATGGAGTCAGACAGAAGCATTAATGATCTGTGTCTTTTGCTCACTCAGAGTGCATCCTGTAAATCAGTGTGTGCGTGTGTGTGTGTGTGTGTCAACCTCTTAGCAGCTTTGTTACGCTGAGGTCCATGAGGAAGCTAAGGATGGCAGTCAAAATGCCCAGAGCAGCGTAGCCGTACCACTCCATCCCACACACTGTTCCTAAACAACACCTCAGCTTCAACAGCCACTCTGTGGATATAAAAATGTGGGTTAGCCTTCCTGGAATTTAATTTGTGTCTTATGTGGGGCCAGGAAATGTGCAATAAAGTGAATTATCATTGTCTGTAAGAACACAGAGGGATTTTTTTTAACCAAGAGGCATTTTCTTGTAGGAGCTTGTAAGATCTACACTGGCTGCTAACCCATCCCAACCCCTCTAATAGCCCTTTTCCACTGAAGGAAAGGTCAAACGTATCAAAACATGTAGCAAAGTTCTACTTTAGTTTGTGAAGGCCTTTATTAGTTTTTGGAGAGAGCAGGCCATTTGAGGGGAGCTGAAGTCAGAGGTTAGAAATTAAATTTCTTAGTATTCTCTGGTTCACAGAAATGGACTTACCCAGCAGTGGTTTTTAGGACAAAAGAATATGAAACAAAATCAATTATGAAGAATATCAGCACCATACTTCTTCCATTATTGTCTGTCCTACAGGTGCTTACCTCATAGCCGATTGCCTTTTTAAATTACATATATGTTTGTTAGCTTCACAAGGTTCTTTAAAGGCTACGGGTTGTTATGTTCATGTCGTGGAAAAGGGCTATCATACTTTAAGGACATCTATTTGGAATGTGGTCAGATGCAAATAGTTATGGAATACAGAAGAATTATACTGTAGATACACATATGCAACAGAACTTACAGGATATGTGCAGAATATTCAACAGATCGTACTTGTATATGAATGAATAATGAAACGAAACAGAAATCTCTAACAGTCTATCAGTATTGAGGAAAACAGTCACAATCTGCCTCCCACTTATTCTTAATGCATGAAAATACATGATATATGATCATATCATAAAAGTCTTCAAGCACATTGATTGCGTTGTCCTTTAACTCAACAATAATCTATGATTTTAGAGATTAAGGTCAAACAAAACTTCAGTTCTTGCATTATATCATATCCATGATGCAGATTGGCTTCGAAATAGCTACTCTCTGGTGTATTGATCACGTTCTAATGATTTCCTCTTTCAGTCTGACCTTTGACAATTGTGCGGGTCCGTTGGCATGGTTTCACTGGATCACCAAGGAGTAGGCTCTTATTGTGAGATGTCTCTGATCGATTTTCTCGCTCCCAGGGGTTGTTGTTCTGTCTCACGGTTTCACTCCCAGGAGCCTTGTCCAGGCTCTCCATTTTGTCTTGAAACATTTGTGTTATTGTGTAATTAATACAGTCTCCAACAAACACTGAGGCTTAATGATGTTAAAATGATCATTAATGCACTAATGCAGGCTAAATGCATAAAGGTTATTGCCATAGCTACTGCAAAAATAGAAAGACAGGTAGACTTACCTTCTGGTTGCATCTGTCAGCACGGTTATGTGTGTAGTGTACAGGTGTGTTGGTACCACCACTGACCTCTGCTAAGGTATTAGCATTGAAGTCAAGGAACAGTCATGGTTGAGAGGGTAGCTAATATTAACTCTTTGGAGGAATGTGTCCTTCGTCTATCTTGAAATGCAGTGTGAGAGACACGCAACTCAGCTTTTTAATAGGTTTTTGGTGATATTATCCACCATATTGCAGAAAAAGAATTAATCTCATAATACCTGTTCCAGTCCGGTATAATCCCATAAATGGAAGGGTAAGCTATAACAACTGGTACTACTGGTGATTATAGTGCTATATATTTGGCACATCTAATACAAATGTACAATTTATAGTCACACTAAGATTCCCAAGGTGAAATAACTTTCATGCTGAATAATATTTTGGTATGCCATATTAACATATATTGACATTGTTCTACTAGAAGTTCTTACAGGATGCTTTGCATAAAGATTTAACAGTGTGAAAATATTACATAAAAGACAGCAAGTCATTCAAATTGAAACAGATGAGTCATTTTGAGTCAGAATAGTAAAATATGCACTGAAAACCTATTGTTGAATTGAAGGAAAATGCCTCTTACAGCTGTAAAGTGGGAATTAGCTTGTAGTTCTTACACAGACAACCAAACATTCAGTTACTGTGAGTACCCTCTCGGAAGTGCTAAGATCCACCAGTTTTATTTCGGTTTATAACAGAGGTATTTCTCTGTCCTCCATTATTACCATTAGAGCAGTAGTCAGTGTGATTAACATATTGGAGCTCAGATGATTATGAACACGTCATTGCTGTGACCTTCCTGATGTCAGTGATTGTCTTCAAAGACACTCATTTGAATCCTTTAAATGTTGGACACTTAGCAGGAAATTAAGGTTTTGTGTTTGAATTCAAGCGGCCCGCTCAAGGTCGAGGTAATCATTGTTTAGATCCTGGAAGACACACACACACACACACACACACACACACACACACACACACACACACACACACACACACACACACACACCATTATTAGCACTTAGTTAATGTTCATTTTCTAAGTTCCCACCTCCCCTTTTGGCTTTTAATTAGCTTCAGTCACACTCACACACATGCACATACACAGTGGAAATGTAAAATGTACACGCATACAGGCTGCTGTTCTCAGTGTCAAAACTTGTTGCCATGGGAACAGCACACCGAGGCAACTAGAGAGCCAGACAGGAGGTTATTTTACTCTTATAAACAATCATCTTTGGATGAGAAGTTTCTCCTCAGGCAAATGATACGACAATCTAATTATGTTTCCAAATCGCAAAACTGAATATGAATATATTTACAAATGAGAAATCACAAGTTCATGTCCTCCTTTTTATTTGAAGGAGTCTATAATCTTAGTTTATATTTTGAAGGAAACCTGTAGAGTTATGTATAATTTTCAGCTTGTTCTGCTGCCCCCAAGTTGCCATAAAAAATTAATTACTGCACCTTCAGTTATTAGTATTTACAGTGGTGCAGTTGTTAGGACTGTTGCTTTACAGCAAGAAGGTTTTGGGTTCAAACCCTGTGTTTGCATGTAGCCTACTGCTTCAGCTTCCCTCCACTGACTAAAGACATACAGGTTAATTGGTGACTCTAAATTGCCTAGCATTAATGGTCCTTTGTCTCAGTTTGTTAGCCCTGCGATGATTGACCCCACCTGTTGCCCAATGTCATATTCTATAAACAGTGGCTCAACGATTAAACTTATGATTAGGAATATGCAATTAGATAAATCTCCATTTGCCTATGACCCTGTTAAGGATAAGCGTGTACAGAAAATGGATGGATGGAATTTCTATTTGCTTGGTTTGTCTGTTATTGGATGAATAACAGAACAGTTGTATAGTTTTTACAATATGTCCCATCTTGAAAACAAATTAAAAGTAAATGTGAATATTTGAATATTTGTATTCAATGTCTTTTTAAAAAAAACATTCATCAAATAAAACGTTTTTTTTCTCTGTCCAATAAATGCACACTTCTTATTGTAGCCTATTCATTGTGTATTTATTGTGTTTAAATTATTAATTTATGCCAGAAGAAGATATGCATTTAAATTTTTTATAGAGGAGGATTTCCATATGAAGGTCAGTGAAGCCAGTTAATGGGGTCCCCAGTCTTAGAGGCTTTTTATTCATGAATACCTGTAAAACTACATTGGCGTACAAAGCTGACCATCTACTTATGAAAATAAGTTAGCAGCAGTGAGATGACCTTCCAGCTCAGCCAGTCTATTAATGTGGGATTGGTGCATCTGTGTGCAACATTATGTAACAGCTGAAGCACACGACACAGGCAACTGTGTGTGTGTGCGCACCAGTGTTATTCTACGTAGGCAGACAGGAATGCACACACAAACACTTACATGTAGAGGTGACTCAATGTCACTGGTGAGATTACTGACAGCAGGATCAGATTAACTTTCTTACATTTCTTCCTCCCACTTTGTTCCCTGGCGTTCTCCCTGAAGTTATTAATAGCAATATTTCATCTTATTCATTTATTGGAAATCCTCGTGATTCTCCCTCTCTTTTAAAATGTTGACTCCGTTTTTGGTGATGAATGCAGGATAATCCTTATTTATCCTGATTCTAACCTCGCAAGACCGTAATAGTTCTATCTCGATAAAAACCTAGACCAGCCATGAAGGTGCTATGAACCATAGAGTTTCCCAACACACATGTCTTAACTAAACTGTATATGAAATGTGTAGAAATGTTCTCTATCTCTCTATGATATAATTTCTTATATAAAAACACATCGTTTTGTCTTTACATGTGACAAATTATTCTGTTTTTTTATGTACAATTATTCAAAGTGGTCAAATGTTCTCAAAAGGCACCTTTAAATGATCACTCATCTAAACTTTTAAAACCGCTGCACCAATTTATTCATGACTTTAATTAATTAGCACTCTCAGACTTGTATAAGTGCATGACAAGTATCATTTCAACATTAATATTAATTCAAATTCCATAATTTTTCCATTTAAAATGAATCTAAAATTTATCCGTACTGACTAGAGCTCATACGTGACCTTGCTTCATAGTCCAAACTTTTAAACTCCTTTATTCCAGACTGTGACAACGCTGTTATCTCTTTGGCTTGGGTACAGAAATGTCTCCGTTTCCTGGTGTCTTAAAGGCAACAAACATCACTTTTGGATCTCTAATGTTGTGTTTGACAACCCCTCCCATCCTTTTTTCTCTGTTTATTCATCTCTCCATTATCTCAGTGTGTCTCTCCTAGCACCACTCCATCTGACACCCTCTCATCTTTGTCAGACTCTTGTCTGTCTCACCCATCGGTGCTCATCCCATTCCTCCCCCACTGGAGACTTCCCTGCACACACTCCTCTTTCACTCTCAACCCGTAATTTCTCTAGATTTGAGGGTTTGATACCAACAGCAGTGCTGAGGCTTAATTTGACTGTGTGTATGAGAGCCAGGAAGATTTTGAGGATTTGATTTGATTTCTTGTCACAGGCTGTTTATGAATTTTAAAAAGTTCAACCAAAGAGTGATTCAGGTTCATTTGAAATTCATTTTTGCTGAGTTTTTGAAGAGCATCAAGAAGTGAAACTATCCAGTATTTCACAGTAAATATTGTAACACGGATGAAAATACAAAACAGTTATGAAGAAACATCATTTGTTTCAGTCTTATTATACTACACTTATGCTTTCTATACCCTTTAAACTCCCACTGAAATACACCATTGGAGTCCTGACACCCAGGTTGGGAAACCCTGATGGGTACATACTATATACTTTAAAAAAAAAGTTCAAGTTTGGCCTTACTTATGTTCAAACAATGCCAAAAACACGATTGACACATTAATAAATACAATGACCAGCATCACTGATATTCTATATCACATTTTACAGACCACAACTAGCTTTGGTCTCCATGACAGCTCCATCAGAGGTGCAAAACACTGTCTGGTCAATCTGAATGAAAGGCCTGAGCAAACCAACAGTGTTACTGCTGTTACCAGGGAGGGGAGGAGGCTCTGTGTGCTCCCTGGAGGTGCTGAGTTGCTGGGCTGGATTTAGAACTTCAGCAGGGGGCTCTGAGCCCTGTACTGATAAGACTGGAAGTGCATATCATCTGTGTGTTGTCGTTTGTAATGCTGGGTAACGTTTCAAACGAGGCTTCAAAACAAAAGACGGCAACCTTTGTGCGTCTCGTTTCAACAGCTATGAATTTCAAAGTCAGGATGCCTAGGATGAAAAACATTTGATGTTCGCACTGAGGTTGTGTTGTCAGTCAGTACATCAGTGAGATGTTGTATGTGTCATATTCAGGTCTTCTGAAAAAACAATGCAGAAGTCAAATATGTCATTGAGGCCATGAATTAATTTTAATGGATTAGCTGTCAGCAACACTGTGTAGACAGAAGAGCAGTGAGTGTTTTCTAATCATGATGGGCTGTGCTCACCATGCAGATATTAATAGCCACAAAGCAATGTCACTACTAAGTCCCCTGCTCCCGCTGACGGCTTTGTTTTCAAGCACATTCTTTCCATCTTTGTTTTGCTCTCAACTTATCCTGTGAGATAAGAGTCAGGGCCCCATTTTTCACTTTTTAACTCACTTTCCTCTCTCCATCCAGCTCGGCAGGAGAACACAACATTTTCCAGCGAATCATTTGTTGTTAATCCCATGTGCCGCAACGTTCAACATATTCATTTAATAAACAGATGGTAAGAGATTTTAGTTGAAAATGTGGCAGAAACCTCTCTAATGACACAAAACCACGCTGTGAAAACACTGGCCACTGTGTCATTTAATGGCAGAACCATGCGAGGATCCAATTTCAGGACAAAGCCGTGGCACTAAATATTAAGAAAGCACACGAAACAGACAGATGGAGCAAAGGAGTACAGGGAGAATTAAAGAGAGGAGAGGGAAGCTATTTTAGGGATAGTGTGTCTGAAATGACAACTGTTGCCCCCACTCTCACCCCCTGCTCTTTCTCTACCTCTCTCTATCAAATCCCGCTCTCCCTCCTGCTCTTAACCTCGGGGCCTTCAATGCCCCAGAACTTTTCCAACCACAGACGCTTCTCTCCATCCCTCTGTGCGTCTCATGATAAATATAGAACACTGTTACCCTTTCCCAATGAGCTGTGACACACGTGCACCCCGTCCAATCTACGCATGGAATCATACAGTATATAAGGGCCAAGGGTGAGTGGTGGCCAGAGAGTGGTGAAATAAGTGATCTTACCTAACACAAGCAAGAAGAAACAGAGAGTGTGAGAGAGAAGTGTGTGTATTATTTCTTGCATTTAAGCCTCTGGAAGACTCCCAGAGCAGCCAGAAGAAGAAGAAGAAGAAGAAGAAGAATCAACTGTCTCCGCCTCCCTCTTCCCTGTCTTTACTCTCCTCCTGCCTTACCCAGCACTCTCAGCCATCCATGAGTGTGACCAACTCCTCTGCCTATCGATCGGAGCGTAGTTTCCACCAGACTTCATCATCATCCTCATCCTCTGGTAACCCATACATGGATAAGAGCCGGACTATGGACTTTGGCTCCTTCATGAGGCCTGAGAGCAACGCCTTGGGGTGTTCCAGTAAGTTAGAAACAATTCAAATTCTCCGTATCTCGTTTTGTTTACAAAAGTGGTTTAAAATTATAGCAACAGCAGGTTGAGGTGACAGCTTTGACTGTAAAGTAGATTTATATCTGTGCTTGGAAGGGACTTGTTTTAAGTGTGGTCTTTTTCTCCATAAAGCGGTGATAAAACATGCCAGAGGTGACAGTTAAGAGGAGAGAGACAACAGGCAGGACTGTGGTGTGGTTGATGTGTGTGACAAATATGTTTCTAAGCAAGACAGTAGACACGGCGCTGTTTGATGGAATAACTGAAGTGTAAAAAAAAAAAAAAGATGAAAAGAAAACAGATTTACACAAGAGAGCGAACTCTTAGTTTAGTTTGGACTTGAAATGGCTTTGTCCTGGGTTTCTCTTCCAGGTTTTTAAGGCATTTGTGTGTTTAAAATACACATTATTGTCAGGAGGCATTGCACTTGACAATGGCTATTTCATTTTCTTGCTCAGTGACGTGTGGAACTGGTGTGAACTGTATCAGTTCAGTGCTGGTGCACACAGATGTGTGAATGTGTGACATCTGAACTTTAAATGGACTTCACTGAATCCATGTGAGGCAGTGTAGGATTCTTGTGAAACCATGGTTGGTATCCTATAGGTGTAGCAAAAGAGTTTATGGGTGGGTGCAGCTAATGGGAAAGCAAGGCACACACACACACATACACACACACGCACGCATGCGTGCAAACTGGGGAATGCTGGACTTACTGCCAGGAGTGTGACTTCACACACAGAGTATCTGGAGTGACGCCTGCATAAGGAATGACCAGATGGTTACCCGGTGACTGGTGTATACACCAAATACACACGCATTTTGAATGATGTCACACGATGAAACCAATATGTGAAGTCAGAGCTAATATCACACACAAATACGCACACACACTCATTTCTAGTCTGGTGACGTGTGTGAGGTCATGCGTTACCACATAGTTTAGGGACACACAGTCGTAACTGCCTGGCAATGTATCAGGCTACATATATATCTACTGTATCCTGTTGATGGCTGCTGCTGCCTTGAGCCTGTTTCCCATACATATTAAAGCTACACTAATCAATATATTTTATTTTAACAATGGACCAAATGACTGTGTAACATGAAAGGTGTCACTCACAGCGACAAACCCACAGAGAATTATCATCCAAGTCTGCAGTTGCTCCCAGCTATACAGCAATTTTAGCCTATTTCAGTTCATTGTTTTGGTTTTATAACTGTAGGACCCCCAAATTCCACTCTCATCAAATCCTTTTTTTCAGCAGCAGGTAGCTCTTAACGGATCTGATAAATCTTTTAGCTGCCTGCCCAACACCAAACAGCAGTCGGACAAAGTTAGCAACCAACTGTGGTCGATCATCTAGTGACCCCAATATATTATTCAGAAGTTAATGGAGACCAGAGTAAATATTGGACTTACATTCATTAATGTTGCTGTGTAAACAGGTATTTTTTTATTTGCCGTAACAACTTTATCAGGTATAAATAAAAAAATGTTCCACTGCCCCAAAAGGACCAAAAATAAAACACAGAAATAATGGAGGCATGAAGTTTTTATTAACAAAAAAAAAAAGAAAGAAAGAAAGAAAGAAATTATTGGTAGTTGCTAAAAAACACAGAAGTCACATCATTGATACATCTGAACTATAACTTTTTTAATTGACTCTCTGTAGTGCTGTGGAATTACAATATAACTACAGCCTATACATTCATAATTCTCATAGCCAGCACAAATTCCAGAAATCTACCAATAAAAACTAGAGCCATGGTCTCATTTTGTGTAAGTAAAGATGCAAAGAAAAGTTAGAGATAGGTTGTTGTTTATGTTTGGTTATTACATTTCATAGTTATGTTTTCATTATAATTGGTTTTAAGGAAAACTACTTATCCAAGTTCAAATCTGTCATAGCTTAATAATACATTTCATGCTCAACAGACCAGTTTGGACAGTATCAAACTTTAATTCAATATTTTAGTCAAGATAGGGGCAAAGACAACGGCAGATACACAATCATAATACAAGAGCAACATCACATCCCATGTTTCCAATGGCATGAATTAAAAAAACACTGTGGGTAATGAACACAGCGTGTTTTATGTTTAAAATGTATAATTTAAATAAAACATTTTATTTAACAGTGACACTGAGCCAGCACGAACAACACTGAAACTGAGGTGAGATAAATGGAATTCAGCTATCATGAAATTATTATTTATAGGTTACCTGTGCTTTTCCTACTGTGATTTTCTGAAAAACGTCTATTGGCTAAACTATTGTTCAACATTTTAAATGTTTTTTAAGTTCAGTGATTTTTTTAAAAGGCTTGTGTTTCAAAATTGGGTTCCAAACGAACACACAGAGCCAGCTCTAGACACGTCTGTACCTGATCCATGCAAGTAGAGAGTTTACCCTCTTTAGCCAGTAGCACAAATGAAAATGGTAAAGAAAGAAATATATCTATACAGTATGTTGCTTCCTGTGGTCTGACATTTTTTCTCATCTTGTTGTGGGTTTAGGTGGATCCGGAAATATCAAGACTGTTGGGGATTCTTACCAGTTCACAGTTGACGTGCGAGACTTTTCCCCTGAAGACGTTATCATCATGACATCCAAGAACCAGATTGAAGTTCATGCAGAAAAGGTGGGCAGCCTCCTTTATGATTTGGAATGATAACATAATATTAGAGATGTTAAAACAATGTTCAGACTGTGAGACTAAAATTTTATTAAACTGGGGTCTGTGGTTTTAACCTGTTGTAATGGTTAAATGGCAGTAGATGAATCACAGTGTGGATTTCAGTCACAATACAAGTCATCACTATTATTCTGTCTTTTACAGTTGGCCCCGGATGGTTCAGTGATGAACACTTTTACACACAAGTGCCAAATACCTGAGGACGTGGACCCCACCTCAGTGACATCATCACTGGGTGCAGAGGGGATTCTAACAGTCAAGGTGCGGCCTCACCCGGCCAAACATGAGCTCACACAGACCTTCCGCTCGGAGATTAAGATCTAGAGAGGGACCCACTTTCTCATCACAAACCTCTCACCTTTTTGTGTTTTTATGCTACTTCCTCTATTTCCTGTCTTCACTCAAACCATTCTACTCCAAACACTCAGAGAGTTGGCACTATGTGCTCTATAAATCATGCCACATTCTCCCTCTATGGCTGCAACAATGCCTGTTGTTGCTCATTTATATTCTGAGTTAGTTCACCATACACTGCAGCAATAGGTCATACCTGTGCATAAAATATTGAGACACACAGGCTTGGACATGTACAGCATTTGGATAAACACACACACACACACAAACAAATGTCAGTCCATTCCTGTCCTCTCACACAGGTCTAAAAATGAAGACTGGCCACTGAAATTGATGGCTTCCACGTAATAATAATTTATTGTATATTATTATTTGTGTGAATAAAAATGATCCTGCTTTGACAATAAACACGTGTATACCTTTTGAATGATGCACAGCATGTCAAATTGTATTTATTAAAATGTATGGCGTTTGGGTGGAGAGCTGAATTTAGTAGTTGTCTTCTTCTTTGTGGGACATAACCTCCCTCAGTATTAATTCCCGGTACAGTCTTGTCCAAATGTATTTTCTATAACAGAACAAGACTTTTTCATTAAATTATCACTGTCTTAATTAACATGCGAATGAATTAATAACCCGTCTCGAAAGAATGATTTACCGGACACCATTGTGTGACTTTAATTTACACCACAGGGTGTGGCCTTTGGTTTTGTTGTTTCTCCCTGAGGCCACATGATTAAAAACACATCACAACATGATTTATAATGTTGCAATGTAAGAAGCCTTGAAATTAATGTTTTTTTAAATGTGCCCTAGAGTGCTTTGGAGGTAATTCTGCATCATTATTTCTTAAAAGACATGAACCTTGCTTACTTCACATTAGTCCTACTGTATAATACACAGTAAGATCAAAACTGACACTAAAAAGACGAGCTATTGCACTTTGGGCAGGTTCATCAACGCTTCTACTATCGACTATATGTGTTAATCAGTGTACTAACACCTCATGTGTTGCTGCTGGTGGTAACATCGTCTCATAAACATAGACGTACAGCACTCAATGGTGGACAGTATAAAAACGGACATAGCTCGAGCTCGAGCCTACTGCACCACCACGCGGTCACCATGAGCACAACACGTGTCCGCACTGCGCGTGCTCCTGTGATACATCCGGCCGGTCCCTATCAATCGATCAGAGAGAGGAAGATGGTGGTGGATGAAGTAAGCGGAGCAAGATCGATCACCGAAAAACTCGATTGGGTTTGTTTTTCCTAACTGAGCCAAACACTCCGTAACACCGCCTGGCCTAGCGGTTTGACCCGGGAGTGAAGAGGCGGCAACAAGGAGGTAATTCAGGAGTCAGTTTATAGTAAAATGGCGCTTGTACGAATTGAAAAACGCGAGCTAGCTGTGACAACAACAAGGCATGAAGACAGGCCCGACTTGTCGCTCCGCCATCTTGTCCCTTCACTACATGCATGTCAAGGCACGCTAAATTAATCCCTGATAACAAAGCTACAAGGATGGAGGAATTGTAATCGATGTGTTGCACTGTCAAACCAAGCTGTCAAAACTTTTAGAGAAGCTACATGTCCAGTCACGAAATATCTTTAATACTGTTTGAAACCCCGCTATTTTGTGTGCCTAGTTACATTTCTACCAGGACATCACTTCAAGCTAAACCCATTGTTACTCTACTTATTTTCGCCATTCGTGTCTTAGTTAGCTTCTTATAAGCTCGCTGTATTTTGAATGTTCGTTGTTAAAACACAGCTTTGGGTTAAAATCTGTCTCTAGATGTATTTTTAGTGGTGTCATATAGAGAAAAAAAATGCCTAATATACATCCATGAGTGCTAATACAACACAAACCAGACACACATATCAAACAGGATAAATAAATGAACTCAGCATACTAGTTTTACTTTTGTATTAACACAAGGCGAGATATACATCAGCACTAAACGTGTGGTCTGTTTACATTGTAAAGTGTTAATTGACCTAACCTTAGTGATGGATTCATGACATGTAAATATGATTGAATGCAGCATGATCAGACACAGTAGGTCCACATGGCAGTTTGAAATAAGGCTCCTGTTAGTTTTGAGCTTCTTCCATGTCATTGTGCTCTTTTTTTTTAGATAAAAACAATAGTGCTTTATTACATTAAAATAGACTAATCTATGAAAGCCTGTATTTAGTTTCACATTACTCTCTCATATGTCACACTAGAATTGCTCTGGTCAGTCATTTGAATTATTAATAAAATGAGTTTGTTTTGCTGTGCTCAGAGAGGAGACACAGTCATGTCAGAGGTGTCATTGTAAAGTCAAATTGATTCACTGGTCAAGCTGACTAAACTATCGGTCTTCCTAATGTGCCACATGTGACTTGATGCTTGTCAGCAGGACACAGATCCTGTGCCTGCCTCTAGCCTTCAAGACGATGGAGTTCCCATGGCACAGTGGGAAGGTTCTGGAGCAGCTTAACCGCCAGCGTAAGCAGGGACTGCTGTGTGACTGCACCTTTGTCGTGGACGGGGTGGACTTCAAGGCCCACAAAGCTGTGCTGGCGGCCTGCAGTGTTTACTTCCGCACCCTCTTCCTGGACCAGAAAGATGTGGTGCATCTGGACATTAGCAATGCAGCAGGTGGGTTCAAATCAGCCTGTTCTTGCAGACTTTCACATTACGTATCAATTTGATTTTGTCACTTTTAACTTCCAGTGCTCTAACTTTGCACACCAATAGTATACTTAATGAATGGTACTATGTTGTAAATGTACTCCCCCATTACTGCTGTATAACCAGACCTGTTGTATTGTTGATTGCAGGTTTGGGTCAGGTCCTGGAGTTCATGTACACAGCCAAGCTGAGTTTAAGTCCACAGAATGTAGAAGACGTGCTGGCTGTTGCTAACTTTCTAAAGATGCAAGAAATTGTAAATGCCTGCTCTGCGTACCAGTCAATGGCAAATCCAGCTCCGTCCCTCATAACACTGGATTTCGCTGTTGGTGAGTGGCTTTCAGCTTTTTCAGTGTTGGGCTGCAGTAAATATTTTGTGTGATTAATGCATCAATCTGCTTCACTTTTTTTTTTTATGTCAAGTGCTGAAAGGAATAGATGAGGGTAGTCAGTTCTCTGTGTTGTGTCTGTGTTTCACCTAAACATTGTTTTTGTACCATGAAGTTTCCTCTCTCCATAGTTGGTAATAGTCATTACAGATAGCATTCTTCACCTGCATTATCGAGAAATATAGAGAGCTTTTCATTTTAAACTTTAGTTCAGATATGTATATTATTTTGTTGGTATATTGAGCTCATAATAACATTTTATTAAAATTCACATCTGGCAACGTCTTTCTGATGTGAAGCAATTTCATGAATTTGATATTTTGTGCAGAATCGACCAGTCTACTCTCATTACTTTTTGCTGTTAATACTAAAATATTAATCTGATTCAACATTTCTATTAAATTCTTTGTTATTCTTTGCAATATAAATAGTGTAGCCCAATATCAAATACTTGTTTTCTATTAAAAGAAAGAAACTTTTCCATTTTTTCTTTAACAAACCAGAAGACAAAACAGGAGATGAAGAGCAGAGAGAGGAACTGGAGAGTGACCTGGCAGAGGTGGCAACAGAAGCTGAGGAGATTCCGCCTAGCGCCACCCCTACAGAAAATAAAGAGCCTACGCAAAATCAGGATGGAGGAAGTTTAAAGGAACACATTGCTGCTGAAACACAAGAAGCTGTTTCTCAGCCCAACGTCGCCAGTACCCACTCAGGCCACCGTCGACCCCAGAAGAACACTGCTCCTGCTGCTCAAAAGAAGATATCTTTAAAAAAAGAGGAGCAAAGTGTTGGGCAAGATGTGCCTGGATTTCAGGACGACCCCTCTGACACTGACTACACGCCAAGTATGTATTTAAACTAAAAGTGTTGAAGGTCCATGGGCTGCATTACAGTGTCTCTTTTTATTTGATCAATGAGCTGAGAGATTGTTTTGTTTTCTGTTTACAGAATCACAATTGAAACATGCTGCCAGCTCGTCCTACATGAGCTCCCGAGGGAGAAGAATCAGGAAACCTCCTCGACGAAACTTCCCACCTGGTGAGCAGGTTGCGCTGGTTTGTTCCTTTGCCTCAACCCAAACAACAAACAGTTCTTTCATTTACTCATTCACTTTGCACTGTTTGTGGAATTGAGTATCATCATACAGTAACATGTTGTAGACAGGAAAAAGTCAAGGAATGTGATACATTAAAAAAACAACTTAAAATAGAACCAGTACTAGTTCTGTTGTTCTAGTGTTTCTCTTTTAGTCTTACATTCAGTTGCAGGAATCAGTGCCAGCCTTACAGTTTCAGAAGTGGTTTTCTGATATCTGCACAGCTCCCTTTTACAGCAGTTGGTATTTCCAGTCTTGACTCCAGACAGTATGTCATTTTCAAGAGCTTTATTGTCACCCTTGTAGACAATGATTCAGAGGATGAAGGGACGTCAAAGACAAACGTGGGGAAGAATGCGACAGAGCCGGCAGAAGTGGCTGGAGAGCAGGAAGAGGTCTCCATGGATGGGGAAGCTGATGATGATGATGATGAAGAAGAAGATGACGAAGATGATGAAGACGGGGCTGGAGAGGAAGATGCCGATGCTAACCAGCAGGTGGGCGGACTGGATTCGAGCAGCGAGGGAGAGGGGAGACAAACAGCGTCAGCGTCTATGAGCAGCCGATCCGAGTCGAAGCCTTACAGCTCCGTCACGCACAAATGTGAGGTGAGAAATATCAGTCTGTGTGCAAGAGGGAAGAAAGAACAGCTTTTGTGTTTTGCTGTTTGTAGCTTATGCATGAATGTTAGTATCGACTTTTTTTTGCTTTAAACTGTGGAAAAGCACCCTTCACTGTCACAGTAGGAACACTCAACAGTTTTGCCTGGTGCATTCTGCAGAAGCATGAAGGTTATAATATCTGCATCAAATATGGAAATATTGTTGATGCTGTTTTTATGCAAATCTTGGTTACATGCAATACATGGCATGCACATCTTCACAACATTTTCTTCTTTCCAGGACTGCGGGAAGAAATTCACTCACACTGGAAATTTCAAGAGACACATGCGTATTCACACCGGGGAGAAGCCTTTCAGCTGTCGGGACTGCAACAAGGCTTTCTCTGATCCTGCAGCCTGTAAAGCCCACGAGAAAACACACAGGTGAATTACAATTTTTGCTTCTTTTTACTGACACCTGCCCACTCAGCTCTGTCAGGTTTCATGTCTTAAAATTGAGCATCTCGTTGCCTCGTAGCCCCCTGAAGCCTTACAGCTGCTTGACCTGCGGAAAGAGCTACAGACAGATCAGCCTGCTCAACCTGCACCGCAAACGTCACACGGGCGAAGCGCGGTACAGCTGCGAAGTGTGCGGCAAGCTTTTCACAACATCTGGCAACCTGAAGCGCCACCAGCTGGTGCACAGCGGCGAGAAGCCGTACCACTGCGACTACTGCGAGAAGTCCTTCTCTGACCCCACCGCCAAGATGAGACATCTGGAGACACACGACACAGAGAAGGGCAACAAGTGTCCACACTGCGACAAACGCTTCAACCAGGTACATGTTCAACATGAACATGTTCAGGAAGGTTCACTATTTTAATTGTAAAAAACCTGAATTTGGTTGTCACTTATACACACAATTGAAACAATGATACAATACCGAGCAAATAACATTGAATGTGTTACCTCGTTACCTGATGTTGTGTTGTCTTTAGGTGGGAAATCTGAAGGCTCACTTAAAGATCCACATCACAGACGGGCCTCTGAAGTGCAAAGAATGTGGCAAACAGTTTACCACTTCAGGTAAGAACGTATGGACCATATGTTTTTGTTAACTTGTGTTGTGATTCTTGGGTTCTCAACAAATTGAAATTTGACCCAAACGACGATTTCCTGCTTTTATCTTTTTTATGATAGTGCATCTTTGGGTATACAAGCATCCCGTCGTATGTGAGCCCGATACCTGACTCATTTAAGTTTTAAAATTTGAAATTTCAGCTTTAATTTTACTGATCTTTGAAATGCTTTCTGATACTTTCAGACATTGAAAAGAAATCCATAAAGTATACTTTGACCCATTAGTCAGATAGCAGCAGCTGCTTTCAGTTTGTCTGCAGGTTATTCACAGGAAGTTCTGTCGCTTTGTCTTTGCTTTGAGGCATTTGGACTAACCTTGTGTGATGGTATCTCCCTTTTTAGGAAATCTGAAGAGACACCTGCGGGTTCACAGTGGGGAGAAACCGTACATCTGTATGCACTGTCAGAGAGCTTTCAGCGACCCCGGAGCTCTGCAGCGGCATGAACGCATCCACACAGGTACTCAATGGAATGTGAAGGAACACATTTTTTTTCAATCTGAAACACCCACACGAATATTATCTACATCCAGCCATGGTGAGACCATAATTCATGTTTTACAGGAGAGAAGCCCTGTGTATGTGTTATCTGCGGCAAGGCCTTCACTCAGGCCAGCTCACTCATCGCTCACGTCCGCCAACACACTGGAGAGAAGCCCTATGTGTGTGATCGCTGTGGCAAAAGGTCAGCAAGCAGATAAGTGGTGATAAGTGGTGTGACAGGAGGCTCATTTTTCAAACCCAGCATTCTTTTTCTTTTTAAATTTTTGTGAACTGACCCTTTAAATGTGATACCAGTGTGAATATAGAAAATCAGATGAAGGATGTATCTCATGCCTCTCTCTTTACAGGTTTGTGCAGTCCAGTCAACTGGCCAATCACATTCGCCATCACGACAATGTCCGACCGCACAAGTGTCAGATGTGCAACAAGGCATTTGTTAATGTGGGAGACCTGTCGAAGCACATTATCATTCACACAGGTAGGGACAAAATTAGTGTCACATAATTATGGAGCTTTGTGGTAATGGAGGTCTCTCATGCTATTTCTCTACATTCTGCATGTCTCACAGCTTTCACTCTCCTTCTCTCCATCTGCTCTCTCAGGGGAGAAACCTTTCCTGTGTGATAAATGCGGCAGAGGGTTCAACCGCGTAGACAATCTGCGCTCCCACGTCAAGACCGTCCACCACGGCAAGGCCGGCATGAAGCGGCTGGTGGTAGCTGGCGGCAGCGCAGATGAGGGAGCCGACGGGTGTGCAGGGGCATCCACGTCTGACAGCGAGATCAACATAGTCACCGTCACCACAGAGGACATTGTCACCCTGGCAACAGAGGCCCTGGCAGCCAGTACTGTAGCTCAGCTGACAGGTCAGACAGCATCTTCAGGGATTTTTAGAGGAGATATCAATATCCTCTGACAAACTCTGCAGATAGCACCCCGAACTTCTGCAGATAATAAAAGAAGCATGAGGATGAAAGGGCTTAGACAGTGATGAGTGTTTGTTTACCATGTGTCATGTGTCTGTTTACAGTAGTTCCAGTCGCTGCTTCAGTGTCTGCAGATGAGACGGAGGCTTTGAAAGCTGAAATCACAAAGGCAGTGGAGAAAGTTCAAGAAGCAGGTAGGACTGCACAGTATACACTTCAATAATATCATAGACAAAACAAAACAAACAACAGGGTCAGGAATGGCACTTAGAACACAGAACAGGATATCATACATGAGTTGGGACAAACAAAAAAGAAAATAAAAGTAATGTTAGAAATGTGTATGTAACTGAGATGTTCATTTTAAGGGGAAAGCTTTGGTGAGGGTTTAGGTTGCCACAGTGGAACTGAATCCATTGCTGAGTTTGTTTACTGCAGTGCTGCAGCAGCATTATTACACACTGAGCCAGGATCTGGATTTAGACAGACGTGTGTGGAGGTTGATTTATTTATTTATTTATTTTATTTTTTATATATATCATCATCAAGTATCAACACATTTAACAGAAACAGAAAAAAAAAATATTTACATTTACATTTACATTTAGTCATTTAGCAGACGCTTTTATCCAAAGCGACTTACAAAAAAGGGAACAATCAAGGTATAGTGCAATAAGAAGCGCAAATATTTTTACATTTCATTTTGAAAAGGTTACATTAGTGTATAATCACCTTTACCTTTTACCTTACCTTAAAATGAGCCTTTTAGATCAACAGATGCAAAGGGTCCTCTTTCACAGAGTCTGTCATGTAGCACTGCCATGTTTCTACAGTAGCCCAGAATGGACAAACACTGGCTTTAGATAAGGTGTTTGGTGTTTTTTTTGCTCGTTTCACGGCCACCACAGTTTCTCCTCTGCACTTGAAGTGCAAGTGGAGAGGGTTGCAGCTAGATGCCAATAAATTCTATACGCTGATTCTGTAAAACATCCAATTTACAGATCTTTTGCACATAGAACCAGAATTCAAAGCAAACACATACTTGAACTGACCTGTGAAACTTCGTAGACCTACTATATGATAAAATTAGGTCTGTAATTCTCAAGTGAAAATAAATGAACTGCACGTTGAAATGGAACTTAAATTTCAAGTAAATGTGTGGCTGCAGTACTGCATTACAACATAATAACAAGTTTGATTTTAAATAAAATGGACCACAGGGTCTATGTAATATTTGTTCTGCAGCTTTCAATGATATCAGAGTATAAAGTTTGTTATGTTGTCATTAAATTGCAGTGGTGAAATGAACATTTCTATTCTGTCTGAGCATTTTAAGAACTATGCTGGCCGGCCTAAAAGCTGAGCTATAAGGTTTATTCTTGACCTTGGAAACAGCCACTGAGAAAACAACTTTGTCGATACTGTGTTTTGTCAATAATGTTTACTGCTGTAACTGAAATAAACAGTACGGCATGTTTTGTATTACAGGAAACACAAATTTGACACTCAAAATATTAAATGATATTAAATCTGAGGGTGAAGGGTAAATTAGTATTTGAACTGCACAGTTGCTGTTATAACTTAAATTGATGTTGTCAAATGTAACTATATTATTTACCACTGTGTTTAGTTTCATTCTAAGTCATATCACTGAAGGACACAGAGGCTGTAACTTTAAAGAGAACACAGTATGAGAAATGTAGACAGCTTACCTTGTTTGTCAACTCTTCTTCTGTTCCTAGATCCCAACACCCAGATCTTGTACGCTTGTGACTCATGTGGTGATAAATTCTTGGACGCCAGCTCCTTAGCCCAACACGTACGCATCCACACAGCTCAGGCCTTGGTCATGTTTCAGGCAGATTCCGACTTCTACCAGTACACCACGGCCACTGCTGCCGAAGGGGATTCTGCCACAACTTGGCAGCCCACAGCCGAACAGGTCATCCAGGAAGGAGAGCTGATCTTCCGTGCTCAAGATGGAGAGGGAGAGGGAGAGGCAGAAGGAGGGTTGGTGGTGGAGACACAAGAACAAGAAGAAGGGTCAGGGGGGATGATTCATGAGGAGGGGAGGGAGGATGCGGAGGTTGAAACCCAGACTGAGCTCCACACAGAGGGAAAAGATGAAGCTGCAGCAGATGGAGAGGAGGAAAAAGAAGAGGAGATGGACTGTGAGAGTCAGGCGTAGTGGGGCAGATCGGTGAAGAGTGTTTGAAATATTGCTTGTAACAGATGTCTATTTTGAAGAGGGGAAGGAAATCCATCATTAAATGAAGTGAGCTGATGAAGAGTTTCAACATGCCATGTAAAACATAAGCTGGATTCATGACATACAACACTTTTTAAACAACTTTATCTTAGGATGTCTGGTCATAAATCATGTTTTTGCAGTCTTAATTCCAGGAATTTATGTGAGATCCAGTCAGTTGGAAAATATTATTTCAGAAATGCTTATACTACCTTGTATAGTTTATTTTTAGACTGAAATGCAGGACTCTGCATTGGTATAAAGCACTAGGTCACAATTCTGTCTTACCTAATATAACTTAAAGAAAGACCTCTGTGTTATTTTTCCAATTCATTCATGAGATATGTACATTTTCCTTAAATAGTCAACAATATTTTATTATTGTACTTAGTTGAAGTATTTTCATGAGAAGCACATTATACAGAGACTATCTAGATGAGCATGTTGGGGTACTAAAGATATAATTGCCGGGTAATTATTACCTCCTCCTTTTTCCAGAAGTGGGATGTCATGCTGTCATGTACCTGGCAAACACTGTAAATGCTGTGCATGTTGTGATATTTGTATATTTGTTATGTGTCCTGTAAAAAAATCTTAATACCTCTGATAAAATATAAAATTAAATATGTGTGGTGATGACAAACTGCTCAACAGTTCCCAGTTTTCACATTGATACCAAGACAGCTTTTTTCTGGTATTGCATTGAACTGGTCTCATTGGTAGTGACAGTTCCCTGTTACCAGTGGCTTTATGTCAATATTTTGTCTGTTTATATTAACAATAATAATAATACATTGTTTAAACTCACTGGAGGTCATCAACAGATCAATAAAGAATCATCACACAGTCTGACCAGCCTTGTGTTGTGCTATTATTTTTTTTTAATAAAAAAAAAACTGTGTATTACTGTGCTTGTTTCATATCACTTCAAGTTTATATATAATTTCCCATTTGTATCTTTGCATGTTTAATTTTTAAGTTCTATTTAAATGTATCTTTATAGGTTTTAATGCATGTTTACTGTGTCTCATGCTGCTACTGGATAGCTGAATTTCCCTCGGGAACAATAAAGTATCTACCCTTCTACATATCAAATTTGGAAAGGCATGTTCTAGATATATTGCGTAATGACATGTATTAATTCATTAATGCACTGAATATGAATGTGGTATAATAACTTGTTTGTTTTGTTAGTTATTCATTGCATTTTAATGGTTGTTTTCAGCCAAATGATTGGAAACCATAATGCCATAATTATGTACAAAACGTCGCCATTTTAGGTCATTTAGGTACTTCAACTCATGTCATGATAAAGTCATGGAGTTATTGTTCTTGGTTGTGATTATTCAATAAATAAATACGGTCTGGATTTTCGTTTCAGTCCTCAGACTTGTATTCTTCCGTGATTGTCTTATAATAAAGCTTTCATCCCATTGGCGGAGAGGCGGTCTTGACGCGTTCCTCTCTCTGATTGGCTGGATCTCGGGGTCAAAGTTAAGTCGACTACTAACGCTGACGTCGACTTCTGCAACAAAATGGCGTCGTTGACAGCAGTCATGCAGACGAACCGGTCCAGTTCTTCGTCCAAAAAACCGACCGAAATGACGACCAGAAGGAGGTTCAAGCTTTTGGACAACAATATCATTTTATTCCTGTCGTTAGCTTCCATGCTGCATTGTGCTTTGGCTGACGGTAGAACGCTGGTTCTGCTGGACAACCTCAACATCCGCGACACCCATTCAATCTTCTTCCGCAGTCTGGCAGGTCAGTGCGATATTCATACTATTTCCATCCGTACTCTTTATTTGTAACGTTACAGACCTAATTTTTAATGCAAACTGGTCTGTAGAGCCTTTTGGACCTGAGCTCCATGAAACACAGCGAGGCTGCTGACGTTAGTATCTTAGCTGCGTTATGTTCGCTGTGTCTAACCAAACTTCAGTGAAGTCTTTGGCAGTTTAGTGTATTTCTTACTAAATAATATTACTGTGCGTGCTTCATAACATTAATTTACACTGCATTGACTCGATACGAGGGCACTATATATTTCGGCATACTTTATGTACACCAAATTGTTAGTAAATTTGCTAAAATATTTTTATTTTGAAGTCAACTTCACAGTCATCTTAAAAGATTGAAATATACCAGAAATAATTCGAAAAGCTTATTTAAATATACATAAAGCTGTTAACATGTTATCCTGAATTTATGATTCACTAACCATTATACTGTAAATGGGCTTGCCAGTACCTCTCCAGCTAGTTTGCTATCAGCTGCACTATGTAGTGGTGGGTCCCATTTTCCTATTTGGACTGTAGAATTCAACATTTGTAGGCTAGTAGTCCTAACAGGAGGAAATGTACACTGTGCATAAGGAGTTGTGGAATGCAGTGCACCTTGTTCAAGTTATTGCAAAAAAAGGCCTTTTTCTCCTTTTCAGATCGTGGCTTTGACATCACATTCAAGACAGCCGATGATCCCTCCCTATCTCTGATCAAATACGGACAGTTCCTGTATGACCATTTGATCATCTTTTCACCATCAGTTGAGGGTAAATTTCACACGATTAATACATAATTAACTTAATCATATGGCTTGTGTTTGCCTTGTTGAAGCAATCTTTAACAATCCACTTCCTTTTGGTCGTCTGCAGACTTTGGAGGAAACATCAATGTGGAGACCATCACATCCTTCATCGATGGAGGAGGCAACGTCTTGGTTGCTGCCAATTCAGACATTGGTCAGTTGATTAACAACTTTTTCTGTAATATAATATAAAACACAATGTTATTATCTTGTATTAACACTATTCACCTGTTACACAGGTGAACCTCTGAGGGAGCTGGGCAGTGAGTGTGGCATCGAGTTTGACGAGGAAAAGACTGCTGTCATTGACCATCACAACTATGACGTGTCTGACCCTGGAGAGGTAAAGAGAATTTTGTTCAGACAGCAGGCACATCCAGTTTTTACTGATCCTATTTTTAGGAGACACTCCGTGTTATTTACAAGTGGTCCTTCTTGTTTCCAGCATACCATGATTGTTGCTGATCCAGAGAATCTGCTGAAAGCTCCAACTATTGCCGGCAAACCCACCAACAAACCTGTTTTGTTCAAGGGTGTTGGGTAAGTACAGTTTAACATGTATCACTGCACTTCAACACACTAACCATTAGTATGTTGACACTAGTGATATTCCCAAGCAGCAGAAAAGATGGTCACTCACTGTGTTACCTTCTTGTTTACATTTTTTAAATAATTACTGTATTAAATTAAATGACTACTTTATCATATTGAGTAATACCTCCCAAGTCACATTTTTACAGACTTTTAACTGTATTGACTGTAGCAGAGACTTTTGAAGAAAAAGAAAGCATTTTATGTGTCAACTGTTGAATAATATTCAAACAATAACTACAGTAAAGTACTTACTGCAAATGCAAACATATAGAAGTTGAATTAACATGCCCCCTTCCTCTTGCAGCATGGTGGCAGACCCAGAAAACCCTCTTGTCCTGGACATCCTTACTGGCTCTTCTACCTCCTACTCCTTCTTCCCTGACAGACCAATCTCTCAGGTACTATACTGAACGTAATAATTACATGAGATTGTTAACGTTAATGTATCCAGTAGATGACATGATCCTCTGATATTTTGAGGTTGATTAGGAGCAGCTTATTATCTGAATATCTGTCATAGAAATACACACAATTTAATATAATTTACTTAGTTTCTGACTTATATATATTTTTTTAACATCCTAGTACCCCCATGCTGTTGGCAAGAACACCCTGCTGATCGCCGGCCTTCAGGCTAGAAACAACGCCAGAGTGGTTTTCAGCGGTTCTCTGGACTTCTTTAGTGATGCCTTCTTCAACTCTGCTGTGCAGAAGGCCACGCCAGGCTCCCAGAGGTAGTCCTCACTGTTCATTACATCCCTCCTGTTTCTGTCTCATGGATGCTCTTATGGCTTCCAGTTAGAAAGTCACAACTATTGTCAGTGACATTCTGGTTATGTTCAGTTTTTTGCCATGTGAACAGGTGTTCTGTTATTACGCCACCATTATAAATATTATGTGTGCATACTATACTGCCTTTAACTTGACAACCTAATTTGTAGAAGGAATTTAATTTGTATAGATTATTAATGTAATAATATAAAATCTATGTAATTAACATGTAATATGTAAGACTTAAATTACATTTATTAGTGCAGTCATTATTTGGCCTATTTTTGGTGAATGACTCACTGGACAAAATTACATTTTTAATTTAATAAAAACAAATGTCAGCCTCCTGTAGTTGAAGCACTCATCTTGTCATGGTCTTTGTCAGGCACGAGCAGACAGGAAACATGGAGCTGGCAGAGGCTCTGTCTCGCTGGGTGTTCAAGGAGGCTGGAGTCCTCAGGGTGGGAGCTGTCACTCATCACCCTGTCGGTGAGACTACTCCCCCTGCAGCATACACCATCACTGACCTTGTGGTGAGTTTTTAAAGTTTCATCTTCACCCTGAAGATGTCTATCTTTGTCTGTGTATTTTTACATATAAATCTCAATGAGTGTATTATTTTCCCATGCAGGAGTTCAGCATCGTCATTGAAATGTTGTCTGAGGGCCGTTGGGTTCCCTTCGATGGAGATGATATTCAGCTTGAGTTTGTGAGGATTGATCCCTTCGTCAGGACTTATCTCAAGAAAAATGGTATGTTGTTGTGGTTATATAACTTACAGTACTCGTTAATTAATTCTAATTAACGCTTACAATCTAAATGTATCAACTATAAATGCTGTGCTGTCTTTCTTCTAGGAGGAAAATATAGTGTCCAGTTCAAGCTGCCTGACGTTTACGGAGTCTTCCAGTTCAAGGTGGACTACAACCGACTGGGATACACACATCTCTACTCCTCCACTCAGGCAAGTTAAACCAGTTTCAGAATACTGGTGTCAAGATCTCTTCGAATGTGACAAATGTAAATTTAAGGAGAGGAATATTTGGAGTCTATCTACCATTGGTTAATTGATAAACTATTGTCTCATATATATTGTATAAGTATTCCATGGTGTGTTTACTTTCTGGGTATTGTGACTTGGAAGAGGTTCTTCCTACTCATAAATGCACCAAACAACCATTTTCTAATGCTTATATTTTCTTTGTAACAGGTGTCCGTGCGTCCCCTGCAGCACACTCAGTACGAGCGCTTCATCCCCTCAGCCTACCCATACTACGCCAGCGTCTTCTCCATGATGGCAGGACTCTTTGTCTTCAGCATAGTCTTCCTGCACATGAAAGAGAAGGAGAAGGCAGACTAATGCAGAGGAACAACAGGGAAGAGATAAAGAGATTATAGAATTGAACTTGTGAAGAGGTGCAATTGAAAGTCTTCACACAGGACTTGGACTGCAGTCCTCCGTAAAAATACAGTATCTCTTCGGTTATTGGGTCTGGGGGCCAAAAGGGGTGCTGACTGTAATGGAGTGGTTGGGGTTTTTTTTTTTCTTTTTTTTTTTTTTTTGTACTCTGAAATCACTCAAAAGCCTGTAAATGTTCTGAAGTCAGTCAGAGTTTGTATAAAGTTGCTTTACATTTGATAACAGTATCTCTTAAGTAGAGCACTTGCCTTAGAACATGAAAAAGAAAATATCCATATTAAAATTTGGCCCACATTTTCTCAATCAGGAAAGCTTATTGTGGTCACTACATGCACTGAATATGCCAACTGTTCATTTGTATTTGATAAAACTTTAATGTGTTTCCAAGAAAAGTTGGAATCATAATAAAACATTGACATTCCACTCGGTTGAAATTTCTCTGGCATGATATAATTTATCTGTGACTTACTGTAATACCTAATAGATGATATTTTATTGTTAAATCGACACGCTGTGTTGGTTGTAGTATGTAGTTGGTATGTTACTGTTCATGGAAACAAAGTTGTTGGTATGGAGAGTATTCACGCCAAACTCAGTTCAAAAACATGGCGATTTAAAGGTCTGGTGTGTAAGGTTTCGGAGTATTTCTTGGCAGCAATGGAATACAATATTTATTCTCATATTTTCATTAGTGCATAATCACCTGAAAATAAGAACCGTTATGTTTTTGTTGTCTTATAATGAGCCTTTCATATCTACAGTGAGAGCGGGTCCTCTTCCACGGAGTCCACCATGTTGAGTCGCCTGGAGAGGGTGAGGTGTGGTGGAATATTCATTTGGTTGCGATCTGCAACTTCACTGCTAGGTGCCACTAAATCCTACACCCTGGACCTTTAAGTCTGTTGCTGCATATGTCTTACGCACTATCACATGACCTAACTAATAATTTTGATACTACTGGTCATTTGTTCTAAGCCTTACCAACCTTGCAGTGTCAACGAAGGGTCCAAACTCTTTTAAAAAGTGCTTTAGCATCCTCTACCCGATATGCATTGATGCGTGCATTCAGTAAAATCAGTAAAAAACAAACTTATTTAAGATGAGTTAAAACATGGAGTCTTAGACGTATGCCGAATTCATAAGTTAGCTGTGGTATTTCTAAATCATGTCATAACTGTATGGTGTTTTGTGTTTGTGTACAAAGCCGAGCAAAAACACTTTAAATTGTTGTCCTTTTGAATACGGCTCCCCCACACGTTAGTAAGGCGTACTGAGTCTAGTAGTGACGTAACCCTGTGTCTGTGGGAGTTCACAGACTGTACAGCTGCTGCTCAGCCAATGCTCAGATCAGTCAGGTTAGTAGCAGCACATGACTTTGATGTAATTGGCTACATAGGCACATACGCTAAAAGGGATCCTGTAGCGGGTCACAATAGCTAACCAGAGTAATGAAACGGAGAGTATGACAAACAAAACTGCTGCCAAAAGTTATCAATGGTAGGAGAAAAGTTGTTAGCCACCCCCAGCTTGAGTGCCGTTGGAAAAAAGTCCAGTGGCTACAGCTAACGCGAAGCTAAGCAAACATTACTTGGATAACCGGATCCGTTGACAGACGCTGACATATCGTGCTGCTTGTTAGGCAGTCGTATGCTGGTTGTGAACTAGCGGTAGTGTCATATTCAATGTTTACAACCGACAACCGGAGCTGTTTTGTTAGTTTGGCGGCCGACTGCACTGGAAGGCAAGATAATGGTAGCTAGCTAGCTAAGGCGGGCGGCGTTAGCTTTAGCAAAACAAGAGCACTGCTTAAGGAGTCAGCTGACAGTCTGCTGTGGGCTGCCAACAGACCAGTGATGGATCAACTGAAAGTAAAGGACCGCATACTGGAAAACATCTCTCTGTCTGTGAAGAAGGTAAGCGCTTCCCGTCAGTTAGATAACGATAATGTAAATATCTTATCATGGTTGAATTAGTGAAGCTAACGTTAGGTCATCTTTTGTCTGCCAAAGAGGGCAACTTTCAAGTCGGGGCGACAGCTCGCTGTCATGAAGGGCCTTGCCCTTACTGACAGATAACACATGAACTATGCCCTACAATTTCTCATTTCATCTTCATCAGCTTTTGACTGTTATGTTCTATAGTTTTTCTTTTTGACCATGGTGAGCAATACTGGCCCCCTCTGTGTTTGCTCACTGCCGCATGTGTTGTAAACACACCTGCACCCATACCGCATTTGCACCATGAAGGTTAGCCAACATGTGTTTGCTCCTCATTTCCATATAAGTTATGAAATATTTTAGGTTTTTTTTTTTTTTGGCCAACAGTGCCCAATGTTGTGAAATCACTTTTCTCATAATCTGACAGACAGCATTGCATCTTCTTCCTCCTCTTCCTGCATGTTAGTACATTCACATGTGTATGTATTTAATTCTGCATGGGCTCCAGCTCAGTTACATCCCATTACGAGTCCACCAGTTCCATAATCAGATGACTGCATTAGAAAAGCCCCATCTTGGTTTGTTTAATGCAGTGAGCCCATTATTGTGTCTTACTTCATTAAGCTACATTTTCAGTTTTTAGTCCAATAACACCGTGGAAGCACCCATAAAAGCGTTTAGTCGTATGCCTCATGTTTCTAAGTCTCACAGTGTTTACCTCAGACAAACATTGGTTAGTCATGTGAAGATAGTCACAGGATATACATTTTCTTTCTTTGGGGAACAGTCCTCAAAGCCACTGTGACCTCCACTTGAGTTGATCATGTCCCAGTCTTTGAATACAGTTCAAAAGGGTTCTGCAGGTCACTGTACGGTGGACCACAATAAAACACATTTGTCATGATCTGCATAAACAAATGTTTCCTTTCAGTAAGGCTGCCTGCATCTGACACTGAGCCCTGTACATGTCAGTAGAAATGTAAAAGTTATGTAAATGATTCCAGTCCAATAAGAGTTTTTTTTGTTGTGTACATCAGCACATTGGATTCGAAATGAATCAGTGACTATAAAGATAAAAGTGGCACATTTGGTTTTAATTACATCGACATCATGTGAACAATGTAGGAATGATAGCCTTTTTAACACATCGTCCCCCAAGTTAATGAGACCAAAAATATTTCTCCGACCCACAGACATCAGCAGGTAATGTGGCTGGTGGTGCTCTTGTTTCGTGGGGTTTT
The DNA here is from genome assembly GCA_033000465.1 of Sciaenops ocellatus. NCBI lineage: Eukaryota > Metazoa > Chordata > Actinopteri > Sciaenidae > Sciaenops > Sciaenops ocellatus. The sequence continues at coordinate 21,487,868 of CP136883.1, forward strand.
TCAGTCTGGTCTTCAGCAGGAAAAGTGCAATCTAAGTAGGAGCACCTGCACACTGGGGTCACAGCAGTGAAACACATGCACAGATGGATTTAGGTCAGCAACATTCCACTGTGTGGCACTAAATTCCTTAGTTTCTTTGATTGTTTGTTGGACTGCGGGATCATTGCTCTACTCTACTGTGTAAGTGTTCCCTCCATATTAACCACCCTTAGTGTCTGCTCATACTGTAGCTATTGTTCTGTTTTAAATCCAGTATGTAAGTACAGAGCCAAAACAAGGAACTGACTTGATCATCTCCATTGCATATTTTGGAAAGCTCTTTCACCAACTTCCTTGAGAGCGATTCAACATGCCACATTGGCTGAAGAGTCTTGGTAAATGGCCTAGTCGAGGTGCTCTGCTAAAACAGTAAAGTGCAGCCAAAGTGTTAAATTGCAGCTGGTTTCAGCATAAATAATAAAAACCTTCCTCTCCAGATCATGAACCTAAACCAGCCAGTCCAAATTAATCCAACCAGTTTAGAAAATAAATATCCTCTTGGTATCATTATAAGTGTCTGTCTTGTATGATAATTGAAATATAATCAGTTCTTTAAAAGAGAAATAGTAGTAACTGGAATTGGAGTTAAAATTTCCCCCTCCCCAGCTAAACAAACAACAGAGAAACCATGTCTGTCTCTACAGTTGCAGAGTTACTTTGCGGCCTGTGAAGATGAGACTCCAGCCATTCGAAATCACGACCGGGTCCTGCAGCGCCTCTGTGAACACCTCGATCATGCTCTGCTGTACGGGTAAGAGGCTTAAGTAGATTGCATACAGGAAAGAATGAAGGTGCATAGTGCAAACAGTAACTTGTTTTGTTTTTAATCGTCATGCATAGGCCTCATGCATGTGATGTTATGTGGCTGTTTTCTACATCACAGGCTGCAGGACATCTCCTCAGGCTACTGGGTCCTGGTCCTTCACTTCACTAGGAGAGAGGCTGTCCGACAGATAGATGAGCTTCAGCACATCGCAACCAACCTTGGTCGAAGTGAGACATCTCTTTCACGCAGTCGAGCACACTCACACACACTGTACAGGGGTTTAAAAGTTCAACATTCAGTGGGTTAAATGCATATAAAAGATCTCTTCTCTTTCCTGTGCAGGTCGTGCATGGTTGTACCTGGCATTGAGTGAGAGCTCTTTAGAGAGCTATCTACGCCTCTTCCAGGAGAACCAAGCATTACTGCAGAAGTATTATTTCAAGTAAGTCAACTGATCTGTTCTTAGATCTTTCCTGAATTCACAAATGATGCCATGTAGCAAGTGGAAGTTATATTGCATTTCAGGAATTACTCTCTGTTGTTGTTATGTCAGAGAAGCAATTAATATGCTTTTGTGGTAAGTGATTGTCTGTCACCTTTCTTCTTCCTGCTAGGAACGCACTGGTCTGCAGTCATGACCACCTCACGCTCTTCCTCACACTGGTGTCTGGCCTGGAGTTCATCCGCTTTGATCTGGAGCTGGTTGGCACATATTTCATCACAATATTAAGAGATAGTCAGCTCCTAAACGTTAGCAGAATGTCTGTAACTTTTCTGTTTGGTCCTGCTGATTCAGGATGTGCCCTATCTGGACGTGGCTCCCTACATGCCAGAATACTACAAACCGCAGAATCTGCTGGACTTTGAGGAAAGGCTGCCCAGCTCAGACAGCTTGTCCTTACACTCCTTCACCTCCCTCACTTCCACCAACTTGGAGTGGGATGACAGTGCCATAGCCCCCTCCAGTGAAGGTAAGCAGTAGGGATGTCCTGGGAAGTCCCGATGCTTTAATATCGGGTATCTGCTGATGCGGAGTCTGAATTCTAAATCATCTTTGGTTAGTTGTTCCCTTTTAAAGTGGAAATAGACAACTTTTTTGCTTTTATCAATATGAAGACTACTCCCACCTCCACAGCAGCGCCAACACTTTACTTTAGCGACTTGTTTGTGCAAAGCAATAACGTTACCCAAACTATGTTATTACGATGCAATGCACTTCATCATGTTAGCTTTTGTCTGTTCCCATATTCAGTATAAAATTGTGACAATTTTAGTTTACGTCTTCTTCAGTAAACATGCTTCTTTCTTCTCTCTTATGTCCAAAGTGTTGTTGATCATTTCTTCATAGAGCTAGACTCTGAGGAAACAGAAAGTGATCCGGTCTTTCGTTAAAGGGAAAAAAGTTAATAAGTTGTCTGTTTCCACTTAAAGTTAGCCCCATAAATATCTAGTTTCAGTTCTATGTGTTGCTGTGTCTTAAAAATGTCCCTAATCTGGAAACTATGGACTCATTGTGATGTGACTCTTTTGTTGAATGGCAGCTTTTTATTTTTGGGTGTATGATCCGATCAGACGCCGCTGGAGTGCAAGTTCACATGCTTTGGCACAAATTCATACAGTGATGTCAAGCTAATGGCATGTTAAAGCAGAAGTGGGATTGATTTTTGTAGACTTGTGACTCAGGGATACCAAAGTGCTTTTTATCAAATGAATCACTTGGCATGCCATAGCTCATGGTTACAGAATGTTTTCACCAGGGTGATTGCAGCACTTCGTGAATGCTTTCCCCATCACTCTCCACAAAGTACTGAGTCAGTTTTCCTGTTTTAGTTCCCATTTGTCTGTTTTTTTTTTCTCCTCCTATAAGTTGTGTTATTTCATAGATACCGTGTCATGTTATTTTTCTGTTTCTGTGTCTCAATCTCCTCTCTCCACTCCATCGTTCTCTAATGTTGAATGTTATCCCTCCTTTTTTTAGATTATGATTTCGGTGACATCTTCCCCGTGTTGCAGTCATTGCCAAGTGCAGACTGGGAAGGTGGGACATTGGTCAACCCCTCCTCTTCCCGTCTTTCCATCCTTCCCTCCCTTCCCTCCCTCCCTCCCTCCGCTCCTCCTTCCTATCTGGCATGGCCATTCCACAGTTTGTGCTTATTGCATGCAGGCTATTTTTGCCATTAATGATACATGTTAGTAAGTAAACAGTGCTTGACTTCTGGGAATGGATTCCATCTGAAGGCATGTGTTTATGGGTCTAAAGTTGTGTGGCACATGACGACTATGATTACTCTGTAACTGCATTTGGTCAACATTGAATAGGAACCAAGTAGATTAATTTATTATAATCCAGACAAACCTCTACATTCAGCATTATAAGAGAAGGTAATTTTTATTTCCCGTTAGGCTACGACTTATGTAAACATTTTCAAACTGATATTAGACAACAGACTGGTCATGAATGCTCTAATAAAGATATAAATGATCACAGTAAGTTGACAGGTAAGTTTGAGAAGGAGCACAGTGCTTTGGTTCATTGGGGAATTCAGTGTTGGAGCGGGGGGAGCTACACTGGTCTGTCATCTGTCATGTACTGCATGTGTTACTCCTCTGGGAAAGGATCCTAACGCTCACTCTGCCTTTTATTATTTACCACAGGAAGATAAATGCCTGATGTCACTGGTACTCACCTCGTCCAGTCTGTCTCCATTACATTGTGTTATCTGTTCGTCTGGTGTATTGTTTTTATGTGATGTCGTCTCTTCCTGTGTGATATGTGGCACTGGCCTAGGTTCAGCTCAACTGTAGCTGTGTATTATTAGAGCACCTGTTTGAAGTGAACTGCTATATGCACACACCTGTTGTCTAATGTTTATCTATCCATTTCATGGTCTAAATTTTTATTTGAAAAATAAATCATGTTCAGTCCTCTCATGATGTCCAATATATAAAAAATGCTAATTCCTGCTATCAGTATTATTAAAATATTTGTTGAGTATGACCCTTCTCTAGCTGCAGAAGTAATGTTTGACTTAGGCCTGTGCCACTGCAAAGAAAGCTGCTGCGTATGTACCCACTTGATGTCTTCTGCATCATGTTTTGTGCCTCTCTGACCCTGCCAAAGAACTACAAACAGCACTGCAGCCTAACATTTATTTGTGTGCAAAGCTGATGAAGAAATACACAACGTTTGTGAAATTGTCTCATTGGTCAACTTAAATGAAACATAAACAAAAAGAAACATTCTCTAGAATATGTATGAATGTATGAATTGAAATAACTGTAATATTAACTACTTTCTATTGGAAAAATAATTATCAGGTTAACCACCCAACTTACCAATGAGACTGCCAAACAATTCAGTGTATTTCTTATATATAGAACCAAATGTGGGTGACATATACTTTTTATTTTAACTCTTGTTTTATTTTTATGTTAGAGGGTGACCTGACGGACCAGGCCAGCTGCCCACGATCCAGTGGCTCTGATCCCCAGACAGTCATCAGTGACACAGTGGTTCTTTCTACCGGCACTGTCAAGGTGAAGGTGGCGGCTCATCTTTCTCCACACAGCCCCACCTCAAGGCACAACCCCTTCAACGAGGACTCGGACACCAACACCACCAACACCTCGGCCGACGTCACGCCGGTTCATGTAGCCAGCCGCCACCACACCGCGACCACTGGAGATGACGTGGAGAACGCCAGCAATGAGTTGGAGGTCATCAGGTACAGTAGCTGCACCCTCGGTTTCTGTTTTGTAGGCTCACATTCTATCTGTTAATCACATTGACACTAACCTCTCTGGTCCTCCAGGATGGCCAGACGAAGGAAACCTGCAAAGAAGCGACGAGGGAAGGGCTCCACAGATTCCAGCAGCAGCATTCATAACTCAGTTTCGTCCGAGCACATGGAAATGGAAAACAACCTCCTGGCCTCAGAGGATGTGGATTCGTTAAATGGCACTGTAATTCATCTGGATGATGAGACAGAGTTGAGGAGAAGTAGAGTGGGATCAGAGGTGGTGGAGGAAGGGGATGAGGACGGAATAGAAGGCCTTCTACGGCTCCCAGAGATGACTGACACCTCCATGGACACCGTGGGCCAACCCCTCCGCGATGTCATGGACCGTCTCAACGGGTCTCTGGATAGGGAGGAAACCTGGGAGCACCCAGAGGAGGGTGGAGAGAAAAACAATGAAGGCTGCGACCAGGGCCCCGAGCCCCCTGCTCAGCAGCCCTTTCGAGAGGATTCAGGGGGCGAGCCACCCGACCGAAACCCGGGAGAGACGTCTCTCTCCCCTCCGGCCACAAGTCCCAACTTCCTGCAGGCCTCTCCTGCGTCTACAGACTTATGCTGCTTTACCCCCTTCAGTCCAGACTCTACTCCCCCGAGTGGTGGCCACTATGACTCTACAAAGCATAGCCAGTCGCAGACTCTTCCAGGTGGCCTTGAAAGTAAAGAAGAGGCAAAAGCTGCAGCAGGACAGAAACCAGAAATAAAGAATGGGAAGGTAGACACAGAAGGAGGAGAGGGAACAGACAAGAATACATTAACTGAGAACGCAGTAGAACTACAAGAGGAGAAGCTCAGTCCCTCTGAAATTTCTCATCCTGCAGAGTTTAAGTAAGCAGTTTCTACAAACCTAGTTTGTTGTTGTAATGTTGTTTAAAATAGATCTAATGTTGTTCATTATTCACCCTCTTTCAGGGTGGACAACAATCATCTGCTTCTTCTCATGATTCATGTATTCAAAGAGAACGAGGAGCAGCTCTTCAAGGTAAAGACAGACACTATTCTTTACTTGTTTTGAAAGAGTAGATTCTTTGGAGATTGTTTCATGGTTGTCAAAATAAGTAAAGTTCCTGTATGATACAGAGAGAGAAACAGAGAGAGGCGGGGCGAGCCGTTGTATGTGCAGTAAGGTGTAGGTGTGTACGTGTGTGTGGGGAGAAGAGATGGAAAAGCAAGGTGAGCAGGTTAAAACTAGTTTATGAGTAAACACTAAAATAAAGCGGAGAATCAAAACGGTGACGTGAGAAATAACCTGTTAGAAATGTGGTTAGCACTGCGTGCACATTGTTTATTTAGAAAAGAAAAAAAGTCTTATTTTGTGTACAGTGGACACGGACATTTATTTGACTGTCAGGAAAAGTAATTCTCCTTCATACATCTTTAAGCCAGTTTTGGTTTTGTTTGACTCATTTTGACATCGAAGAAGTGGTCAGGAGACCTTTGCTCAGTGACGTGTTGCAAGGCTCAGTTAAGTGTTGCAAGGGTCACTTTGCCAATTGCTTTCTAACTGCTTTTACTCAGGCTGTAGTAATTTAGCTGTCTGGTTTTGGTTGTTAGAACAAAAATACTTCTCACACTTTGCACTGAAACCCTAAGCCTAACTATCAAATGAATAAAGATTGCATTAGGCTGTTATAAAAGCTGAAAACCAACTGCTGCTGATGGCACTATCACTAGTGAAGAGAATATGGAGGTTGCCAACACTTTAGACAGAATTTATCTTTATGTTTTCATCTTTATGTTTTCAGATGCTGAGAATGAGTACAGGCCATATGGAGGGAGACCTGCAGCCCCTTTACCTGCTGCTGACTGACTGTTACATGTACCTGCTTAGGAAGGGTAAGTGGCTATAAACCCTGCATGCAATGGCTTTATTCCCTAAAAAGGGGTGGGACAGTACAAGTCATAGTTTGGTACATACTCATATCAACATACAGTGTCACAATACTTTATTAATAATACTTATTTTCCACAGTGGACCCAAACAGTGGTCTTTTAAGTTCTTTACATTTAGTGGATAATGTTTCTACCATTGTAATTATTCCATTAGATCTACACAATGTTCCAGGAAGAGGGGAACACATTTAAATAAGGTTATTCTGTAGGCAGAGAACACATGACATGAGCATGTGCTCACTGAATGTCTTCCTCAGGTGCAGCAGAGAAGCCGTACACAGTAGAAGAAGCTGTTTCCTATAACGAGCTGGACTATCTTTCAGTAAGTGTCCTGCATAACAATTGTTGGACTGCACTTTCATTTAGTCTTGTTATTGTCATCTCAGGAATCTCTTACATTGTCATCAATATGATCTGTGACATGATGTTTATGAACCACGTAGACACAAGCAATGATGTGACAGCTAACAGTTAGATTTTTGACTGATATGTCACTTGTTATGCGTTTTTCTTTTAGGTTGGCCTTGACCAACAGACAGTGACGGTGGTTTGTACCAACAGACGAAGAAAGTTCCTGTTGGACACAGCTGATGTCTCTCTGACTATGTGAGTGTACCTGCACATCTGTGCCTCGTGTTTCTTGATACTCTGACTCCATACTGGATTAGACACAAAGACTAGCTGAACTATCACAGCATCCAGTATTAAATTCCACCGTCTCTGTTCCCTTGTGCAAAGAGGCAACACCTCCAAAATCTCAACTACTCTGTGTATAGATTTTGAGCTTTCCTCTCCCTTTCCTCTGACCATATCCAATCTGTCCTTCTTTACTTACAGCTGGTTCCTGTCTGTTCTGAAGTCAGCTATGGTGAAGGGTTGTCGGGAGCCTCCTTACCCCGCTGTTCTGACTGATGCTACCATGGAAAAACTGGCTCTCACTAAGTTTGTCGCCCAGGAATCTCAGTGTGAGGTAAAGACCCGTTAAACTTCACATATTTTGAAATAGCTCCTCATTACAGGTCTCATCATACATGTAACTAATCAACCATTATTCATAAGATAGAATTACAAATTCATGTCTTTATTTTTTTCCAGTTCAGAATATTGTAACTTTTGTCTGTACTATGAATTCCAATAAAAGAACAAGACTTCTGCAAAATCTTTAACACAAGATGTTTGCTATCAGAGTTCATAGCTAACACTCACAGATGCACAGCATTTTAATTTCGAGATGCATGTGGCACAAAGCCAGCAAAATGACACAAGGATATGTTTCTCTAATTGTATTTGTATATATTGTATATCAGTACAGTGTGGGCTTTTTTGGACTGTATCATCATGCAACAATGACAAAATATTGACAACATAATATCAAAATTATGTGTTTAATACCTAAGTCTCTGTAAGTCAATTTCCGTCTTGTATATGGATGTCTCCTTGGAATATAGAAATCAAACACCAAAGCATGCTTCACAAAATGGTTAGCAGTAAACATTAAATAATAAAAAGCTTAGCAGCAGTAAGATCTTGATATTTATGTAATCATAGATACGCTTGGGAGTCTCTCCATACATCCTTCTATTTACCGCTCTCCTGTTCTTTGGCTGCCTTTTAAAGCAGTGCTAAACTAATGCTTGCCTGTTTCTCCAGGTACCTGAAGTGTCTATCCAACTGTATTCACTGGTCCACTGGGAGGACCCCATGGACATGACTTTGTCAACCCAGGGTGGCCCTCCAAGGTCTGGAGCACCTTCCAGCACCAAGGAGGGAACTCTGCAGTACCGGGCTGGAACCAACTACCTGGGTAAAGAGCTGTGGAAAAGCTGCTACCTCGTCCTCAGGTATGAACAGGTTGTACATGTCAGTAGCACTTTCAGCTGGTTATGGTATGTTCCTTTTTAAATGGATATTGTCTGGTCACACTGCACATCTGACACTCACCTTTATACCTTTTGTATTCATACATTGAATGTCTCTTTCCTTGAAGTGCTAGTGACATGATATGTACAAATACACTTCATGTCACTTCCTATTGTAAAATGTATCACATTTAAAACTAATATTTTAATCATGAAAAACTGTTTTGAATGTTGAGTGCCAAAAATGAAGATCACATTATCCCCAGTACTTACTTCTCTACTTCACACTTTACCTTTAGCAGAAAATGACATAAATGTTTGAAGTGATATTTCCTTTTCACTCCTTCACCATCTGCTGTTGCCAAACATCCCGAGAAGCTGAGCTCTGTCCAGCAGGTTTCCTGCCAATGTGTCCAGCAGAGCACAGTGTATAAAATAAGACACGGGGCAGAGGTTGACTCCTTTTTGGCAATGGACTTGCTTATTATTATAATAGCAATAGTAACAGTATTATGTTAAATTATTATGTGTTTATCCTCTTTATGAACCAGGCAAAGAACCTAAAAGTCCCACTGGTGGCCTGTAGATGCCTGGCAATGGCATCATTACAGATGCATGCTGTAAAGCGTGTAAATATTATATAAAAGAATATTATGTTTGTGTCATATAAGCATTAGATATGTCGAATATAAATATTTGTTCTCTTTTCTTTCAGCAATGGGATTCTGTTTCTGTACGCAGAAAGAACTGATGTGACTCCTGTGCTGTCAGTCGCTATGGGGTATGGCTGTACTTTTTCCCAGCAGACATTGTGACTTGTCATAGCAGGAAAAGCACAGGCGTAACTGATAACATTGGCAGTGCCTCTGTTCACTCGGGGTGTACCAGTAAGACTTGACATTCATTTTATATTTTACACTGTGTTTTTCCTGCTGTCACATGTCAAAATGTCTATTAGACTGGACACGTTTAACCCGTGGAGGCCTTTACTGTACAAAAGCAGTGCACTCAAAAACCTGATTTCTCGACAGAGGAGAGCACTGTGGAGGCTGCCGTCGCTCAAACAGCACAGAGCGTCCTCACGCCTTCCAGGTCATCCTGACAGAGCGGCCTCCGCTGGAGCTGAGTGCCAACAATGAGCAGGACATGGCCGACTGGATGCAGCTGCTGTGCCAGTCCGTCTCCAAAGGGGTAAGGAGTTGTAAAATGCATTCACCGTGTCCCACAGTCTGTCTGTGCATTAGTACAAATAAGGTTAACACAGTCTGTTGAGAATATCTTCAAACTAAAGCTATTCAACCATGTATGTACATGCTCTGAGACTAAATATTATGTACATCTACCTAAAAGAAAAATTCAAACATGCTGAAATAGAACAAACAAAGTACTTGTTATTGCGATGGTATTACACAACACACACACATTGTTGGGTTTAATTTGAACTTCAGACCTCATCAGTTAAGTTTCGTCACAACTCTGAACAAAAGGTGACCTGACATAAACGCTGCTGATGCTCATTGTTTGCATCCAGGTTTTTGCTTGTATAAGCTTTTCTAATGCAAAATGTCAATATGGATTATGTCAGTCCCATTTAAGTAACCAAGGTGTAAATAAATTATATTCACCGTGCCTGCAGGTCATCCCTCAGGGTGTGGCGCCCACTCCATGTATCCCATGTTGCCTGGTGGTGACAGACAGGAAGCTGCTAACCTGCCATCAGGACTGTCAGACTAGCTTCTTCCGTTCCCTCGGCAGCGTTGATATCTGTGATGTCACTGCTGTCAGTGTGGAGGCCGACAAGGAGTACTGTGTCATTGTGAGTGGCCAACTGTTTAACTCTTCTCTGCGTTAATGCAATATATGATTTTATTTTAAACTTTAATTTGTGTCAGGGTTTCTTTTAATGTAGGCCTTCACTTTCTCCATGTGTAGGAGTTTACAGCAGATCGGACACAGTTCCTTCCTCCATGGGTCTTGTACTTCAGCGGCTGTGAGGAGAGAGATCGACTGCTGGAGGTGTTAGACAACACATGGAAGGCCATTTTCCAGGTAGGAGGATAAACTATAATCAGTGGTTTAAGGAAAAAGAAGAATAATGTTGCAACATTTATCCCAAAATATCAACATTCAAGATCTTAAATCCACTGGCTGTCTACTTAGTTAAGCCCTCATGTGCATCCTCTGTGTACACAGGTTGACCTTCCCCACAGAGAGCTGTTGGATCAGTCTGTGCAGAAGCGTTGCGGTGAGGCCCTCGCCCTGATGAACAGTGCCTGGCAGAGGGCAGACAGTCTGGCCCGAGGCAGAGCCCAGCGTGAACCCTGGTGCTGACGGACACACATACACACACACACACACACACACTCTCACACACACCCTTACCTGTGGGAAGCCACTGAGACAGACTGACAGTTGAACAGTCTGATGTAGTTCCAGTATAGATGGATTTAACTCTGGCGTCACAGTCACTGCAAGCTGTTCAGAGTTCTTCGCTGAAAGACTGAGATGAACCAATCAGATGTTGTTATTGGTCGTTGTACTACAGCATTAGCTTGTGTTGCACCTCTGATTCACTGATGAAACGTTTCGATCAGAGAACCTTCCTGCAGAAGTAGCAATGCTTATGGCATGTCCCATCACAGTGATGCAGCAGTAAGACATTTACATAAAATGAAATGATATGAACGAAACTCCCAAGAGAACACTACGACTTTTATACGATCTTGGTGGTATATTAATAGCATTATTCCTTTATTAGTAATTCTAAATAGCAGCAATGCAGAACAAATATGCTGAATCAAGTAAAAGTTTGGTGTCACATGTTGTGATATTTTGTACTCTCCATACGGAGGGAAAAAAACTCTGTAGGAAATGATGACGTGTAAATGTACAATGCACAAACATGGGAAGACTTTGAAACCAACCTTCAAATATATCCTGCTGAACTGAGTTTGAGAATTTCGTGTCAGCAAAGTTAAACGTCCAACAGTTTTCTCTAGAGGAGAATCCATCTTAAAATGAACACTGATGTAGACGTCCTCCTTGAAATGATAAAACATAGTCCACTGAGGAAGCTGAGTGAAGAAGGAAGACAAGGATCCATGACCAGCAGCTTCCCTGCACAGTGAAATGAGAGGATTATTATTGTTTTCTGGTATTCTATATCAAGTAAGCCATACATGAAAGAGGCTATCGCTGCTTATTTTTGCGCCGTGGAAAAGTTCACACTCCTTGCCTTGCACACAAAATAAATCAGTAATGCTCTCTGCTCACACAAACTCGCACAACTGTGTGAAGATAAAAGCCACCCTTTGCTTACTGACAGTTCAAAGATGTTCTACTGAACCCTAACTGTTGTATAAACATAGAGTTAATGTACAGCGCTTGTACATTATCAACGAATAATCACTGACGGCTATTCAGTTTTGGCTCGTCTAGAGGGGCATACCTCTACGCTGAATTATTGTCACATTGTACTTTAGCTTGAGATAATGAGGATCTGGATGTTTAACACTTGCACTGTTACAGGACATGCTCATGCCTGTATGTGTCTGAGATCTTGCTTTAACAATTTAAATGTTCTCATAAAAAAAAAGAATACCTATCAGGAAATGCAACAGACTTGCCTTTTTCTCCACTCTGTAGAGACGAGTGGAGGCTTCCATGCAGACTTGCACATTGTTAGTCTTTTTTTAATGGTACCGGCTGTGGTTTTGTGTTAATATCATAACGTGTTGTGTTATTTACATTTTAGAGAAAGTGGGAACAATTGTTACTAAATTATTCAAATGAGCAGTGAAATTTTAATGGTATTGACTGTTGTGTCTGCATTACGTGGGACGTGTACTTCTCCTTTAGTGTGGGTAAGAATTACAGTCGTGTGAAGAATCCTTTACGGACTGACAGCTACAAGTTGTCTTGTCTTATTTTGCAGTGGTTGATGGCATCACACTGTACTGTACAGTAAGATCTGGCCACTGCACTAGTCATCATTTAGTCGTGTACGACCATGTTTGAGCTATATAAAATCCTTAAATAACCTTTCCACTTGGAGAAATTATAGCATTACCTCTTAGCAGATTAGTGCTCTTAAATCGCCTCTAATATTATCCATTATTAAAGCTTTACTTGGGGAAGAAATAAGAATTAGACTCTAAACCAAACTCTTTTTAGTTTCCCTACAAATTAAAGTCAGTAGAGAGTAGTGCTCGTGTTGCAATCTGTTCTTAACATTAATACTGATTGGAGTACTGCTGCTCTGACGAGATAAGTGTGAGGTTTCTGTTGCAATGACAATGTCGCCTTTTTGACTGATCTTGACAAAATGGCCAATTCATTTAAACTAAATGAAGCACTATTTGTTTTCTTTTTTTGTGGTTGCCTTACACTGTTCAATTTGGCTGGCTGCATTGGAACACTCATCTCAAACAATCATCTTAGTTTATGTTCTGGTTTCTTCTGAAAGACAAGTCAAAATGTGTTGTCTGTAGGGCTGGGTATACAACTTCACTATTCTCCGAGCACAGACCTAATGGTGTCTGTGTTGGGTGTTGGCACAGAATGTTTGCTGGTTTTCGCTGTTAGAAATCCTGAAATCATGCAGGTTTTTGTAAAGTATGGTACTGAAATAACTTTTTTGGTATATATATATATTTTTTTTTTTTTACCAAAACTCAGCACCAGTCCAGTATCAAAAACTTTCAAATGATATCCGGCTTCACACAGCCCTATGGCACTTATGTATGTCTGTACAAATTTCTGTGTCAGCATTAATCAGTGCTTTCAGCCTTTCGAAGTGCCACTTGGTCTCACTCATTTTCTGCTCTTTTTACAAAGAAACCTAATCTCAGGTGAAAAAGGTATGTCACATCCAAAACCTTCAGACTCACCGTGTTTTGGTTTGTTTTTGTTTTTTCAATTGCTGCTGTTTTTTTAAATCCCTTTTTCTGTTTTGGTTCCACCCACGCTCCTTGCAGCATTATGAAGTTATTTTTGCGCACAGAGAGAGAGAGAGAGAGAGAGAGAGAGGGCTGCAAAGTGATATTAAATGTTGGAAAAGGTTTTATGTAAAAGTCCTTTTTAATAATTCAGTGAGTTCAAAAATAGGATTGGTTGGCCGTGTAGTTGGAATCTCCTCCAGAGGATTATTTAAGGACTTTTTGAATGGGAGATTACAGTTGCAATAGTTGGTCTTACTTGAAATGTTTGTTGGATTATCAATAAAAAGTGAAGTGCTGAAAGTTGTGGCCTATGAAGTGTATATAAAGAAAAGGCAAAAAGTATTTTTGAGCTGTTTTGAATGAGGGACATTGCTGGCCAATGATGGATGACATCTTCTAAGTGATGCATTGTGAAAAAGCGCTGTTTGGTTTTGTCCATAAATGTATCCTGCATGTAATATTTGTATTATGTTTAGCAGGTTTATTGAATTGTAAATATATCACTAATCAAATATAACATACTGTACACTCACACGTAAAGACGTGCATGTCCAGAAGGTTTTATACTGTTCATAAGGGCCATGAATGTACAAATAAACCTTTGTGAATGGACAGCATAACTGAATAAACTGAAGTGAAAAACATGGCTCCTGTGGTAATACATATGGTATATGTACCGGCTATCATTGTTTTTAACATCTATATTTCTGTTATAGGTCAAACCAGGGAAATTCTGAGTGTTGAAAACATAAGGACAGTCATGTTAGAGCAGGGACAGAAGATTCACAGGTAAGAGAGCAGTTGTGTGAAGTAGGTTTTCACATACAAGGAATTTGTTTTGGTACAAGATTGTTATCAAGAGGTAGTCCAAAAAATTATGTGCAATAATTTAACATTGACGCAGTAGACCTTAAGTTAATATAATGTGTAAGGTCTGGGGGGGAGGTGGGGGGTCTCCGGCTCTTGTTGATGAGGCCCTTTTGGCAGGAGGTTTTGGTCTTTATGGATTGCAGCCAGAGGCCAGTGTCTTCAAAAGTTTGTGTCCGGGGTTGGAGAGGTCAGCCACAATCTGTCTTGCACGCCTCAGGGTTCTGGAGGTGTTAGGGCAACTGTCTAAGATTGACAAAAAAATGTAGTCTGTTTCATACTGTACTTTAAATGCCCAGTGTAGTGCATGTCAAAAAGCAACATACTGACTAATAAATCTTCAGTCATTAACTTCTTGAATTCCTGACTTTTAAAGATGCCATCTCAAACAAATACTGATGGAGGGCAATTGAGATGTGATGACTTTTTTCCAACCATAAAAAGCCAACGACACATTGTTACTAACACTAAGGTCATCCATCACTGTATGCTGTGATCTTTCAGAAATCATGTTAGGAAATTTTGTCAATGTTGCAGTTTCTGTTGGTCACCAGCAGAGGTCATACATGAGTCTTAAGTCTTCTGAGTTCCAGTTAGGGGAAAATTTTAATGCTGCAGCATACAATCATATTTCAGGCAGCAGTGTGAAGAGACCCTTTTCTGTTTTAATAAATCAGTAACATTGGTGGCTGATAGCATATTAATGCCCATAGTTTTTAAATGAAATATTCACATATGAATGTAATGAACAAGTGTCTGCGTGCTTTTGGGTCTTTCAAAGGGACAGTTGCTCAGCAACAACTTCTGTCTTTTCCAGCTCACTAGGGAATGGCTACACCACTGCATTTAGGATGGTTGGTGCCATCCTTATTAGTCTGTTGACTAGAGATTTTGAGACTTTCCTTTTAAACCCAACGCTTCCCTTTTAAAGGTCTTAGTGTCTCACCAGCTGTCTTCTCTGGGTATTATCATATAGTTTAGAGTTTGGGGCACTTATACAGATTCACTTAAAGGTAGCTGAGCTAACTTTATGACCATTACAAAATAAAGATGTTGGTACGAGCTGTAATGAGTTAATGCTGAAATAAGACAACATCCAACACAGCACAGAGTACTTTATGTTCACAGCTTCTGGTTATTGATTATCTTTTTGTAGTTGCTAGGGCAACAAGTTACCACCAGTCTTGTTGAGATGCGTTTTTATTATTTTAGCAGCACAATAATGTCACCTTGGGTGTACTTGTGCTGTTACCATGGTTTCAGCAAGCCATTAAGTCTTCTCGCTGCCTGTATTGTTTCCTCTGCACACAACAATACAGAGCTGCATCAAAGAGGATTATAGGAAAGTGGTTTTTGACTCCTTATTTCAAGCAGACCTGCAATAATGGCTGATGGTTGACTTTCGAGAGCTCTAGATAGTATAGGAAGAAAAGACACATTGATCCCCTGCAGAGATGAAAAATTGAGGGAGAGGACAAGACAGCCAGAGGCATAATCAGACTGGTAAAGATACAGGGCCATGAGATGAGACTAGAAATTTGTATCAGTGACGCAGAATTTAGAGAAAACAGTGATGAGGGTGTCAAACCTCATCCTCAATGGGAAGTGTAGCCACAGAATGACTAAGCAAGGGGGAGAGAGATCAAGTCAAAGAAGAGAACCACTTGCCAGATCGATAGAAGTCAAATAGTGTGGGTTGTGTCCCTTTGGGAGCTGCAAAGGAACACAACCTACACAAATTAAAGGCAAATTAAATGTATCAGCGGAGGCTCTAAACCAGAAGAAACTTCTCAAAGACAATTTAACCAAAGCCAGTATTCAGTCCAGAGTGATTTAACACCATACTGATGACTCAGCTACTCTTAAAGCCTTGGCCAGGGATAAAGGATTGGACATTATTAGTGCTACTTCGTGATCCAAGAGCACAGGGCAGTGCAGGATATGATGTTACTTTAGAATAAAATACATTTAGTTTGGGGGCTCATCAGACAGAAATGCACAGGCATCCTACCCTTCCCATAATGCAACTTGATGCATCTTACATCTTTCCCATCCTGTCCTCATCTTTAAAACTGTGACCCAACACAGGTAACGCAGGAATTCCTTTAAAGAGCCCACTCTGGTATAACCCTGATGACATCATCATGTGTCCAGATGTCCTTTCCTAAGAGGAACTTAAAAAATTAAAACTTAATGAGTACATTTTAATATTTCATGTATTTTATGACAGTTATTGTCAATATGTTTATAGTGAATATTGTGAAGTTCATATATATATATATTTATTATGATTTTACCCTTTTAAAATTTTAGAAACTGTAGATTGATTAAGATGTGATGTAAAATGTTTCTTTTCCAGACAAAAAATCTGTCCCATAATTGGTGTAGTTGGTGAATGCAGTGCTGTTTTGGTTCTGTTCTGGTCTCTTAATTGTCCAGTCAGCATGCAGTATTTCTACCCGTTTAATGGTGCTGGTGTTTAAACCATGCTGTGCCTTCCCTCATTTACTCTGCTCTGCATCTA
Organism: Sciaenops ocellatus; assembly: GCA_033000465.1. NCBI lineage: Eukaryota > Metazoa > Chordata > Actinopteri > Sciaenidae > Sciaenops > Sciaenops ocellatus. The sequence continues at coordinate 21,504,550 of CP136883.1, forward strand.
GTCACTTTATTATGCAATAATACCTCTCTCTCCGTTAGCCCTACACTTTCCTGGTGCACCATGTTATGTAGTTATTCTAAATGTAGTTAGTCCTAGTTCAGTTATTTTCCATGAATGAAATTATGCAAATTTCAGAAATAAATGCACAGAAATAAATCTCATCTCAAATCTCATATTAGTCTGTGCCTGTGATGATCAGGACATAAATCTTAGAGGGGTTGAGCTTCTATTCTTGTGCTGTTAATAATTTATCGTAATTCTGTGTACATTTCAAAACCAATTAAATAAAATGTGCCGGTTTGTATGGATGAAGACATACTTAACATCAAAGAGGATATTCCCCCCACACATGTTCTATCCTGCATAATGAGCTTGTTGAGAGAGCTCTGACTTTATTACCCCTCTCTGCCCCCGACTGACTGGATGCACATCCCTGCTACATTATTTATGAAGCAGGGATGTGCGCTGTGGTGTATGTCTTGATGTACATCCTTTCTGCTGAAATGCAGCAAATCACCAGCTGGTGCCTGCTTGCTAGGTCCATTACGGTATTCCACAGCTATCTAACAGTGGAGCAGAGGAGCTTGACGGATGCAGAGATACAGAGGACGGAGAGAACAAGAGAAGCACAGATTCCTGCGAATCCAGACTTTAACAGCAGCCTAATTTTTACCACAGCAAAGGTACGGTATCAACCACTGTTTTCTCTTTCTATGAAGCATGTCTCTTACTTCATTAAGAGGTTTACTTCAGTAATGAGCACAGATATCTTCTGCAGTACAATTTGTGTGAATGTATAATCTGTGTCCAGCCCAAAGAGCTTTGGTCTTCCTCCTCATCATGTTGAGGAAGGGCTCAGAGCTGCTGAAGGGAGACAGAGAGGTCCTCCTGGATCTGGACTACGGGGGTGAAGCACAAACCACAGACAGCTATGGGAGTCTGCAGAACGGGAGCTTCATCCCGCCGAGATATGTGAGAACTGTTTTACTTTTTTCCCCACAACGCTGCAATATGTTCTCCTTTCTTTGTAGGAATCACATAGATATGGAAAATAACTGCACATTCACACAGCAGCCATAACCCTGCTGCTTTTTCTCAACCCTTCACACCTCACTGACTTCCCTGAGATGATGCAGTGAATCTGATATCCACCGGAGCACACTGGTATCACGGGAAAATCAAAAAATGGCTTGTGGTGAAACATTACTTCAGTGCGCTGAAAGATTCTCCTCAATTATATGGGAAAAAGCTGAGTGATGATTCTCCAGCTCATCTTTCTGAACTCATTATTGGAAAGTGAAAGCTTTTATGATGCTGAGTAATGGATCAGGATTTTATAGTTAAACCTCATCAAAAGGAAATTAACTCCACATACAGAACAACATGCTACTGACTGAACATGCAGGAAAGTCAGGAGAAAATAGTTGTTTTTTATTGACTTACAGATTTTTAAGAATATCTAAACTGGATGCTTTTAGCTTTCAGCTGCAGCCGCTGATGAAGATGAGGATGGTGATGATCCCATTCATATTCACCGTAATACAAAAAGTAACCAGCCGCCTCCACTGCTGGGGAATTACTTCAGAGATGGAAGAACCAAAATCGGTAAGCAGCATCAGCAGCTCTCATTTTAGCTCCCTGATGAATGGATGAATGATTCAGTCCTCCGTTTAACCTTTTGGATCTGGTTGATCTGGCTTTAGACTTTGTACTGGTGTGGGAAATTCGCTCCAGGAGGAAACGGCGAGGGAAGGGGAAGGGGAAGGTGACGGGTGAGGAGGGGGAGGCCGTGCCCACTGAGGAGAACAGCAGGTCTGAACGAAAGAAAGCACAGCTGGCACAGTGGAGGGAGAAGTTTGTTCAGAATCTGGAGAGTGCTGGATTGCTTATGGAGAAGGTTCTTCTGAAAGATCATTCACCTTATTAATAACTTCTAATTTTACTCATTATTTTTGTTTACTCATTAATTAACAACTTATCTCTTTCCTTTAGGAAGAAACAGCTAACGAAAAGAAAACAATACATTTTCTGAAACTTAGCGCTCCTTGGGATGTGTTGGTGTATTACGCTGAGGAACTCTGTGTGAGAGCTCCATTGCAGGTTAGTCCAGCAGTTTATAAATATGTCTGATCTAATGTTATAATTCAATATTTTTATCAATGGCAGTTTATCCTCTGACTTTTAATTTTGTGCAATTAGAAGGTCAACATTTTCACTTATCCTGAAAAACTCTCAATTTCTACAAGACAAATCACCATAAAATATTGTACAGATATTCATGGTTCTCTAAGGTTTGTAACCTACTGACTTTAGTGATCCCTTGACTTTCCATCAAATCGAACCCCAGTTCTTATTGTTACTGGCGGAGTCCATCTTGTCTGACCAGGATTCAAATGCGTACCCATCCGCAAGAGATTCAGCAGAAAAAATGTATGCAAGTAGAGATTGTGATGTGGAGGACAAAAGCCAATGCGTTGGTTATTAGTAGCCAACTTGACGTGTAGAGTCCTCTTAGCCCACTGTTTGTTCTGCTGTGTTATAAACAGATAAACAGAAGTGTCTTCTGTTGCACTACTGACAGAGTAGCTGCTGAACATGTGTTTGCTGCCCCCAATGGTTGATTTTAAACATTTCAAACAAAACTCTGGAAGAAGGACAAGTATGATAAAAACATTCTTCATACTGAATAAGTGCGTGTTTGGCTTTCAGGCACAGCCAAATCTGGACTTAAACACATCTGCTCGGGTACTGAGAAGACTATGCATACCTAACGTGATGATGGAGTCAGTGCCAAACAGGCCGCTGGACTATTACACATGTGCCTTTCGCAAGTCAAAGATGAACAGGTGGGTTCTCAGTAAGGATGATAAATAATGATTATAACGTGTATCACGAAAAAAGTGTATTGGGTTGAATGTCTCTCTCTCCTACAGGTTCCTTGGCTGTGAGGACCATGAAAACTACTTCACTAATACACAGAGACACCGTGTTGTGAGTGACAGGACTTCCTCTACACTACATGTAGTCAGTGAAAGTATTCTGTCATGAAGCGAGACCTTGTGTATTATTTCAGGTGTATGAGATTCTCGCCAGGACGGTGTATGGCAAAAGAAAGAGGGCTGAGGTTGGTGTGGACAGACTGGTAAATGAAGGGGTGTACACAGCTGCTTTCCCCCTGCACGAGGTCAGATATTTACATTTAACCTGATGGGGAAAAAATGGCGTAGTTTTCCTTCGTTAATCAACATATTTTATTTTGTTTTTCTTCACAGGGAACCTTTAAGCTTCCGAGGTATGAGATCCGTCCTGACGAGCTGAACCAGAGACAGATTCTTTACCACTACTGGGCACGCTGGTGCAAATGGTACAAGTACCAACCACTGGACCACATCAGGGAGTACTTTGGAGAAAAGATTGCGTTCTACTTTGCCTGGCTGGGTAAATATCCAACTCATTCATATCACTCTGCTTGTTAAACACATTCAACCTCTCCCTACTTTCACACGACAGTATGTTGTTTTTACACTGATCAACAGGAAAAAGTCAAATTATGTCCATAACTTTGTTTAAATTCAGTTAAAATATGAAATGAATAATTGGTTTACTGCGACACACCTGAATGATACAGCCTGTTTTTACAAGCTGCATATTAAGTATAAAAAAATCACCTGTAGCCGTCCACATCTCAGATTTGTACAGTGACTAAAATCAACCAATGAAGGTAAATGAAAAAGTAGTTACCTATGATTATCAGCCTTTTCTGTGTGTATTCAAGGTATGACAAGTGATTTCAGGCTTATTGTATTAACTACTGAATGTGTCCCTACTAAATATTGTTTTGAAGTGTTATATATTTTATTAATTCCATTTTTAGTGCAGCCAAAGTTGTTTTCACTTAATCCTTAGAGCCACACTCCAGTAGTTTTACAAAAACATGTATGATGAAGATTATCTCAGGATAAATATTTGAACAAAACCTTAATCATAACCACCGGAGTTAATATTTTATGTTGTTGTGAATTTGTAATAAATTAATGATCCACAACATTTTCATACATGTACAGTAACAGCTGCAGTCCAGCCTGTAGCCAGGGAAGCTTTTAGTCTTCTAAACACCACACCTGCTGGATTTATCTTGGAAAAATCCACCTGGTGCACAGAGAGCTGCACGTCTTACATTTCAACGGAAGTGGGTAATTGGCATGGGAAATAAAATCCATTATATCCTAACAAAGAGAAGTGTTTAACTTTGTCAACAGAAAATGAAAGGAAAACCTTGAGACAATCAAACTATCATGCGTCAGCAGCACCAACCCGACCTCTTCATCAAGGACATCCCAGATTAATCAGCAGTGTAGACTGCAGCGGTCTAATTGCCCCCCCCGCATCAGCCGAGAGCTGCAGCCTAATGGAGCTTTATGTCTCTGCAGGTTTCTACACAGCCTGGCTGCTGCCAGCGGCAGTGGTTGGAACCCTGGTCTTTTTTTCTGGAGTCATGTCCATGGGTACCAACACACCGGCGTGAGTCCACACACAAGACAGACCAAACCTGTTTAAGATGAGATAATCCTTTATTGATCCTCAGAGGGTGAAAGCAGGTGTTCAGGTCCTTTCCCCACAGTGAGGTTTAGTACCATCACGTCTGTATGGAGATCTATACCAAAACTTTACAGAGCATATTTAGTATCCAGCACCACAGCCGTAGTCCTCATAGCGTTGTGCTTGAAGCACACACGAGATTAGCATTGATCTACTCATCCTACTCTTAGAAAGAGAACAAATAAGTGCATTTCCCCAAATTTTGAACTCTTCCTTTAAGTGTTACCAGAATTGCCTAGCAATTAAATTAAGTAAGCACAGTTTAAAATACAAATATACCAAAACATCAAAGCACAATCTGTCCTGCATAAAAACAAACACCATAAATATACAATCCACATATCTGTGCCAAATTTATCATGCATTATTTATCACGACAGCAGGCTCTGATCTACCTACACAACACGTTAGTATCACGTCTCTTTCAAAGTTCCTTAAAATATTTGCACCCAAAGTAACAAGAGAGAATGTTAGACCAGTCAGTGTCTCATGAAAGGAAACCACCAAATGTCTCAGATCAGATTCATGAGGGTCATTAGTTCACAGTGTAGATTAAAGTCATTGATTACTGGAGAACGGATGGAGAGCAGTCTGTGGCAGCAGTAAATTGCAGCCGTCTCATGCGATAATGGACAATTAGTGCAGAAAAATCTCCTCACTATATAAATAAGGAGGATAGACGTGTCACTGAGGCCAGACTTTAATTTGTGCAGCAGATCCTACGTGTAGTCACTGTTTCAATATCTCACTGAATGACTCTAATAGGTAAAAGTGCGGTAGCTCTGGGATTTCAACACCTTTCTTCTTTTTTCTCACTCAATATAATCAATCAATATACACCGGGTTTATGTGCATGCAAAAGTCCATTACAGTTAATTCAACCAATCCCATCACTCTCGGCCACCCGATGCATAGAAATCTGAAAAGCACTTCCGGTTTAAAAGCTTTAAAATATGTTTTCTCAGTTGCAGCTAATCTCTCTTTTTGTGTCTGTAAACAGCAAGGAAATCTGTAACAGCGGAGCTAGTTATCTGATGTGTCCTCTGTGCAACACATGCAAGGCTTGGAACATGTCTGATATCTGCACCATGGCCAAGGTACTGAACTGTCAAATCATTTCACTGGCAAACAACCCAGTTTATAATCCATATTGCAAACGGATCTAAAATTGGCATTTGTTTCTAAAAGTATGCACTGTACCTGTCTGCATTGCAGTTGGGCTACTTATTTGACCACCCAGGTACGGTCCTCTTCAGTGTGTTCATGTCCTTCTGGGCCGTAACCTTCCTGGAGTACTGGAAGCGAAAGATGGCCACCTTGGCTCATCACTGGGACTGCATGGACTTCCACGAAGAAGAGGTCTCACAATCCTGTTCCTGTTCAGTTTGAGTTTGACCATACTGTCTCACACACTGTACTGTTCTTAGATATATCATGTTCTGCACCAGGTTATTCTTTTGCCTGTGTGTCACTTCCTTTTTTTTTTTGTTTCCGTAAAAACTTTATTTAACAACATTTACACAGGACCTTATATAGCATTAACACAATGATGTTTAAGAGCCAAAGGTCAATACAAGCAGCTAGCTAAATATTGTTTTTGCAGTGTGTTCTATTAAAGACATACAAATGTAGTATTATTATTATTTTTATAACTTAAAGGTCCAATTCGTGAGTTTTTTTTTAATCTACAATTCGCCATGTTGAACAGCTGTTCTTCCACTGTAGCCTAGAACGGACAAACCAAACACCGGCTCTAGAGAGGGCCTATTGTGTTTTTGTGAATTTCTCCTACACACTTAGAAGGGCAGGTTGAGGCAAGTGTATTCAGTTGGTTTCAATCTGCAACTGCACCGCCACTTAATCCTACACACTTTAATAAAAACACAAAGATAGATTGCTTGATGTTGACAAGGCAGCATAATTGTTAAGACCTATTTTGTGTTGTCAATATCAATGCGTAGTGCACCTAAACACATACTGCCTTCATAAATATTATTTAATTCATTAAAAAAGGTAAGACTGCAATTTTAATGATAAACACTACCTCTCATTATGCAACAAGATAATTGTTGCACATTAACTGACTACTATTTAATCTAGTTAAAGTTGAAACTGTTACCTTCTCATCTTGAGCAAACAGGAGTAAAACAATACAGGACTATTTGTAAAACCATGTTGCAGTTATGTAAAAGAAGTTATGCACCTCACCTCTAGGGAAACTACTCTCTACCCATTGATTTGTAGACATGGGGTCACAAGTCCTGAAGTCTGGAGAGTACTCAGCAAACCAGCAAACAAAGTGTGTCCTTTCATGTTGATGTCACCACTATGTTCCCATTAGGAGCGTCCTCGGCCAGAGTTTGCAGCCATGGCCCCGATGATGGAGCAAAACCCAGTGACCGGGGTCAAAGAGCCCTACTTTCCAGAGAAGACCAGGCTGTCCCGCATGTTCACTGGCTCCATGGTGATCATTATGATGGTGAGACACTATTTCATGTTTTAAAGTCAGTCACTGTCATGAGTTTGTAATCTCATGAATACAGTTCACTTTGTTATTGTATTGTTTGTTTTCTGTGGAAATAATCACATGTCATGATTTGACTGTTATGCAACGTCTTAATCAGATCCCTTACACGTGCATACAAACTTTGTTATCCTCACAGTTATTTTCATACTTGGTTTCAGTGAAGAGTCTTAGTGGATTTCAAGCTTTTACTTTAATAATCCTGGAAAGAAAGAGAGGTGGAGTTTCACCTGTGTGCTGTTCCACCCAATCCTGCAGTGGTAACTGAACCCTTTTCTAAAAATGAATCTAGGTCATTTACCCACAGGGCTAGATATGATCTGATATTCTTAGTCATACACAGTAGGCTCAGTCTCAAGATGAATTTGTTCTTGGGCAGGTACCTGAAGATCAGTTTTCCCCCACCCTTCACCTGACAATACTGATGGAGGTGGAAAATCGGAAATACTACCATGGCATCACACTACGTAGAATATTATATCCATGATCACTTACTGAAATCTGGAAAGCAAACCAAGAGTGACCACCAGAGACTGTAGCTTTCTTTTTTACTATTGAAAAAGAATAAACTAATGGCAGCGGTGTAGATCACTGCCGTCTGTGATGATGACTGCACTCCATTTGGCTGTGCTGTTGTGCCACATTAGATGTAGGCGCGATGGTGGGGAAACCTGCATAAATGGAGGTGAAGGACTACTTCACTGTGATGTTGTATACTGCATATTTCTTTACTGTTTTCCAACACAAATCACCCAATGTTCTTGTGTCTTCCCTCTCAGTTGTGTGTGGTGATGATCTTCCTGGTGACGGTTGTCATGTGCCGCGGTATCATCAGTGTGATGATGTTCCATACGGGGAGCCCCGTCCTGCGTACAGAGGTATGTCACAGGGCACAGGGCATGGATTTAATTTGTTTTACTTTGAATATTGAGTTCTTGTAATGACGACTAAATGCACACACTACAGCTCTGTGCTCTCTGAATGTATGTGTATGCATAACAATTCAGGCAGGAACCATTGCCAACATCTCCAGCAGTATTGTGAATCTGGGCCTTATCCTGTTGATGGGCCGGGTCTACACTGCATTAGCTGAGCAGCTCACTAAATGGGGTAAGAATCAATACTGCTCCTCACCTCAAGTCTCACTACTGTATATATTGATATCAGCCTCCCGCTGGATTTCCCCTAACTAAAAGCTGAGACTCCTCAAAGAGCAGATGATGTCTTGAATCTGATCCCAGCATCTGAGGTCTTTAAGAGTTCATGCATGACTGCAACACACACGTTTTTGTTGTGTGAGAACTTTCAGTGATCTTACAGTAGCTGCAACATCTGGCAGTATTATGGTGGAAGATACAGAAATAATGACATAATGAGAACCATGCTACTTAGTTAATTAAGAAACCTGTGATAACATTTCCAGATTCAGGTTCCACAAACAGGAAACTATCTTTAAAGGCACAATCTAAACTCATAAAGACACACTTAAACACCATCAGCTCTTAAATTTAGGTTTCATTAGCTAGTTTCATCGATCCAGGAAGTAAACATGCATTTAATCATCTCTCACTTTTAATGATGCTGATGATTTTTTGATTACTTTAGCTAGACTTTAGCCAGTTAGCTTACAGCTAAAGACAACAAGAGTCAACAAGACACTTGCGGTTGTCATGCTAACATGCTCAGAGTTTACCATGTCACCGTCTTAGTTTCACGTATCAGCACGCTAACACATGTTAACATGTAAATTAGCACTAAAACAAGACAAAACCTACTACAAAATGTCTTATTTTAATTATTTATAGAATAGAAATATATTAAAGCATAGATGAAAAGCCAGCGGATCACCAAAGATGCTACATTTCATCCTGTAAGGAACTTGAATGTTTATACAGTATAAAACAGTATGACAATCTATCCATTTGTTGTTGAGACATTTCAGATTGCTGTCTTTAATGCCACTCAACTGAAGTGGCTGAAAACAGCCAGCGCCACAAATATTCATCGCTGTTTTCAGTGTCTTCCTCAAGATCTGAGGTCCTTTATTTTGGCCACTAGAGGTTGTAATACATCACATTTGCGGTGAAAATGATTATTATATTAGATTGGTTGACATCTCTCTTGATGAGACAGAGTGAATGAAACTCATTTTTAGGTTAAGTTAATGATAAGTTAAGTTCATGGCTATACGATACAGTTTACACTGCTTATCTGGATCCTTTTTACATAGTTTTGGTCATTGTTTCTTTCAGATAACAATATATTCTGCAGGTTATTGCTGAGATCTCTGAAGATGGCAACACGTGCAGTCAGATGATCAGACAGGTTTTAAGCAAACCACCTGATAACCAGACTCACCTAGAAGAGAAAACAAAAGTAAACAGTACAAACAAAAGGGGGGTTTAATGTCTTGTCACTGTGTCCATGTTTTCTGTGTTGCAGAGATGCACAGAACACAAACCCAGTATGACAACGCCTTCATCTTCAAGGTGTTCATCTTCCAGTTTGTCAACTTCTACTCGTCTCCTTTTTATGTGGCTTTCTTTAAAGGAAGGTGAGACATGAGACACACAGAAAGGATCGAGATATGACAAACACTTTGTGCCAAATAAGAATTCAACTGTGTCCTTTCTGTGTTTTGTGTAGGTTTGTGGGTTACCCCACCAACTATGGGACCTTGTTTGGGATGAGAAACGAAGACGTGAGTCTGTAATTTACAGAAAAATGTCAAAGAGTGAAAATATTCCATGTTGTGTCATATCTGTGTATTTCTGTGTGTCTTCACACTCTGTTGCAGTGTGGTCCAGGCGGCTGCCTCATTGAACTGGCTGAGCAACTCTTCATCATCATGGTGGGGAAGCAACTCATCAACAATGTTCAGGAGTTCATTATCCCGTATGTTTCATGTTCAGACATCCATTATTTAACTGAAAATATTATGCTGTCTTTCTCCAAAGAGTTTCCCTTCTTTTAATGAAAAGCTTCAAGGGCTATCAGATTAGATTAGATTAGAAAGAGTGGATCTTTTTAGTCTAAAAAGATCCACTCTCAGTTTTAGTCTCTTAGTGTTGCGTCAGACTGCTGCATCCTGATTGCAGTGCAGTAAAGCTTATTGCTGTATCTCTGCAGCACTGGCACAGAGTGTGTGTGTGTGTGTGTGTGTGTGTGTGTGTGTGAGTGAGTGAGTGTGTGTGTCCAGACACATAGCAGACCAGACAACAGGGGAGAGTCAGGGTTGCAGAAGGTTTTAGACTTTTTGATCCCTAGTGGTGCTGCAATGCAATTTTCCCCTCATTTCATATTTACCTTGAGTTTGTGAGGGCTTCCCAACTCCTATAAGAGTTAATGGTCACGTTACTCACCTACGAAATGCAACATAACTTCTGAAAAATAATCAGAAAAAGAATGGTATCACATGGAAAATCTGAGTGTGGAGGTCCACTGATTCCTCTTTAGTTTAACTTTTATCTTGACCCTACCTGTAAGGTGTTCTGGTTGCCATTACGAAAAGTGACATTTTGTACTGGGACATACATGAAAGTTTCTTTAATCTATGCCATAGCTGCATCCCAATTATAGGCCCAAATTCTTTAAAGGACGTGCCCGACAAGGTTTTTCCTATTGAGGACTCACAGATAAGGCCTTAATCTAACTGTGACAGTGACAGTGGCCGGATGCCTTTTAGGTGGTGGCATCTCCCTCTTTGTCCCTTGTAGGGATGTTGGAGGGAGAAGCTTGTGCCATTGTCTCAGTATAAATCCAAGATTGTGTTTGTGATATTTGTGTGATTGGTGACATGTGGTACTGATTTGTTTGACTTGAGAGTTTCGAGGATATCCATTAGAGCAGAGCAAGAATGAGCCACTGCTGTAAGCCACAACAGAACCATCTGCAACTGTTTTTGAAGGGTTGATCCTGAGGGACTTGTTACTCTGACAACTGCTACCAATGAATCCAACTCTGAAGAAATGAAAAACTCATGCTCATTGCATAACACTGAAATTAAGCTAACTCAGTTATCCATGTGATATAATATCTATGTTTGTATTCAGGGTGTACAAAGTGTAAAAAGCAGTGTAAAAAGTAAAACATATGAAATATTATTAGAATAATCAGATATTTGTCATGTTTATTTCATATTTATAAGCTCTCTGTCTCTCTGCTCTGACAGTAAAGTGAAGGCCTGGCGTCAGAAGAGAACTTTGGCCAAGGTGATGGGGGATAAGGCAGCCCATGAGCCTCAGCGCTGGGAGGAAGACTACCAGCTGGTGGAGTGTGAAGGCCTGTTTGAAGAGTACCTGGAGATGGGCAAGTATCCTCTACTATTCATAAAAGGACATGATGTCACTGCATACAATAACATACAGTATGAACATGTATGAACATGTTTCAATTGTCTGCCATGTTTCACTGCACCAGTTAAAAATGACTCATTGTGCTGCAGTGCTCCAGTTTGGGTTCATCACCATCTTCGTGGCAGCGTTCCCCCTCGCTCCGCTCTTCGCACTCCTCAACAACTGGGTGGAAATCCGTCTGGATGCCCACAAGTTTGCATGCGAGTACCGGCGTCCAGTGGCAGAGCGCGCCCAGAATATCGGAGTCTGGTTCAACATACTGGAAGCCCTGTCACACCTGTCTGTCATCGCCAATGTGAGTCATTTAAATGTGACACCAGACGCCGGACCAGACCGTGTACTGATCTCTTTACTACAGCATCATCTTTTGTCGTTCTTCTGTTTGCCCTCCGCAGGCTTTCCTCATAGCCTTCACGTCAGATTTTTTACCTCGCCTGCTCTACCAGTACAAGTTCGACAACGACCTCGATGGATACGTCAACTTCACCTTGGCTTACGCACCACAAAACTACACCGAGTACCCCATGTGCAGGTACACTGTCTACTGATTGTCTGAATGCATGTGATGTAAGAGTGGGGAAACAGTCTTTGGCAAAATCTTTCTTCAAACTGTCAGGGTTTTCGTTTAATCTTGCTGACGGATCACAGACTTGACCAAGAGAGGGTGGTATTACTAATTTTTAATCTCGTTTCAGTTTGTTCTCATGTGCTACTGCTGCTGCATATAGATATACACCATCAATAAAACAGTTTGTCCTGCAGTAATTCTGTATTTTATGTATTTATTTTATAGATATAAAGCGTACAGAGACAACAATGGAAACTATTCACTGTTCTACTGGGAGCTTCTTGCCGTCAGACTTGGTTTTATCATCGCCTTTGAGGTATGAATGAAGCTGTTTTGTCTTTATATGTCCCCATTTTATTCATTTGTATCTTTTACCCACATCTCTCTGTACCTCTGTTTTCAGTTGCATACTTGAACTACTGCTCATTTAGCGCTCTCTTAGTGTATGTTTTAGTTTTCCATCATATATGATGCTTGCCCATATTAGCACTTGATATTATATTCTATACAATTGTTATTTTGTGGTTGACATATAATTTTACATGTCACTCTTCATTTATCTAGCACTGATCCAGGCTTCTGAATCTCTGAAAATCTCCAGTTTGTTACATTACACATTCAGAGTTGGAGTTAGTGTAAAGTTCAGTTCATAAATCTTTCACACAACCACAGTCAAAAGGTCTATACTTCTTTTTCTTTCGCGTCAACAAACCAAGCCCATTCCTGCCTACATATAAAACATGTAAAGTCACAAATATTGTTGCATTTGTTTTAAATAGGCTCAGTAATTTCCTAAAACAGCTGAGCGCTGTAGTTTTTATGCAACAGGAGGACATAATGCATTTGTCAGGGACTATTTTCAGGCAGGGATTAATACACGTTGAGTGATTATTATGGCAGCAGGACAGTGGATGTGGGATTGACTTGATCATGTCAGGGACATCATGTCGCTTTCATCAGTGGTTTGCTCTGTTGTCATGGAGATAATTCAACTAGGCAAAGTCCATTCACTGATAGAGGTGAGAAGTGGCTGAAAGCTCCAGAAGTAATTTACTAAGTGGACAGAGTAAACACTTTAAAGGTCATGGTCACCTTCAAGCTTCAAACGCACTTTATGTGTGATGTGATGTTCAAACACAGATTGCATGCCAGGAGAGGCAGTGTTCTTCAATCTGCTGAGGATCTTAAATGTCCCTCCTCCTCCAGCATGTGGTGTTCTTCGTGCTGCGAGCCATCGACTGGATCGTACCAGATGTCCCCGAATCCCTGGAGCTGAAGATCAAGAGGGAGCGCTACCTGGCCAAGCAGGCTCTGGCTGAAAATCAGGAGGCTCTGTTGGTGAGTCGAGGCCGAGGGGCCAACCCTGCCACCCCAGGCACCTCCAGCCCAGGTCAGTAGAACATGGGACACACAGACACACAATGCCGTGCAACACACACTCATAAAACATGACGCTTTAGTTCTGTAATTGAATATTTAGGGCAAGAGCAAGTTTAGTCTCTTACGGTTTTAGATCAGCGGTCTTTAGATGTTTAATGTTCAGGAAGTATGATAATAGACAGAGATAGTTTGAACTTTTATAATGTTTAGAGAATTCAACTGAATCACGATAAATATAGTTTCTCATGTGTTCAAGTTTTTTTATAAGGTGAGGATAAGATTGAGGTGGACAGAATTTCTTTTGTGCTGCTCAAAGCACTGAAATGATATTTTAAGAACCTCAACAGAGGTGAATTTTTCCAGAACGATGTCCTTCTTACGCTGGACAATCTACAAACCTCACTGTTTTGCTGTTTCAATTCATAGTTGTTAAATTAAATTAACAATAAATAAAAACTTTTTGAATGATTGATTTTCTGTCGTGTGTTGTCGTGTGTTGTTGTTCACAAGTTCCGCGTGGTGTTAAACCTTTCACCGAGACTGTTAGACTGATTCTCATAAATAAATTCCAGATTTTAAAAGGGTTTTAAAAGCTCACCCACCCATGCACACGCCTCCACAGAGCATTTGCAAAGCACCTGCGGCTCGACTAGCTATTATAAACTCGCTATGCTGCACGCAACATGATCATTAAAGGTAATCTGTGTCGGATCTGAGCCAAATGTGTCAGCGTCAGATGAATACGATTACATCCATGGCCCTTGTTGGCTTATGTCTGTTGGCACTGTCATTTCCTATCAGCACTGCTGTTGATGTGTAACTTAAACGTACAACAGCAAAATGAAACATTCACGCAGGAAGTAAACAGTTCAAATACACTCTGTGTCAGAGTTCATATTCTGCACCTGAGGATCACAGCCTGTACATTCATGTTAGTGTATTTTCATCCTCGTTTGTGTGTGTGTGTGTGTGTGTGTGTGTGTGTGTGTGTGTGTGTGTGTGTGTGTGTGTGTGTGTCCCTGTGCTCTGACCCATGCTGTTGTTGTGTGTCTCATGTAGTGAATGTTGCTGGATGAGGGCAGGTGAGTACTTCACAACAAGTAAGTACATGGCATTCTCAAGAAGAATGTCATAATATCAGTAATCGTAGCAGAACTGATCAAATTAAAATGAGCTCACCAGATATGATCCATCGATATATGTGATAAGTCAAAACTAAATCTGTAAAAAGACAGCGGCCCAGAGGTGGACAAGGTCCAGATTGTGCCAGAGATTATAGATACAGAGATGCAAAGCTGAGCAGAGAATGTTGCTGATATGGTTTAATGAATATCACATTATAAATATATATATATTTTTCAGATATTTCAAATTGAGCAAAGTAACCTGTAAAATAATCATCACACACAACCCTTCACTGTGTTTTGTCACATTTTTCTTGTAAATCATTCACTTTAACGGCACCATATTGGAAGACAACAAGCTAGCATTATCTTATTATCACAATATGATACCTACCAGTTAATAAAATATTGATTTATTCTTCAGCCCTCATAAACTGCAAGCAGGCACAAAATCTACATGCAATAAACTAATAAACTACTAACTAAACTAGTTGCCAGTGTAACTTCTCTCACATCTGTGTGTTAACTATGGATTGGGAGTCAGATATGGTTAGCTAGCTTAGCATAAGACTGGAGTAAGCTACTGTCTTCACTTTATCTCTGTTGATCAACAGTTACAGTAACTTCCCTAAAACTACTGTATGCTGTGTGTATATTTCAGTTTATGATATAAGTTGTTTAATTTGTATGCAGCATGTTAATTAACAAGCTTTAGAGGTGCTGCTAGGTGTATTTTTTAACTCCTGAGACAGGCTAGCTGTTTTCCCCTCCTACCATACTTTATGCTAAGCTAGGCTAAAACACTCTAGTTCCATACTAAACACGCAGCAAGTGAGATTGACGTCAAACAGCATATTTTCCCAAACTGTTTTAAAGCTCACAGTAATTGAAACATATTTTATTGCCAGTGTTGCTTTTATAACCAGCTTGTTCCATAGTAATGTAATAAAGTATCAGACAGCTGTAATTCAGTAGCATGTCGCAACAAAGTTTGTCTGTGTCAGCTTTTTTCCCCCTCTCCATATGTCTTAGAGTATTCAGAACTAACTCTGTCCTCTGTCTCTCTGCTCCTTCTCCATTCCTTCCGTGTCAAAACCCAACTGCACTGCCTCCCCTGAAGCAAGCGACGCGTCCTTTGGAAACATGAGTTAGGACTCCAGCGTGGAGAAGGAGTGCTTCGAGGGGAGAACAGGAGGAACACTGGAGGGATACAAGACACTCCTTCACATCTGGGATAACATCAGTGAACTTTTTCCCTCCCTGAGTGGAATACACAGTATTTGCACTGGGATTTTTTATTTTTTATTTTACTCGTGCATACTGCTGCACGGACATCATATTAAGCAGGTGTGTAATTGTGGCTTAACTCACCCAAAACTTAAATATATTCATACTAGGCCTATACAAATGACATTTTCACATGTTCAAGGGTCTGTCCCTGATTACGACTTTGTTGTCCAAACAGGGTACTGACCCTACAGTAACTGGGCCCTATCCTGGGTGAAGGAAAAACAAAAACACTCTGAAAAATCTGATTAATATTTGAATATTTGTGATTAATGTTTGAATATGCAATTATTTTAAGCCTGCTTACAGTCTCTGAAAACAGAAACAAAAAAACAACTTCAAAATCCAGACTTCCTTTGCCTGGTTATCCCAGTCTGATGTTTCTCTATTGGATCAAGTGCATTTGTTTATTTATTTAATTGTGTTGGCAGAAATATAAAGGTACTACATAAATATACTGTACATAAAAATAAATCGTGGCTAGCTTGGGGTAAACGTCAGTAGCCAAAATGCAACACTCTCAAAGGAACAGGCACAATATGGATCATAATGAAACCACATCCATACCACCTACATGCTAACAAAAATATGCAGCATGGATTGTAAAAGCTATCAGACTGTTTTCAGGTAGGCTACTGTTGGGTCCTCTTTCACACACACCTGAAACCTGCATCAGACCTGAGGGTGACTACAAGTTATGGATCCAATAGTATCACAGAAAATTGATGTTATATGTTTTTAACAAAATTAAAGAGTAACTTAATCCCTCCTGAAAATTTTGTTTTTGCTGACCTCTTGTGATTGAAGTTCTCACCTTGATGCAGTGACATCACTGTTGGGTGTGGTTGCAGATGCAACAGAGCACACTTTTGAACACACCCAACCACACCCATCAAATCAAGCTAGGTGTGGTCAGAGGTGGAACTTTCGACCAGAGAGGGCAGTGAAACACTGCTGTTAAGTTACTCTTTAAAAGGGCGCTCCAATGATTACACAAGTCGGGGAACAACAAGTCCTAGTGCATATCAAATTATTATGTTTTGTAATGCCTTTCATAAAGTTGTAAACTGAGAAGGTTGTTATAAGAGTTACAAAAGGTTCATTTTCTGCACAGAAACTGTCCTGGATGAATCATCTTTACAAAGGATTAGTAACCCTGCTGGAAAATATCAGGATCTGTTAGTCAAAAAATACTGCCTGTGTACATCAAAACAACTCCCAGGGTGCATTTCAGTAAAAACATCCAATCACTGGCCTTATAATTCTCTATATGCACTAATAACAATGAGTGGAAAAAAACATTATGTATTTAAATCCACCTTCCAAACTGAAATAATTCAAACTGATAGACATAATGTAAATCAACAGAATCCTTACATTGTTCAGGACACTGTTTCTATGTAGATGATATTACAAACACAACTATTTGAAATGGGAATTCACAGTGGAGAAAAATCCATCTGGAGCCAGGGACTCCTCACATTTCACAACAACTTAATTAGACTCTCCGTCCCTGGTAAATACATCCATACCTCCAGTTTGTAACACAAGCTTTCTGTCGAACATTACATAGTCTTCAAACCCAGGCTAAGATAACCCCGATGACATCATCAGGGTTATTTTTTTTAAGTTCCTGCAGTGTGACGGACGACATAAAAACTGACGTGTCTGTGTAAAATCAGTGGAGTGCCCCTCCAGTCAGAGTCACATTGCTGTTTTCTTTATGATGGCCCCCTCAGGTCAAAGTACACCTACTTTTTACCACCGGCTGATGCTGTAAAAAGGCAAAGAACCACCATCAACATCATCTTTTTTTTCCTGTTCATTTGTAGTCTGATCGTGAGCACATAGATCTTCACTGCGATGAAGAACATCCACAAACATCTACACCATCGTCTGCAGTGTGTATGTACATACACATATACTGCACATGTTTACTGAGCATGTCCGTCTTTTCTACTTGAATACTCTGCAGAGTTCCATATGGAGGATTTGTGAGAGTTGCTACTGTACGATACTGTAAACAGGAGTGAAACAGGACCTCGATATAGGAAATATTTTGTGTGTGAGCTGTTTTTCATTTAAGACCTTTTAGAACAAAATAAATCTAGTTTAATGAATGCAAATGCCTCCTCAGCGTGGGATTATGAATTGCTGATGTGTCAGGTGGGAGATCCTGTTCTCTTCTATGCTGTAGGGATAAACTTTAATGTTATCACAACTTTCTATCTACCTCCTCCACTTTCTTCTCCATCTCTCCCGACCGCCCCCCCTCAGAGGATGTAACCTTCTCCACGCAGCAGAGACCTGCAGACAGATGAAGAAGACTCTGATTTATTAGGAGTCCGAAACAGACAGGTGTTCGTTGATGATTTCTCTCTTCCTCTGTCTCCTCCCCTCACAAACTCCACCGATGGCTGTGCCCTTGGGCAACTCCTGACTTTTATTTTATCTCTCCTCCTCTTCCTCCTCACCCTTTTCACACATTTCTGTACTCTCTCTCCTCCCTCTAAATATCTTATTTCACTTTTGTCATTCTTATATTTTTTTTAAGTGTACACGCTCTCTCCTCCTCTCCTCCCTCCCTTTCCTCTCTCTTGGCCACATTCATCTTCTGATTGTTATGATTGCTGTGCGTTCCTCTGCCATGGCCTGCAGGAAGAGTGAGTTAGTACATGTCAGCGAACACAGGTATGCACTGTGGACACCGGCTGGCTCATTCACTGACTGCTGGAGCAAAGAAGGAGACGCTTGCCTGCACGAGCTGCATAAATGAAGCTCCAAACGAGCTACGAGGTAACGATGCAGCAAACAAGACGCTGCAATATGGCACGTGGAGGAGACTCACCCTAAAAATTGCCCAAAAACAACTTATTTAAAAATATTGCATTTCTGAGAAGTCAAGTATGATGCAGATAGAGCTGGGTGATGAAATTAATAGCATATTAACAAGAATATGTTTGCAATATATTGATACACTGTATATCACAGTATGTACAATACAGGCAGTCACATACAATAATTAAATTGAAGTTCAAAGCAAGAAATTGTTACATCTGTCTGCGTAAATCAGAAAAATCCTGAATTATGCAATAAGATCATTTCCTCAGGATACCACGCCACAGACTGTTAATAATTTTGAATGATTGCCCATCCTTATTTAATATTTAATATTGGCAACAAAAATCAGAAATCAGATGAAGACAGCCTTAGTTCATCAATATTAATATTCTAACCCTATTAATAACCACTTAAACCTCATTAACCCCTCAGTCATCGGTCATTTCAAAGATATGTTGTACAGCAAAACATTATTCAAAGTTCATTTTAAATTCTAGCAGACCCCTTAGTTTCCACAAAGATGAGAAATATGTCTGGTTGAATAAAAATGTCTACAAATGTCTGTGTAAATTCTGCAGAGGAGTTCTATAATATTTCCATTTGATGGTTGGCCAAAAACAAAACAAGTTTAAATGCACATCACTGACATATCACCTTATATCCTAATCATAATTTTATTTTACATCACAACTTTATTCAACCAAAAGGAAATATTTCAAATTGCGCGGTCACTGTTGCCACTTTAAAATATTGTTTTGTTTTCTCAGTGAGAATAGTGACACAAAAGGAAAATCACAAACAGCGCTCAAGCCTTTAGCGAGCTGTTTTGCCCTAACAGAAAGGGGGACAATTAGACGTCCACCACTGCCAAGTACATTAGTGTCCTGCGGTAAGCCTCCAACTCTCATAAACACACACACACGTCTCGCACCACCACCATTCTTATCAAGTTTGATTAGTGAATATAGTTGATAAAGCAGCAAACGGGGAGCACTGGAAGGGATGAGAGAGTTCAAGCATGCTGCAGCAGCTTCTCTCTGTCTCCAACTCCACAGTTTGACGTTTAGTGAAAGCTGCCTGCAGAAATGTGCACACACACACAGGCATTTCTAGTGATGCCTCAGCAGACACACAGTGAGGCAAATACATACATACAGTACATGCACAAAGGGCATATACAGCATGCAAATGTGCATGTTTGCATGCAAGGATTTGTGGTTGTTTTGAATTTGAATGTGTTAATGCAGAGCTCACACATTCAACTGAACACACATGAATTGTGTGCATGTATTGTTTTGCTGATAAGGTACACCAACCACCATCACAGATGCACACGCACATTTTTACTGCTACACACTCCCACTGAGGAGGAACTTTTTTCTCTCCAAGTGTGTCTGCTCCCTCTCTCTCTGTTTCTGTCTCAAAGCAGGTGCTGAAATGAGACACTAAATAACTATTAGAGTTAGAGGAAGGGCAAGAGAGGGGGAGGAGAAAGAGAGAAAATGAAAGAGCTCTTCCCAACAGTAGCAGAGAGAGAGAGAGGGAGGGAGGGGAAAGGAGCGAGAGGGAAGAGAGAGCAGAGGAGCTTAGAGAAGGGATCTGCATTGTAAGTAGTTCTGAGAGCAGCAAGTGGTGGCTGTTTTTCAACCTGTTTTTGTCTTCCGGAGGAGGCTGAGAACAAGTAGAAGAAGAACAAGAAGAGGAAGAATCAGGCAGAAGAGCACAGATCTGAAAAGTCTGCGTTATAAAACAAACAAAGAAGCCGAGAGAGGAGAAGGGAAGAAAGAAGCCGGGAGGAACACAAGGCAGCAATGGATAGCAGAGTGGCTCAGCCTGACCCTGGGATGGCCTGGATTCACACACTGCTGCTGGCCACCATCCAGCACACACACTAGCCTGCTAACACCAATGAGGTAGAGTACTAAAGAATAGCAAGTCTTGCACACAAAAATGACCAAAGCAGAGAAATTCATTTCATGTTCTTTTGCTGCTGGGAGTGAAAGTTGAGCTGTGTCTTTGTGCACTTGGGAATAAGTAGTGCTGTGCAGCTGGTCAGGTGCATTTCTCTGACAGCATATATGCTCTGAAAACAAAGGTAGATTGTCTTCATTTGGGTTCCAGGAAACAGCTATGAGAAGGATTATCGGGTGGCAAACACAGGATTCTTTTTATGTTGTTACATTAAACCAGCTGTTTAAATCAGTTCATTCCATATATGCACGTGCATTGTAAAGGATTAAAATGTGAATGTTTAATGTTGTTTTCAACCCGTAGCCTGCACCCCAAAAAAAGTTCGAATCCAGCACAAGTAGATGCATAACTCCTGCCAGTGGGATCATCAACTTCACTATTCATCATTATTATTTATTCTCTTGGAAGAAGTAGCTGCTTGCATCTATAATGTTTCCAGCAGCTCCTTAGGCAGTGCAAGAGTGAGGTGAGCCTTGAATGTGATGGTTACAGTGCAGCAATGAGTTGTTGCAGAGCGGGGCAGGTAAGTGCATGTCTGGAGTATGCTGGATGAGGGGTTGTTAAAAAACTGTACATGGCTGAAACTTGGCGCTCTGTTCTTCTTCATGGGACATTTTAGCATAAGACTCAAAACTTCTTCTCTTCCTGTAGCTTCGGGTGAAGAAAGAGCCTTGCTTTGTTAGATGAGGAGTGTATGTAGATCTGTGTGCATGCTTGTATTAGTTCATACATATGTACAGCGCACACAGTGGTTTGGGTTTTCTCTCACCCTGAGCTGTTTACACTACTTTATGAGGGATAAACAAGAGTGCAAGGTTATGATTTTTAAGTCAGAGCTCAGAAGTTGCTCCCTTCTTCCTGTTGTGACTCACATGTGAAACAGACACACACAACACGGTCCAGACCTTTTCTCAACATCTTCCAAACTCCATCAGCCAGAGGCCGGGCCGAGGTGACGGCTGTCTGCCGTCCAGATGACTAAGTGCCTTGTCATGTCAGTTAACTGCTGCTGCTGATGGGTGTCTGAGTGTATGGGTAGTCTGAAGGTCCATATTTTGGCTGGAGCACAAATAGATAGCTGTGGGTGTTTTCTGGATTATCTGATTTACTACGGTATGTCTGACTCAAACGCACCACCTGTGCAATGGGCAGACTTGAACCAGCGCAAAGTATAAATCAGGACCTTGAACTGTTTTACTACACTTTATTACAGGCTGGAGATCCCCTGTACGATGGCAGACTTGTGATAACAATTTTTTATTTTTTTTTTGTAGTTCTTACGTTGGGAAAAAAAAGGGGAGATTTAGGATGACTGATTTCTTTAATCTGTGATTGAATTTCCAGCCTGTAAGCACATTTCTGTACATTTGATTTCTCTCTGCATTCCTGCTCATATCACACACACATTTATAACTCACCTTACCACAGGGCCCCTCCCTCTTCCCACTTCCTCCCTCCCCCCATATGTCTGGAGAGCACCTGCCCCATCACCTGCCACTCAGACACTGGCTGTCTGAGCATGTGTGTGTGTGTGTGTGTGTGTGTGTGTGTGTGTGTGTGTGTATGCTGTTGGGAAGCAATCCAGGATGCCACACCTCAACCTCCTTCTACCCCACACCTCCCTAACATCCCCCAGGTAACCTTGCATGCAAATGCTACCTGTGCCCCCCTCTGGTATTTACATTCACGTGCACACACTCAGCTGCAAACCTAAGTGTGACTGTCTCTGCTCTGTGTTTTTGTACTGACCTGTTCTTAAAAGTAGGCTAAAATCATTAGGCATCATTGGCTGCGAGCAACCTGCCCTTTGAACATCAGTGACACTGATATTTTGAGGAGGCCCCTGTCACTTTCCCAGTCTTTTTGGCTCGTGGCCTAAATAGCAGCGGCCTTAATAGCCCATAATAGCAGTCCTTGCTCTTGCACGTGCATAGCTGAGTTTCTTTGTTTGTCTCCGTCCTTGGTTTGGTGGTCAATTTCAGAGGAATGAGCTTGCAGAGTCATTCAGGGAATGTGGAAAAGTGTATCTGTGTCTGAGGGTCTCATCTGGGGGTTTGGGCACCTCTGAAGTTGGACGTGTACATGTCTTCAAACCTGGACTATCAAACAGACCACCTACTGAGTTAAAAACCTGTGCATTCACTTAATAATAATATAGTTAGTGTGACGGCTTTGACTTGTAAGTAGAAAAGCTGCTTTTCTAAGACGACCGGAGATCTCCTTAAAAGCACAAACCATTCAGTCGTGAGGCAGCAGTGCACGGGCTCTGTCATTTATTAGTTAATCTGCGTGTCAGAGAATATTTGGCCCATACATGAAGGTTAAAACTCAAGCCCAGAGGCGTTGTGTGCTGAGTACTGCTCCGGCTGTGCTGCTGCACACCTGTCTAGCACTGTAGCCCTTGGGTAATTTCACATTGTGACTTGGCCAATACGACGTGGTGTGTGTTTCACATTTGTACTCGTGTGAGATAATATGTTTCTGGCTCAGGAGGTTTTGCCTCTTCTCAAGTATGTTTGTTTTTTTGCGTCTCTTTGCTCACAAACCAGGTGTTGTTCTTGAGTACAACAGCAGCAACTCTTTTTCAGCATCTTAGCAGTTTAGGTCGCTTTCAATTCATCGCTCTAATCCTGGTGGCGCTGCTGGTATTTGGAGTTTGGTTTTGAATAGTTTACAGCTTCAGCTCTGGGCTAAAGTGGAACTGTTTCTGGATGGTCAACCCGTTAAAAGGTGTGTTCCACTTTTACCCGATCACGTTTCAAAACAACAAGCAGCCAGTGGATGGCTTGTCCATACCTGTCCAGATAATAAAAGCAAGAAGTATGGTGGGGGTAGAGGGGTGAGGAGAAACTCCTGGTGCTCAGCTGAGAAAAAGTGGAGCAGAGAGCTCGAAAACAGAGATGAAGAGAGCATGAGTGAACAGATGAATGCAGGAGATGCATCAGCAGTTTGTTGTAAAGTAGGTCAGCCTCTTGAGATCACAGTGGCAGAGGATCAGATTGGAATCAAAGTGCTCTGATTGACAGTTTGAGTACAGCCTCCTTCCTTTTAGATGAATTAAAACCAGAACCCTGGAATGAAACCACAGTATATCAGCACACCAATGAGACACCTTATTTTAGTGTTAGTTACTACAAAGCTTCTATGATTGGTCGATCAACAGAAAAGTAATCACCAGTTACTTTAATGGATTAAAGGATAAGGCTCGGCATTTCTGGTTGGCATATGACTTTAAACATTTAAAGGATAAAGTTGGTGATATTTTATATTTTCTTGTTGTCTACAAGTCACATGAAAAGACAAAAACCAACAATGCATTAGTCTGTCTCTCAACACTTTCCTAGCCTGTCTTTGGCCCTCAGCCCCAAGTCCATTAGTGTCTACTGAAGACATAAATCTTTAAAAGCAGGTCAAAATATAGGAACAAGAGACTAGGTCATTCCCTAAAACGGCTGGGCATTGTTGTTGTTAGCAAATACGACTCAAAAAGGAATGAACAGTGCAGTTTTTTGGGAACTATTTTCATCTGCGGAGTAATACACATTTCATGTTATAGTGAGTATTTTCAACAGCAGGATGGTGTATGTAGGATTGATATTTTTTAGACAACAATGGAGCTCTATGGCACAGAGGAATGATATATATCCAGGTTTGCTATACACATACTTGTACAGGATCAATTAATTGTTGGTTTTGGTCTTTTTATACGATTAATTGGCCAAAAGAAAAATACAGAAATCTCTAGCCTTAATCCTTTAAATGTTTAAGCTCTTAATCTAACAAAATTTCCCAAAATTTGATTCTTTAATGCGAGGATTTCCTGCTTTATATCTGTTTCATCACTGTAAATTAGATATCTTTGGGTTTTGGACTGTTGGTCTGACAAAGTGAAATTATGGGGCCTTGTGAAATATTATACTGGCTCATCACTTTGATTCAGCAGTAAGATCTCTTAATGGAGAAATTGTTGTTAATAGCTGTATGAAATGGACTCATGTTGTTTGTAAAAATCGCTTTGGGTTTCTGAACATACTGCTCAAGCAACATAGTGGAAGCTAACAGTCTCTAAGATGGATTTCTAACATGTTGGATTTAACTTTTCATATGACCATGTAACCTGCCAAAACATCCTAAATCAGCACTCCTTTTCTTAGAGTCTCTGCTCACATGCAGACAACCATCATCTGTGAGAAGGTACTGATTATGAGATTTTCTGGATTTACTGCGTGTTGGATCCTTGGCCCTCCATCGACTTGGTAGCTTTTGCGACTTATGACAAAGCACCATAATTAGACCAGGTTATTTCCATACGTTTGTCAATAGCTCCTTTGTGTCTTTACTATTCTGGCTGTATGCTGCGTGTCAGCTTATCTGACTGCAGTTGTTATGGTGGCAGAGTAAAGCCGGGGGAAGGGGAGGTTAAAGGTCCAAAAGTCTTGGCGTTTACATGTGAGATGGTCACCATTTTTTCAGGCTTTTAAATGAGAGATTACTGTTTGTCTGTGTCTGTTAGCGGGAATCCTCCTGGGTGAGACAAGGTCAGGGAAGGCCTCTCTACGTCTTGTCGCTTTCAATCAAAGACAGATCTCGAACACACACTCGCATTCAGGTGGGCCTTGTGTGTGTCATAGCTTTGTGTGATTCTAAGGCAGGTTGTCAGTATGCATCTTCGTAGTGTCTCGGAAGGTCGTGGGTACGTTGCCTGAGGCTGTGGAGGAGGATTAAGAAGACCCACACCATGTGTAAACATTTGGGTAGCCCCCACCACCAGCACCACCACCCCATCCGCCCCCTCTGTAGCCTCTGGGGTGCTCACCTGTCTCAGTGGGTGGAGGCTGGAAGACGAACGAATACCAAGAAACTCCCTGACCTGAATTCACTCAAGCATTCTCACACCATTCAGGCGTCTGATCTTTTAAAAAAAATGCAGCTTAGTGCGTCACCTTGACATCTGGTGTGCTTTCTCTGATTGGAATTTGAGTCTCGCTGAGGAGTTTGTTTTGATTGAGAGATTTAGATGAAGCCCATTAAAATACCAACAAGATACTGCCTGGCTTTCCATCCAGGTATTTAATGTGTACCTTTGAAATGTTGCACAAAATATAATTTAAGTTATGTGCCATCAGCTCAGCTTAATCATTCGATTAAACATCCACAAGAAGAAATGGAAAGTATTTCAAGAGTTGATATGGAGTAAGCGTAACTTTATCATCCAATGGTTCACCTAACAAGCAGGGAGACACATGGGAGATAGAGTTTACCGTTTCAGAAAATCCAAAGCCACATCATTTATTAACAGAAAACCTGCCTTTCTCAAACAAGCATAGTAACTTACGGCATAATGTTTGAATTTTATCAACAAGTTCCCAGTTGCCCTTGCATTAAAATAATTGGATGGAAAAACATTGCGAAAATTTGAGGCTTAGTTATTTTAGTTCCACAACCTCCAATAACTCACCATAACTACACAGCCTGCTCCATCATTCAGTAAACACAAGATTATGTTGATATATTCTGCACTGAAAAGTAGCACGAACACTAATATTTTTTAAATCTTTTATGACATTGTACTGTTTATACTTCCATATGAACAGTTGAGTCTCATCACTATCCCAGCAGTGATAGTAAACTGGTTTTGCCCAGAAGGGTGGTTTTCCTAGAAGTGACGCTGAATGATGTCATGTCTTGTCTCGGCAGACAATGCTGGGCTCTTTAGTCTACTGCTTGGCAATTAGTGGTCTGATGCGACCAAGTTAAACTGCGATCTCACACACACACATGAGCTGGTCACACCACACTGTGAGGACACTCCAGTCTGTCTGACCAAACACACCAGACTAACGCTCATGAGGAGGAACGGTGCGGGGGGGGGGGGGACATAGTGACGGTTTCCACAAAGACTGATCAGTGTTAGTTACAATAGAAGTTGGTTCATCGCCCACACCATATAATATAGGTTACATGATGATGTTTTCAGTATTATCGCCTGAAAATAAGAAGCGTTTCTTTTGGTCCACTTCCGCCGTGTTGAGCCACCATGTGGAGGGACAAACTAAACTCTGGCTTTAAAGAGGGCCTTTCACATTTATTACATATTTCATGGCCAGGATGGTTTCTCCTTCAAGCTAGGAAGAAGAGGGTGAGGTGACAGGGTTGCAATCACCATCTACATCGATACCACTATGTCCTGCGCACTGCTCCTTTAAAAGCTGATATGTGTTGCATCAGGGGTCGCCTCGTTGTAGCAGCGTCCATGTTTGAGCAGCTGAAAAGTGAGTAGGAAGCTTGGGAACTCTAACATTGTTGGAAATTATTTGTTCCACATCGCACAAGAGGAAGGAAGACTTTTAACAGTGTCACTCTCCTGGCATAAGATTTGCTTTAGTTTGGGAAACATCCACTGAGAATCGTTGTGATTCAAATCAACAAACTTCACAACGTTACACAAAGTATTTTCACCAGATCTGAATCTGAATCGAGATACAGTTAATCTCAATCTGTGACATCTTGAGGAAGGAGACAATCAGCTGTGCTACCAACCAGATCCACAACATTGTGGATGGCTGCAGTGTAAATATACATACTCACAGTCTGCCACAAAAACCAATAAGCCTGGTGATGTTTTTTAAATTTTGTTATGCACTTCTCTATCTTTCATTGCTTTCTGACTTCACTACTCTGTCTGTGGCACTGAGCCCAAAGCCTACTGAATCCTAGTGAAGACATAAATGTTTAAAGATGAGTCACAAACTTTCATTTTTAAAACCTAAAACAGCTGGCCGCTGTAGTTTTAAGTAAATGTCATTCAAACAGGAGTAAATATTGAGTTTTATTGGGATTATTTTCAGCTGCAGATGAATACACATTTAGAAAGCAGACTGTACCTGGCCTGTAATAAAAACCCAATGATGTGAAAGATGAGCTTTGATTGGTGTCAGTGCTTTATAAACTATTTGTAGAATTTTGAGGTTCATTCTGTAGTTTTGGTGAAAATTAAGATTTCTAGAAGATTGTTTTCTGAGTTTAAAAATCAGAGGAAAGAGGCTAATCACAGCCCTGACATGTGACCTCAGTCTAGGGGTTGATATTTGAATCATAATGTTGGTATCTGACCCAAGCAGATACCAAATCAGCCCTGCAGGTCCACACTGAGCCGACTGTTTCCAGGGAAAGATATCTCATCAGACAGCTGAGAATTTGTTGAGTCATTTATCAGAAGTAAAACCCACATCCACACATGATTATTAGTATTAGTTAACGACTCTGGAACAGATACATTATGATGGTTTTCCTCCTTCCATCATGCCGCTGTAATCTGTGATACTATCACACGCCCTCACATTAGAAAAGTAAACAATGTAGAAACATTTTCTTCACCTTCATGAACCACAAACAGTTCCAACAGTGAATCCATTTGTTTTAACACCCTCATCTCCCCCCCCCACCGGCAAACATCAAACAAACTTTAATTATGCGATTACACAACATTTGGCTTTGTCGTGAAGCTGAATCAGCAATGGCTTTATGCTCATATTCATGCGATACACTCCATTTAAGGATTATTTTCAGACCTTCAAGATGAAAAATATCACAATTAGAAATGCTCCTCGTATGGCTGCTGGCATTAAAGGCATGCGAGAGTGTCATTCATTAACGGCTGTATGCAGACATGGCGTCTTAGAGCAGCCTAGTGAAATTACAGGGGGAAACACTGGCAGCAAAGTCCATAACAGTCACAAATAACACCCTGCTGTGACAAGGGAAATTACACGTCTTTGGAATTGAAATTTTAAAAGCGTGATATAATTGTATCAGTGCAAGGAATGTGAGTATGTGTAATCGGATGCTTTCATGTTTTGATAAATGTGGTGGTGAGGCTTATTGTCAGTTTTTGGGATCTTTGAGGTTTCTTGATCAAATGAGCAGATTACTAATTTCATACAAAGAGCGTGTTGATTTATGACGACTCGGCTGCTGGTGGAGGATTATGTGAATGTTCATTTATTAGGATGCTGCTGAAAGATGAGACGATCATGGAAATTAAAAAGCAGTTTTTCTAGATGATACATGAGGAAATAATTCATATTTAATGTCTTATGTAGATAGAGGTAAGTAAAGTTTGGTTAATACTGTACATCTACAGCAGGATTACACTATAAGCAGCCACTAATCACGTCCAGACACCAATAAGCTTGTGTCATTGTGCAGCAGTGGTCTGGATGTGTTTATATGGCTCAGTGGCTGCACTATATGAGTGGATCAGTATAAGCAGTTCCCACACCCTCTCAGGTGTCCTGTGCTCAGGGCAGCCTGGCCCAGGCACACAGATAAAGGCTGCCTTTGTTTGCAGGAGGGAACAGGTAACCATTTGTGCCTGTACCACTGTGTGTGTGTGTGTGTGTGTGTGTAAGCGTGTGCACTTGTGTTTGTGTGTGTGCATGCATACATGCATGCAAACATGTGTGTGTGTGTGTGTGTGTGGAAGAGAGAAACAGAGAAAGATAGGAGTAACTGAGAACAGGTGTGGCTTTTCAACAGCCTCATATTCACCGCATACAGCACATGTGCGCACAATAAAAGGTAAACTATGATTTTCAGTCTGTGATTCTCCAGGCAAACAAACACCACATAAACAAAGTCATACTTTCAGAAAAAGCATTCATTTATGCTTTTATCCTTTAGATAATCCTTAAGAGACACTATGAGACACCTACATTACAGTTTAATGCCATACTTCTAACTATAAAATATCAAATATATACGTATCTCATAAAGATTTAGTGTGGCAGTATGATAATTATACTCTAAATTACAAATAAAATGCATTATTGGAGGGTATCGTTTCTTTTTATTATCTACGACAAAGAACCTGCTGTGTGTGTGTGTGTGCGGTTGCGAACAAACAGAATAAAGAGATAAAAAAGTTAACAATTAACTTTCACACAATGTGACCTTCTCTGTGCCCCAAATTACACACTATACAGTACATTAATTGTGTGTTTTCAGAGTATGTTGCAGGAAAAATGACATCCTAAAGCGTGCCTAAAAATGTCAACATGCAGACTAAAGTCACTTGAATTTTAAGTGTTGATTTAGTAGATAATATCCCACAATGCAACACAAAGAAAGTAGGGGAAGATCTGTGACCACTTTGAAAACCTACTAAATGTAGTGAGACTATCAACTGCTGTTTCTAAGGACAAGGGTCAACTTTAAATCTTTCAATAAATTTTCTTCTTCATGGAAACTAACTGCCAAGCTGGTGTACTGTCAAGATGCTGCACTGTCACTAGGACACAGCCACTTTTTTTCAGCTATTGTGGCTAAGCTAACTTCATGCTACACAGTAAAAAAAAAGTCAGCTGTGGTTGCCAGAATTTTATCGTAATAAATATGGTATTATAACCGTTTCTGATATTACAGTAATATGGTATTAGTACTGTTAATTTCATGTTTAAGGTTGGCGTTTTATTCCATATTTCAAAATGTCTGTAGACAAATTGAGATGAAAAACTGTAATATTACAATAAAATGAAATTAGTATGTAAATATTACAGTGTTTTACTGTATAATTAACAGTTTCTAATATAAAATGCTACTTTTTTCTGTATAAATTCCCATAAAATGGTCTATAATTAAAGGTTTTGAACAATGACTACTGTATACAGGAAAACACAGTCATACTTCATGGCATATTTTACAGTCCTTTTACCGTCATGGTTTGGCAGTTTTTCACCATAAAATCTACAGACATTTTTTACAGTGTAGGCAAATGCTATCTATACTACTTTATTCACTGAAGTAAAGCCAGTTGGCTAAGATGTTTCATCTAAGAGAACAAAGGTTTATAGCTTTTGCCAAATATAAAGTCTTGAGAACTGTCCAGAAACACAAAAAAGCAACTTTTTCAAATAAGTTACCAATTAAATTGTTTTTTAATGAAAAAAACTTCAAATGGTGGACTGATGGCTATACATATCTCTCTCTGTCTGTGTGTGTGTGTGTGTGTGTGTGTGTGTGTGTGTGTGAGTGAGTGTATGAGTGTGTTGTGGCCTGTCTACACCCTCTGAACAAATAAATAGATAGTTAACTGACATTCACACAGGAAACTTGCCTTGGATAGGCTAAATGCTACAGTAGAGAGCTAACTGCTTCACTAAAATACAAAAGTTTAAGATATAGAACCTAGAAGAACAAACACTAAAGCTGCTTGACCTGTAATTTACATTTTATTTAATTGCAATAAATAAATAAATAAAACGTTCATAGTTCAGCTTTTAGAATAATTTGAATAGAAAAGGACACATACAAATGTATGTAACGGTGAAACGTGACTGAATTAAATAATATAAATCCAGTTCACCTCTGCATACCTCTCTGCATACGTATGAGTATGTGTGTTGTACGTTAGTATCTGTACAGTTCCTTTTACCTGGTGTTTAAGTCAGAAGTTGAGGATTACCTGTACAGGAAGCAGGAGGGTAAGAAGAGACAATGTGTGTTTTAACAGCTGTCAGGAGGGTTTTAAAAACACTCACTTTAAATATTCAATCAGAAAAGATGCCTGCTAGCAAACTTGGGTTGACAGGAAGGTACACCAGAAACCAGTTGAGTACAGAACTCAGGTGAAAGGTGAGAGTGCTGAGGACGTGCTCTCTTCCTCTGTCTGTCTGTCTGTTGTGGTATCCTGTCTGGAGTTGGTGTGTATGTGTGTGTGTGTCTAAAGATGTTAAATACAGGGGCTGAATGCTGCATGTGGAGAGGTCTTTAATTAGAGCAGGAAGACACGGCTCAGGAGACACACTTAAGTGTGTGTGCATCCATGCAGGCACATGTGTGTCTGTGTGTGAAGACTGGGTTTGACTGTGAAACATCCTGCACGCGCCGATAGTTTCAGGGTCCATTTTGCTAATTCCACGAGTGTCTGCTCAGTGTGTGTGTGTGTGTGTGTGTGTGTGATAAACATCTTAAATTAGGTTGCATGAATCCTAAAAATATACAGAAGTCATCTCAGAAAGTCATTCCTCTACTTGCCAAATCACAGACCCTTTGAATAGTTCACGAAACTTGCACAGCACTGCTTACTGTTCATTATAAGTGAATATGCTGTGTAACAGTCGATCGAGTCAGTGGAATCCTCTAGCGACACTAAGCCAAGCTGCTAACACTGACTTGTGTCCAGTCGACCATATTTGGTTGCAGGATAAGTGGTTTGTAGATTAGCATACCAGTTTATCTTTTTTGAAGAAACCTATCAATACACTGTCAATCCATTTTCACTAAATTGATTTTCTGGTTGGGTCAGAAAAGTTTAATCCATTTATATAAATACATACTCGTTGGAAACTCAAGCCAATTCTTTTAACCTGTTCAAGTGGTTTAAAGGTGCAGTGTGCAAGATATAGGAGGATCTATTGGCAGAAATGGAATATAATACTCATAATATAATACTTTTCAGAGAGAGAGAGATTCCAATATGTTGAACCATCATGTTTCTACAGTTGCCCAGTCCAGGTAGACAGGTTTTTCTTACACACTTTGAAAGGCAGGGTGAGGCAAGGGTTTTGCAATCTCCAGTCTCACTGCTGGATGCCACTAAATCCTACACACTTGACCTTTAAGTGAGCAGATCTTAGGTTTTGCAAATATGTACAAATACTTTTGAGAGGAAATACTTTCCTCTACTCAGAGGACATCTTCTGGGAAACAATGATGTTATTCACCCATGGCTATTTTTGCTTTTTGCAATGACCTGAAACAACAACAATGGCGAACTACCAGATTTTTACATGTGGTTAGTACTATATTGCCTTCTGCCAGAAAGTGTTACATAAATAAAGGTGAAGAAATATGTGTCACATAACTAGAAATAAATAATTAACTACTATTATTCGTGGTTTTGCATTCTCACAGTGCTCTTCTCTCTCTCTGTTATTTGATCGTTGATATATGATATCATAGTATGCCACTAGAATAAATAATATTAGATATATTTCTGTGAATCCTTATGACTAAACCTTCTTTTTTCTGTCTTTTGTGTCTGCAGGAGAAAACACCACAGACAACAGTGATTTTTAGTAAAACATATTCAATTGTTCTTTTCCCTCTCTTCTTCTGCAGCTCCCATGTGTTCGTTCAGCCATGCTCCCCGGGTATGGATTCTCACCTTTTCCTGATTTCCAACCGCACCTTCATGCTTTTCGCTGCAGAGGAGACAGTCCCAGCATGTGGATCCCTGGCTCAGGAGAGTCCCAGGCTCTGAACGAGGCCCAGGAGGAAAGGTCTCTCCTCCACCAGTGCCACCACAAGCATATCGCTGTATGCCAGCAGGAAACATTGGCTTTTATTGAGCTACAACCACCTGCGACTCCTAAACTAAACAGTCTTGGGTCTTCAAGGCCAGATATTATTCCGGACACACAATGCACAACACACTCCCTGACCCTAAATGGTTTCAGACACACATTAAATGAACTGAATGACATGCAGAACGGCTGCCACAGGACAGACAATGAGCATGAAACAACGTTGAATTTGAACTCTCATACACCTACGAGTGACAGCCAGCTTGAATGCCATAATGGCATCAGGACTTCTTTGCAGGAGCAGACTGAAAAACAACATACTGTCACAACAGTGTGTCGTCCTCTCCATGCAGCTCTTAGCCTCCCTCTGTCCCTCCCTCTGTCCTCTCTATACACAAACAGAGACTCCTGGGAATCTCAGTTACCTTGCTCTCCATCCTCACCTGATGGTCCTGGGTTTCAGAGCCCAGACTCTTGCCAGCCACAGAGGAGGACATCACAGGGTTCTCTGAAAGAGAAGTCTATCCGTAAGTGTGCCGACATTACAAGTTATACTCCGGAACCTCTTGCTCCCTTTTGATCTAATAATGTGATTTCCTTGTTTCCAGGGCGAAAGATGCAGGTTTACTCCCCAGAAAGCCTGAGCGATGAATCTCTCAGCAGCCCAATCCTGGACGCTGACTACATCTTCCCGGGACCTTTTGCATCTTTCCTGGAGGAGGACCTCAGTGGATTATCTTCACTGGAAGCCATTTCAAGTCCTTCATCCACAGACGGTGTTACAGATCTCCCAAACCTCAGTCATGATGATATTTTCAATCTACCTGCAGAACCACTGCAGATAATAGAGGACTCAGTACCAGGGGTGGGTGAAGACAATGGGAGTGTAGAGATGTCAAGTGCCACAGGGGGGAGCTTTTTGTCACGTTGCCGCCAAGGGGACCAAGAAAGGCGACGTTTCTCAGCTTCAGAGCTGATATCTAGACTGCAGCTGTCTCAGAGGAAGAACTCCTTCACCTTGAAGCTGGGAAAGTCGCTTTCTGCACGGGTAGCCTCCCGGGACAGACAGAGCTCCAACAACCTCAGCCCCAACCCAGACTGTGAGTAGACAACAGAACCAACATCATGGTGACATTTCGTTGAAAGGTAGTCCAAAAACCTAACCCAGTGACCCACCTAATCACATAGCACAATCACTGACATACCACAAAGACAATATAAGTATGCAGATAGGTTAAAAGAAAAAACAACTTAAAGTGTTCAGTGCTCCTTGCCAAGGATTCTCTCTACTAGAGTGATGGACACCATTATCTATCCAGCCTAATCATTGGGCCATATACAACATAATGGCCACAGTTCCTTTGGAGACCTTGTTTCGTGTCATACTCTGCTCTTTCCCCAGGTTTCCAGTGTCTCAAATAAAAGGCAGAATGGCAAAAAACTTGAAATTTAAAAAACTTAATTGTGTCAATGGTGGTGAAGGCCACTGTCCAACATCTCACTCATTTATTTCTTTAATGTCGCCCATGTTGTAGTTAGAGCGAGAACTCTTTGTGCTCACCATCTCTAGAGGGCATTGGTCACCATTTGCTCAAATCCTATTATGACAACATACTGCTTCCTAAAACAGTTTGTCAATTAATCAGTTACTCGATTGATGGATAATTAATACTATTTTTTTCAGAATCAACTAATCATTAAAGTAATTTACAAAAACTGCAAAACTGCCAGTGCCAGCCTCTGCAAATATTTTCTGTGTTTGATATCATTTTAAATTAAATATATTTGGGTTTTGGACTGTTGGTCAAACACAACAAGCAGTTACAAGACATTTTTCACATTCTCATTTTCTTCCATTAGGAGTTATTTAATTTATTGTATGAATTGAAACCATTATCAACAGATTAATCAATAATGAAAATAATCATGGGATTTTTGTTGCATGTGATCTTCTACCTCATTTCCTGTCACTGCTTATCTGTTTACTATCTAATAAAGGCTAAAATGTCTGAAAACATACTAGAGAAAAGACACATCTTGATATCCCTAAAGACTAGATAACAGTCTTTTATATAAAAAGGCATCCAGAAAGGCTCAAACTGAGAATACCACATCTTCAACCATTATTACGTGAAGTCTCTTGCTTCTCTCCTTGACCTCACACCTAAACCGTCTGCTTTTTGTTTAGATAAGTCCAACTCCAAGTACCGCAGCTCAGGAGGTTCTAGTGATAGTGCACCTCATAGCCCTGTAGGACCTCCACCTGTTCTACTGCCCAGCTGTGACAATGGTATGCCTTTGCATCGGTGGAGCTCAAAACTTGGGTAAATGTTGTCTTATAATATTTCAAGACAAAAACAACAAAGACTAAAGAACGTGTTGATATCAGCTCTCATTTTCTTTGCAGAATGCGAAAGAGGTCCATAGAGGAGGACTTGGGCATACTTCCAACTGTTGCTACTTCGAATCGCTTGTCACGGTTTTTGCCTAGTTGTACGTTCCCCTCACTTATCTGTTTACTTAATTAAACCAAAACTTGGTTGTATTTTCCTCTTACATCCTTTTTCACCCTCAATATTTCTTGCAGCTATTCTGTACCAGGAGTACAGTGACGTCGCCATCAACAGAGAGATACAGAGGCAGCAAGGGAAGGAGCCAGGCACAGAGGAGGAAGGGCTCAGGGATGAGGGGTCAGACGGGACCCCATCTCCTTCCAATCTGTCTCCATCCAGCTCCTTTCGCTCATCACGCGGCTCTGCTTTTGCGCTGTGGCAGGATATCCCTGATGTTCGAACCAGTGGGCAGCTGGACAACTTCAGCAACGAGGAAAGGAAATTACAGGAGGTGAAAGAGACATTTCATATTTTTCCACAGCTGATTTCTAGTTCTTGTACTGCAGAGGACTGGCTGACATACTGTATCCTCCTCAACCCAGGCAAAGTTTGAGCTGGTGACATCTGAGGCATCCTACATCCGTAGTTTAACAATCGCAGTGGACCACTTCATGTTGTCGCAGGAGCTCACAGAGTGTCTTGGAGCTCAGGATAAACAGTGGCTCTTCTCCAAGCTCCCTGAAGTCAAAGATGTCAGTGAGAGGTGAAGTAATATGCTGCTGATATGCCTCCGTCACTCTTAAGTCTTTGTTTTAACACTTAACGTTATCATGTTTCCTTCTTTGAGTGTATTCTCTGTATTGTCTATTTCTGCTTGTCTGCAGGTTTCTTCAGGATCTGGAGCACAGGCTGGAGGAAGACATTCTACGATTTGATGTGTGCGACATCGTCCTGGAACATTGCCCGGCTCTTCGAAGGGTTTACTTACCTTATGTAACAAACCAGGCTTACCAGGAGCAGACATACCAGCGCCTGCTGTGAGTTACTACTTTCACTGGATGTACAGTAAATCATCTGTTGGAGTCATCCGAACATATATGTACATGTACAGTATGCAGGTGCAATCTCTCTGTGCACACACCCATGGCTGTAGTGTATAAGGTCCAATTGTTTCATGCTGGATGTCCATAATTTCCTCTCAGGGTGTTCAGGTGTCATTTTACGCCAGCATGACTTAACTTGCACGTGGTTCATCTAGAGAAAGCTGAACATTTTTTGTCTGGGTAAAAAGCATGCTGGAATTTACACCCATTTTTACTAAAAGTCATTAAAGTGTTTCTCTAAATTTACTCGTCTTATCCTGTCAGGCACGAGAACCCTCGTTTCCCCGGCATCCTGGCTCGTTTGGAGGAGGACCCCATCTGCCAAAGACTTCCTCTGACCTCTTTTCTAATCCTCCCGTTTCAGAGGATCACGCGGCTTAAGATGCTAGTGGAGGTACACAATTAAACATTCACTGCAGAATTCATGTTCGCACTTGAAACCCAATTACATGAAACTGTAAATGGGGTAATATTTGGACCGGCTAGGCAATTTGCCGCAGCAGGTTTTTTCCCCAAGCAGTGCATAACAGGAGTGTTGTTTACCCTTTGGCACGTCTTCAAAACCGCCTTTATTTTTCAGAATATCTTAAAGAGGACGACTCCAGGCTCCAGAGATGAGGACACTGCCACGAAAGCTTTCAATGAGCTAAAAAAGGTGGTGATTATCATCCCTAATAGTCAGTTGGATGAAAACCAGTATTATCACTGGTGAGGCACAACAGTAATAACCATGTTGGTATGTGTCTTCTTAGATCATCAAAGAATGTAACTCCAGTGTGCAGTCGATGAAGAGGATGGAGGAACTTATTCACCTCAATAAGAAAATCCATTTTGAGGGAAAGGTGACTGAAGTCTTTCTGAATTGTTCATATTGTTTTAGCAGTGTTGATTCTCGATTCACTTTTATGTCTTCATCATTAATGTTTTTTTTTGTTTGTTTTTTTTTTACAGTGTTTCTTATTCAGCAATGTTTTTCCTCTCTCTGTAGATCTTTCCTCTGATCTCTCAGTCACGCTGGCTGGTGAAACATGGAGAACTCCTAGAAGTGGACACTCAGACAATGAGTATTTCTGGATCAAAGCTCAAGTTACCCACCAAGCCTGTGTACCTCCACCTGTTCAATGACTGTCTCCTGCTGTCCAGGAGGAAGGAGTGAGTGAAAACAAATTGATACAAAGAGATCAAGAACTAAAACTTTGCACTGATGGATGAATAATGATATAAAACAACAAAAACTAGAGAAAAATTTAAATTAAGGACAGGTTGGATGTTTTTTATTTACTGGCTGTAATCATTCCTGGTGCTAAAAAATGTGTTTAGTTTGATTTTTTTTATATTTATTTCTAAAAATATGGGTTGGGGGTGGGTCCAAAAGTAGTTATCTGTGTAGTCCAAAAGTATTGTGTCTAGACAGTATTGTGTCTTGAGAAACCAAGATGTACAGTATCCTTTCACCACAACTCAGAAAATTAAAACTATCAAGGGGAATCCACAAGGAGGGAATGTGGAAAATATCCACTTGATTCTGCTGCTGAAGCCTCATATTAGTTTTGGATGTACTTCAGAATGCGCATGAGAAAAAGATCTCTTCACAGCTGTCACTTTTTAAACAGACAGGTGGCATGTCAGAATTCTAGCACAGGAACTGTTTGTTATTTTGGGAAATACGCTTATTTTCTTTCTTGGCAAGAGTTAGATGAGAAGATATGATGATACTGCTGTCATGTCTGTGCTCTAAATAAACCTACAGTTAGCTTAGCTTAGCATAAAGACTGGAAACAGGGGGAAACAGCTAGCCTAGCTCTGCACCTCAAAAATGCTAACTAATTTACATTGATTAATTTGTTTACATACTGGACTATTTCTTGGCTGAGCGAGAGTCTTGTCAACTATGTGCAGTTGCCAGGCAACCAGCACTGACTCCAACTAAGCTAAATGCTTCATATTTGGCTTATAGACATGAAAGTGGTATTTTATTTAACTCTCAACAAGAAAGCAAATGAATTTCCCAAAATTTCAAACTGCTTCCTGAAGACAGAACCTTTTCAGAAATATTTCTAACTTTGCTGTCATCCAGTGGTAGTGTCAAATGACACTGTAGCTGACAGCCATGTACACCATTACTGCCATGCACCACCTCCTTGAATCTGACCCAGAGAACTGAGAATAATAAAAAGAAATACACATAGACGTTTACCACATTTCACTGGGATTATTAAATTTTTTCTACAAATGTAATCGTATACTATCAAAATAATTCTGAATTATGCTACAACCACATAAAAATTCTACACATAGTGGCTTTAAAGATTCGAAAGCTTGTTATTAATGTCGAAACACTTAGACAAGCACTCTGTGCTGGTGATCTAATTAATAAAATTATATCTTTTTCACAGTACATGGAAGTTCATGGTGTTTGTACATGCCAAGATCGGAGAGCTGAAAGTGAAGGATCTCAGTCAGAAGCTGCATGGTATCTCAGGCTTCATCTTCCACCTGCAGCTTTGTGAAGGCCAGCAGCTCAAACACCAGATCCTGCTAAAATCACACACAGAGTGAGTAACACATTGTCAGTGCAGTGTCAACATTATGTTCGCTCCAGTCCAAACTGGTCCTGTTAGCAGATGGTGCTTTAAATGTCTTTTCTGTGCGTCTACCAAGGAGCGGGAAGCAGAGATGGATCACAGCGATGTTTCCATCTGATCCGCTCGAAGACATCGAGCAAGCCAGCGAGAACGTTGGTGAGTAGCGAGCTTTAGGAGTGTTATGAATCAGTGTAAACCTTTTAATCCTCTCATTCATTATTTTGTCTTTCCCCCTCAGATATATCCCAGGTTCAGTGCATCAAAAGCTACCAGGCCCAAGAGCACGATGAGTTAACACTGGAAAAGGCAGACATTCTTCATGCTAAGACCATTACAAGTGATGGTAAGAATGTGGATAAAGTCCTTTTTCAGATAAACTGCATTCCAACTCCAAACTGCACCTAAATTAATGTAGCTTGTGGCCATAAAATGATATATGTATGTATGTGTGGCTGTCCGAGCTTTAAACAGGCAGTACATGTAAATGTGTCATGGTGTGCTTGATGTTTAAGAGTTGTTGTCTTTCTCCAGGCTGGGTGGAAGGCATCAGACTGTCTGACGGGGAACGGGGCTGGTTCCCCAAAACCTACGTGGAGGAAATCACAAGTCGCAGCGCGCGCCTCCGCAACCTCCGAGAAAATATCCGCATCAAATGTGTCACACAGAAACTGGAGGGGGAAGACTAACCTAACTAATTTTTTACTGTAACTTGTCGTGTGTCAAAGGTGTATTTTTAAGCTTCTGGATCAATGTTTTAATTTTAGATGGATGTGGGACCTACATATAGAATGCAGGTGCTAAAACAAGCCAACATGTCTGAGTGTTCTTCGCATGGATGCTAAACTGTGCCAGCGTTTTTACTTAGCATGTTAGCTTTTTAAATGAGGGCACAAAGCTTTTAATGCTTCTTTACATTTTTAGTTCAAAAGGCTTTTATGCAATAAGCATCCAAAGTTCATTTTTAACAGTTTTGCCACACTGAAGTAGAAGAAATTACTTGCATGCCTTCTATGAATGCATTTAACCATCTTTTTAAAGTCCAAGAACATTTTTAGGAATCTTTGTGGTAAATGTGTTATACAAGGCATGCACATTTAACAGCACAGGTATTAAATGTAAACATATGTGTACATTTCAAGGTCACGGTAGAGTGAGGCTAACTCAAAGTCTACATTTGCACCGTCTTATGCAGTCAGCTGAGCTCTGTGAGGTGTAGGAGGATTCATTTATATATCATCACAACGTCAGAAAGTCGCTGGAGGCGCATCCTGCTGCTGAGCTGCATTAGGACACATCAGAGGCCTTTTATCTTTTGTCTCTGTTCACACCGAGTGCTGCTTTTATTTCAAAAGGCAGATGAGAAGTCACTCTGTTGTGTTTTAGTCCATCCGATACCTCATACACTACAATCCATCAGTGTGCAACAGTTCACCTCCATCCATGTGTTAAAAGATGTGGATGTCTCTTTATTAAAGAGGACCGCACCTCCCTGTATGTGCTGTAACAATCTGGACTGTGTGAACTGTGATGGTTAGTGAGACGAGACAACTGCAGAATGGAGGTTTCATGTTTTAAAGATGATTTTCACAATTCTGCTGTAACATATATGAAGGACAGACTATCCTCTTTACAATTCTTCTTCTGTTAGTGCCCTCATCTCATTAAAGGATTTGGCTGACTA
Source organism: Sciaenops ocellatus (assembly GCA_033000465.1). Lineage (NCBI taxonomy): Eukaryota > Metazoa > Chordata > Actinopteri > Sciaenidae > Sciaenops > Sciaenops ocellatus. Next base: position 21,545,206 of record CP136883.1, read on the forward strand.
TATTCTATTTTATTATTATTATTATGGTCAACAAAGCTCATGAACAGACCAAAACCAATAATGACTTGCTTCTGCTGATGAGTATCGTCCATGCACAAACCCTTATTCTTCCACTGTGTTCTCAAAACTATAAAAAAGTCTTCAGTGAGCTGACAGGTGACATGTGAACATGAACACACACACTGTAGTCTTGTGTTTTCAGTCAGTTGTACATACGCCGTCCTGTTGACGTAAATACTGACTAGAGCACCAAAGCTGAAAATAGTCCCCAACAAATGCACTATTTACTCCTGTTGGGGTTAACGTTTACTAAAAACTGCAATACCCAGCTGTTTTAGGAATGATTTAGCTTTTTTTTTTTCAAAAATAACTACATATTTGTGACTATTTTTTAAAGATTCATGTCTTCGATAGGATGGATTTGGGTGTGAGTGTCACAGACTGGGTTGGGAGGTTGAACATTGTTGGTTTTGGACTTTTCATGGCATTTGTAGGGAGAGAAAATGGCACCAGGTTTGTCTGGATATGGACATGTATCAAATTCAACATTTATATGCATTTACATTGACCATACATGTTGTAAATGTGCAAGTTTAGCTTCACATGTACTCATTTTAAAACTTTGACTAGCCCCGGTTGAATAAAAGCGAGACATTATTGCATTACACTGATCATAAAGGATCATAAAACTGTCATACAATAAGCACTGTGTAACATTTAGGCCTACATCACCCACATCGGTCCCCTCATTAAGAGTAAAAATCCCCCAAATGACCAAAAGCGCAGTGTAACTGAGCTGAGGCCTTGTTTGTTAATGAACCACTATAATCAACATTCAAATGTAAATTCTTCCAGTGGCACATGAAATGTTTATAACCCCTTTTTTTTCTATATCTGCGTTGTTAGTTATAATTTAAGTGATTGCTGTTGCAGCATGTGTATTTATACTCCTCTAGCTGGTTGTTCTCTAAGGAGATTCTGATGTAAATGTACTTCACTGTAGATGCTTCATGTATAAAGAGTAGAAAAATGGTTCACTTACTTTTATGACTGTAATTTATATGAGCAAAGATTGGACAAATATTATTACATTCCATAACTATCAACTTTCCAGTTTGATTTATTTCTAATACCACAATGAATATAAATATTGTACTACACTGGATGTTTACTGGATCTGTGCTCACTAATGTAAATGTTTAACCATTGAAATAAATACAGATACATCCAGTTTATGTTGTGTTGAATAAATGACTCTTCTGAGTTTTAAACAGTTTATTGTGAAAAAGTCAAACATTGTGTATTTCATGGTGAAGACCTCAGAGCTAAATATGTACACTTTCTTCGCTTCTGTTTTCTTTAATAACCTTTACAGCTCTACAGACTCTACATCTAACATTTCCTCAGCTGTGGAGTAGACTTAAACTGGGTTATGACCTTGTTTCTGTTTGTCGCTACATGAAAGAGAACTATAAGTATCATCTCAGTCCCTCAGAGTCATAATATCACCCAAATATATCAAAATCAGGGTGAGGCCGCTTCAACACAAACTTTTTACTGCTGTATCTCCATTTTGTGGCACAGTTAGACATGAAAGTAATTTGTACATACTATCTACACATCATTTTAGATTCATAATTACAATTACAGCTTTTTCTGTTGCGTCAGCTGCGTCCGTTGATGTGACATTGGTCACTTGTTATCATCGGCTCCTGGGACTGCTGCCTGCTCCTCTGCAGCTTTGGCATGATTGGAGGTGGAGGATGAATCAAGGTAATGTGGCTGTTTCTGTCCGGCTGCAGATCAAACAGATAATCTTGTTGATGCAAAGTTGCTTCACATTTAAGGTATCAGACATCACTTCTGCAAACACAAACTTTAGAACTTCAACTACTTTTTTAGTTAGAAGTGTTTGTCCCATGTCCAAATGACCATAACTTGTTGTATCTGTCATACAAGGCCACAACATTTCAAAATAATCTGTACTTTCAGCTGCATTTCCATGTAACCCCTACACATAGTCATTTGATTGACTGTTAATACAAAAAAAATTCAGTTATAGCAGCTTTAAAACTTTGCTTCTTGTAAAATACTAGATAGTCCAAATACCTCTAAAACCTAGTCAAACAGAATAATCTGAGAAAGCAAAATCACATAACCCACTGGTACTGTGCTCACAGTTCATAGACAAACCAAGGTGTTAAAGGTGTTAGACTGCGCTGCCTAACCTGTTGCAACTGAAAGATCCAGTCCCAATAATCCTCCTGATAGGTACAAGAGATCAGCAGGGGCTCCATCAGCTCACCTAAAACACAACAATGATTATATGAAATGACTGGATTCATCACTGCATTTAGTTTTTCTTTAATCAAATGCTACTTTTAGCAAAAAACAAAAAAGTATTGGTGTCACATAATTAGACAGTATACCTATTAGTTCAAACTCCAGCCGCCCAGGCAGGGCTGACCTCTCCACTGCTTTGATGCTGTGTCGGGGCAACCTGCCCTGTAACAGATGACACAGAAGAAAAAGAAATTATTTTGACTTCCATGAAGTTATATAATGATCTGTACAACCTCATTTTAGTTACAGACTGCTGAAATGCAGTGATGTGAGTGATGTGTGTTGGTGTGCAGGTGTGAGTTACAAAATGTTCCACCCATGCTATATGTCATGTGTCAAAAGGACAAGCGCTGTGTAAAGAGTACCGCGACACGTAGTTATGCTAAAGTGGTTGAGGAGGTATTATTATGGATTTTTCCCACAGAGTCATTTTACACTACCTCATATTTTATATTCAGACGCTTGTTGTCGACTGACAGTAGCAGGACGTCTTGAGGGAAGAGAACCATTAGTCTTTCTTGAAGTCCCTGCAAGAACAAAGCCAACAATGTCATTGTTAGTGTTAGCTGTCAGATACAGATCCTACCGCTGACAAAATATTTTGACACTTTCATAAAATGTTTTCTATAACTTTCTATATCATATTCACATGTTCCATAAGTTTATATTTAATTTTGTCCATCGTTTCTTTTCTTATAACAACATACTCTACTAGTTAATTGCTGATATGCTGATGTGGCTATGTTTCTATAAAGGTGGCAAGGAACAAGAAATACAAGTAAGATGATCCTGCAGGTTGTACAAAGACAAACACTCATGTATTTCCTGCACAATGAGGGCATCAGCATTTTGGTTGCTGGAATATCTGGCTAACTGTTAGCATGTTTACAACCTGTCTGTCTTGTCTCATCAGACTTTGTTGATGTCACTGTAATGCCAGATATCAGCACTAAACCCTGTTGAGTACATCGTTATCAAAATCGATAGAAAAGTTGGCCAAATGAGTAAGACAAAGTTAAGTTGAAAATAAACCAGAATTATCATTTATATGATACATACATAAATTATTTTCATCTGAATTTAAGACACTAATACAGGTTCTGTTCTGAGCAAAGTCAGCCTCTACAGTCAGTGATGTGACTTGCTTAAAAAAGATGGTGCAAACAAAGCCACATGTTTCTCTACACCGGAAAAATTATTATGATACAATCTCTGTTTAACTGAGAGGAAGTGAGCGTGTTGAAGACGTGGGCTTGGTTTTAAAATACTATCTAATCTAAATCTACTGCTTGGATTTAATGCAGTTTTGTTATGGATATATCTCAGATACTGCCTGTTAAATATTTTATCTTAGTTATAATTTCTTAATTCATGCACATAAATTTAGCAATTTGAGAGCATGAATGACTGAATTCTGCAAACAAATGACTAATTCCTAATTATTTTTGTTCCTATGACACGTCCATCACTGCCTCATATTTATGAGATGTTTATATTGTGATTATAACAAACAAGGTTCTTTTGCTGACATCATTCCACAATCACAACATATGAGTTGTCCAGCTGTGTCATGAAAGAATTGTTTTGCAGGTTTAGAAACTATAGAAACTAGAGACTATTTTTGTGATTCCAGGAAAACAAATCTTCTAATGTCATGACTAAAAATACAATACACAAAAAAAAGACTTAAACACAAGTCATCTGGGGTCTTCTATTTGTGACTGTCTGGCTAAGACTGACATGCTTAATTCAAAATGTCAAACTACTTGAGAAAGTATATTATAATAGACAAATTGCAGATTATTAATACAATATTTATTACCGGTCTCTGTGTGTTGATGATATGGACCATAGATATGCATCCCGGCTGGCCCATGTGCTGTATCGGCGAGCCCTCCCACTGCCAGATCGGAGCTTGTAGTAAGTAATTTTTCAGTTCTTCTCTTTTCCAGTGCTCATTACACGGTATCTAGGAAAGAAAAAGTGAGTGTGGTCAATATATTTATCACAACTCAACCAGACTGCTTTGTCATGTACAGCTGTGACCAGATGTGCAGCTTTTAGTCATTACTAGATAGGAGAGAGCACAGTGGGAAGGACTCATGGGTTGCTCCATTGATTTGTATTTCCTGTCTTCTATGTGTTGTATCCATTTCTGTAACTCTGCTGCACTGGCACATATGAAGACCTTGGAGTCCATCATTGGACCTGGATGAAAGAAAGAACAACATAAATCGTGCTCAGTGCCATACACTGCATTGCTGGCATGTCTTAGCTGAACTCGGTAATTTCCACTGACTCACTGCTGATCTCAAACATGTGTGGTGTCTGTGACGTGTCAGGTTCCACGGAGATGGCTTTCAAAGAAAGTCCAGAAACAGGAAGGATACCCTGAGATATAAGAGAAGATAAAGAAGAGAAGCTTGAGAAAAATCCTGTCTGTCATTGTGCTTCAGCTTCCTCCAAAGAGATTATTGTGCAAAAAGTACCCAAAAAACACAAACCAACATCAACACAGGGTTTGTGTTACATCAAATGTCTAGTGACAGTAGCTCACGTCTGCATGGGCCTGCTTGATTGAAAATGTCAAATTTATTGCACTTGCTTGATGGTGGTCGTATCTTTGAAAAGTCAAAATCAAGTCTTTGCAGCCTCTGAGGTAATTTATCTGCATTGCAAACTGGGATGTGGAATTTGAAAGATGTGGGCATGTGCCAGGCAGAGACCATATTTCATTATGTGAAGTGTAGGATCCAGAGTTTTTTTTTTTTTTCTGGAGCTTGACCCATACTAGGAATATTAGGACATTAGGATATTTCAGCCTCTGCTGCATCAGTTTAACCATTCTCTTTTATCACTTGGTTATAATACTAAATCACAGGAATACTCCTTTATGCAGGTCACTGTTGTGTCCTTTAACATAAATTTCACAATTTATTTTTCTCACACATGTCCCACATATGTTTATAGGCTAACAATCCTTTATTCTGTCAAAATTTCAAAGCAAATTTAGGCTGCATACAAGTTCTTGAATATTTAGAGCCAGTTAAAGATCTTTAAATGTTTCTTACAATAAAACACATCATATCAGCATATCTGTGGCTTTTGTCAAAACAGACAAAAAGAATCCACCAAGAATATGATATGAAACACCTGTGATTCCTAAGAATAAATAATACATTTAAATAAAAAGTAAATTTTAAAGACTTGAAGCTGCATTAATTTTTCTGGCCACTTGGGGCAGCAGAACAAGCTGTAAACGCTACACTGACATATCATATATTATTAGATCAATCTCAGCAACTCCTGAGGAAAATATCTGTCTCTTTAGCTGCTAAATGGTCACTTATATTCATCAGCTAATAGCCATCTTTACTTACTATAGCTTACAGTGACTTTACAGCTGCCTGTTGCTGTTGCAAATTAAGTTAATGAGACTTTTTAGAGCTAAAGGAAACTAATAATTCTCCATGGGTTTGTCACAACGTTGACACCTTCCACAATGAATTGTTTGCTCATTGTTCTGTTGTCTATATAAAAATATTGATTGATTGCAGCTTTAATATTTGGTTGAAGCTTAGCCAGCAGCTTACAGAAAAGCTTCTGCTGTGTTTAACACATTTTTATGTCCTGTGTTCATGTTCAGGACCTCTGTTTTCTGACTTCTAGTGTAGATTTTTATTTTCTTCTCATAACCACTATTTGGCATTTTGTGGCAACTGTCTTCTTAAAGTAAAATGCACAAAGAGCACCTCATAAATGAAGTCTTGTTGAGAGTGGTCCAGGGAGAGAATCAGCAGGTGGAAAGAGAACAACACCAGGAAGTGTTCCCTGGGTCCCTGCAGGGACAAAAGAAAATAAGTGACAAGGATTTATCTCCAAACAGAAAACATAAGGCAGCACTGACTTATGATTTGAAGCTCTTTAGGCTCATTAAATCGTAACATATAGTTCTCAGACAGTTTGATCAGAGACTGCAATGACTGTCATGTGAATGTCTGCTTATATTTACAACAATAAAACTGACCTCTTCTATTATTATCGGTCTTTTAATCAGTTTGGGGTACTGTGTGCAGTAAAAGCTATAAAAATAAAAATGCCCCTTTAGGAGGATGCATTGATGGAGCCACACCTCATAACTCCCAGCTGACTCCCATGTACGGTGCCATGTTTACCTGTGTGTAGGTGTTGTAGAGAGACACCAGGGAGGAGTGCACAATCTCTCCATACATGTGGGGAGGTTGGCCCTCCCAGTCCCTGATTGGCTGCTGGGAGTAAATCCTGTGGCGCAGCTCGTCTCTGCTCCTGCCCCACAGCACCACCTACAGACAAAAACAGTAACAGCTCATATCCATTCATTATAATTCAGATTTTTATTTTATTTATCCCAAACTTTAACATAATATTTTCCTACAGGAAGCCACTTTCCCAGCATGTTGTGTTCCTGCATGCTGCATGTTTTGTTTCGTTTTTTAACACATGTGCCTCCTCATATCACCCCATCAGTATTTATATGTGGTCACATGCTTCACTGAGTGATGAGTCATGTATTACTCAGCAAACTGTTGGGGTTTGTTTTACTGTTGCAAGCATCTAGTCATTGTTGGTTGACCAAATTGTTGTACATTCCAGGGGAATTTGATATCTAAAATTAAAACTATGTTTGTCCCACGCTTCATATTTAGACAATTTCTCATCTAAGTGGAAAGAAGCGTGAAAACTCCAGTTTGTGTGGCAGTGTTTCCTCCCTCTTTTATTTCCTGTAAAGTTTGAATCACACCAAACAGGGAATTCAGAATCTCTCACGTTTGTCATGGAAATTCATACACTGTGTTTACAGTGTGTCTGGCCTCAACACAAATAACAGCGCTGAGTGGAAACTGTTGATGTTCATGTGAGCCGCATCTCACCACACTCTAGCTCTAACACTAAAAAGTGTAAAAGAGTTTGCTAAAAGTGAGAAACACATTGTATTTTTACTATGAAAAGTACAAAGAAGTTTCCACTCCTGATTTTGTCATTTACATAACACACACACACACACACACACACACACACACACACACACATACACATATAGAAACCACCCACACACACATAGTGACCTCTTGTTCCAGGTGTTGTATTGAAGGGTAACATTCTGGTGGTGGTGGCTGCTCATCTCTGCTGTTTCTCACTGACAGCTGAAGCCGGGTTTCTCCTAGACTCCACACCCTGAATAAACATGCATGTTAACACGTTTCATCAGACAGGATGAGAAGCAGCAGTTAATGCTGAGGCCACAGTGGCTTAGTGGTTAGCTCGGTGGCCTCATTGTAGCAGGGACGTGGCTTCGATTTCTGTTCCTTTCTGTGCAGAGTTAATGTTCTGTTTGGTTCTGTCCTGCAGTCAGGCAAACTGGAGACTTTAAACTGCTTAAAACTTTGACTGGGAGCTCCTGTTAGTCTGTGTTTAATAATGGTGCATGGCTGAACTAGCTACAGCTCTGATGAGCCTAAAAGAAAATACGTAAAGACTGAAGAGCAATAGGACATATAACAATTTAAATGACTTGTCTTGACCCCCTGCAGTACAGCAGCAGCCAGACATAATCAGATTACAATCCTTCGGAGCGGAGACAGACCATCCTGCTGACCCTTTACCTCCATATTTTGCCGACCACTAGTAATTCTAAGCAGGTTTTGATCATAGACAGATGACATAGCTGTAATCTTAAAATGTACATTTTCAGTGGGAAGCAGTTAAGATAACACCACTGCCATATTCAAAAGAAACTAAATATGTTAACTTTTGATCATTTCACTATATTTGCTTAAGTTTAACATAAATGTCTAAATAAGCAGAATTATGGAAAACCTTTAAGGATCTTTTGGTAAATCCTCTTTGGACTGATGAAACTTTTTATTTTTCATTTTAAACTCATGTTGAAGCATATATTAAATCAGTCATGTAGTTGTGAATGATGCATGTCATCAAGTTTTATGGTAGTTTTATAGTTTTGTATGTAGTTTTGCATATACTTTATAAAGGCACATCTATGGACTTATATTATGAGCTATAGCATAGGCTTTAAATACTCATCTATCCTTATATTACACAGTGTAAGTATGTAAAACAGGTCATTTTATCCATACTTGTCCCTAGAAAAACACATAGAATCAGAAAAATATGAAAAAATAAACATTAAAAACATTGGGGGTGTTATGAAGACAAATACTGTAAGTGTAAAAACTTTGTAGATATTTTTTTTTTCTCTTTGTAAAATGTACAATCCCATTCAAGTCCACTTTTTAAATGACGTGCATGGGTGCACATATTGCATCATTTCCAGAAAGTGGAAACTACATAAATTACTTGTAAAACAACACAGTTAAAATCAGCACACTGTGACAATGAATCCTATGTGTGTAATTTGTAACACACCACACACATCCGCTACCTTGAGTGTTCATCTTTAAAACAGTTCAATGTGAGTGGCAGGCAGCCATAAGTAGTAATTATCAAACAGCCACACATAAGGGCTGGTAGCTACTGTTGTGATTAGCCTCTGCTAATCCCTCAGCCTTAGAACGAGCGGGGATTTGTCCCGCCCTAGACTCCATGCTCCATCCATTGTCTTATGGTAATCTGCTAATCACATCAGTGCAGCATCACTGAGTTCCCAAGTTCATGTTGAATAAATAGGAGACAATTAGTTCTCCTGCGTTGTTGTTGTTGTTCTGCTGGGTGCTGATGGGTAGAAATCATATGGCTGTAATGTGTTGCTCTGCAGGTGTTTTCAACATGGTTTGAAATGGTTATAGTTTAATCTTTTCTTCACTGCATTACCTGGAAGTTTTCTGTCTATAAAGCACATCCTGTTTCTCACATAGTCTGTGCATCCTGGAAATGATATTAAACACTCAGCAGCTTTCATAAAGGTTAAGCAGGAGGCTGCCTCTTCTATTGTTTTACATTTTCAGCTCTAGAACTTGATACACGACAGACCAAACAAAACCACAGAGGTTTAAAAACAGTGCTCTTTTCACTTGTCACCGCTTCCTCCTGCAGAACTTGCTGATACACAAAACCACATTTAAACAAAGTTAAAAGGAACTTTAAAGTTGTTAAGATTATTAGAATAAAGATGACTTCACTCAACTTTAGACTAAGGAAATGCTGCTACTCTCTTAACACCTCTGTCATATGTTGTTCCTGGATTCAAGTACAGTCACAACTGAATTCCTCCGAAGGATGTTTCTATTTCGGTTCTTAGCTTAAAACTGTGAACTTGTGTTCGTGTCTTACCCTAAATTGTCTCCAGAAAGTTCCAGGAGCTCGATCTCATCAGGACCCACCTCGTCCACTCCAGTATGCCTCTGGGTCACACTGCAGCATCCCATGCTGGACGAGGAGTCTGTCCCTCTCTGCCTTGTCTCAGCTTCTAGTCCACACACTGAGCACCATCTGGCCAGACAGTCATCCCCACTGTGTGTGTGTGTGTGTGCGTGTGCGTGCCACACTAAAACCAAAGAGACAACATAAAAAAAAAAAAATGTGGGCTGGTTGGGTCCAAAAGAGGATATTGTATGCTGAAGGAAGGGAGGGGAGGGGGTTGCTGTTAAGCTCCAGTTCCCCCTTTTTGCCAGGATGTAATGTAAATTTCCACCGAACCTCGAGAACGAAAGGTGTTAAAACTTTTGAAGAGGAATTGAAGATAACAGTGGCAAGTAGTTTTCATCAAGTCGCTGCGCAGTAGTTGCTCCTTCCTTCCTGTCAGTTGGCTGTCTGCAGAGCAGCTTCCTCAGTTTGTTTGAGTTTTTTTACACTCTGAACTCACACCGGGAACCTGCTGACGCCTCAGCATGACAAATAAAAATGTGTTCTAGTGTCATACAGAGACAAGCTTAACATCTGTTAGGTAAAAACAAAAAAAGTACAGCTCCTATGGATATCACCACTCCTCATGTTGGTCAGTCAGGTTCTCTGATGCTCTGAGCCTCCTTGTTGAGAAGCATGTGAATGAAGCAAGCATCCTGTTGGGAAAGACAGGACCAATGCCCGCCTGTATTTACATGCACAGAGCCTGAATGTGGATGGGCAAGTGAGATAATTATAAGTTATGAAACGGAGAGGTAAAGGGCTGCAGTCAAAACAACCAGCCACAACAACTGTAGAGTGGAGCCTGTGTTGATCTTCCTGGTTAGAGTTACAGTAAGATGGTGGGAGGGTTTGTACACAAGCATGTCTGTGTGTTTCTAGTTCTCCACAGGGCAGGAGCTGTTCTCCTGTTTCTGTGAAGTGATGTAAGATGACTGATGGATATATTTTCCATTTGCCACTACTGTTGATTTGTGCTTTGATTACAGTAAACGAGTCTGCCATTATTGGAAAGAAACCCTGCTTTTAAATTGCAATCAAAGACATTCCTGACAAACCAACAGCAAAATTAACCCAGTTATCGTGATTCAAGTGAGAGATAGACTCTTTATTGACATGTGAAACATTCATGAGCAGTTCTCTGAAAGTAAAACAGCTCCACATGTCCAAAGTGTGACAAAGAGCTCAACTGTTTGCATATAAAGTATCACAGTTCCTCTATCGTGTCATTTACTAAGCCCTTTGTGTCCTCTCTGAGCTCTTCTTCACCAGGTTCCTCTCCTCTTTGGTTGTTACAATGCACAGGAGGTCCAGCCTGAGGGGGGACGAGTTTCGTTGTCTCCAAGGAGCCACAGACGGAGATCCCTTCACTCACCGCCAGTGACGACAAGGACATGATGAGCCTCGTCTTCTGCTGAGTGTTAGAGCGTTCCGCGTCATCTACAGCCTTCAAACCATGATGCAAAGTACATTTGCTCGGCTTGAGTTCAACCCGAGGCCTGCGGGTCTTATTCCTAACAGTCTGCACTGACGGAGGGCTTTGATTGGGAGGTGAGGTAGTGGTAGGGTGGTGACTGGATATTGAAGCACCCCTTCCTTCACTGCTCGCTGAGACATTTACAGAGTTGTCAGGGGAAGCTAAGGACACAATGTTGCCCTCCGTCCCTGACTTACATCTTCTGTCTTCAGTCTTTTGGGTCTTTTTAGTGCTTTTCTGGTTACATTCACTGTTTGTGTTGGTCTTGCTGCAGGGTGGCACTGAATCAGGAGGATAGACTCCGTTATACAGCAGCACAAACTCCCTCTGACTGGCCAAAGGGAGAATCCTCTGCCTGAGACGACATTTGTTGAAGATCTCAAGAGTTAAATCTAGAAAGAGCATGCAGATACAAACATGTTGGGTGGTATCACACATCAGCCAAACAAATTAGCAAAGTAACATATCTGATAACAGGAACTAGGACTGTACCGTGCACGCACTGAAATGATGTGAGAACATTTTAGTTTCAGCGTGACGTTGAATTTACTTTATAAACTTCTTACAGTAACATGAGCTCACCCAGTGCCTCCACAACAGTGTTGGGTATCACCTCCTTCAGCACTTCACAGTTCGTATGGAGAGCTGGATTACAGTTCATCTCCAACAGCCACACCTATTAGAAGCACATGAAGACGTGACAAACATGCACATTAACACACATGCTGAACAATGAACCCCGCTCAGATATTCAGCGTGTGTGTGACTCACCTTGAAGTCTTCATCAACCATGAAGTCGCAGCCAATCAGATCAAAGAAGCCCAGTTTGCGGTCTAACTTAGATTTGACTGCAAAGAAACACTGCGTCATGATTTGCTGCATGCGCTTCTGTTGCATGGAGAGGAAAAAAACAACAACCAGTTAGTTCATTAAGCTTCAAAGTGACACACAATATTAAGCAATTCTCCCTCTTAGCAACAATATTTAAGAATACCTGTATTCAAGATACAAATCTGATTTTTCTGCTATTTTTTAACAAATTTAATGATTAGTCATGACTGACTTTGTGTTGAGACAGTTCAGATGAATGAATGAGGCTTTTGTCCAGGTTTAGGCGGTTTAAACACAAGATTAAGTTATTATCACCAAAGGAAGTTGTTATGATGTTGGCAAACAACTGCATAGTTACACATCCAGCAGACATGGAAAATTGTTATCATTCATTTGAAGGTCACCTGGTGAGTATAGCTAACTGTCTGCTGCTGCTGAAAAAGAGGCTGATGCAAGACATATTTGTGGGCTGGAAACCCAAAACAAGTTATGAGAAGATAAAACTCTGAGTATAGTGAATAAAAATATTGATTAGTGCAGCTTTAATGTTATTTCTGTGTTTCACTAACCGTAGCATCTTACCAGCTAGCACATTACCTGACAGCAGTGTTAGTGCAGCTTTAGAGCAGGGTTAGGTCAGAATATTTTGAAATGTAGTCAATTATGGAATGCAATTACTCAGCAATTTAACAATCAACTTGATTCCAGAAAAAGTAATCTAATACTTTTGTATTATTTCAACAAAACTTCAAACTAACAAAATGGATGCAGCCACAAGATTTGCGTTCCACAAATGTTGTTTTTCCTTTTTAAACATCTCAAAACATTTTCCGTGCAAATAAAATTCAACATTTATAGTCTGTCGAATCAAATCAAATGGCTCGTACGGAAACAGTCCTAGCACAAAAGTGTGTTTATTCTACAGCATGTCGGATGCTGTGATATTTCGTTTTATTTCATACCTGGCTCGCCACAAAGTAGAGCACCAGACCAGAGGGACTTTTCATGACGTAATAGAACATTGGTTATCACCATTTAAATATTGCCATTTTAGAGATGTAATCAAATGTGTACAAGTAATCTTTGACAATGTAACTGTAATCTAATTACACTTTTTTCAAATGTAATCTGGTCTGGTTGTAGTTACTTTATTTTCTGTGTGTGGATTCTATAATGTACATGTAATCCATTACTACCCGACCCTGAAGATAAGTTGTAATTACACTGTACTTAATTACTCTTTCATCACATTCCAGTACAGTATTAGTATTGTACTTCCATAAAGCTCTGGGAACTGCAAGAGACAGATTTTTTTTTAAAAATGGAAAAAAAAATCAAAGCAGGCTGAGACATCCTGACTTTTAGTCACTAATACGACTTGAGCTCCTAAAAACACTAAATCCTACAATTCCCACAATGCAACTTGATAGTGGTTTGTAATGTAGGCTTTCTGTTAAAAATGTGTGAACTCCAGGGGTGGCAGTTAGCTCAGTTGGTAGAGTGTCTGCCCCATGTACAAAGGCTCTGTAGTGCCCCGGGTTCAAATCCAACCTGTGGCCCTTTCCTACATGTTATTCCCTGTCTCTCTCTCCCCACACATTTGTGTCTCTCTTCAGCTGTCTCTATCCAATAAAAAGGCCAAAAGAAAAATATTAAAAAATATAGTAAATTGAGTTTTCCATTTCTACACAAAACATTCCATAATAACTTAAAATAAAATAAATCAGACTGTTTGTGCAGACAGTTTTTAGTTCAACTTTTCTATAGACTTATGCCTGTGATACAACAGCAGGTTTCTGTTCAAGGAAACAGTCACACTGTGGTTTGTTGTATATACTTCAGAGTGTGTCACAGTCAGGGTTTGAGGTTTCAATAGGTGCAACCAAAAAGTGACTTCAAAGTGTGAAGTGCACTGTTTTTGGACTGCAAAGCACTATAGAAGAAGAAGAACAACCACCAAACAGCACATGTAATATTTCATTTCAGTAATAACATGATGTATCCTCAGACAGGAATGAGATCATCCAAGCCTAACCACAATCTCAATTAGCTGCAAGCACCAACGACCATCATTATAATGATAATTGGTCCCCGAGAGCTACAACACACAGCAGCACTCACTGCAAAGACGCCCAGCACCCAGTCCCTGGGCAGATCCATGGCAACTCGAAACCTGTCGTTGACGTAGGTGTTGAAGCTCTCCATAGACCACACAGTGTCCTCTTTAAGCTGGCTGTACAAGGGGTTCTTCTTCTGCATGTACTGGAGACGGACAGCAGGGGGACCAGAGACACATGAAGAAGAGACAGTTAGTGCCACAGCTAATGCTTCATCTGTTCAATTTCAATGGAAATGAGGAGGAAGTAATGGCAGATGTGATGCAAATATCTCCCTCTGTTATTTTGAATATTTTTTTATTTGTTTATATAGCTAATATTAGATCTTAAACAGGTTAAACAGTCATAATGCACACGAAGTATAAACCAAAATCTGTGATTTGGTACAAAGTTACAATCATGTCTGCACAGAATAAAAAGAATGAGATCAAACGAGCGGTGTGTGGGAATTATTTTGTTCTTCATTGCAGATAATTATTACACAGCAACTGCACGAATGTTTGCCTGGCAGTAACACAAACACCATACATTTAATACAGCATGATATTGTCTGTTTTGCCTATGTACATCAATGAACATGTGGCAGGAAATCAAGGGTACATGTTAAGCTTTCTTTAGAACCACCAATATATTTTGATAGGATGTAACATCATTAAGATGTTTCTATAACAGAAACAAATGTATAATAAACCCAATGTATCAGCTCAAGAGATAATCTTAAAACTGTGTTCAGTTGTTGAGTTCAATGCAATTCAATTTTTTATTTTATTCAATTTTATGATGCCAAATTATAATAGAAGTTACTTCATTAACCTTTCCATAGAGCAGGTCTAGACTGTATTCTTTATATTATTTACAGAGACCCATCAAATCTTACCATGAGCAACAACTTGGAGACAGTAACAAGGAAAAACTTCCTGTAAATGGCAGAAACCTTGAGCAGAATGCAGCTCATGGTGAGCAGTGGAAGCGCTGCAACTCACAGGTGAGTTCTTGCTTTCAAGGACAGGTTCACACTTTTTCAAGAGAGAAAAAAATGTGTCAAAACTGTACACCTATCCTTTAGACTTTGACCTGCCAGTTAACCCTGGATATTTTGTCTGTACAGTATTATGGTGTACCTGATTGGTCAGGTGAGCAGAGAGGTTCTTGGAGCTGGGGTCGTAGAGGTCGCAGGTCAACCGCACATATCCATGACGGAAGAAGACCATGTAAGGTGCAGTGCTGGCGATCAGAAGGTAAGAGCGCACATCAAACTTCTTCCCCTTCAGGAGCAGTGGACTCTTAATGTAACTGAGAGAAAAATGGCAACTTATCAGTTGTTCATTGCTGGTATGTTACTTTTTTATTGTTTTACATTAAGGTAACCCCATAACTGCAGTTTTAACAACTGAGGGATGAAGAAAACCTACTGAACTCATGTTCATCAGGCAGAGGTCAGAAGGATATTTTCCTGGGTGTGTTGTTTACTCACACTGTGTGTAATGTCGTGTTTACTCACTGTTGGACAACGCGAGCCTGAGGCTGACGGTGGTGTATCTTCCTGCTTGTTTGGCTGTCCTCCATGTGCTGCAGCTTCAGTCTGAAGGCGGCTACGTCCTCCTGACTCTTCAGCAGGAAGATCCCTCTGCCCTGATTCAGACCCGTCGGTTTACAGATCCACATGTCACTCTCATTGTTGCTCACACCTGGCAACAGTCATAAAGTTACATCAGATAAATCAACAAACATATGACTTATATATAAGTATGAAATATAAAGTCCTACTTTGTTCACAGATGATGTGAATGAGACTGGTCTGTACTGTTCTGTGTTTCATGCGGTGTCCTGTTCTGTATTGTTTCCAAATTGTATTTAGTCCTACAGTAAATTCAGGTATTTTTTTTCTGTTCTCCAAACTGTTCTATTACCTTCTTTATTCTATGAATGAGACTTAAGCCGTGTCTTAAATCAGTTGATATTTATTCTCTAGTACACCATATGTACTTTCAGCTGCTTCATTAGAGTGTTCTGATCTAAAAAGTGTAAAAAAAAAAATCCTTCCAAATCCCACAAAGCAATTGTATAGAAGCAAATAAGAGACATTTTAACTGCCACTGAATACTTAATATTAAAATATAATTTTACCTCTGAATTCACCTCTTTGAGGTCTTTCAAAAACTCAATTTGATTATATTTATATTCAACAAATTTAGAGAATTCAAAAGTTATAGATTCAGTTTGCTCGGATTCGATTTGAAAATTCAGATCTACAAATTCAAGTTGGAAAGGTTGTTTAGGTCGGTGCTTCTGAACCTTTTTTTGCTTGTGTTCCGCATGATGCCCATGTGTGACCCACATTACAGGTATGCAGTTCAAACAAATAATATGCTTTTTCCTTTTCAGGTAATCTTTAGTTGATTAACTAATCAGATTAATTAATGAATGAATTAATCCTTCTTGAGTCACATGACTGACAGACTGACAGTCCTGCAATAATAATGTAACTCAGTGCTATTCTATTGTCTGATGAGGACTTTTACTTAAAAGTGCAGGACTTTTTTTTAATAAGGCAGTATTCTCAGTGTCATTCTCAGTGAGTCTCAACATTTCTTTCACCACTGACATTATGTTACACTACAACTGTCTCTGACAGGCGCCCAAAGTCTCCAGTGAAATATTGAGTGTGAGTGTTTAATATGTGGAAACAGCAAATGAGGTTATAAAAAATAATTTTCCTATGTTGTGATCTGTTTTTGTTTTTTGTAGATTTCTCATCATCTTTTTCACAGATTCACCTGTCACCCAGAGATCTAAACCAGCTGTCTGTGTCCTCCTGTTTGCTTAGTGATAACCGTGTTTGCTATAACCAGTACACCACTTATCATAATGCTGTGTGTCTGTATTATTCAAACAATACAGGAACTAGTGGACTGTTTCATCTCCAGTCCTTAAAAATGAAGAAAATGTGTATTCATATTTAATATTATTCAGTCCTGTTCAGTGCTGCTGAAGCTCTACATCCAGATCCTGTTGAGCATTTCTTCTCGTGTTTGTGCCTCAGCCCTGCCCTCTGCTGACTCATCTCTATGGCAACAGCATGTTCCCCTGGTGATTTTATCAGGGCCTTATGGGAGGTGGAGTACATTATTTTCCAATGTCCTCAACCTCTTGATTAAACAATCACCAAGGCAACTGTTGTCTTAACACGGCGGAGCACAAACTATTCTATTTCTTTTCATTGTTGGATGGATGACAGGTCAAGTTTGATTTATCTTTTTTTTTTTTTTAACTGGATCCCACAAACCAAACACAAATCCAGTTAAACCGGTGTTGTGTGGTTGTTGCATCAGGATACTAATGTGTTAGAGGTTAATTTAGGTGAGATGTTTGGCACGCATTACCCTCCTGCTGGGCAAAGAAAGCCTCCCTCTCTTCCCTCACATCCATGCGGAAGGTAGTGGGAATGAACTCTTCCATTTTCAGCCTCCTGTGAAGAACAACAGGTGGAAGCTCAAATCAATGGCTTTCAACGGCTGGATTCATTTAGAAAATAATGAAAACTTAACACTGCCTGAGGAAGTTAATAATGTCACTTTATGCTTAAACCACAAAATTGTAGAACTCTTGTGAAAAAGACCATACCTCTTTTCAAAGCATGCTACATATACCTTTCAGACAGCCAGGTTTCCTATTAATGTATTTAAGTTTGATAATCCATGACATCATCATGATCATCATGTTTGCTTAAAATGTTTGAACAGTTGTGTTGTCACTGAGTGTGAAGACATTTGCGTTGTGAGTGTAGCTTGAAATCAAATCCCAGAGAAAACAAGTTTTACAACTCTGAAAAATCATTTTCCAAAACAAGTGTCTTCATGGAATGTGAAACACTGTGGTATAAACTGGGAAAGTCCCAGAAGTATGAATGTAAAGTGTAAAGTATGTTGAAATATTACCCCCACTTTCTTCCATTATATGTAAAGCATATCTTTAATGTGAGGACATAGTTATGGTTGTTGTCCAAAAGCCAGGAGGTTCACCTGTAGTGATCATATGTAGGTCAAAAGTCAAACATATTCCCATTATTTCAAAGACTGTTAATAATTAACAATTAAAAGAGTTTATGTAATTAACAAACATAATGCTCAATGCCCAGCTTGTGTGATTCAGATGGGACGCCTGATTTCTGATGATGTAACGTGGCCGTGTTCCTTAAATAGTATCACAGGCTGATATGTCTTTCAGTCAGTATTTGCAGAGCCAGGCCTCTATTGAACATACATGATGGTACCAGACGGTTGCTAGGAGATTTGTGACAAAGCTATAACCTGTGTAAAGGAAACAGACTGTTATATCTGTATGTGTTTAATACACCCAACCTTTCTGGATAAGAAAATGAACAGCAGACAAAGAGAGCAGGGATACAGCTGTGTGCTTCACCTCAGTCCTCGGCCATGGTTGACTTTGCTGCTGACTCGCTCGTACTCCCGCAGGCTGCTGAGGAGGCCGATCTTAGTGGTGAGGACCTTGTTGTTGGGAATCTGGAACACCAACTGTTCCCCTGGGTACAACACATGAGGAAGTTTTCTTTTTGTGAATGGAGGGCAAGAAAAATAACATCAGTTATATTTTTGAGATACAGATACACATTTTATATGTACTATAATAATTACTGAACCTTCTCTGAAGTTGCTGTAGTTGACTGGAGATTTAGTTTCACACCACTTAAGTTTGAAATCCTCCCTGTGTTTATTGTAAATCCTCTTCCATCCCCTGCTCTCACAGTAGCTGCTCACTCTAAAGGAAAATTCCCAGAGGAAATCAGTCACACTTCTATTTTAATCATACAACAATCCAGAGGTCAGGGGTCATGTGGAAAAAATAAACAGCAGGTGAATGATATTTTCTGCTAACATGAAAGACAAAAAAAAGCGTTTTAATTTGAAACTGTAACATCACTAGATGTAATCATATTTTTTGAAATACCTAAAATCAAACATTGATTTTTCCTTTATTGCATATTTATCTATTTACATTTCAGCTCCATTGCCTCCTCCAAAGTAGTAGAAAGGCCCAGGTCCCCGGGGCTCCTCTGCCTGCCGCTCCCTGTCCCTGTCTGGGTAGGAGCGAGTCAACAAGCCCCTGGGGAAGGACCTCCAGAGGTATCGCTCCACCAGGCAGGCACCTGATACTTTTACACACAAACACAGAAATTATGCATGCACACAGCCACTCATAATTCACAAACACATAAGCTCCATTACAGTGGACATGTAAATTATGTAAATGAACCAATATGGATGTCCAGTTAAAAACATCATTCTCATTCTGGATGGAAAATGTCTTTTTATTGTAACTCTTATTTTGTATTTTGTCACGCTGCAATAAAGGATCAGCATATAGAAAAAACAACAACAAACGAACTAAACGTCTCACTTTTCCCTGCACACACCTGTCCCTCTATCCCGGCTTTCCTGGTTGACAGTCATGCGTGAAAACCTCTTTCTCTTTTCCTGAGTCTGCGTCTCCTCGCTCTGGACCTGCTCCAGTCCACCTTCAGATGTCACTTCCTGCATGCCACTACGGTCAGGTGACGAAGGCTGTTCTCCTCCTGGCTCCTCCTTCTGCATCAGGCTTACTGCAGGCTGGTTGTCCCCGCAGGGAACCTCCACTTCCTCCTTTTCTGCTTCTTCCCCTTGTCGCTTCTCCAGTCTGGTCTCCTCTGCCCAGCCCTCACTGCAGGGCTCCACCCAGCACTCAGATGACATGACCTTGTGCTGGTGCAGATCGCTGATGATGGCTACAAGTGTTCCAACATGGGAGGACTGTAGTCAGACAATGTGACCAGGAATGAGATGTTTTTTTAATGTAGGTCAGAGTATAGATAGATAGATAGATAGATAGATAGATAGATAGATAGATAGATAGATAGATAGATAGATAGATAGATAGATAGATAGATAGATAGATAGATAGATCAGAGAAATTAGGTTGTCATAGCAGTCTGGTATATTTGAATACAATAAAAATACAACAGAATAAAATACTGAGGTAGAAAAAATAAAAACACAGAATGGGACAAGGACACACTCAAGATAAATAGGTAGATAAGGTGCAGTGGCAAGATGATGGTAATAGTACTGATGGTATGATGGTAATATTATTGTTAATAACAGTATATAATAACAGTATATAGTAATGATGGTAGTAACAGTATATAATAATAATAATAATAATAAATGTACACATAGAAATGTGTCATATATTTAGCCTGTGCAAGGTGTGCATACATATATAATTGCAATATATAATATGTACACATGTATAAATATATGTATATATAAACACAAGATATGATATAATATATGATATATAGTACACTGAAGATATGGTGGGGTATGAAAAAGAAAGAAGTTTACTCCTCATTAATACATATTTAGTATGGTCATATGAGATTATTTTCATTAGCCACGCTAACATCATGGCTCTAGGAATGGTTCTGTCTGTCTGTTTTAGCTCAGACTAAAACATCTCAAGAGTTGTTGTTGATGGCCATGCCATGCCATTTCTAATGATTTTGATCCTGTGACCTTCCTCTGGTGCCATTCTCACTTATCCAGAGAAATATCTGAACATATACAAGTGGTAGATGAATTGTCACAAAATGTATCAGCAGCTTTGGTAACTTCATGCTAATCTCAACATGAATTACAATAATTTTTCAGACCCATCATCAGGTCAAACTTTCATTTCATAATTAATAAAAAAACAAACAAACGTGTTTTGGGCTGATTAGCAAATATTAGCTTACAAACACATTAAATATGCCTGCAAACATCAGCATATTAATATTCTCATGGAAAGCATGCTGATGTTAGCTCAAGCTCCAGCCTCACAGAGCCACTAGTGTGACTGTGAACCATTAGGCTTGTTTATTATAATGAATTCAAAGCAGCTGGTCATGCATGATGTCTGCTCTCTAATGACAAAGTATATGTACAGCAGATCAGTCAAGCTGTCAGTACACTCAACCCTTTGGAAAAAGAATATTTTCACCACTTGCCAGGCTGCTGCTTAAATTGGCATGTATATTACTGGATGTATATTTATGGTATTCAGCAGATGATTTCCTAATGATTTTGGTGACTTTCAGCACCACTAGTACAAACTCTGCACTTGATCATCACTTTGGCTCTTGGATATTTGTAGTTTTTGTGAGGGTGGTCCCTCTCCCTCCAGCACAACCATCAAAACAAACCTTACATGTTACTGCTCACTACTGACAAAATTGAACATTTCAGCCCCTAGGGGTTGCTAGCACCTGATAGCTGCTTCAGACTTCAGACTTTTAGACCCTTGTTTCTGTCTGTTCAAATGTAAATGTTTGTCAAACCTGAGGAATTTAAAACTTTAAAAAGAATGTGGTGTTCTGTATGAGAAGACAGGAGCTGAACTATGACCTTATTGTAACAACATTTAGAAGCAAAGGGTTTTACCTGCAACTCAAGCGTCACACACATGGACAGCCAGACTCCATGGAAACCTATGCAGGCTATTCTTCTTCTGCCATGTGCACTCAGCCTTGTAGTCCAACCTCGGGACAAACAGCAAACCCCCAGACTGAAGGGCCGACTCGACAGAGGTGAAGTCACATTGTCTCTCAGCAGTTTAGCCCTCTGAAACCAGCCATAGTCTGTCACACTGCAAGTAAGCAAACCCAGTAGACCAATGTAAACAATCACCGGTTACTAGGGTAATGGGACCCCTAGCAACAGTTGCCTCTTGTAGATTGAATCTTACAACAACAGCAGCTCAAGACAAACTAACTACTCAAGATTATGTATCCCACACCCACCCCACGTGTAAGTTTAGCCTCATTCAATATTAATTGCCTGTAAGCCTCTGTTGTGTGAACCCTATGGTAACACAAGAGCATAAGTGTCAATCAAAATAGATTTCCTGGGTATTATATCCCGACACAAAAGGTAAAATAATATTTTCTACAGGCATGGTCACATCTATTTTGTCATAAAAGAAGGAAAAAAACTGTCAGAAAAGTGTAGCAGGGGATCAACTAATTAACAAAATATTAAAATGAGTTTCACCTTCAAAACTTTTAGTTATTAAATAACTCAAGCCCCCAGACATTTCACAAAGAACGGCAATTTATTTTGACATTCAGAATCATTCTTGGAATCAGTACTTTTATAGCAGACATTATCATTACTCATATTGTCTAGTGCCAAATCCAGTGGCAGGCACGCAGTTGAGCAACATAGCATTTGTCTGCTCGCATGGCAAATCCACTTATCACCTTTCTGTCTCGTGATTTAACTCAGGAGGAAACACCCAGGCACAGCCACAGTTGGCAATTATGCATAATCTCCTCTCTTCCTCCCAACAGTCTGATAATTGACAGGGGTGGGTGCCTCTTAGACCCAGCACCACGCAACCGTATAATTACACATAAAGTAGGGAAACCAGGAGTGAGGCATACACCTAACACCAGCGGAGTTTAAGTGCTCATTCACACCTAGCAGAAAGTATTTAGAACAAATAGAGAGCAGGTTAGTGAAACTCAGATGAGAAGTGAAGTCAGTCATTAATGAAATGGGGAACAGCCCCCCCTCCCCCAGGTGCAAGGGTTTATGGGTATGAGCTGAACAGGTTTCATGATTGAGGGGAATGAAATATATGTATTTATAGCTATATCTAAATTGGTATGATGAGCTTAGAAGTCAGATTCAAATCACACTTGGTTTGACTCTTAAACCTGATTGGATGACAGGTTACAAAAATATGTCCAATAAAGAAGCTGCATGTGTCCATGTGACAGTGACATGTAACAAACGCAACAAACAAACAAAAAAGAAATACAAACTGTTGGTGTCATCACATCCTGTAGTACGTATGGTTACACATTTCACACCTGACTACATTTAACAGAAGGAAGCAACAGTCACCAGATTACTATCACACACACACACACACACACACACACACGGCTGTAAATGTCCCATTTAGGTGTCTGAGTGCAAAATGGCAGCGATAAGAGAGAGCTGCCAGGCAATGATATGACCCCAGCCACAGCACCCCGGTTATTAGAGTCTACTCCTCTATATTCCTGTTTAACAGAGCTTTGTGTGGAGCCAGTGTCAGCCACACCTTGATAAAGAGCCGCCATCTGATAGACACATTGTGCAAAGTGCTGCGTAGGTGGACAAAGAGAACAGGCTTGTTTTACAGCCCTGTCGACCTCATGGTTCACCATCTGCCAAGTGCCTGTGTGCGTGTGTGTGTGTGTGTGTGTGTGTATTTATATATGAGAATATGTGTATTTGCTTGTGTATTTTGTGTGGTTATCTGTATGTTCCCTTTTTTGTATTACTTATTTCAGGATTAAAATGTTAATTAATAACTTACCTATTTTGATTTGATCTGTCAATTAAAGAGTACCGGCCAAAGTGTGACACTTTTTATTTTTCATTAACTTTCTTTTCCTTTTCCTTTTTTATGTAAATGATGTTTCAGGTTGTGCAGGTGGTGATCCTCTCTCCATAGCGGCTAACAAACCATACACATACAATAGACCATATCGCTACATCACGAAAGAGTTTTTACAAACCGGGTGTTCTATGTGTATATGTGTGTGTGTGTGTGTGTGTGTGTGTGTGTGTGTGTGTGTGTGTGTGTGTGTGTGTGTGTGTGTGTGTGTGTGTGTGTGCCTGTCTGCCTGTCTCGGGGCGGTGACACCATAAAGTGTGTGTGTGCGTCTTTGGAGACTCGCCCATTCCCATGTCATCCCAACTGCCTCCTGTACCAGGAAGTGCTCAGCAATTACAGGGATGCAGCCTGCAGCAATGGTGTCCCTCCACAACCCATTATTTTGAGGGATTCTCCTTGTCAAGGTGTTATAGTGGAAGGAATGGAGTTAAGTTACGATGTAAAGAAAGGCTTGTCTCAATAGGTTCTCTCTCTCACCCGCTATTCATGATTTCCTTACAGAGTTACACCGGTAAAGCAGAGGGAGCTGTTTTAGTGGAGGGGGGATACATTTTGTTCCCAGGGTCTGTGTTCACTCATTCCCACTGGTGACAAATGCAAGATGGAGACATCGAGTTTCACTGACTTTGACATGGGAAAATGTACGTGCCATGTGCAGTTTTTTTGTTCTCAGATAAACCGTTGTTTTGAGACATATATGAAAGAAAACAACATTCAAACATTACGGTTAGGGTTATCAAAAACTTCTTGTACTCCCTGCAGCTCATGATATTGATATGATATTTCACAATATCATCATAAGGTGATGGATGGTGGAAAAATGTCCACCTCTGCCTCAGTCCCGCCCAGCTGAGCCTGTGTGCTCACTGTAAATTCGGAGAAAGATGAATTGATGCTTCTTTTCTGGATATGATCCGTACAGAAGCCAACCTCCTGGATTAACGTCATTCAGGCTGTTGGTTACACCCTCTACAGCAATAAAAAGATACTGGAGGAATACCATTTGATTTTTTTTTTTGACTCACCAATAACAGACTTTGGCCTCACCATGGCAGAATAGGGCGAGAGCTGTAGAAGGGAAAGATTCTTTAGGTTTATAAGTCCTTAAAATACACTAATAAACATGCTCGATGCAATGAGCATCGAGCATGTTTATTAGTGTATTTGACCTCTGAGCGCTTCACTCAAGTTAGTCAGTCGGTGAAATCCATCAACATAACAATATCAACGTGACATTCAAACCAACAAAGACAAACAAGCTTGAATTCCAAACTAAGAAAACAAGATGCATGGCTGACAGGTGCTTTACTCAGAGCTTTAATATTTTTATAATGTGACAACTATATCACTGACACAGTACTGTAGACATTCAAACTACCGGAGGTGTCCTCAGCCAGTCCTCTGGCAGACTATTTAGGCCTGAATTAATGCGACATAAGTACCAATATATCACTATGTCCCAATTAAAAAGAAATAAAAGCATAACGTTGCTTGTAATAAAAGATGGATCACATTTTCAGCTCTATTTAACTACCCTACATTAAAATCACAATCATAAATTCTAATGGAGTCTTTCTCTGTGTAACTACCAATGAGTTGCAGACATTACCTTTGTATCTCAGAGTGAACCTGAGGTGAGTCAGTTCAGCTACTATGGAAATTTACCAGCACTTATGAAGAGCTGGCAGCCAGCTCTGCAGAGGGAGCTGTTCAAAATGAGATCAGGAGCATATTAGAAATATACTGGCAAGCATGCTAATGCCTCAGATGTTCCTGTGTTTGTTTGTGTACATTTGCTAAGCTTCAGTGTCTCAGCCTGTCAGTCTAATATCAACACAAAGCTAACACAATTTGGCAGACAGCTCAAAATAACATTCGACGGGACACGTCTAATCAAGTGGGTTTCCTGTTGCATTTCCATCAGTTAAAGCTAAAGTAAAGCAGCTATTAGCTGAGGTGTCTGAACTGTTACGGGGTCACTTTGGTAAATCTTTGTTATGAAGAGCAACATTAAACATTTAAAAATTAAACTTCCCAACAGCCAACATTCATTCTGTGTTTTTGAAGGATTGGTTGAAACGTCAAACATTCCTGTATTAGCGTAGAGTAAACAGAGAGTAAAAGGCAAAGACACTTTTGCACTTATCGTGAAAATGTGTAGATGGTAACTCTTGTGACGTGAGATTTGGAACCCCAGTCTTTTGGGTTCCCAAAGTTGTTGTTTTTTTTTGTTGTTTAGTGTAATCAGCTAAGGCTAAGCTAACATTTTCTGTCTCCATTTGCGTTCACACTGTCAATTGGCAAAATGCACTGAAAATGTGTACTGTGATTACCTGGATGGTGCACTCATAGCGCTCAAAAAGTTGAGTGTGGAACACTGGACACTTCTTGCCCACAGTGGTAGCCATTATAGCTATGTAGCAGAAGTGGAGGGACCACCAGCATTGTGTAAATGGGTTAATATACTTTATATACGCAATATATAAATGTAAGTTGTACATGTATTTTAGATTTAGATTTTGGCATTTAAATGTGCATAACAGCCATACTCGAATTGAGACATTACCCTGCCGAAATGAGTGCACTACACCAGGAAATGCATAGTGTACACTATGTTGAACTGTACCAATGGAAGTACCCAAACTGAGACACTGAATATGTTTGCATATGGCCTGCTACTGCATTAATTGCAAGCTAGTGTAGCTGCTAACAGTCGCTAATTAGCATCCTAAATTTTCATTGTTTCCAATGACGCCATTAGTTACAAAATTGTTCCTGCACCTGTACCCAGCTTTGGTTGCACATGAACACTACTTTGCATCCTCTTTCACGCATTAAGAGAAAAAATGTAGCCATTGTTTCTATGCTTTCCTTCAAGTTTCAATGCAGGAAAACATCATTGATGGTCAAATATCTGAAAAGATTATGCAATACAATGTAGTAATAGATATTTCACAAAAAAATGGATAATACTAGATGTATAATTCAAGTAACTTCATCTTAAATTCAAGCTTGACATAATGTCTTTAATAACTGTTTCTATTGATGATAGAAAATGCAAAAAGAGAGAAGCACATGGCTAACATGTCACTCTGCGTCAGTTGAAGTTAAACTGTTCCAGGTAATTTGGTTATCTACTATAGACTGGTTTGCCAACTCCACACGGGTGGGGTGGGATAAATTTAACACATTCAGTTTCTTTATCAGCCAGCTTTATGGTGCTTCATTCCTCAGTGTCAAACACTGAGCTTACAACGACTGACTGGTTATGTTGTGTCAAACATACATGTGATGTAATAGAATAATTTAAATAAATAATCTAATCATTTTACACATTTAAAATGTGTCTTAACATCGTGGCTTTAATGTGAAGCCATTTTCCAAGCAATGAAGTAATTTAGCATTTCGGCAGCACTGGTGTTTTTATGACGTATAACTGTGTGAATGGAGTGTTGGAAGCACAACATGTACTGTAAGTATTCTAAAAGTAGAAAGCAGTGGTGCTTGAAGATACTCCTACCTTTGTCCTTGACCAAGGCATTGGCCTCAGAACTGACGCTGCATTGGGTGCTGGTCATAAATACTTAGGATGGAGAACATGGAGTAGAACATTTTCTTTTTCCCACGAGGATAAATAAAATCTACCTCTAAATCTGTCAGTGCTTCTGCCCTAACCTTTAATCACTCAACTCCTCCATGACAGAAACTTAAAGGGAGTTCCCTGCGTACATGAGAGTGTGTCAGCTCTTCACTTGTATTGTATGGCAACACACTTGTTGGTATGTCACAGCCGTTTAACTTTTGTGTTCCTGTTCCAGCCCAGTGGCAAACCCACATAAGTGAATCGAACCTCCTCATCCACAGCCGGCAGTAGTGCAGGAATCTGGTCTAACTGCACCAAGCATGCACAGACCAGCGCAGGAATCCTCTACAGGCTCTCTGCCAGTCAGGAATGTGATTCAGTGGTGTGACGTCACCAAGGGGGGAAGTAACTAATTACAGTTACCTCCTGTTACTGTACAGTAGAGTGTTTGAAGTCGTTATTTTGAATTTTACTAGCACATGTGTTAACTTTAGTGGCTGTCTTTGCTGCAACCAAGACCCACAGAGTGGTGAGGGATTACTGTGAGGGGTATACAAGGTCATTTATGGTGAAAATAAATGTTTTAATAAGGTAATTTAAGAACATACTAATATATTTACAAATATATTTTGAGATACAAAACATATGAAGGACACCCAACAGTATGTAAAAAATGAGCTAAAATTATTATTTTTTAGTTTTTTTAATTAATTGATTTGCTGCTTTTATTTTATTGAAATTAAAATTATGAGGATTGGATTAGTCATTTAATACAAGACATTTAAAGGTGTCACCTTGTTTAACTGTGATTATGAAATAGAATAAATGGAAAAATAGAAAACAAATACCCAGCAGATGAATCCATGGTGAAAATAATTATTGGAATAAATGCTAATTAGAACAGTTTCTCTCCATATAATTTTTTTTTTTTTTTAAATAGCTTCAACTCAGCTAACTACAAGAGAAAATGCTGCTTAAACATGAATTCATGGGTAATAGTGATCTAATAATGTTCTATATAAAATATTATTTTTAGTATATCATTAGATATACTATATACACTCACAGGGGGCACTTCTCTGCATTGAGTAAGTATAATTCTCATACTTTATTTTCCTGATATTAATATTACATACTTTTACTTAAGTAACTGAGTAAGTAATTAAGTAGTGCAGTAATGTCAACTACTTGTACTTGTAACTAATCATTGTTACAGCATGGTATTGAATGAATAGTAACGCTACTGAATAATGTAAATACTTTAGATGATGTAAAGCCATTCACAGAATTGTGAAAATATCAAACTACTTAACACAACATTTCCCCCCCCCCTTCTTGTTTGTAGTCTAATAACACATATCTCACACTGATACTGAACAAATACTAAACTGTAAAACTCGAAGCAGTTCCCCACATAATTCTTACAACTGTAGTCTGAATAGGTTTTAGTGATGCAGGTCTGAGCACCAACATTACTGTAATAGGTCTTTTTCACAACAGACATTTTAAACTCATTGACTTTCATTTAAACAGATACTTGTAAAAGTACATTATGGCCTACACACAGAATGATCTGTTGATCTTTCTTTTGATTACAGTTCTATGTAAGACAACTCTTCTGTGAATGTTGGAAAGACATTAATGATTAAGTTGGCTTTTGTCTTCTTCTCAGGATTTTAATCTTTATTTGTTTAAGCTGTTACAGGAAACCATGTTTAATCAGCCATGAATCACACATCACACATGATGATTTAAAGGAAGGTGAAAACACACAGCTCTAAGTGCAGTACAGCCCTTTTAATGTGAAGTTTGTTTTGGTAATTTTGGTAAATGATGAATGAAGCTGCTAACATTAAATAGGGTAGTAATGCCAATAAGCTAATTTTCCCTTGGCTTAAGGACCGATGACTGGAGTTTGCTGAACATATCTTCTATAAAGTGTGTCAAATAAAAAGGAACAAATGTGTTGCTGCAGGTGATCTAATATTTCTGGGACTGACAAACTCTTCCTTTGTGAAAAAGCATGAATGTGAGACTCCTCAGCTGGGAGATCAATGAGGCCTGGAGCTTGTTATGTTAAACGGCTAAATGGTTTTTGTGTTTGTGTTCCAACTGATAAAATCAGAGCTGCGTTTAACCAGTCAACTGAACGTCTGAGCTAACAAGCCTAATTAAACACTATAGCCATGCTATTGGTTATGTGTGTGTGTAAGTGTGAGAGAGACATGGAAAGAACATTGCTCCAAAAATGGATTAAATAAAACCTGTAAGTCTGTAAATATAACCACGGACCATATAGACTGAGTGTATGGATTTCAGCGGGCAAAAGCAGCCTACTGTGAGCCACCCAGGACCTGGCAGTGAAAACACGCCTTATGCTTCTCGGTTTATCAAGCTAGCCTACTGTGAGCTGCCATAGACTGGGACACAATGAGGGCTTAGCTGATGGGGGGGACCTCATGGGTAAATTGAGGCATTTAAAAAGAAGCTCTGTTCGGTGGTAACTTGATCCACACCTGACTGAGACTCGGCATTCCGGTCTGGCTGAGGGAAGAGTTCACAATGACCAGAGAAACTGCTACAAAGGCCCCAGCTCACAGGAGATCAGGATAAATTGTTTAAAGAAAACTGATTCTGAAAATGTGTTTAGCAACACGAAATGAATGAGAGAGACATTTCAAATTTTATCCCATTTTATTTGATCTTTTCATGTACATTTTATCACATCATATCACAGTGAATGCAGTTAACATTATGTACAGAGTGTGTCATAGTTAATGAAGTCTCAAAAAACTGTGTGCATTGTTCTACTGTACCTGGAGAAACGCCAAGTCCCCAGAAGGAATTTAGTTATTGCGGTAAGAGGAAGAAAGCAGATCTTTGAACAGATAAAAGTCACAGCATTTTCTAAATTTTACATGGCATTCACATTAACATTCCTGATAGAAACTCATTTACAGCGCAGCATTCATCGAGAAAGCCTATTTTAAGTAGAAGGGTCTTCTCCTGGGCTGCTGCTTAAAAGAGAAACTCTGACTCAAGTCACGTGGAAGAAACCCCAACAAATCAATCAATCTTCCAGTGCGAGGATCATAGTTCCATAGTCATCAACATTCAGCCCCATCTGCCACTACTATAAATATGTTGATGTGCTTTCCTGGACTGCCCTTTGTCAATACACTGCATGTCAGATGCACGAGAGCGAGATAGGGGGAAGTAAGAGAGCAGAAGGTAATGCCATTTAATGGACGGCATTACCAGACAGTATTAGACACCAATAATTACATCTAACCATGTCTGGTAAGACGCCTATCAACAGGCTGAAGGATGACATCTGAGCTTTCACCTGTGCAAAGAGGAAGAACAGTGCTGAAGGAAAACAGAACAGCGGAGCAGAAACAGGTTGAAATGAGCAGTTCCTCTTTTGTTGCACACGTTCTAAACAGGCTGCACTGCATTTTAAATCATTTGTACACTTAAATTGAGCAAGCATGCAGAGAAAGCCATGAGTAAACAGACCGAGGAAAGAAGCAACGTAAGCTTGGTAAAACTGTTTTTGTTCCAGCCTTTCTACATTATTACACAAATATGTGATGCCAACACAAAGACAACTGGAGATTTTTTAAAAAAGAGCTATTTCATGTTTTTGTGGCTTGGATAATGGAGATGGGTGGGCAAATAAAGGTGCGGTTCAATATTTGCGGGGTAATTCTCCCTCCTTAAACAAACACTAGGTTTCTGCTCACTCCATGTCTATTATTTGCCTTTGTTTCTCATGTCTGTTTGAAGGCTTTACTCATTAAATCCACATTTTAGTCCAGACATTGATAAAAAGTGTTTCTTTAGTTCAGTAATATTGAATCTCCATTGTTTTAAAAGTGAAATCGTGTTAACATACCTACAGTAACGCACCTAAAGTCCATTTTTGTTAGAGAGACTCCATTTTGTGTCGACTTAAGGTATCATTTCATTGTATTTTTGTGGATAAAAGCTTGGAAAGCTGGGAGAAGGCCAACGCGTCTGTAGCTCAGTTTTTTACCAGTTAAGCACTCTCAGGTGAGCTCATGTGTCAGTTTCAGGATGTGCCACGCAGGTAGGGCTAGTTGGACCAATCACTGCCACACAACACAAAGACCAATGCTGTTCAGGGGAGGGAACAAGGAAATGAGGCCCTGCAGGACCGGTGGAACCATCAACTGACTGCTATTCTTTAACTTGGGTGGGGTGTGGTTGCCATAAAAGTAAAAAAGAAAAAAAGGACGGGGAAGTGAGTAAAAAATGTAAATGCTGACCTTTAGGAGCATTACTGCATAAAAGATCTACTCTTTTCCCAAAGGAATCCTTCAACAGACGTTTCAAACTGGTTTTCAAAATAAAAAGCGCGTATGTAAATGTTAATTTTTGCATAAACTAATTTCCTGTCTGTCAGCACCATACATCACCTTAGCCGCTCTTCCTTTTTATTTTGACTGTTCGACACACGGCCTGGGGCATAAAGACAAGTGTAAACACAAGACAGCTAACCTCGTCTTTGAATTAACTTCAGGGTAAAAAGTGAGACACATTTTCAGCCGTACGACCGCAGAATAGAGCGGAAGCCCTGCTTATTAGCCTTCAATGATGACGGAGTCTTTACAGATTTCAACAGTCATTAGCATTTTTGGGGGGATTCAACTATCCCACAGTCACACCGGAGACCACAGAGTCACCCAGAAAACATCGTTACCAGACAGTGTTAGAACAACAGTTGTACAATCCAGCACTGTCAGGTAAGATGGATCCTGAGAGCCATTTCTGTTGCTGCTTCAAGAATTTGAGCTGATCCAGGGCCCAAGCCAGTTAGTGCTAACGCTGCTAAAGCGGTTTGTCTGGTTGCAGTCCGTAGATGACTATCATCATCATTACCAGGCAGTATTAGAGAAAGTGATGATATCCAATGCTGCCTCGTAAGATGGAGATAATCACCCAAACACGAAACGTTCTCAGTACAACACTCCCAAAGGGCACAGCACTTACTGATACAAAGGTTGGGATGTAGAACACAATGTGATATCAGTGTGAAATTTAACTCATGAATGAATGTGACATTTACTCAGTAGTTTACTTGGGTGTGAACAGTGCACCTCACCTTAAATACCTTTGACTCAAAGAAAAAAATGGAACTCAGCCTCAAAGGATAGAGTGATTAGAGTAAATGAAGCCTAGCAGCTTCCCACTAATCTACTTAAGTTATGTCATTTTATGGTGCCACCTATGGCCACGTAAGGCCCAAAAATAGTACTGTAAATAGGAGTGGGGAAGTCCATATTTGGAGACCACCTCTCCATAGAATAATTGCTCAGCCTTTTGTTGTGGTTGGGGTTTTCAGCTTAAACTCGCTGTCACAGAAGACTGGGCCACAGTAGTTGTTAATGATTGCCCAGACCTGTTCCGACTAGTCTAAATCTATGGCACGGCAAGGTTGAGAGGCCTGCTTTTCCACGCAATACACAGCAGTTACTAATTTCAAACACAGCAAGTTGCACACATCCTCTAAAAAAAATGCCACAGGGTCAAAAGCACCTCCACTTTGGCGAGCTGTTTGTGTTTCACATCATCAGTTTTTTAATGTTGCAACATACTGTTCAGCCTCTAATAAAGCAGCGTTGTCAAGTCTATTTCAACAGATGATTTATGGAATGGAAGAAAGGAAAAGCCAATTTTTTTTTTTTCTGTTTTCCGTTGGTGGACCTCTCAGGCCGTTGTCTTTGTGTTTGCTGAGTGATGAAAGGCTGATGGAATGCTGCTCGGCCCGACCTGAGCCGACGCAGTGTATGCAGAAGGTCACTGAAACAGCCCTCATTTACCGAATAAGGTGGATCATTCACAGGTATGCCGCGTGAAATCCTCACACCTCAAACTGACATTTTCATGCATATTATTATTCTACAAATTAAACATTAAAGAAGTTTTTCATCCATTATGCAATCATATTAAGTATTAAGTATGTATATTTAGTGGCATTAAATATACAGTATACTTTGTTAATAATGGAGAGTTCCCCTACATTTTTGTTCAAAGCCATAAGATTTAGCTCTCTCTTCTAAAAGTCTTTAACAAAGTGACAAATTTTCTCTCAAAGCAGAAACCCAAATGAAAAGAAGAGACATTATTGTGTTCTTTAAGAAAGAACGGGTTTCCAGTCATCCTGCAAGCAATGCAAAAGTAGAGCACAAGAGAGAAAG
Organism: Sciaenops ocellatus; assembly: GCA_033000465.1. Lineage (NCBI taxonomy): Eukaryota > Metazoa > Chordata > Actinopteri > Sciaenidae > Sciaenops > Sciaenops ocellatus. The sequence continues at coordinate 21,578,626 of CP136883.1, forward strand.
AGGGAGGGGGTGAAAGAAAAGAGAGTATAAGGGAGGGAAAAGTTCAGGGAAAGAAGGTGGAGAAGGAAAATGGAGAATGCACCTGTAACCTTACCGTCATGAAAGGTACCCCAAGGAAAGAATGTAACAAAACCAAAGTAAAGTGAGTACGTTTTGGAGGGAGGGGGCTGAAAAAGAAAGAGAAAAAAGATCTTGGATTTCCAGCCCGCTGCCTGAGAACGCTCCGTCTTCCTCCCAGTCAGTCAGGCCCCATGAAATGAGAAAGCCAAGCAGACCTGCTCTCCCAGACTCTATTTAGTTAATCATCAGCATTATAAACCAGTGCTGCAGGCCCTCTGAGGAAGAAAAGAGGGAGAGAGAGAAAGAAAGAGTGAAAAAAGATTAGCCCAGAAAATTCTAGCTGGTAGAGACGAGCTGTGAAAACAAAAAATAGTGCAGGAGAAAAGTAGATCATGTCTTGTGTTACCTTACGAAATATCTAACCAACCCGTATGTCCAACAAACTCTGTCCCAATTTGTCCTCCATTAGTCCAGATACTTCCTCTTCTGCTCCTCTCATGGTAATATACCGCAGAATGTGTCCCATTGTTGCACATGGCGCTGTGTGCAGTGGGAGTCTCAGCCGCTTACGGCTGCCCACGCTTTTTGCCTGTTGGAAGTGAGGCGTGATCAGGTAACTCTGCCCTCTGTGCTGGAATGTGACTCCACCGTGAAGTCAACAACCCGATAGGTAAACTAGCCTGGCCCTTAATCAATAGTTGCTGTCTTTGTGAGAAAACAATGGCAGGGAAACCCAAAACCTTATTTAACTCCGGACCTTATCTCAGTGCAACCTAATTGGGCCTTCTGACTACTGAGGAGCAGCCCGGTGAGCCTGATATTTAGGCGATGATACTGCTTATCATCCATGTGCCACTGCAGCTACTAGGTTGTGTTTCTAAATATATACTTAGTGATGGACTAGATTTACATTTGTCATTTTAGAGCTAGTAGCTCCGCCTCTCTGTTTTGAATATTTCAAATGAAGAGAACAAATTTGATAACCAAAGGGAATTTGGATTTTCCCTTTCTACCGAATGCTTTTTTACATATTTAATTCAAGCCAGGTAGCCACACCTCCACCTTAACTGACAGGTTCATCAGGTCCTTTTGTATTTATGTTCTGATTAAAAAAAAATCTGTGAGAAATTTAAAAATATTCATCTCCCTGGAGGCACAAAAACATCATTAAATTTAGTGTTGTTTCATGCCAAAAAGAGGAAATACGTTTTAAACTGTAAGGAGAAAATATCTAATCACCATGGCTTTTAATGGAAAGGGTAAACAACATTCTTAAAATGTTAGCATAGCATTAACTTAAAATGGCCCTGGCCCATAATGCAGTGTCATTGCACCCTATCAGCTGAATTAAACCGCAGCTTTAACTTAACCTCTCACCCCATGAGGTGATAAGACCTACAGTCCCCTTTCATTTCAAGCCTGTGACTCAAACACAAACAAACAACATAAAATGAGTCCACCATTAAATCTCTCTTTCTGTTGAAATTCTACTCTGCACTTCCCGCCCTGTTGCCATACACTGGCAGAGCGACTAGCACTCATGTGACTTGCAGCTATTCAGGTGTATGAAAGAAATGAACAAATGTGGCTCTTTCCACCAATCACAATCCTCCACCTCGCTCTGCAGCCGCTGCTGTACTGTACATTGTCGACATTTTCCCTCCATTTTCCCTTCTCCTTCCCAGACTGCAACAGTCCTCAACTGCTTAAAAATATCTCAAGAGCAAGCAGAGAAAACCTAATAATGTATACCGTCTGTCCAGTAAAAAGTCTCAGCTCTGATAAGGCCAATGCTGCTTTCTGTCGTAACATGCAGCCAAACCTCGAGGAAAAGAGAACAGATGAGCAGACATTTTACGTCCGACACACATCCACTTCATTGCAGACTTCCTTTTTTTTTCAGAAGCACATGAAACAGATACTATTCTATCAGATCTCAACCTTAAAACGCCAAAAATGAAAAGCAGTAAAAGAATTAAAGCGTAAATAAAACCTCTAGGGAATAGATAGATAACCAAGGCTTCCCACTTCAACAGGTTGTTGAGAAAAGTTGCCTGATGAGTTCTGAACTCATAAGAATTCGCACGTTAACCAATAAAGGTAACAAAGCTACTATATTATTAATTTGTAAAGCTGTTTCATACCGTGGATGTCTCCTTGTAAAGCACATTTTAACGCTCTAAGAGAAGGAGTCAGCCTCCGTCTTCATATCCTTTGACAAGTCTGGCAGTTTGCCTTTACCTGCCCCAACTGGTCTATCCAGTTTAGGAATGAGCGTTGGCTTCTATTGTTTCCTCTTCTTTCTCTCTGGTTAAAAGGAGCTGGAATTCGATACACATTATTTTCGTTTCCCATCGAAACTACCTCGACCCTCCTATACAATCAGACAATCACAGACGGCTTCGTGCGATGACCTAATTTGTTTGCCGCACATTTCCTGATCTTAGCCGATGAACAAATGTCCTTAAAGTTTTAACTCTAGCGTCGCTGAGCAACAGGTTATGACGACAGCTCAAGTCTTAAAGATGGAGAATGAAGACAAAGAAGGGATCACATTTGTGATTTTACCGAGTCTTTCCCAGGTGTGGTCACCGAGCCAGAAACCCAAGACAAGAGGCATCATTGTATGAGGGCTCTTGACGCCCCGTTGGCTAGTCTTCCTCTTTCCTGCTCCTGCTGAAGGACAGTCGACCTCTGGAGTGGCGGTTAGGAAGAAAAAAAAAGCCGTCCCCTTTCAGGTAGATGCAGCCGTAGAGTCAGAGGAAGAGCCAAACCCCGGAACAAAACCAACCAGTTTGAAGCGCGTCAGCTCGCTTCCTGCCGCCCGAGCAGAACTTGTTTTTTTCCAGGAGCTCTCGTCGATGGTGTTAGGCGGTTAAGCTCCTCAAGAAGACAGAGGCTGAATTTGTAAAGGGCTTGGTTTACATGTAGCCTGCCCCCCCCTCCTCCCCTCTTCCCCCACAGGTGTAATTTTCAGGTCGCAGCCAATCTCCTTAGCCTCTGGCGCTCACAGGTGTGTCCCCCGCGCTGTCTTTAGCCAATGGTGGTTGAGACGAAACCTCCCACCTCCTCCCCTCCAACTCCCACCTCACCGGTTCGCTCACCTCTGCCCCCCCACCTCCTCATCAGCCCCCAGGTACCTTGTTGTGTGTTTTTTATGATGTCAGCTCAGGCTTCTGTGGGAACGACCTCTTCTGTTCCTATTACAACACAGACAACAGCTAAACCACCATCATCCTCAACTGCCGAACACACCCATCCCGTCCAAGCAGGGAAAATACATCATGAGGCCGGCACACCATGGGGGCCAAGCGTTCAAAAACACGTATATGTGAGGTATTATCACACGCATAAACCTTTGCCTACTTCTGTGCTGTATAAGCCCGCCATAACCTGAAATACCTGCCCTTTGCTCTCATGCCTTCCCACTGCCTCTCTTTGTGTCCACACACCTTTTTTTGTCATGACAATAACCCAGCTGAGTTACAGCGAGAGCGGCAGGTGAACAAAGTGCAGGTGAGTAAAACTTGAGAAAGACACACCGGCAGTTTGAGGTCAGTTTGAGTAGTTGGAGATGGGGGAGTAGTGACAAGAGGGCTGATGGGGCTCTCGGCCCCCAGGGGCAAACGAGGGGCCTAATCCTGAAGCCTGGACGGGGCTTGGGTGGATGCTGGGCAAGGCAGCCACTTTCGGTCTCGAGGTGTAATTGTCGGGATTAGTCTCTCAACAATGAGCACAATGCCAGAGCCGTATCCTGTTTCAGCAGGGGCGTGGCACAGGTTGCTGAAGAACTACGTTGGCAAAGATGGAGGAAGGCGATTGTTTGAATCTATAAGCCGTAAAACAAACAGTAGTCTGTGAAATACTAACCCAAACTGCAATAAAATCATTATCCACCAATCAGACAGTTTTACCTTTAAGTTCTAAGATGTTATTACAATAAAGCTCCACATTAAGCCTCAGTTTAGACTGTACTGTGGATAATGAGCTGATTCCTTTCTCCTCACAGTGTCCCAAACATCATGAAAAAAGTAAAAAACCCTTACTTTTATGTTATATGTAAGCCTAAAGTATCAATAAAATGCTTCTTGCAGAACATTTAGTTAACCAAGCTCCCTTTCCCAGACCACTAAGACCTGTTAATAGTGACAAAAAGTCTAAGTTTAAGCATTAAATGTAGCCTATTAGCTTTTTTTGTGTCTTTCACCATGTCAGCCCTGAGTGAAGCTTATGCTCTTCAAAGGGAGCAGTTAGTAAATTGCTCTGCTCTGAAAGGTTTGCTTTGTTTAGGCTTTTCATTTGCATACCAAATGAGGTTTGGAGTGAAGCGCAGGGGCCTGACCTGAGCTTATTTGGGTACTGATGGCTATCTGACTGGCCGGTCACGCAAGGCAGGATGTAAGAACATCCATCAGAGGCACTGGCCCAACAGCCTCAGACCTACAAACACACAGAGTCAAATACATTTGCTTGCATACACATCCTCAAACTCCCAAATGCTAAGACAGGATTGCTCCAAGGTGCTTTAAAAAAAAAAAAAAGTCAACTAACAACTTCCTATAGCTACACAGCCTGGGAGGCGTTATGCAGGTGAACTAACTTGTGTGCATGATTTAGTCATTTATGATATAGAAATGAATAATTTGTGCCACTGAGTGTATCACACTCAGACTATGGATTACTTGGATTTAACATTCTGTTTAAGATCCCTGAAAATATATTTTACAGGAAAACTGATTGTTTCACTATAAAAACAAAAACAACTCTGATGACACAAAAGTCATCCAGGTCATAAAACCTTCAGCTTCAGGTTTCTGGATCACTTCATGAATGTCTTCTTTGTTGTCTTTTTTTAAACTTCCAGCTAACTGACTGCAGGTTCCAACAGTGTTTGTTGCCCCTTTATTGATTTTCCCTTATTAATTCAAGAAGACAAGTCATGCACAAATTATGTTTTTCCTTTTCCCTGACACCTCACAGGCTCTGTATAAACACACATATACTTTTTCTGTCTTTGTTAGAAAGCTATACTTATTCTGTCTTAGCTTGGTAATTTGGCCTGTGATTTATAATGGACATTTCTTACTCACCTCCCACAGCTTTAGTACTTGGTTTTATGTCTTTACATGTCTTTACTGATACACTAAAATCCTAAATGGGTCTACGTACTGGATGTACCTAACAGTACCTGATATCCTGGGGATTAAAAAGATGAGATGGGACAAACTCTGTAACAGGTAAAACTTGCTCACTGTAAAACTGTTGACATCTTTAACAGAGTTAAGATGTGACCGGACAGCAGGGTTTATATATTACAGCTTACATTTGCCTTTACGGTAACCTGACAGCAGACAGATGGATCACAGTCTGGATCTGTGCCACAGCTTGACAACTGAGAACAGGAAAACAATGAGTCATGTTTGTTTTTTCTTTCCCATGTGCTGTTGAACATTTTCACGAAGCCTTCATTCATCTGTGTTCAGTATCCAAGGCGACTGGTAAAGCTGTATGACCTCAAGCCTTTAACTTTGAAGTCATGATGTCGTTTTTTACTTTGCACAATGCACACAAGAGGTGACCTTGGAGTCTTCTTAAAACACGAGAGTCTAAGTGAGTGCTGTTGGCTCATAAAACATATCCGACAGCTATGAATTAATCATTTAACTGGGACATGGTGCTATAAGTGCTATATGAATGAAATAAACCTGAACCTTGAAGTTTGAACATACATATCTATCACTTCACTCCAGATGAAGCTCTGAGGACACGGCATTTTCTTTCTTTCGTTCTTTCTTTCTTTCTTTCTTTCTTTCTTTCTTTCTTTCTTTCTTTCTTTCTTTCTTTCTTTTTCTTTCTTTCTTTCTTTCTTTCTTTCTTTCTGTCTTTCTGTCTTTATTTATTTATATTTTGGATAGCAACTGGGCAGCATCCAGTATAGGTCTTTTGATCGAATCAGTAAGTCTATGAATGTCCTGAAGTGAGTAACAAGTCTCTGTGTGTTCATTTTCACATAACCTAAAACAGCAACACATGGAAATAGGGAGGCACATTCAAATATGTATAACACTGAAGTACCATTTGGAAAAAGGCAGTGAACTAGCATCGTCCAAGTCCAGCTGAGTTTGATGAAAATATCATCAGTTTAGCAAATATTTGGTCATAAATGACAAATTATTATTATTATTTTTTGTCATTCTGAGACCAAATATTACTGCACAATGTTACAAGCAAACTATGACAGTATGATATCTATCTATCTATATATGTGCATCAAATATATGACTAAAATGAGGACGCTTCACTGTAAGTGACACAGAACAGGGTGGGTGACATTAGAGAAAAGTCAGCGTCACGACACCAACAAGTCAGAGATAATAGAAAAACTCATAAGTCATATTCATCCATCCTAGTATCACATTTTATTTTTCCACTAATCATCCATACCCCACGTGCAGTGGCTCTACAACCCACCAGTGTCGCCCGCCACACAGTTTGAGAGCCGCTGTGTATCAGAATATTTTGAGTCCACTTAACCATGTTAGTCACAACTTTATACCTGTGCAGATGAACTCAAAAGTATTATAGTTATAGAATCAGTAAATGTATGATGTCATGGATAAGTAATGCTACTTTGATGAGGCTGTGTGCTGATACTTTGCTTTGCATGTCTTGTAGTAAATAGACACCTTGTACTGTAAACCAGACAGCCCATGAAACTGATCTTGAACAATATCCTGTGTGTTATAACATATTCATCAGTGATGAATAATGAATAACAATCTTTCCATGCTCTCTGAATGGTCATAGAGACAATGTAAATCCATCACTGGCTGCTGTCCTCGTAGGTTTTCTCAAATTAGAGGCTTTATGAGTCAGTATGCAGCATCTGTCTTTTCTGTTGTTTTATCCACCTGTCTCCTTGTCCTGCCCTTCTGCTCAGATGACTATGGGATAATTACAGAGATTTACATTGTCTTAGAGGAAATTGGAGGACTTAGCCCAGGTGTGATGTTTAAAGGCCCCTCATTACACTGATCAGCACTCAACCACTGATTTCTACCAAGTCTCTCGCCAATTAGCTCCCTGTCTGCCTCGCTGCCGGGGCAGCAAAGCCCCCTCTCCACCTTACAGCAGGTAAAGAAAGTATAGAATACATACATTTTTTTAGGTGTTTAACTTTTTCTACGTTACAATATTTGAAAATTGCATATTGAATGTTTGTGTTTGCCTGGTTGTGAGGGGAAACAAGCCTAATTTCTTTTCACAAAGCCAGAGAATCACCAAGGGAGCAGCGTGCACACAAGCAGTCTAGCAGCCACAACCATGCTCTGACTTGCGGCCTGCCACCAGCAGCGGGTAATTGGCCCCAAAGGGTTTAGGGCGGGATGGTGTGTGTGGATGGCGCGGCCGTATCCCATAATCTCCAATGGGGCAGTTGCCATAGAGAAGCGTAGCGAGGCACACCAATTATTACTGCATCTTATTCCACAACACACCTGTTTGGCTCATCTGCTGGTTTAGAAACAAACTGCTGCTGTGATCAGTCTGACATCAGCGACAAGCAAAGAGATAAATGGAGTAATATACAGAATACATACCACCTAAATGAACCAAAGTTTAATATCAATGACATGTTAAATGCATACAATCCTCACATTCTGTGTGCTCCGTCTGTTTGGGGAGCATCAGTGTCCATATATGTGAAAAAATCTCTGCTAACATTACTATTTAATTGTTCCCTCAATCTTAATGTGCCATAACGAGTGACGTGAAGTGAAGAGTGAAGTGAATATTAGAAACTAAACTGACTTCACTGGCAACTGTTTAAAACAGGATGTGATTCAGGATGCAGTTGTTGCTGGCAAACATCCACCCAGACCTCCACACACTGTCTCTGCACTACACATAAAGAAATTATACAAATGTATCATTTAAAAGGATAAAAAACAGCAATTTGAACCAGATTATCTGAAAGTAAAGTCAGTTTAAACCCTTATTAGGTACATTTCCACCCACACTCAGTTACTAACACCCAAAGACTTGATATAATGTCAGGAGCAATGATGCACGGTGATAAAACTGAGATAATTCTAGCCTGGCAGTTCATTTTACTTAAAGTATAGTGCTTGATTGAGCTTCTAATCTTACAATGTTGTTGTCAGTGAGATCCTGGCTGGGTTTTGGCATGTGGGTGAGGAGGTGTTTCATTTCTTCTGTGTTTACATAAAATAATAAGAAGTTGATCACAAAAAAGTGAATAAAAATGCAAAAAAGAATCAAATAAATAATCAGAATATCCTAAGAAACATTTTTCATGCATAAAGGAGGAAGAGTTTACACACTAAATTATGTGATAATATGTGATTTTTCAGATACATCTTCCACTTCTCCTATTATAAACAAAGCATTCATAAATACAGAACAAAAAGAGCGGAGGTGCCTGGAGTGCATGCAACCATGAGTTCCCCCTTCGAGTTCAAGCACGGGGCTCTTGTTGCATGTCACGGCCTCTCTGTCACCATATCGGCTTATTGATAAGAATACAGAGTACGTGTGAATCAGGAGAGACTAGTTCACTAATTTAAAAAAATTCACCAATGCCTTGTTAAGTGGGAAGCGGCCATGAAGTGCCATCGTGTATCAGAGACAAGATGCTTAATTAATGTTGTAATGGTCCTCTTGAATATATTATATACTATTTTGCAATAAATTTTAGAAATTCACTCAAAACCAAAAAATAATAAGAATAACTAAGTGGAGGTCACCGGTCACCCACGATGTGATACCTACCTTGACTGAGAAGATTGAAGTGTTTAGGATTTAGTTACTTCTATCAGTGAGACTGCAACATGCAACCAACTGAGCACCCCCTCGCTTCACCCTTTACAAGCGTGTAGGAGAACCTATGGCGTCAAAAGGCCCTATCTGTTTGTTCTTGACTACTGTAGAAATATGGCAGTGCAACAGGGTGGACACAATGGAAGAGGAACTGCTCTCTCTGTAGATATAAACGGCTCATTCTAAGGAAACGAAAAGTTAACATAGTTATGAATATTATATTCCATTTCTCATTTCATTTCCATTTGTCAATGTGTGGTGACAAAGATACATTTTTTCTGTCACTGTATGTATATGTGAGAGGCAAATCTTCTTATAGTTTTTGATGGTTAATGGCTCTGATCTGAGCACTGTCTTTCTTAAGCACTACACTACATGTGCAGTCACTCATGCACACACACACGTACACACTCTCTCTAAAGTTTGACTCTTGTTGCCTGTCAAACACAGCTGCAGAGCTTCTGACCGGGTCAAGTTTCAGTCATTCACAGTCGAGACGTTGCAGTTTGTTTAGGAAATGAGCGTAAATGCTGACCTCAAGGTCATCGTTCATTGTGCCTTACTTTAAATAGCGTGTCAGCCTCGCCTGCCTCACAGCCAGAAAAGGCATTGTCAACCTTTAAAGGGTTTGTGTGTGTTCAGTTTGAGCGCATTATGAGGTGCTATGATAGCATACCATCTCCAAACACACCTGCCCGTTTCTTCCAAAAAAGACTTTCTATTCGGTCTGGTGTAATTAGCTCGCTGTGTAATGTGTTTACTAAGGCATTAGCATGCAGAGAATGACAATGAATGTCAGAGGAGGAGCTATATGCTTTAGTTTAAGTGTATGTTGAATTCATTCAGGCATAACAAATATTGAAAAGCACTTATATAGAAGGTGAGTGCCTTTTGCATGAGCCTCAGGGCAGAGATTATTCAGAAAGTGAAACTTTATTCTGTGCATGCAGCTGATAATCACTTGAGTCAATGCAACGTTTCCTGTGTGAATTTACTTTTGTTATCCATTGAGGTTCAGGTCAGTCCAATAAACTATTTTTATGCCAGAAGATTTTATATAAGAATCATAACTGGTTTCGAAAAGTGTGGATAAAATTATTTTTTAAAGAAATGAGGCCAAGATGAAAATGATTTAGCCTATATGGCTACCATGAAAATGTATTCCTGCTTTCACTTTTGATTTTTGATTTTCACTGTCAAAAACTTTTTTTTAAATGTTCATTTGCAGTGGGACTGTAATGAGGATAACAGTTAGCTCTTTTCAACTAAATGGTACCAGGAATAAATGAGTCCTTCTTGTACAAAGTTTGCATTTCCACCACATTTAAACAGCCGTGACAACAGCTTTGTTTGAGCCTATCACCTTGCTCTTGTAGTCACGCAACTGACAGGAAGTGGACTACATGATTTTTGAATGTCAATAATTCTCGTAAGAAATGTCCTCCCCTAGTCCTAATATTGATACTACCAGCAGACACTGTTTACTGTCTCACTGTTTGAATGCATGCTGCTGTTGTGTAGCTTTAAACTTCAAGCCTCATGCTTTTTGTTTGACTAGTCAGGCAGCAAACTTCGCCCTGATAATTCCCTAGCCATCAGGAAGTGCTACATCTATTCTGGAGAAGGTACTTTTTGGGGCCCAGGAACCATGGCAGAGGAACCGAATTTAATGTTTCCTCTATTTGAAATGCAGGTAAATCTCCTGTGTTCCTTAAAAAAGTTCCAGGCTTCCTGGAAAAGTTCCTGTAGCCGAAAAAGTCTATATGACTCTACATGAAAGAGAAGTCACCCAAAGATCTTCACCAGACTCTGGCCATGTAAATGAAGTCACTGAGTATCTTTACATTTGGTGTAATAATCTGATTTTAGAACAAACTCCAACTGAGTCTGAGTACCTCAGTTCCTTCATTTATTTGTGAACGGACCTCAAAATTTCAACCAGTTTTTAAATCTACAGATTCTACAGATGAGACGGTTCAAAGTGGACAAAGTTAATGTGAATTTGCATATTTGATATCCATATACTGCATATTTCATATACATTCATCTTATCTACCTAATGCTGACACCAATACAGTTTGTATCAAGGCTCTAAATAATTTTTTATTTGTTTTTTTCCCATTAATTTTTCTTCTTTTCTCTCTCTCTCTCTCTCTCTCTCTCTCTCTCTCTTGTGAATCACTGATTTTATCTTAGCCTTTAAAAGTGTTTAGATAAAACAAGGGAAATCACTTTTTGGTTAAACTCACTGACTCACATCCAATGTGCATTGCTTCATTTTTCAGGGGTTACAAGTCAAACCGATTGGGAACCACAGCTGTGGAAGATTTCCAAAGGAAATAAGTACTAGCACAGAAGAAGAAGACTCAAGGGAAATGTATGAGAACTCTTGGATATGTATATAAGAATCTGTGAGCTTTATATACTGTATATACACATTTCAAGTTTATTTCCTCCATATAGCACTTTTAAAAGCAAATATGAAGTTCTGAGATATGAGTGGGGGCGAGATCATGGAGAGATTTATAGACAATTAGAAGGATTTTGAAATTCATCCTGAAGTGATCTGGAGGCCAGTTTTGGGATGTCAGAATATGGGTGATGGGGTGATTTCTACACCATAAATTACTTAATGTATTACTTTCATTTTAAGTTATGAAACTAGATCTGGACAATCATCACACTGCATTGATAAGGGGTCATGAAGGAGTATTACATCAGTTTTTAGATTGACATATTATTTTTTAAAGTGATCTAAAATATCTTGAAAGTTTGACCTCGGCCTTTAACATAAAGCTGCGTCCGTCTGTCTCACTGTTGGACATACATGACATGTACAGTACATTCACTGCGTGTTGGGTAACCACTGATCTCTCCCATAGAGTGTATCATGGGGTCTGGCTGCAGGGTAACAGCAGGTCTTGCTAATGATGCAAGACATGTTTGTGATGTGGAGGCTCTCTAGGGAGGCAGGGTTCAGGTGAAGGCACAGCCAGGAAGAAGCCCACTGGGACCAGTTACCAAGGTAGAAACAAAGCCCCCACCTCCCCTCCACCCCTCGCATGTACTGTACCGCTCCACTTCCTCTGTGTGTCAGGGTGAGGGCCACGACAAAAACAAAATCATATTTTGAGGTAACTAAAGAAAACCGGAAGTCAGCCACTGAAATGTAATCTGGTTAAACATACACGTTTAAAAATAAGTAAGTCAAATAAAAAGTGGTTAACATATGACAACATTTCCCCGAACCATCCCCAGCTCTTCCTGCCTAACTGAAAACAGAACGAATCAGAAAAAAAAATTCTAGTTACCTTTTACTGTAAAACATCCTTTTTTCTCAGCAAAGCAGCATTTCCCTGCTAAAAGCAGGTAGAAACTGTCAATGAAAGTCTTACTGTACATAGTCTTATATTCATGATAATTACCTTGTTAACTACATGATATGAAAAAGTACCCTCGCAAACAGAGCCAAATCAAGAGGCAAGTACTTTTCTAGTTAAAGAGGATTTCACATTAAAAGCACCAGATTCTGTAATAAAAGGGTTTGTCCAGCACCGTCCAACTCCCACAAAATCATCAGAACATCGCCCGGATGGAGCCGTCATGCAGTCTACTGAGATGCCGCAGCTGGCCCTAACACAGAAAGTGACACAAATACCCTGCATATCAGCAGCAGCTTGTCGTTTCTATATTTGCATGTTTAAACTGGATGGACTTGTTTATTATTATTGATCATTCTCTGCTGCAATAATCATATACTCGCAGGAATCATGAAGAAGAAACCAGCAACAAACTCGGTTGTGTTTGTCTCTACATATTGTCCATACATCGCATGTTTCCTCCTCCTTTTACTCTTTTATATTTCTGCAGGACCTCAGCATATAAAACCATCATGAAAGCATTGTTTCTCATCACTGTCTGTTGGCAGTAAATTACTACTGAGTAATGTAAAAAAAAAAAAAAAAAAAAGGTTGCAATTAGGTGAGATTTATAGCTCAGAGAAATTTATTGTTCTGGATAATGCTGATGACCACGGCCAAAATATACATCTGACCTAAGCAGCGAGGTGGGGAGGGAGATACAGAGCGCTTCAACCAGCCCACACGGAGAACAAAATCATTCAAGGGAGGAGAATATCAGAAAAGAGATCTCAAAAGGAAATATTATTATTATTATGATTATTATTATTATTATGGTTATGTTATGGTTGATCAGAACCTCATCTGATCTGCATGGAGGAGCACTGATTTCTTATCGACTAACTTATGTAGCACCTTAAGTGAAAGTGTGACAGAGCTTATCTATGTAGATAAAGGTAATGACTTCGGTAACATCTGTAGTTTTTGTTCCTCATGCGGACAACGCTCAGGTTCCTCAACTGTAAATGATGAAAAGGGTTGTTTTAGAGGAAACTCTTCTTCCGGTGTACTGATTACACTCTATTGTGTAATATGTCACTGACCATGAGGCCTCAAAAATTCATCTGTTTTATAATACATAGAGAATATATTAGACTGGAGACAGGGCTTGTGTGATTTGCTAATTCTCTGTAGTAACAGTTAGTGTAGTCATGAACAACAGGTAAAATATTTGACTTCACCGGAGGGATAAGAGGAAGTAAGGTTGAATAGTGCTAAATACAGATATCCCAGTCTGGAAAATCCCAACCTAGAATGACTCTGAATCTGCTCTAAATTCATACAGGTCAGTATGCAAGTAAATGATTGGCAGATTTCTTTTTTTTCTATGAATCAGGAAGAAATTAGTATCAAAGTCCACAGGTCTCTGCTATACACAGATCTGTCACTGTAATAGAGCTACACATTAACACATTCAGCTTTCTCAAAGCTCAGCCAGGATTTTACAACCCTCCAAACACACCCTTTGGATTTGGGCGCCACTCTGTCAACATTGCGGTCTCCAGACGCTATGCTAGTAGGTTCATCTAGTCTCTCTGGCCAATCAAAAAGAAGCAGCTAGGTGTGACACTCTCCCATGAGAGCCTATGGGAGAGCAGGTGCCATGGAGACCAGCTGTTCATCCAACAGTGATGGGTAACAAAGTGTTGAACGTGCAGGTAAAGATGTTTTTTTTTTTTTTTTTTTTTGGCAAACACAGTGTATACACTGAGCTGGTATAAGGCTGGTGTTTTATAGCCAGCACACTGTATATCACTGTGTGTTTATAGAGTCTAATCTCTGATCATTCAGGAAGAGGCTGGCATTAAAGAGGCTTTGAATCAACATCCTGGAAAGTATATAAAAAAAAACATCCAATGCAGCACAAAAACTGTTTGAATTTAGCAAATGCACTCACATGATCTTCTTTTATCTAATCACTATACGTCCAACTGCACTTCATTCCAACTTCTTAGGGATAAAATATGAGCAGAGTTTGCCAACAAAGCCCCAGTCTGTGCATGTCTCATCAGTCAAATGTCCCTGCTTTATTTCCAGTTTGTTTTCCATCAGGATGGAGGGTATAGACACTGAATAGATGTGGGAACACCTTCAGCTTTAACCCCAGCTGACCTACCTTTTTGATGAATGGGACCTCTGACCTGGAGGATCACCCAATCTCTCCATCTCTTCGAGACAAAAGCAGGCAGAGAGAGAATCTTCAAACATGTCGCCTGAACTCCCATCTCCTCCTTAATGTATCAGAAAGGGAAAATACTCTCTCGCTCATCCAGGGCTGTGAGGCAGACTGTATTTAAAATGTGAACTGGGAAAAACCAAGGCAAAGATGTTGGCAGCTGTGATGTGTGTTGAGAGGAATGCACCGTTGTTATCACTCACTGAGTTATGCAAGAACGGTTCGGTGGAAACCTTTGCCTGGTACAGTGTTGGGCCTCAGCCTCCTTATGCACAGGCTAAACACACACTCAACGGCATGCTGGTACACACACACACACACACACACAGCAGATCCTGCCCTGAAGATTTTCTAATTACCCTCAGTGAATGGGAGGCAGTCGGACACGAGGAGGGCCAACCAGCTGGGTTATCACACACACCACCATGACTCCCCATCCGTCTTCCGAATATACTATTTTTAGCTTTCCTCTATGGCTTTTTTTCCACAGAGGGCATTAGGTGTATGGGAGGTATAATGATGAGAAGACTGGTTTAAGTGTAACTTTGTTGCCCAATAAAAAATACAAACTTTCTTTAAAGTAACATTTTGTAACTGTTGTACCTTAAAATAATGGATTCACAAACATTTTGATGCCACATGACATGTAATTGTGTCAATGGTGCCTCTTTCATTCCCACTCTGTTTCCTGATGGACAGTAAACTGCTGCAAACTAGCTGCTGTTAGCTGGTTAGCTCCACTGGGAAACTGGGTGCTCAGAGCATCAAGGGAGTGTCAGTGTTTACACTGGTAGCACAGAAACTTTGGAGGGGGGGGGATCCTGGTAGAGAGTGGTGCTGGTGTCGTGCCAGAACTGGAGCACGGCAAGTGAGCAATGTGACCGGTCTCAGCAGGTTTTATACATAATGCCAGAGGTGAAGAGCTTGAAGAGGACAGTGAAGCGAAGAAGAGAAAAGGAGAGAGTGACCTTGTCGACACTGTCGACTGTCTAATAAGTTGGTGAGAGTTTTGTGAAATAAAAGGAAATTTGCTGTAATGGCAGACATACTAGAGGCACAATATTCTTGTCTTATCAAGTTTGAAATGCATATCTGAAGTTATATAAAACCAAAAACCAAGACTACATTTGTTGTTAAGCACTACAGTAAGCATTGTCTCATTACTGGTTGGATGCTGTTTCCCCTTTCAATTGTATCATTCTAGTTAACACATATATGACTATTTCTTAACATGTTTTACCTTTCATCTAGTGTATTTTGTATATCATGGCCGGATTAACCAGTTAGGAGGCAGTAGGGCAAATATTTGCTATTGGACTCCCCAAATGAACTATTTGGGGAGTCCAATATTTGCATGCTGATTTTTCATCAGCTTGTAATTCATCCTTGCTCACCAGGTACCAGACAAGATTGGAAATTGAAATGGAATTTAAAATGCGTAGGAATACCAAAACTTAGAATATTGTTAACAATCAAACCAATGCGCCAAAATAAATGCATGTGACATATTTTCCCTTCCTGTCACTGTAAAACAATTCTTCATGTTTTGCAATGTGGTTTTTTTGCAGTGTACTTGAATATAATCTACTTTTTTATCTGTATGCATAAGAAAGATTAACATCGCTATGGTTTATGATTCATTTCCTGGGGAAGAGATGGATATATAAAATCAAGAAAAAACTTGTACCAGACACATTATCTCTTTCCTTAGCTGTCTGTGTGTTTATTTTTTTTATAGTGGAATGTAAGTCTTTATCTGTGAGTTAAAATTTGTGTCTTGGGTCTTTTTATTCCATCAGTGGAGAGAAAACCACAACCTTTAACATCAGCAACTAAGATGAATTGTGTTGGTACTACAGATCTGTTCATTCTCTGATCCAACTGCAGTTTGCTCTTTCTGAAACCTTTTTTTTCCCTCTCAGAAACATTCAGATAGAGCAAACCAGTCCATCGGCTCCACAGGTTGAACTCGGTGCAGTAACAAGCTGCAGCCTCGGGCCACAGAGCTGAATGGAGTGACAGTAAGGTGAGGAAGAGTGGTATCAGATGAACACATGAAAGAGGGAGGTCTCTGGATTTAAGGCCTTTTTTTGTTTTTGGGCGTTCAAAGGAGACAGCTGTCGACTGCACAAGGCCCGGCTCTATTCATGTGGGGGGACCGCAGACAGAGACCACGCCAACATACACACACGCACTTCAAAGGAAGATGTGTGTGCACATGTGTGTGTATATGTAACTCGGAGCTTCTCCCAACAGATTCACACTGTTATTATCATTATTTCTTTATTCAAGTAATCAGAACAGCACATAACCTAATGTCAGCCATGTATACGGAAGTACTTGACAATGCTCACTCTATTAAAGGTGTTGTAGCTTCCAGCACTCAGATAGAGCCCACACTTAAAAGGAACAGTCCAACATTTAGGGAGATACCCTTGTTTGTTGTTTTTCTCTGTGTAAGAAGATATCACTTTTATCTCTGTGTGTCCAGTACAGAGAACATGCTAGCATGCTAGCTTAGCATAAAGACTGGAAGCAACTCAGTGAGTGTCTTACTTACATGTCATCTTGTTCACTTATCACAGGATTTTAAAATCTGTTACACCACTGAAACTACAGTATTTCTTGACGAACAACCATTTAGTTGTCTAGCACCTGTTGGCAGCTCTTAAAGGCCAGGGTATGCTCAAAAGGAACCAGTTCATGCAAAGTCACGTCAGACCATGTGTTCAGGTAAGTGTTCTGAATGGCAACATTCGAAAGGCAGGTTGAAAAGCCTATTGTCATAGAGAGGGGCGAGGTCTACGCAATGAACCAAACAAATGCGGACAATGCTTGACAATCTTTCGTTGAAGGTATTCATTGTGTTGGACTGTTTGTGCACACAAAGAGTGATGGAAGTAGTTGTGTGAACAATAAACAATAAAAAAAAAAAAAGCTTGAGAGAAGTTCAAACTCTTTCAACTCTCTCACCCCAGAAGACCTGACCATTGCTGCATAAAGTGGACATGATTGTATTTTCCTAAAGTTACAAAAATTGCACTTTACAGCTTAACCTCATTTCGACCTCCAGAGGGTGGTTTGCTTCATTTGAAGCACACTGAGGCCTTAAATCTACAGCAGGTGGTGACAGGAAGATTGAGCTAACTGTAGGTGAAGCTCACACCTCACTTTGAACAAACTCATTCATCTGTCACTCAGACCAGCAACATATCCCCCCAAAAATGTGCATCAAAGCCCAGAGCTAGCTAGCTAACTGAATGCCTGGTTAGGTAGTTCTAGGTTTTGTTGTCAGCAACATTGCAAGACTTTTTTTCAGTTGTGGTAACATTCATAAATGTTGAAATGGATCTAAAACCATATACAGTGGTCTCATTTTGCAATTTTGTTTCTACATGTTCAACAATATTCAGTTCAGTTTTGGAGCTGTGACAATATCTATTATTTCTCATAGGTTTTTAGGCTAAGCCAAACAGGGATCAAGTTGATATCAGGGATGTAGAAGAATTGACTCAGTCGCACCAGTGATGTCAGAAAACAGATAAACTAGCAAAGCATGCCCAACTTTTGTAGTTACACAATCAATCTCTAATGATTTTGTGAAGAGGATCCAAACACTACTGGTTTAATTTTTAATGGCAATAATATCAGTATAAGTGTACAGATCTCATATTTAGAATATATTTTGGAATTCTTTTCATAATAATGGTTAAAAATGACAATGGAATAATGAGTGGCATTCAAAAGAAGCAAAGTTTGACCAGGTGCACAGGAAATCCGTGTCTGATACCAAAAGTCAAATCTGTCTCTGCTTTGCCTGAAGCGACTTTTTTTTTGCTGTCTGAGCTGTATCGTCACTGCAACAACTTCAGTTGATATTTGCATCAGAGGCAAATCAGTCAGCCCTTATGAGTGGAAGAGGTGGCGTGTCTACCAGCAGGGCTGTAGTTACTAAGCTGTATGTTTTGAAGTATTAGTAGCGATATGTCTTTCTACACCTGTTTTTCCAGTGTTTGTTCGTGTAATTCAGCACTAACAGTAACTCTTTTCATTTCATGCACTTGTATTTTGTGGCTTGTATTGATCATACTCTTTAAAGTAGAATGATTAGCCACAAGAATGGTGGAACTGTAGTATGTAATACAACTGTAAAACAACATGTAGTTCACTTTCTACACGTCACAGTACAGTAAGAGCATCAGTGAGCATTACTTGTTGCTGAAATTCAGTTTGGAAAATCCTCCAGTGTTGGGTCAAACTCCCCTACTTCCAAAGACATCACTTGTATTTTCCTATGCAAATAACTTTGCATTCACTGAGCGGATGCAGTACCAGCTGCAGGAGACAAGGCTGCTCTGTCGTGCTCAGGTCTCTTCCTGACCTCTTTTGTTCAAATCAAACCATGATGCAAAACCGGCTTTAGCATCAGACATAACTAAGACAAATTTTGTCTCCTACAATTTGTAAATTAGGAACCGACAGAGACGACCAGCATCAGGCGGCCAACAGCAGCAGGATTGCTTTAAAATGTTTTGTTAAAGTTTTTTTTATGTGAACCAAAAGGGAAATCTTGACATTATCTGACGGTTTCCAAACAACTTAACAGGTTGGACTTTAAATCCCAACAGTTTATTTCTATTTAAGTTTGTTAATCCCAGAAGAAAGGGTAACACATGTCATATAGATGTCATCAGCTTTAATTAACCTGCTTCTCATCTATTTTACCCATCTGCTGTGGTGAGTCCCTCTACATATGGGCTGTATTATCCTATAGGAAACGTAATGACCACCTTCTTAACAAATCCGCAGCAACAGAGGCACTCTGGGCCGAGGCAACAGCAGGTTGACTACAATGGGGGCAGGATGGAGGGGGTGGAGGGCTCGCAAGTTGTGGCATGGGTGAGCTATTGAAGTGTTAAGCAGGAACACAAAGGTGGGGCTGGTCTGCAGGGAGTTAAAAGAAGGCTATGCATGGAAACATGGCTGTTCAGGTGACTTATTGTCACACTGGAGCTGTTGAATAAAAGTAATAATGAAGCTGGAATGTACACAAAGATCAACTGGCTGCTGGTATATCGTGATCAAAAACACCTCAGACCAGAATTAGACTATACCCACGTACCCAGAGAGTTGAGCTGAGCTTGGCTGATATTGCATCAGTGGGAATCCCATCATAGCAACCAGGTGCCTACAGCCAGCCTGGGAGGATGGAGAGAGCAGGGAGATGGAGAAAAACAAGGTGCTTACCGTACATCCCACCTCCTGAATCTGAACGGTACAAAAGGTCCTATTTCATCATTAAATGAATGCACATGTACTTTCTGTTATAGTAGCAGTGCTCTGATTGGGATGAAGGTAGAACAAAGCACCCTAAACCTGAGTGTCGTCAATCATTAACCACCAATGACAAAGAATTGACTGTGGCTGCCGACAAAGCAGGAAGACGAGTCGAGAAAGGTTAAGATTAACTGAAAGTCATAAACAGCACTCACTTTTGGCAGGGTGCGGATTCTTTGTAACAAATTCATTCACTCACTTTGTATCCTCCTGTCTACATGTTGAAGTGCCCCTGTGGAAGACACTAAACCCCAAATTGCTACAAAAGTTTCTTTGAAAGAAAAAAGTATTCCAAATGAATGTAATGTAATGTCGGCCACTGGTGTTGACAGATTCTGGGACTTTAAAGAACATTACAAGGTGTGTTCCTGTACTAATATTTTGGTATCATATTTATTTAATTTCTATTGTATTCATGAACCCCTTTTGGTTTTATGCTGTAGCTGTGGCGCCACTCTAAAGTTAAATT
The DNA here is from genome assembly GCA_033000465.1 of Sciaenops ocellatus. Lineage (NCBI taxonomy): Eukaryota > Metazoa > Chordata > Actinopteri > Sciaenidae > Sciaenops > Sciaenops ocellatus. Next base: position 21,598,925 of record CP136883.1, read on the forward strand.
CAGGTCAGTATGTGACAGTCATGTGCTGTGTAAGAGACAGATTCAAAAAGAAAGGTTAAAATCAAAGACATCCTTACCTTTAGTGCCTAGCTCAGTTTAGATCACAGGGTTGTTGTTGTCTTTTTGTTTTTTTTTTGGTCTCAAACCCTTCTCAAAAAACGTAACCCTAATGTCATCATCAGGGTTGTTTTGACTTTAGAAAACTCTCCAGGGCCTCAGAAGACATTATACAACTGTTCACAGGCTGTGTAGTACTACTGGTGTTACAAATATTCATGTGTCAAATTGGTGAATCGGCCTAATAACAAGTGGCACAATAACAAGTTTTAAAAGTCCTGTGTCTCTAAAAATCTCTGGCCTCAGTACCAGTTGCCGTGCAAGATATTTTGTCCATTTTGAGCAGAGCAGCAGAAAAACCTTAATGATAGTAGTTGAACTGAAATTTTCATTTGATTTAAAGAAACCTTTATCATGATGTGATAAATGTAGTGAAATACACAATTGATGCACATAATTCTCTCACAGTTTGGCTTGAAGCTGTTGTTTGTGTGTCAGTTTTTTCATCGGCCTGGTCTGACTGTAAAATTCATGCTCAAAAGAAAAAAACTTCTATCTTTTATCAACATCTGCTCTTTCCCCCTCAGACGAGTTGCTGGAAGATGAAACTCGAGGACCCTGTGAGGAACTCTCACCCGCTGCATCCACAAAACAATGGCAACAACACCATCTCCCTCCACCCATCCAAACTACCCAGTTTCTAGACACAAACCACATCAGCAAATTCTCAGCAACTGTTTAACTGCTGGTGATTTTTTTGTTCATATTTCAAATGAAAAGCCAGTGATGCAGCGCAACATGTTGATGGAACAACAGGTGTTTAGTGACAGTGTAAACAAAGCCACCTCATCTTGAATGGCTGGTTTCTTCCTGCTGCAGGGGAGTCAATTCACCAAACAAGCTAAAGGTATCTTATGGTATTTTCCACCAAAACATCTAAACCTGATAACTGTATAAAAACCAGAGGACAAAGAGGAGCAAAGATATTATTTTGTGTTAAAACCAGAGTACATGTGGATTCACTCAGGGTACCACACCTTAACAAACAGTGGATTCTCAAGGGATCATGAATCCAGCGACAGCTTTGTGGCGGCTAGTCTTAAGCATTGGGCACACTTACATGTATTAACCAGATTAAAGCAATACTAATATTATTAATTAGTTTTGCCTTCTTATAAAACATTCATTATAAACGTTCTCCTTTTTTTTGTGTGTGTGAAATAAATCAGACCGAACTGCAGTGCTATAAAATAAATAATATTTCCTTCTCTTATTTTGTGGCACCAATCATGAATAATGAACCTACCCGGGAAGCAACTAATATAAATTGATGAAGCTGGATTTTAGTGAAATAAATGTCAGCAGGATAGCATAAAAAACTATAACCCCTCATGCAAACTGACAGTACCTGACATACTGAATGTCTGACCCAAATCATTTTCCAAAACAGCTGGTTTAGTTAACGCTAATCCGACAGTAATTAATGATGTGCTTGTTGGGGACTATATTTTTTTTATCACGGATTAGTACACATTTACAACTATTTACAGCAACAGGACTGTCTATGTGGGATTGACTGAACACAAACTACAGTGTGTGTTCATAGTAATGAAGAAACATGTTCCCAGTGCAACAACAGTGATGCTCATTGATGTGTTTTATAGTTTTTGGACAACAATGGAGCTCTGTGGCACAGAGGGATACGATATATCAGGCTTTAGCTACACAGACGACACTTGTTAGGCTGTTCACTGGTTTGTTTTGGTGTTCATGGGATTCATTGACAACAGCAATATAATAAGAGCAAAAGAACAAATAATACAGCATACAAACAAACAATGTATAACCAAAACATACAGTAAATATGACTCTGCTCTTTAGACATTATAGCAATAAGACATAACCTAGACAGACATGAGGCACACACAAACTGAGCGACGTAAAACACTTTGTCTGTATACTTCAGTCTGCATTCATCAGACATAGAAAACAAATCAGGATATTCTGCAGACAAAGGAATAGTTTCCTGCAAAATCAGACAGCTTCCTGTTAAATGTTGAGACTGTCCTCCAGTTATAAACAGTCAAACATACAGTGTCAAAGGCAGCATTAGGATCCAACAGCTTTTAAAAGCTCTGTTCAGGTGTCATTCAAACAAAAATGAACACTTGACTGGTGAGAATATTCAGACACAGAGCAGAGTAAAGTCAGCTGCTAATAATAAAGAGCAGATTTGGGCCACAGTTTTAAAAAGTGACATCCAGTGGGGTACAGGAGATTTTCATATGGGTAAGAATACTGATAAGATGTTATTATGACATAGGACAGTTGGCTGAGTGAACCTGAGTGAAAGTACAAGTCAACTAGTCACATGCTGTACTTTTTTTAGGAAATGAGGCAAACCTGAAACAAAAACCCAGGTTTGTACATTGATTGTTAATCTGTAAATTACTAAATTTTCAGCATCTGGGTGAGACATGTCAAACCTCTAAACTAAACGATTTCCCCTTATTGTCTTTACAACCATGTTGAAGTTTTTTCTCAGAAAGAAAACAGGAACAGGTCACAGACCACCAACAGGCAGTTAACCCCCCTACAAAATCTGTTAATACAACGTCTAATCTGTAATATCTTTAACATTCAACGTCCTGTAGAGAAGTCATCTCTTCCTTGTTGAGTCAGGAACCAGTGGATTTCTGTGAAATTATAGGAACATAAACTTGAATGCTGCATGTGTAACTGTGAACCATCTGTGTTTATGTTTTACATAAATGCTAATTTATGACCAATGGCAATAACATAACATAAAGCCTCTTTTTAACCCGGTACATCCCAGGTTAATAATATGAAGCTACAGCTAGCATCAGTGTTAACTTTGACTGAACATTTTGATTTAGTTTTGATTTAGTTTTAGTCATTGTCTTTTGACTTAAATACTATTTAGCAATTTTTTAGTCTCTTTGTACAATTCTGGTTGATTAATACAGATTTTACAGTACATTTAGTCGACTAAAATTAATTTATGGGTTTAGTAAAGTGTAAGAAAAGAGATTAGTTCTGATTGTATCTTTAAATGCACCTCTTTAACAGTTTTGTCTCTGTATTTTTATTCATTTGAGGAAAATTTCTATCAATTTCATCACAGTTTTTGTGAGTAAAAAAAATGTTAATCTTCATAAATCAGCTCATCTAAACTGCTCTGAAACATGTTATATGTTGTTTAATCCATACATAAACTGGTGTGACAGGTTGTGTGTATTGTACTGTGCATGTATTATATGTCTTGACCACCTCATCTTCAACACTTAGTTACTTTTCCAGTTTCAAACCCTCCTTTGTCCGGTGCCTGCTATCAACTGAGTGTGATTTCAGCACCAACAGGTTTTAAATGTGAATTCATGCTGAGAAGGACACCAGAGGATCATCCTGAAGAAAACCTATTTGACGCAGTGATAGGACAGCAGTAAATGCTGATACCAGATTACAAAGAAAATACTGAGGAAAACTGAGCCAGTGAGTTTTGACGGCAGAGGAAGCTTCAGCACGCATGAGGCTCAGGGAGCAGTTCTGTGAGCAAGTGTGCCCCCTGTAGGAGACGCTGATGTTCTCCTCTCTTTACCTGTCGAAAATCACTTCACTTCAGTTCCACATTCAGTCAGCTAAAGAAAGTAACATAGATATATAAATCATAATGTGCATGTGCATGTGTGTGTGTGTGTGTGTGTGTGTGTGTAACTATAAAATGGACAAAACTTCAGAACAAACATATTTTAAGAATACTGATTAAAGGTGGTGACCTCCATAAATATGTGTGTTTTCTGAATGTGGTTAGTTGGTTTGGTCTGTTGGTCAGCTACATCATAAGCAGTGGGGTTACACAACAGGAAACAATACTTTGATTTTACATGTACCACTAGATGGCGGCCTCATCACATCGTGTCCGCACAAGCTCTGCTCCTCTGACACACAAGGTGGACAAAATAATAGACCCACCTTACCAGCAAACACTATTTTTCTAAAGCTTATAATGTTCATGTTTAGTAGATTGTGACAGAAAGGAGATGATTAAATTACTATATAAATAGTATATATAAATGTTGTTCTAGATAGATTGTTCATAGATAATAGAAATAAACTATCAGTGCACAGAGTTCACAAGACAATAAAGAAGAGCAGTTATTAACAGTTATATATGACAGAAGGTCAAAGGTTATATATGAATATGTAAAATATACTATAAATACTGAAAAAGCTTCATGATAAGTTATATAGATATGCATGAATTCTTATATAAAGGAAAATTTTATTCCAAACTGATCTGAAATAATTCATTCATTAGAAATGTCATTTGATTTCTGAAATGAAAAATTTTGACTCCAAATGTAATTCATTTGAATAATGGGACAATCCTGTAAAAGTCCTATGTCACCAACACTTCTCCTTGTACTAAGATTTGCATGTGATCGTGACAGGACACTTTGATTTCATGTCATATCTCAGAGGTTGATATGAAAATGTACAGGCTGTGTGCATACAGGTTACTTTTACATAAACATAAAAGAAGAAAAGACATTTGTTGTGGATTGTTGTGGCATTGTGGGTAGTCCGCGTGTTCAAAGCTGTCACCCTGTCCTCAGAGAGGATGTCACAGCTAAAGCGCTGAGTCATATGCCAAAGCCATCTGAGCTGTAAGACAATTAGGACTAAGAAGTGGCACACAACAGCATTTAACTGGAGACACCGCACAGGTACCCAAGTGTCTAAATGGGTTACAGCAAACACAGGCTGCTCGCCTGTTGTTTACCTGAACTGAGGAGAAAATCAAGTGGGCGGATGATGATGGATGATGATGTGAAATAGGTCAAGAAATGTTTTTTTAATTCAACAAAATCTTAAAACATTAATTTTAATGAATGAAAGAAAATGTATCATTTTATTTTCAAACTGGAGTCAGTAAAGTTCAACTAAAAGAGTTTAATTTTATAAAAACTTAAAAGGTGCAGTGTTTTAATTTGACCGAATTAACCTGTTGATTTTGGGAAATCAATTGAGACTCAGTGTCTTCAATAAATAAGACTGATATACAGTTATTATAGGATTCTTCACTGCATTTAAGATTTTGTGCTACCAGGTCAGAAACAGTCAAGAAAAGCGCCCTCTTCCTGGGAGACTTGGTAAGTAAGTACAATAAAATATCTTCAAGCACATTTATCGTCTTCATGTAGGGGCTGACACTGGGAATAAAGACTTAATGATGAGACAGAAGCTACTGAACATTTTCACCATAGTGTCAATTGTTTACAGTAATTCCCTGCTGAAATATGACATTTCTGAAAGATGTTCAGCTGTCATCACCATCATCATCTCAGAACATCATGAAAAGAATCCAAATAATTAAAAAGCTTCTACAGGAAGTCCTTAGAAAACAGTTCCATATTTATTGCAAAATATTTTTGTACAGAATACAACTGAAAAAACATCAACAGAGGAGGAATGGACAGTAAGGCCAACATCAGAACTCCAAGAGCTGAACTGTACAAACACCAAGTGTAACATTTGCTGCTTTAATAGTGTTTTTATACAGAAATTGTTTCCCGCCCTCACAGCCACCTCCTTAAAGGGGAGAGAAAAAGAAAGAACTCAAACATCTTTCTAAAACATTATTGCCTTGGCCTGTAAACCCATCAACTTAGGACACCGATGGACAATCCTTAAAATGTCGAAATTTCTGTAAGAAACTTGTCCCTTGATTGATAATGTCTCATAAAATATAAATATATATACTTGTAAAAAGCTCCAAACAATACGGGACTGATAATATTTTCCAAGTGAGCGTTGCATCACTTATCATTGAGAACATGAGGAGGTTTAGCGCATTACAGCTAAAGTTAGGAGGCTAACACCATTAGCTCAACTTCTAAAACCAGTAACTGAGTGTGCTGAGATAATACTTCTGATTTTGAACTAAAGAAAATGTTTGTAACGTTTAAAGTTTGCTTTTAGTTTACTTCACACTGCTGGAATAATTGAACCCTCGCTTGAGCTCGGAGGGGTTTAGCATAGTGCGCCTAGATAAATTCGGGCGTGCATGCCCATGCACATCCTCATGCGATTTGGCACTGATGTAAAAGTTCTTTCCTCAAAGTAAACCTTGTGGTATACACGTCTCAGTCTCTCCAGCTCCTTCTCTTAGATCTGTTTTTTTTTCTTTACACACAATAAAAGGCAGAGTGAGACAGGATACATTTTTTCACCCCCCGACATTCAAATGTACATCTATAACATTGGCTCTCCCAAAATTTGGGATCTAATGAATACAAATAAAACCCTCCTTTCTCTGGAAGCTTATTATAGAAAATAAAAATTAAATAAAAATTTAAATAGATAAGTTTTTTTTCTCATATGCGTAAGCCCTTCAAGAAAACACACCAAAACATTAGAGGATGAAGATGATGTACAATCTACAACTCCAGAGGAGAAAGGTTATATTTCTTTTCTTCTGACACGACTCGACTAGGAGGGTAGACGTGAAACGAGAGGTTCAAAACAAAAATGTTATGTTTTTGCCCTTCTGATTCTATATCTTACAATACATCTGGTGGATAAATAACAAAACACAAGTATCCTCCTTTAGACTGTGAACCCGCTGCTCGTTGGGGGTCTCTACACCAGTCAGATGACAGACAGACTGTGGTCTTCAGACACAAACAGGCAGACCAACACAATGCTTTCTGTCCAAACACAGAGATAAAGCCGACTGGTGCTTCTGGGATGCTTTATGGATTTTTTTTTTTGTGTATTTTGGAAGGAAAAATGTCAGCTTTGTTGCAGAAACTCTTCTGCAAACATTCGTTTCACTAATGAGAATGACATTTTGAAGGTTAAGAAAGTGAATTGAGTGGTTCTTCTGCAATTTTGAGTCACTACGCACAGCTTCATGACCTTTTTCTTTCAGTGACTGTCCACAAGAATGATCCGATACACTGTAGCTCTGTAATGGTGGGTGTGGACGAGGGGGGGCGGCTGTTTAACCTTTTATGGATATCACAAGTGCTATCAATGATTTGATACCCTGAGTAGAGGACATAGGCTTGGGGTGAATTTCAGTAGAAACAAAAACATTTTTGCCAAGCGAACACCAACAAAAAAAAAAAAAAAAGGACATTACTAGGTAATACCATCTTTCACGCATAAATAAAAATCTGTACTTATCGGTACATTAAAAACCACAAATGTAACCAGAGAGAAATAAAACAACAACAACGACAAATCACCCATGACAACACAGTCATTTTCAGCTTTACAATATGCATATATTCATGCATATATAGTGTGTATTTCCCCTTGCATACAGGCGAGTGGTTGGGGACTATATAGAGAGCCTTTAGTTATACCAACTCCCTCTGCAGAGACTAACACTGATTATTAAGAGATTGGTACAAATGAGAGCAAACATAATTCACAGGACAGGCTGAGGGGCGAGAAGATGGGGGGGTTGGGGCGGGGGGACTGATTCTGAGCAGCCTTGTAAACAGAGGAGGCCAGACAGCCAGAGAGGATGATGGGTAACAGACATCCACCCAAAGCAGCAAAGATAGGACAGATTACAGGAGGCTGGGCGGGAGTGAGGAAAAGAAGAGAAGAGGTGGGGGACCTTTTTCTTCCAGATTACCAATCAGAGTACTCAAAGCGGCAGCACCACCTCACAACTTTTGCCTCCGTCTGCTTCCCGTCAAGCTTGGTGGAACGTTAGTTCTGACGCTGGAAATTAAGTTAAAGTTATTGACGTGTTCCTGCTCAAGAGGGGAAACTACTGAAAATGTAACAAACAGTGGACTCAATGTAACACAGCGTCTTATAGTAAAGCAAACTATGGGCTGAGTTAGTATTTGATAATTGTGGAGGGGGGAAGGAGGTGAGCAGGAGGGTGTGATGGGCAGATATAGGTCACTGGGTCTTCAAAAGGTAACAGCTGCCCCCCCCCACGCTTCTCTCCAGCCCCCTCCAACATCCTCTTTGGGTCATTAAGAGCCTGAGAGGACAGAGAAGCTCAGACGAATAACTGGATCCGCTCGCGGATGGTCTGCCGGCAGATCGGGCAGGTCTTGAGCGCGGCGCTGCAGTCGATGCAGGAGGCGTGTCCGCACTGGAAGACCAGCTTGATGTGGTTGTCGATGCAGATGGGGCAGGTGATTCGCTCCTCCATCTGGCGGTAGCGAGACTGCAGCTGCTCCAGCAGGTTGTGCTGCTCCGAGTTCTCGGTGCCGGGGCTGCAGTCCACTTCTGTTTGGTCTGCGGGGACGATAATAGTTTTTTTTCATGATGTTCATAGAAACAAAGTCACATTTATGTGCTACTGGTTAAAAGAGAACAAAGATGTATATTATAGCAGCTGACCCTGCATATAGCATGACTCAAAATATCTGACAATTTCAAACAACAGATGCTTTAATCTCTGGCGCCTCGAGAGCAGCGGTGATCACTGCAAATACAGACACCAGTCTGTAGGATGCAGGATGTTAGCAAAGCTGACTGTGGGGTCCTTAAACAGCTCCTTCAGCAACACACTGCTACTCCCACCACGTAAGAAGGAGCTCTACCACAGGTCCTTCATTCTAACAGCTGTTAGACTCTTTAACAGCAGCATGACTTCATGACAATAAATAAATAAACCAAACACAGAAATAAAAGCTGTCTCTTAAAGGAATGTTTCTGTCCCAAACATGAATATATACAGAAGACCTGTATTGTTTCTATCTTCTAATATTCAATATCTATTAACTCATCTCAGACAGCAAGAATAAGAGGGTTCTTCTCACCTTGTCTAATTTTCTTGGTGATTGTGACTTGGCATTTGATGCATTTCTTCATTCGATGGGCACACTCTGTTTAGACAAGGACGAGTTCAGTAGGTTCACAGGTGAGGAGATTCAAACACTGACAATACCTGGAGTACATCACAACTTCTGTTCAGGTAGTATTCGATATTATTAAAACGCCATCCACGATATACTTTTAAAAGATATAACCACGACTATTCTCTATTTTTGTTCTTTGTGTTTTTCTTTAAACCCACCTTCACAGGCCACGCTGTGCTGGCAGGGACAGAAGAGAACCAGCAGAGCCAGCTCGGAGCAGATGAGGCATTCACTGGGCCCAGGCGGTGTGGGAAAAACCAGGTTTGTCATGGTGTTGGGGGTAGTGTGGACCCGCCGCAAGCTGGCACTGCTCAGGCCCTGTCCGCAAGTGATGGCCTGCAGACGCTGCAACCTGAGAGACAACACAAAGCTATAACAACGTGCTCTGAAGGTGAACACAGAGTTCATGTGCATGCGAAATGGTGTTGGCAGCTCTTTAGTTTATCAATCTAACATATTTAGTATATTTTCTATAGGAATTATGAATTTTAGCGCTGCTTTTTACAGACATCTACCTGTGTTTCTCAGAGAAGCTCTTGATGAGCTGCAGCATGGTACTGTCTGCCACCAGGTCCAGGGGACTCTTGCCCTTGTGGTTGGCGTAGTTGATGTCAGCCCCCTCCTGCGCTAGAAAACAAGCGATGGCTGCGCCAACACTCAGCTCGGTATTCCCCACAAGACCTGAAGCATTCAGCTGTGGATACACATGACGAGAAGAGAGGACGGGAAAGACAAAAGAAGGGAGAAGAAGTTGGAGTTAAAACAATGTTCTACAAACATATTCTTAATAAAGCTAAGAACAGATCTTGTGGAAATGGCAGGAGTTGGGAATACTTTGAAAAACTTCAAGGACGCAGCTGATTGCGAGAAACAAAAAGGTAATTGAAGTAAGACCAGCTGAGGCTGATACATAAACCCAAATCTAATCAGCCCTGAAGAGCCCAATAACTCATCTGCTGACAATAGCCAAAACAGACCTTAGCACTAAAGTCAAGCCACCTTCATGCATGTGTGTGCGTTTTGTGTGTGTGTTGGCTTGGCAGGTGCCCAAGATGTTGAACGGCGCTGCAGTGCTTGCGGTCATGTAGACTTGAAAGGACGTTCTTCATCAGTGTGCAATGATAAACACCACCTGATGTAACTGGATTTTAAGTGCTCATATAAAGAGTGCTGCACAAAACGCATACTCAATGTCTCTTAATGAGGAATATTAAACTAGTTCTTTGTGAGTGAACAGCTCTCTGAAAGCATGAATGAGATTAAAAGAGACGCTGTGACTTCTGGTGGATAGAGTTACGATGTTAACATCTGGTGAACAAATCCTTTGGCAGGTGTTTAAAAAGCGATGCTTTTTTCTTATTAACACTGGGTTTAATTGCTAGCGATGAATCCACAGAGAATTATTACCCAACTCTGACCTACAACTTAACTGTTTTGTTTTCGTCTCACTGCTCTCTTCAGCAAAGTTTTCATTCAGAAAAGCTTTTAGAAAGCCACTGTACACTACCTGCTCAGCACTAAACAGCAAGCAGTCAAAATTAGCCACTAGCTGGCGAACATAACGGAGCATTTACCAGATTTATCCAGATATTTTCAGAGGAGTTGGGCTTAACATTTGTTGGGTCAACAGACACAATGTTAATGTTCTGTTCCAGCTGGATGTATGAAGAGGTAACTATATAAACTTCAAAAAGTTCTCCCCTGAAGTGCCAAAAAACTGCAGCTTTAATTATATTTTTTATAACAATGTCTAACATGACAATGTGACATCAGCTTGCCTCGGCTTTAAAGCGAGTTTCAGCTCATTGTTTAGCTGTCCAGCCAAAAATCCACTGTGGTTCCCTCTTACTGTTCTCATAGCGTTGTTTCCAGCCACAGCAGGCAGCTGCTTCCAGTGAAAAAGCTCTTTAAAAAAAAAAAAAAAAAAAAAAAAAAAACCCTACTGTACACTACCTGCTCAGCACCAAACGATAGAGAGACACAGTTAGCGCCTAGCTGGTGAACACAGTGGAGCATTCAGCAGCAAAAGAGCCAAATATTCCCCTCAGGAGTTGGTGGAAACAAAAACGGAACTAAAACTAGAGGGAATATTGGACTTCGCCACGTCACATGAAACACAGCTCCAAATAGTTGTGTTCACCACAACAACCCCAAAAAATATGAACCAATGCAGGCTTAATGGTACTAAACTAACAGTAAATAATCACATGCTTCCTTCAGGTTCATGGAACTGTCATTCTGCAAGCAGCATCATCTTTGCTTGCCATAATGAATATGAACATTGCCACAGGTCATCATTGTTGACTGCAGTGGTGACACGTGGGATCCCCACAAACTTAGATTACTATTCAAAATGTCAAATTGTCAAAGGCCAGAGGATTCAGTCAGTAACTTCAGTGCCTCTAAGGACTGATAATAACACATGGCTTCTTTTAGATTCATTGGACTGATGGAGTGTGGTACTATCCAAGTTCAAGACGTCCTCTGGGGAAAGATGACATGGTGTGTTTACACCGTACACCTAAAATTTATCCCGGGTGTCTTAACTAGAGCTCTCGCTTTGCCAAATCTATATTCTTACACTAAGTGGGCCCTCTTCACTTCTCAACCCTTCAGCACTTCCTCTCTCCCTTCATTACACCATCATTCTCAGTCTTGTGCCAGCACTTATCTTCCAGAGAAGAAGAGAGTGATATGAGATTTAAGTCAAAGACGAGGTAATCTCTTTTTCTGACAAAATGAGTCTTAAATTTTAGGACTTCATTGCACTAAAATTGCAAGTTTTAGGTTTTCTTTTTCCTGGAAACGACAAACTGTAGATGGAGCGCCTGCTTTAACTTTGATATAGCACCACTTTAGTGCACTCCTATCTGATTACTTTCTCCTCAGTTAACCCCTCTCTCTTACCCTGTTTACACAAGAAAGCAAAGTCCTCTCTCTTCAGTTAACTCTCCTCATTCAGCCGGACTTCCTTTCCATTCTCGTCATTTACCTGGAAAAGCCAACTAACTGCCCTGATTAACCCCCCAGACTATAAACAGACACCTTTGCATTCCTTCCCTTTGTTTCTGTTTACCATTCCCTCCCTGCTTTAAGATTAAGTCCGTTCTCATCCCTCAAGTCTTTATTTACGCCACTATGAGTCTATTTTTACTTCCTTAGGACTGCATTAATCCTTTGTTCCAACCTTTAGTCTTCATTCACTCGCCTTTTAGTGTCTATTTACACCTCATTCAGCCTATATTTACTCCCCTTTTGAAGTTTCACATACTCTACCTTTAGTCCATTTAATGTGGATTGTCTCTTAAGTAACCGTCTCTTCAGTCTTTATTTACACTCTTGCTGGTCTTTATTTAGCCTTAAGTTCTTCCTGTGTTTACACCTTTTGAAAGCTGAGTTGTGTCTCTTCAGTTCCCAACAGTCCCAACAATACCCAGAATATACACCAAAATAAGAAGTTTAAAGAACAAGTCAACAACATGCCACCTCTCCGTCGGCTCTCACCCTGCAGTAGAGCGATGTGGAGGAGCAGCCCTCGCTGCTCTCCTCTGTGCTGCTGGTTCCCACAGTGGGGCTGAGCATAACGTTGGCCAGCTGTGGGCGGAGGAGGGCCACGTGCATGGCCGTGTCACCGTCCTCGTCCTCCATGTTGACGTCAGCACCCTCGGCCACCAGCAGCTGCACCAGGTCAATGTGGCCCTGCGTCACCGCCAGCTGCAGCGGCGTCTGGTTCCGGTTGTTGCGGATGTTGATGTCACAGCGTCCCTGTGAGAGAGGAGTCAGTGGGGAATTTTATTTTTCTCTACGGCAAAAATCACAAGTTTAAATTACATATTAAAATATAAACATATAAAAGGACTTCAGCTCACCTCTTTGATGAGGATCTCGGCGACATCGCGGTGGTTGTTGAGGGCGGCCAGATGCAAAGCGGAGAAGCCATCCTCCTTTTTAACGTCCACCAGCTGCCGTGCTCGGGCCAGGATCTTCTCTGTGGCTCTGCCGGCAGGACAAACGATACAAGACTCAATTAGGAAGAGTGCACAACACTCCTCATGGATTAAATTAAGAACAGTCATATCCTTTATTTTGCAGGCTGCTGCAAAAAACGACCTACTGTCCAGCACTGTTAAAAAGGATTCAAAAACTGGTTGTTGAGACTTTTATAGCCATATATAAATTTAAGCTTAGTATTACATACATAAACCTGATCAGACACAGTGAGAGTGCAACTGCAGACTGTAGAGTGTGCAGGAAGCTTAAATCTCTCAGAATATGAAGCTTATTTTATCCTGTCCCACAGTGTACTTCACATGAGGTTGGACAGAGAGGCAGCTGCTGTAGAGCTGCTAACAAGCCGATCTAACCAGGAAACACTGAGACACAACAGGCAGCCACTTCTCACTAAGTGAGAACTGGCTGCCACTAACAAGTGTAAATTGTCGCTTTAAGCCTTAAACAGTAGATATCTATCATCCTTTATATGGACAGAATATCACTGATCTGACCCCACTGAGGACAAATGATTAAATCTTTCAAGGTCAAAAGCCCTGAACTGTCCTCTCTGACATCAATCTAGTTTTTTACGTTAATTTTAATACGAGTGTTCACAAAGTTCAGTTTCTCTGAAGGGTGACACCACATTCAGTGAAGTGAGACTATTAGAACTTCTCTTGTGATTGATGCAGCGGACTGATGCTGCAGTGTGAGGCCGGGCTGCACTGTTGAGCCGTCCTCTTCTCCGTAGCTGAGCCTGTTTTATGACGTGTGAAATTGAAGCCAACAGCCTTAGTGAGCAGCCAGGACGTTGGCACGCCACCGTGAAGGCTTGGGTGTGACATGACCCAACCTTTCTATGGGTGTTCGGCTAATTTTAAGTTAGCTCTGTTGGACTTCACTGTTTTGAAACAGATGTTGATAGATAAGGTATTCCAGTTTATTATTATCCCATATTAATAAAGCATAAAAAGTCTATTATTATATAATAAAACACTGTCATGAATAAGCAATACATACAAGAAGGAGAACTTCCACACAGAGTATGTGAGGTTTTCAGGCATAAGCAATCTTTACAACTGGGGAACAGATGACTGATGTAACCGTGCTATTTAAAGATAAATTTTACCCTGTAAGAGAATCATCCTTAGAGTTATGATTACTTCAACATATTATTTGTAGAAAATGTCTTTCTATCTAGCCCCTCCACAACACCAATTTGGAACTATTCTGCTTCCAGCAACTAAAAGTATTTAAGATTTTGGCATTAACTTGCATTTCATTCACCCACAACTTGCATGCACAGTATATGATATGCATGTGTGATTTCTTCAAGAATTAACTTGTATTCTCATAACAACCCCTGCACACAGTGACAAAAACATAATGATTCATAGTTTTGGGTGATTATACACTAATGAAAAAATAGTTTAGCCCTTTATATAACAAACTGGACCGTTAAAGGATCCTTTGTGAAGCTACAATCAGAGGAACTCCAAGAAATCATAGACTCTCTGAATCATGCTTCTGTACAGCGTCATCATTCCTGTATTATCCTGATAAATGATCCCAGTGTTGCAGAGGGAACATGACAAATGTAATTATTTTGGCATCAGTGTAAAAAGGAACAGTTTTCATGCACCTTTGATTGTGATAATTAACACATTTTAATGTTTACAGGCTCATTAGCAGCAGATTGTCGTTACATTTTAAACAAATTACTAAAGGTCCAGACCACTGAGAGCACGGGCCGCTTTGTTACACATGCAGTCACATATGTTGGGATCTCCTCTAAGTGTATTATTAAGGATGAAGGCTGTTGGAGAGACATTGTGTTGGAGGTCACTGGTACCCGCAATGCAGCTCTGTGTGTGTGTGTGTGTGTGTGTGTGTGTGTGTGTGTGTGTGTGTGTGTGTGTGTGTGTGTGTGTGTGTGTGTGTGTGTGTGTGTGTGTGTGTGTGTGTGTGTGCGCGTGTGTGTGCGCGTGTGGTGACGGTATTGATAGAGGGAAATATCGTTCCTGCTTTCAAGTCGCCTCCAGAGCACCATCGTTAGCTAAAGAGCTCACCCTAGCAGATCTGAAGCAGACACAGCCGTGTGAGTTGTGTCACCTTTGTACCCAATACGCCTCATTTCTTGGAATTATTTCCATAATCATTACTCCTGTGTGTTCATGAATATTCAGTCTTGGGCCGACGTTTCAGGGCAGTTTTATACAAAAACGCTTTCGCACGCAACAGCTAGAGGGCATTAGCTGGAGGGCATGATGGAAATGACTTTTCTGGAGACTGAAGTCATCATTTGGTTATTTTTGGGAGTTTGAGTCAGGCTTGTTTGTGACTTTCTTCTTGATCAAAGCTGGATTAAAGCAGAAGAAATGTAGCATGGCGAGTACTAATTATCTTACTCTGGAAAGGACAAAAATGAAAATATAAGGCTTTGACTTCATGTATAATTAACTATGAGATTGAGTATCTTGCAAAATCTGGTGTGTGTCAGACAGTTTACACTGTACTGTCAAAAGGCACAAAGTAACCCCAGAAAAAAAAGGGGGTCTGGAAGAACAGACCAAACTGTCGGGAAACAAATGAATCTGGTGAAAGTGAAGAGAAAACAAAGAAGTTTTTTAGGAGGTGAGCTTACAGGAAAGAGGGAAGAAGAAGCCAATTACTCTTTCTTTTCAATAAATACAGTAAACAGACTAACTATCCTGTACATCCATTTGCCTCTGCTGTCAAGCTGAAAACTCCAGAAGAAATCTGGCCGCTTGCCTTGTTTCTTTTCTTTCCCAGGACTGTATGTGAACTTGGCCCCTAGCCCTCCTTTTCCATTTCCTCACAATAAATAAATACTATAATAAACAAAACATTCTCATCTTTCTGTCACTAGATAAAACAAGAAACAGAAGACCACAGCTGCTCATAAGAACAAACCCCAAAAATCTACTACTTTTATGGATTATCTTTCATTTCTAAAATGAGAACGGTAAAGAAATTATCAGCTAAATAGGGTAAAATAACCCACGCAGAGGTATACATAACCTCTGGATGAACATTTAAGAACATCCACAACTATAAACTACAATAAATAATATGAATTTACTTCACAATGATGAATCTCAGTTCAAATAGAAGATAAACTGTGATGAGATTTGTTTGCTATCAATCTAATGTCTGCAAACATTCAAACTGTGTGTTTTAATTTGTATTAAACCCAGAACAAACACACCTGGCCTGTATCAATGTAGTGTAGGCCTGCTGGTGATACATGAATGAACCGGTGAACCGAGCTAATCCCGAACACTGTAAATCCAACGTCTCTACTCCATGCGCAGCGGCTGATGTCAGGATAAATGAATGCTGGGGAGTGCGGCCTAAACTCCCGGCACTGCACATATGACACTTGCCAGAACAGATCGGACGTTTTAGTAAATGACTGTCTACTGTGGCCACTACCCTTGTTCTTTTTCCTCTCTCTGTTATCCCTTGCAGACTGTATTTTCCCCCATATTGCACTCATGTACAAGGCTGTCCTGACATTACAGTCAGGAGCACTAGTGAAGAGGAAATGTGGGTCACTTGGAGGTTAAGTTGGGAGGTCAGAATTTAGCACTTCAACGCTTTCCTTTTATGAGAGTAATGGATTGACAAATACTCTTTTTTTGACTGGTTTAGTACTTGACAGACTGGTCAAAGTAGATGCTAGAGAGCCTGCAGGCGAGGACCAAGCTATGGGAATCTACTAGCATCCTGAAAATCTTTACTGATGACAGTAACAGAGCTCCCACTCTTTTGGTCTCCAAGATATAATCCATCACATTACACAAAATACACTTTCAAACTTTGTAAGTGAAACTTTGAATGAAGTGGCATCACTTCAGGGAGGAAATTTATGGTGAAGCTGGTGTTTTTCATTCTTGTTTCCTTTCCTTCATGGCACCTCTTTAAAAAGAACCAGGGACAATTTTCCATTACATGGTTTTGTTATAATTTGGGAAGGAAAGTTCATATGAGGTCATATAAGCCCTGGAGCAAAGAAGCAGGAACCTCACCATGGTCAGGCAGACTTGGTTTGCTGTGAAATATATCAACTCGAAGTCACTCAGACCTGTGGGAAGACTTATTGTCTTGTTCATTTTTCAAAACAGGTGAGAAAAAATGACATTTTCTTGATCAAAATTAGCAAAATGATTTGCCTTAAACAGACCTGGACTGTGCCATGTATTGTTATATTCTTCTTTGTGGAAGCCTGATTTAAACTTATACTTGCACTGTCTTCCTGACATTCTGTCACTCACTGTTATTAGAGGCCAAGTGTTTTCAGGACAGGGATATGACCTTTAGATGCTTTAAAATGAATACTTTTACTACCTTACTGACTGATTCTCAGCTAGAAAAGTAGGAGAATGTTGAAATAATTTTCTGGGACAAGCTAAGATTTTCCAGGACATTTAACACTTTTTCTCATTTTCCATGAGTACAAAGTTAGTCAACTGTTTCTCAGGCTTTCTAGGACTTGTGTGAACCCTGCTGACCACTCTAGAAATCGTTGAATTGAATATATCAAAGGGCAGCTGCTGACAACTGAGATTGGTTTGAGTCATGGGATTAAAAAAAGCACAAATTACATAATTTGTTAATCTTACATAATTTCAAGATTTTAAATTTATCAATAACATTATTTTAAAATAGAGTAATACGGAGGACTGTTATAAAAAGGAACCATTCACTTTTGAGTTCTCTCTACATTTCCAGGTTATTCATGGTGTGTGTGTGTGTGGGAGGTGGTGTGATGCAACATTGACAGAGGAGGACACTGGTACTCCAAAAATAAAGAGTTGTGTTTGAGGAATGAAACCTTATCATTGTGAGAACATTCACGTATGCACTGGCCCAGTGCTCCATCAAGGCTTAGTTCGTGATTAAGCACCTCCAGTGTCAACCAGCCTAAAACCAACACAGCCTGAAGACAACGGAGCCTTTGTGACAGGTGTCAGTGAGGCAGCCTTGACGTTTGCACCTTGGTGTAGAGTAAAATAGCTGAGCTGACCTTTCACCTGGAAGAATCCAATACATGGTGTTATTTTGGGAAGAACTGAGTCAAAATCTTTAATATTTTCATTAAAAATAAGTGTGTTTTCTCTTCTCCTTCTCCAAAGCACTGTGACACAACCTAAAGCCAACTCATGAAAGCTGTGTTGAGTAAGTCTTCCCTGGGAAAAGATCAGCTGGTCCACTGTTCAGTTTGTTTGGATTTTTGGAATTTTTGTCCCCTCATGAATCCCATGCTCTGCTTTGCTGAAAACAGACTACACTAAATGTAGTTTGTGAAGAATTTGGAGGACAAGTCAATGTGTAGGAAAACAGGATGCAAAAGTAAATGTTGCATTTTTTGCCTGATATTGACCGCCAGCCTGCTGACAGCAGCAGAAGCTGTGTGGGAGATGAGCTCTATCTGTAACAGATAGCGTTGAGAATTGACCTTTGAGTCCTCATTTGAACCCACAGGAGAGATTCCCACACACACGCACACCATTATTTCCACTGCTCACATTAGATACCAAGAACTACCAAGAGATGAGCAGTCTGAAAAGAACACACATGGCACTCCATACATGTACTGGATTTTTCTTTTAGAGATGCACACTGTTGACTTGTCCCTACTTTTGCCGTTATTTACCATATTTACAATGATTACATTATTTAGCCATTATTAAATTATGATAAATCACAAGTGGAATGTTTTTTTCAAGCTCAATCCCAGGTGACAATCAGCAAGGCTGTATGTTGGTACCAGAAGATGTAGTTCCACTAATCACACTTTTCTTAAAAACATTAATAATCTTTACAGAGAAGTTCAATAACTAATCTCGCTTCTTATAATACGTGTTGCACCTGGGTGCGTTCCAAGCTTTAAAAAGTACTTTTAGAACATTTTGGATATGATCTCTACTCACAGTTTGTTTCCTTTGAGGGCAGCGTGGTGCAGCAGGTTGAAGCCTCTGTGGTTCTGCTGAGTGAAGTCAATGTTGGGCACCAAGACCAGTATCTCGATGATGTTGCGGAAATCTTTAGCGATGGCGTCATGGAGCGGCGTGTCCCCGTACGAATCCTAATCGGGGAGAAAAAGAAAATTTAAAGCGGCAGCACAGTGAGTGATGGACTGCAGTTCCGCACGTTAGAACTTTTTCTTGAGGCAAAATGTACAATACCATTGTAAAATTCATTATGATCATCATGATGCTGTATGGATCACAGTGTCGATCTAAAATAAATACAATTTATGATTATATAATATCATAAAATATCCTCTATAATACAAAAAGGTAGACATGAATTTGTTGTAAACCTGAATTCTAGACTATGAATACTAATTTTAGTCTTTATTATTGGTGTCATGGATGCTGCAGTACATTTCGACTGCATGTGGCACAAACAAAAACAAACTCTGGGCTGCTACTCTGTGTTTTTAGCCGAGTAGCCACTCACTACTCAAGCAGAAAATATATGCAGTTAGTGAATCCTGGGCCTGGTTGCAGGCATGTTAGACGGCCTGGAAAATGCCCTAAAAGAGACATTAAGATGCCTTAATGAGACTGCGGGCTGAAGTGAAGCAGGGTCGCAGTCAAATGCCCTAAATGTTTGAATTTGTCTGTTTACAACTGCTTGAAAAGGGCAGCATGGTGACATGTCAATAACAAATGACAGACACTGCAAGAGAAGCTCACTTCATGGCTACCTAGACACTCACTCAGCGGTCCACCCGCAGTCACTGGCTGCATGCTAAGTCATGAGCTCACTCTAGAATCACTCCTGACCAGTGACCAAACAAGAATAAGCATGGTCAGGGTTTGTGTGTCATTTACTTTAAAGATATTTCAAATACATACATATTTATGATAAAATAGGAATATGGCATCATATTCCATGAAACCTTCACAAGAAGTTTTTGCAGATCTTTTTCTATAATGGTGCAGCATGTGCATAAAATCAACTAACACTGCACAGACACTAGATTTCATTAAAGTAATAGAAATTAATCTTTGAACAAGAGTTGGATGGACTGTGTGATTCCTGTGGGTTACCATCTGAAAACAACCTTACTCTCTTATCACACACAACACAAACAAGACCAGTTACTGTAGTTAAATAATATGTAAGGAAAAAAAAAGAAGAAAAATGACAAAAAGTAAACACACCAAAATCTTCACTGGAGGTTTGTAAGTCGACAAATGTTAATCAAAGGCCAGTCTGCAGTATTAGACATTCTACGTCCTCTCACCTGGAGATTAACGTCAGCCGAATGCTCCGTCAGCACTCGCACAACGTCAGTGAAGCCCTTGTTGACGGCAATGTGGAGCGCCGTGCACATGGAGTTGTTCAGGAGGTTGACATTTGCACCTTTGCTCAACAGCAGCCGCGCGATCTCTGCCTGATTACTACAACGAAAGAAACCATGAACAGAAAAAGACATATTCAGATCATTCATCACAATCATCAGTTTCTGTTGAGTGATTCGACTTGTCCAGACAGTGCTTTTAAGTAAGTTAATACAAACCAGTAATGAAAAACTCAAATACAGATTATACAAATCTGCTGGGAGCTACACAAAGCTCAGGGGTTGAATATTAATATTAACTTAAACCAGCCTGTTTTGTTTTCATGGTGTGCTACTACTGAAGACATTTTCAACAAGTTTAAATTCCCAAACAGATTTTGTCAAACACTGACGTCCTGAGCTTGTATTAATGTGGTGAGAGGATGAGATGTGTCTGGCTGATTAGGCGGCACTTTTGTTAATGGGCGATCACATTACTAAGAAAGAGACAGGCAAGAGGCCTGTTGTGTATCTGTCAGTCTAAAGCCACAAAGAGCAGAGGAACATCTGTGCGTTACCTTCGTTCACTAAAATGCAAAAAAACTGTGTTTGCTCGTCCTCACCCGAAAGCGGTGTAGTGCAACGCTGTGTCTCCATCTTCATCCTTGACCTCGATGGAGCCGTTGGCCTGCAGAAGGGCCTTCACCACCTCCATGTGTCCTTGGTGAGCAGCAACCTGCAGTGCAGTCTTGCCCTGGTTCTTTATATCCACCTGCCAGGAACACAAACGTGGTCCAAGATTCATTAGAGGCCGTGATGGCCGTGACACCAACTGAGCTGAGCGTAGACTGGCTGGTAACAATCTGAGCATGGACAACAACAACAACAACAACAACAACCGCGTTTATAATTCGCTTCATACATAATCCTAATAAGCAGTTTAGTCATCACGGAGTACAAGCTGTGTCGATAACATCTCAGACAATATTATGAATCATAATCTACAGTGTACGAGTGGGTCATCTGAGGTAACTATATCTGGAGTTTACCTCGAAAGAGAAAATGATACACAAGTACGATGGCAGAAGATTTTATCCATCCACCTTTCCATTTAACCATCAAACCACCAAGGATTTTATTGTCTGGAAAGAGCAGTCAGGGAGGTAGCTAGCTGAAATGGCTACTGCTGGATGTGTTTAGCTATCAGTGTTTTCAGTTAAGCTAGCAGCCACACAGTCTGAAGAAATGTGAAGAGGAAGGTAGACAGGCTGTGTGAGGAAATAGATACAATAGACAGAATGACCCAATATGTAGGAGTGCAGGAGATAAACATAACTTAAGCGTTAAATATATGTATTTTACTTTGTTTGATCAACTGGTTGGTGATAAAGGTTTTTAGTAATGTGTTTAGTTATTCTTGACTTGTCTGATAACCTTTCATGACATTATGTCAAATTTTAAATGACTTGTTTTGTCCAAATCTAAATAATGAGTTTAAAAATATATGAAATAAATCAGAGCGTAAAATTTGAACAGTTTTTACAACAGGAAACATATGTGGGATGACTTTGGCCATTTATCTTTTTCTTCTTCTCATCCAGTCGGGACAATCATTCTAGCAGATATCTTTGTTTTTGGTGTCTTGATATCCTCCTGTAACACAAGCTGGTTACTGCAGAAATCTGAATAAAAATGGGCAACAGCCAATAAAGGTCAGGTACAAGAAAAGAAAAAAGTACAGGATGTAGTGCATGAGGCCTGCATCTCCTGTTCCTCTGTAAGCCCGACCTGTAATAAACATGGTGTTTTGTTTAAGCGCCTCAAATTTAGAAAGTTTAGAGCGTATAAAGAACATTATGATTTAAGTATAGAATGTCCATTCACATGCTCTATTATGTCTTATAAGTTGTTGCTCCAGTTTGTGTGTTGATATCATTTGTTACACAGACTTCATGCAAAATTAAACCATTGTTGACCACTCAGATAGGTCAAGTTTCATAATTGAAATGGCTACTATGGGAACATCATCGCACATCAATACAATTGGGCTTACTGAATCCACAAGAGGATCAGCTTTCCAGTCAGACCAAATTTATGCAATTCCAATATTATTTGGGGACCCCAGTAAGTAGAGATATTCAAATACACCAGAGGGAAAAAACACATTCATACAGCATGCATAAAACTTCATGGTTTTTGCCCAAAGCTGCATGGGATTAGCATAAAGCAGGCATGTCTGCCTTTTTTCCACCACCAAAGTTTAGCCCAACAAGCTAGCTTTCAGTCCACTACAGCATCTGAAAGGCTGGTGTCAGCTGAGGACATCAGGCACATTCAGCTGAAGAGGTTAAATGATCTTTCTTATATATAGCAACAGTATTAATGTCAATATAACTTGTCATTTCATAGCATAATAACAGCTTGGGGAAACCTACTCTAAAACATTAGATCTAGTAAGACATAAAACAGACCTTTATTTAACCAGGAGAAGTGCTTCACTGAGATTAAAAACCTCTTTTAGAGGAGATATATTATTTTTACCTCTTTATGTTCAGTCACTCATCACTCTCGTGTTCTCCCACCTCTCCCTGCTTTAATTTTAATAATCAGTCTCAGTGTCTTGACCAAACAAGACAATAAAATTATGAGAATCAATATCTCATGTTTGACTTCCCCTGCCATTTCCATATTTCTCTGTTCATTATGTGTGTCAATATTGTGAATTAAGAACTATATATTCATGAGAGAAGTCGTTGACTCGTTTGTGTGTGTAAATCTTTTAATATGGGAGTCACTCAAGTTCTTAAGAGCTGGAAGAGTTACATACTGACTGGAAATATGTTCACTGGAAGGAAGGGTGGAAAGAAAAAAGGCTTTGTCCCATGTTTTCCTACAGGATTTTAACAAAACAGCACAAACCACAGTGTGGTGTGGATAATGTGGATAATGCAGCACCAGAGTCTTCAGCTTTATCAGACAGACTGGCAAATGCTGGTGTATAACGTGTCCTTTGCCTTATCTGGCACACTAAGTGTCTAGCCCTTAAATTCCCCACCCCCAGTCTTGGTGTCCTGGTGGAAAGAGCTCTTGGAACAGGCAGTGGACTGCAGCAAAGAGAAGGAGTGCTGCACTAACCTTGTCAGGATACTTCTGCACCAGCTCCCGCACTTTGCTGGCACTGCCGTGTGCTGCCTCGATGACCAGCCGGCTGGGATTGTCCTGCTCTGTAGACTGAGACAGCAGCTTCTCCAAAACTGAGATGACAGTACCTGGACACATACATAGGCAGACGGAGAGAGGGGGAACACACATAAGACAAAAAGATTCATTTAGCCTCATCAGTCTAATGTGTACAACATGATGAGAAATGGGGTTGGAAAGCCTTCAAGACAGCCAAAATTGAAAGACACACTGGTTAATGGATTTGTCAATGAAAAACCACAGGAATGAGTCAAAATGTCCCTCCATGCACACGTACACACATCACACTGTTGTCTTCCCATCCACAGAGGTGAACACATACACAGAATAGATGTAGTCATGATTACAAGGCTGCTGAGAACGTCTGACATGATGACAAATGTCTACTGTGCTGCCAAAGCCTCTTGCTGTCGACATGCAGTGACATCATTACATGCTATAGAGAGAAATATTTCAAGAAATGACACCCGGCACACACACTGCTGAAGAAGGACAGACAGGGAACGGCCATGGCTGTCGCCATGATCGCCACAGTTGCGGCCTGTAAGCCAAAGCATGCATGGCAGAGACAGAGCTGGAGTGAGGGCAGTGGGAGGATGAGTGAATGCACGCGGAAGGTAAAGCTGAAGCTGGAGCGTTACAGATGAAGCCCCCTCGTCCCGGCAGAGGCCTTACTTCCAGATTCGTTGGGGTTCTCGGCTGTCATGAGGTTGGCGTCGACCTCCACGGGCTGCGCCGAGAGGCACGCTGGGTTAAACGTCCACGTCTGGCCTCCAAAAGCCACCCGTAGGTCACCATCCGCATATACTTTCAACACCTTCCCAATCTGGCCAAGCACCTAGGAATAAAACAGGAGGTGAGGTGGATGTGGTATGGATGGGTTAGAAAGGACTTTTACAAGGGTAAAAAAAAAAAAAAAAAAGGGAGAAGGTACCATTCACGGTATTTACAGGACTTATTTCAGTGCTTCTTTAATTTCACGTAAACAACGAGGCCGCCTTTAAGGAAACAGCTCTAAGTGCTATTAATACAGAGGGTGTGTCTGCCAAATGAAGGCTTTACTTAAGCAAGCAAGACACTTTTAACATCACGCACACAGACAGGGAGTTACCTGGAAGGACCGGAATGCAGAGAAAGTCATTACAAAGTCATTACTTCGCAAGTCAAGTCAAGACCAACAAGTCAGAAGTAAAGTGCAAGTGCTGAACATTTTGTCTCTCCTTTCTAATAAATCACTGGTTGGTCATTTCAAAATGTCAAAAGTTAAGTCGTTTGTCATTGGTTTGACAATCAATGTTAAGTCAATTCTGAAGTATTATGAAGTTGGTATAAAGCAGTTGTTCTCAATCAGGGAGTCAGGACCCACAAAGGGGTCGTGAGATCATTTTCTGGGGTCATGGTTATGGAAAATAAAATAACTGTGGCAAACAGTGTAGAATGAGAGACAGGAAGAAGCTCTCAGTTAACCCTTTAATGACAGACAACACAGGGGACAAAAACACTATCTACCACAGGCTATGTACTGTGTAGGTGCTGTTAGTTGTTGTTCTGACTGTGTGGGTTTGGTTGCTTTCACGTGTTATGCTCCAGTTAATCCCTGAACTGTCTTGGGCAGATTGGAGGGGTTCACAAACACCAACCTGATTGTTCAAGGAGTTCTCGACTCTAAAACCACTAATCTAAAAGATCCACTTGAGTCCAAGTCCACACCTCTGCCATGAATACGCCCATCATAACTAATGCTAAAATACCATGAATATTTTTTAAATTTCAGGCTAAATGAGCATACAGGAGCCATGCTGTCTGTCCACTCTCCATGGCCAGCTTGCAGTCTCTTCACACTCTCAATGTCCTCCAATACTCTTACTAGTTCGCCAACTCCGAATGTGTTCACCTAGTGGAAAGAAAGATGATCAAATTGTTAAAGCTATTAAAAACACACTGATAATCCAACTAAACTGAAGTTCTGAACTAAAATCCTCTGATAGAAACGTATCTGTAACTCAGTACCTTGGTGAGGGCCCCAGGATGGAAAGTCCAGCGGATGTTGTTGCTGTACTGGACTCTGACATCTCCTCGGTCAGTGATTCTATGAACAGTCCCAATCCTGCAAATGTACTGCAAACACAAATAGGCTGTATCACCCTGGGTCTCCCTCTGCACGGCTGTGACCTTAATGTTCCCTTTAGCAGCTGTGATTTGAGAGTTGAATGCTCCGTTTTCTTTCACTCTGTTGCACGCCAATGTCCATCTGAGCCACTTATATAAATACTCTGTATGCCATGTTCAAAAGGGCAAATGTGTTTCGGCTGTAAGGCCATGTTTTTCCAGAACATAAAGAGTACATACTATGCACAAAACACAAAGAGTTCATTGTAACATGTTGGAAAAAAAACAAGGGAAGTTCATTTTGTACTTTTGTACTTTTGTACTACATTATAGAAGAAGTCAACAGGGAGCTATGTAAAGCTGTCTATTGTTAGTATGCTTAGGATGGTGTGATTTGTTCGTCTGTAATACCTCTGCCATTTTGGGGTTCCAGCCTCCATGGCCCTCCTGCATCTGTCGCAGGATGTCCACCTCCAAGAGACATTTGACCTTGTCACCTTGCTGGAACGAGTGGCCGTCCGCGCTCTCCTGTCGCTGCAGCTCTGCGTGCTCTCCTGGATGGACAGGCGTTAGAGTCAACAAACGGAGAGATTTATGAGCACTTTTCAAAGCAAACACCAACAATACTTTGGCGCTGAGGTCACCATGTAGACAGTTATACATCATTGTAATGTTTTAAAAATGTCATACAAAATACCACCAAACATATAAATATCCTGCTTTACTCCAACAACTGAGAAGTAAATAATTTGGAGTTAACATAATTCAAACTTTGAAACAGGAATGTGTTTGCCTTACCTAATTTTGGTAGGTGGTCTTTGTAATAGAAGCCTCCTTGGCCATCAGACACGTATTTGAGGTCTACCTTGCCCTTGTGTCCCATTCGGTAAACATTGGTGGTGCCGTTGGACCATGTGACACTGGCCACGCTGCGACCAGACTCTGTGTCCCAGCCGCGAATGTCCACTACTTTCCCAACCTTACCCTCCCCGCCTACACACACATAAATGCACACAAACAAACAAACACACACACATATGCAAGAAACAATAATGCATCAGTGTGTGGGAGAAGGGGGAGAGAAGAGAGAGAAAGATAAATCGGCTCATTGAGGAAGGAAAAGTCGTTAGATAACGAAAGGGGATTTCGGTTTTGATCAGGAGAAAAATGTGTGAACAACAGAGTAAAGTCCAGAGTAAAATTTGACAAGCACAGTGGAAACATAAGACAAATGAGATGACAGACACAGAGGCGTGTGAAAAACATTTCCTCTGTAGGGACACAAGCTGCCAAGTGTCAAAGTCATTCACTTCCATTTTATAGAACCAGCTCAGTCCTTAATGGCTCTCCATTAATCAAACACCTGACAACAAAATTCTCCTTAATTTAAAAACAAAACTCAAAAATAAAAAATATTTCAAATGTGACATGATTAGTGTGCATGTTCTATCAGACAGTTTTAGATCTCTACATCAGGTTTTATGATGTTAAAAAACCCTTGTTAAGCCATTAAAGCCATCAAGCTGCCTCACTGCATAACCACACCAACTAAACCAGTGACCCGTAAGACTACATGGTGGGCTGGGGGTTTCTGAGCATGCTCAGAGTATCCTGTATGCACTTACACCATTTAAGCCTGATGAGTGACTTAACCAAACCCCAGGGCGTTGATTTCAAAGACACCAAAAGGACATTTTGACTCATTCGCTCTAGCCCAGAAAAGGGAGCGTTGCTATTCTCAGAGACAACAATGACCCCAGACCAGCAAACATAAAGACATATTAGCATTCCCTCTTTTCCTAAAGGGTACGGTCAAGGGCTCTAATTTAGCCCACTGATGTAACATTTCTTTCAATTACTATTTCAACTATTTCTAATATCAACCATTGTGGGCTGTTTGTATGTAAAAAGAGACAGGTTCCATGGTATGGTAAGAGCAACAGTGTAGTTTGTCACCTAAAACTGCTGACATTCATGCAAGCCACAAAAACACAATTCGTAAACACGTAATCTGCTTTCTGAACACCTGCAAAATAAACTATGTTTTAAATGAAGGGACTTCTAAGTTTATGCCACCACACAGGACTGGAAGAGGAAAACAAAGAGTGTTAAATGTTACTGAACAGGGACTCTGCAGAGACACACAGACAGGCACATCTGTGGAACAGACTCAGATGAGTCACTGGCAATATAAGTGCATGCAGACACATACTAACACGACATTTTCACGGGTTAATGAGATGTGAGGTTAGAATGTTATTATAGGTTCTGGATGGCGAAACACTTTGAAGAGGTACAGATTCATACTAAAGAAGGTAGGGGGCCTGCTGAGTTGGCAGCGGCAAGTTAGTGGTTAGGAACAGTCGCACCCCCCCCCCCGACTTCGGCCGCCCGCACAACACCACCACTCACCGTCTTGGTTGCCCCAGTCCCAGTCAGGTCCACGAACCACTTTAACCCCCTGGAAGATTCCTTTGAGGATGATCCGCGGGAGGTTCTGCCTCGGTGCCAGGCTCACTCTGTGATAAGAGCATGAAGACACAGCTGAACAAACTGCTCTATGGATCATCTGAGACAATGCTGCTAAGAAATTCTATGAAAACAAAACTTTATCCAAGTATCCATATTAACAAAACATGACTATGAAACTTGATAAAGCCAGGAAGGCATGAAAAAGACAAATACATTTATTACAATACACACTTGGCCACTTCATTAGTAGAATTATGACCTTTCTGATCACATCAGATCGTACATAAACTTGTACGATGATAATAATTCTACTTTATAGTCATTGAATTGGACTGCATTATACTGAAAGGTGTTTCTAATATTATGTCCCTCTCATGTATGTAAATGGGGTGGCCAAAATATTAGAAACACCTCTCTGTATAATGCAGTCCAGTTAAACAAGACTGCAAACTACAACCTCAATCATAAACATATAGTGAAATTAATACCTTTCTTTCAGTGTCAGTCAAAACTGAACATTATCATCTTAGCAAAGGCAGAATTTATAGCAGAGCAGTTCTATTGGATCACATTAGATTGTGTGTATTGGTCATGATTATGGATGCCAGTTTTGAAACATCTGTCAGTAATGTTACTGACTGATGATCAATGAATCATTATAAGCTCATGAAATATGAATCAAGAAAAAAACTTGCTTGATGAGCAATGGACAATACACATAAAGTTATTGGAATTATGATGCTTAGGATGAAGTCGAATATATTCATGTATCAAACACAGTGCCTAAAAACATGCTGCTGCGTTCCCCTGACAACTCACTAAAAAAGGTACCCTGTGGAGTTTTCATGAACACGAGCATGGTTTTATTTACATTTAACATTTTGTGCCAACATGTGTAGCCTGTCCTGACATGCTGAATACATTTCCTACCTCATAAAAACCTGTAAAACCTTTTTTAAGAATGTTTTGAAACATGTTTCCATCAATATTCCTCTTTTATTA
The DNA here is from genome assembly GCA_033000465.1 of Sciaenops ocellatus. Taxonomy (NCBI): domain Eukaryota; kingdom Metazoa; phylum Chordata; class Actinopteri; family Sciaenidae; genus Sciaenops; species Sciaenops ocellatus. The sequence goes on from CP136883.1 coordinate 21,627,995, forward strand.
GCACATCTGCTTCATGTCACCCCGTGCTCGTGATAAATGTGTGTCGTACTGCGTATGAACATGACACCATCTAAAAACCACATGCACAATTTAATGATAACCATCCCTGATGACTTCTGCTCTTGCACTGATGTGTTGCCCTGCTCCGCCACCTAACAGATGCCTTCTTGTTAGTTTGCCGTCTATTCAAAAGACAAGCACGATACTACTTACTGCAAGACAATGTCTTTTTTTCTGACAGGACAGCTAAACTCAAACACATACAGGAAATCTATGTGTAGCTAGCAACAACAATGTCAACACTATTATCTAAACACACTGACCAACAACCTCAACTGCTCAGGTGAGACACTCATATCCAGTCCTTACCTTATGGTAAAGATTTGATCGGATCTTGGTGCAAAGGAACTGCCTATTCCCATGCTTTCTTGACGAGATCAAACTCCAGCTTCCATTTAAACACCAACAGCTTTTGGGATAGAATCAAATTCATACAAAATCCGATGAGATCAAAAGAAAAAGAGCCTTGTGAAAGCTGTCGTCCTCACGGAGCCTCATAGAGGCTTTGCTGCTCCAACATGTCTCTTTAGCGCTGGAGTTTTGCTTAACGTTAGCATTGGCTAACTTCAATCCCCGTCACTGGCCAGATTTTTCAGGTTCCTGGGTACAACAGCAGGAAACAGTGGTACATTCGGCTCTTTGAGCCAACTAACGGTAAATCTTTGTGTGGGACTGAGCTTGGCCAGGTCTGTTCTGAGAACGTTGTGCGTACAGAGCTTTGAGCTTAATCCCTCAACAGCAGAGGTATCAGAAAGCATGCCACCACAGGACAACTCATAAAGCATCTAGGCTCTTGCATGTATAGAGGTCTGCATTTAAATATATAATTAAGATACAAGGAGAAATGCTGCACATATAATACAAAAGGTCTGTACAAACACATTTCTTTAAAGCATTGCTTTAATGCTTTAAATTGCTTGTGGTGCTGTTTGTTTATAGAGCTTTTCTAGGAATTCAGGACATAAATGGTACAGATGCGATAAGGCTAACTAAAACAGTGCTGGTTATAGTAACAGACTTCCTGACCTCATAGTATTAAGGGTCATGGAGAGAATGTAGCAAGCTGTGCCAATTTCCTGATGGACAGAGCTGATTTATGATGTGAAGGACTGGAAAAGTTACCAAAGAGTAGAACGGTTAATTTTCACCAAGAGAAAGGACTATTCCTAAAATCAAAATCAACATTAAAGACAACGTAAACTGACAGATGTCCCTACGAAGCATGACCTCTGTGTTGTTGACATGTCGTTTCTTAGTGTAGCTACTCTAGGACAAAAGCTCTTTCAAGGGATCAAGATTTCTAATCCTGCTCGACCAAATGTCACAAAGCACCCAGACAGGATGAGTACATGAGACCTGCACTTACCATTGGCTGGGTCAACAGTCAGCCAAGGGTTGGATCTACTGTTTTGAAATAAAGGTTGAGGCATACGCAGACTTAACATTTGTTTGTAGAGATCATAAGCGCCAACAAAAATTCCATAAAGACAAGAATTCACATAAAAAGTAGTAGCTGTCAGCAAAGCACAGTGAGGCTATGAATTTGCGTAATGATTCCAGTTGTGGGTGCCATGATGGCCTTGGTTTACAATGTCAGCTCTGGTTGCATTTACTGTACTTACTGTAATGTGCTTGTGGTACTTTTACTACTGTGAAAACACAAATCTAGACGAGAGCAGACTATGTTTAATTGGATATGTCTTTCAAAAGATGCATCAATACATAGTCTTTAAATATCCAACGACTTTGCTTTGGCCTACCAAAAGAACATTTTCGAATACACTGAAGACAACAGCAGTTTTGTGATGGAAGTGGAACATGCATACATGTCAAGAAATGAGCAGAGAAATTCCAGTTAGCAGACTGAGGTGGAAATTTCAGGCTATTCTGGCTAGGAGACAGAGGAAGCACTGGAAAACTTAGTGGCAGGCCAGTAGTTGGGTTTGGTTTGGATGTTCCTTGAATGTGACTACAGTGTGGAGAATTGAGGAGGTCAGGTGGAGCAGTGTGGCTTGATGTGCAAAGGAAGGATTAGGCACCGAGTTGATCCAACAGGTTCCCTAGAACAGCGTGCGTGTTGTTTGTGTGTTGAAGAGCCGATTAACCAGCCGCATACCAACTATTTGCTCGTAAAACATATGGTACACACATATGCTGCCCTGAGTACTGTCAGCATGCAAACACATGTCTCTATGTACTATTACATACAAACAACATAAGGGTCTTAGCCAAATGCAGACCATGTAGGCCATTCAGTACAGCCTTACACAGCTTTTGAGAATAAATATTGCAATGCAACAACTTAAATAAACTTATATCTTGAAGATTCAGTTACAAAATGTTCTCATCAGTGTCAAATAATGTACCACACGTACATGGCTTAATGTACTTTGGGCACCTTGATTTACTCCATATCAGACATCTGTTCTCTATTAAATATCTACAAGGAAGTTGAAAATGTTAACATGCTAAGCTGCATAGCTGACAATGTTAGCATGCTAATCCAGTTAAATCTACTGTAATTAAAATTAAACACTTGTGTAAAGTACATCCTCCTGTCTCACACCATCTTTCTGATGGCACAGCTCCAGTGTCAGCACACTGCAGCAGTGTATATGATACCTTCCCATTGTCCCTTCAGGTTCTGCCTACAGCATGTCTATAAACTACAAATAGATTTAGCCTGCTTAAGGTGTCATTAAAGCCTCACACATGTTTGGCCCACATGAAAGGAGTCCCTCTTAACTATGCTGAGCCCAAACCCAAAAGTCTCCTTGCATAAATCACCACTGGCACAACAAGAAGCTCCACTCATAATGAAACCAAGCTAAATTTGCCTTTCCAGTCAAATATCAAATGTGTCCCATGACTGCCAGATAATAAATTAGTCTTTTGAAATGCTGTCAGAGAAATATGGGTCAGTGTGGTCTGGAAATAAAGGGAGTACTGTGCGTTTGGCACCAAGTACTGTGGAGTGCTTTTCTGTTTCATTCATCTGACAAGAAAAGAAGTGACTTTCATGTGATGTTCTCTCCCAGATGTACACTCTGCTGAGAAACAACCGCAACTTTATTTTCACTCCGTTTATGCAAAGACATCTTTGATAAAAGGATGAAGAGAGGAGGCAATGACTGAATGTTGTGAATGGATGATTTCATGTCCATATGATGAGCAGCAATTTGTGAATTGAATCAAAATCTCTTGATTTGTTTATATATAATCCACACACATTCATTTGTTTCTTCATCACTACCAAACAAGCTCAACATTGCCTATGTGGTGACAACCAATGCAAATGCAAGGGGAGAGTAATTATGTAAAAATTAAATATTTGAACTCAAAAACTTGGATACAGTTACACAAGTCAAAAAATCATTACAATTCTTTAATATGTGCAGTTAGTACTCATGGTTTTATTTCAAAGGTCGACCCTGGTGGTTAAATTTCACTTCAGTTTAAAACTCAGTTTGCTCAATGATACGAAATACTGGAGCAAAACATGTTTAAGTTAAACCTTCATTATATTTTTACCTCCAGGTATAATTGCAAATGGGACATGGATTGGAGAAATTGAAAGAATAATTGGAATACTGCCGGGAGCAGAACCAGCAATGCTTGATAAAATATGGCAAATCATAATTAAGTCTGTTTAAATGCTTTTGGTCAGTGATGAATACCAAACCGACTTCCTAAGGAAGTCATAAATACTCTCTACAGAAGTTGGACTGTTGATGAAAATTTAATTCACACCATGGCTGGTTGGCTGACTTCAGCTGAGTCTCAGCGAGTGTGTTATGCCACTTATGAAAGTCAATACAGCATTCATGTTTCGGATTCCATTAAAATAATCTCCCTGAGAGGCATTATGGAGACAGGCCCAGTGTGTTAGAAGTGATCCATTCAGAAGTGCTGCAGACAAACATCTTGAACGGAGCTCAGTTTCCTCAGTATCATTCAGAATAGTGAAACTAATCACAGGGATGCCAGTATTTTGACAGGCAATATTCATCCATCTGAATGTTAAATGGACTGCATTTATACAGTGCTTTTCTACCTTAACGGGCAAAGTGGCCTTTCATTCATCCATTCGCACTCATGTGCAAGGTGCTGGCCTGACACTCGGGAGGATTCGGTGTCTTGCCCAAGGACACTTCAGCACGTAGACATAAGGAGCTGGGTATCGAACCCCTAGCCCAAAGATTAATGGATGACGCACTGTTCCTGCTGAGCCACAGCTGCCTGATTAAAACATGTAACACATGGGATTACAACACCTCTTGAATAATCAGATTAAAGATGTGGACACTTATAGCAGCAGTATTGACACGCTATGTTACATGAGTATCTTCTAACCAATCACATCTGATCTTCATCTTTCAACGGATTCAGTTTAAAACAATGATATAAACTATTCTGTAAATGATTAGAAATGTCTGAAAAGCATTTTCCTGATTCAATAAAATGAAGAAAGACTTATCAGTGAGAATCAGCGTCCACAGATGGCCTGTCTGGAGGGTCACATAAACACTGCTGAGCCAACAACATTTAGGCCTCAATGACAAATCAATACCTCTGAAGAGAAACTGAGGTGGGAGACGAAATGAGATTCCAACTACTGTCAGAATGCTAAATGATTACTGCACTATTTTGATTCACTGGCAGAGGCCGGGTTTCACTTAAAGCCCAGATCTGGAAGAGGTGCACGGCTCTATTTCCAACCCGACCATCAGAGACAAAAATGGGCCATTTTTCAGTTCAAATATGGAGTCAAACTAAATCCAAAAAGAGACACCTCACATAGCTAGTGAGGCTGTGATGACAGAAAATGACAGCAGGAAGTGAAAATAAAAACCAGAGAAAGAGGATTCAAGTCATGATCAGGTCAAGATTTGAAACTACAGGTGTTAACAACGCATTTGTTGCCCTGCTGCATAAATTAAATCTAAATAAAATTTCAATGAGACGCTAAAATAGTAAAACTATTGTGCTGTCTTGTTGATACAACCACTAGGACCTGAGCTCTGGAACTTTATCTTATCTAACCTCAACTGAAAGATGTGATTAAATCAAAGCCAAGTCATGATTGTCACCCCTGTTTGCAGAATTCATTACGACAGCAGTCACGAGGAAATAAATGGAACAGCGTTGGACCTGGACCGGGCTAAACTATAGAAGAAATCTGGGTCATGCATATCACCTCATTAAAATGAGAACAGGCTATCCAGCTGACATTCAGACAGTGCCTGGAGCAGTTTGGAGCTTTACTGTGAACTGATGCAGAAGAGTGGATTCTGAAGGGAGAAGTCACTCCAGTAAATCTGGATACATAGGACACTTGGAATCAGCACACTAAACATGTATCCACAGCAAGGCCTAAACTGATTTACCACACAGAGGCAGCCATCACGGCACAAAGGTGCCACAAACTTTGCTTAATAGCAGACATTATTTAACATACAGACTAAAGCTACAGCTGGTCGGAGCGCCTTATAGATTGTGACAGAAATAAAAAGCACAAGACGCCTCCTCCCTCTTTTTTTGACTCTCTCTAATCCTTTCAAAATAAAGCTACGACTTAGGAAATCCCATGTTTACTGTTGGTGTGAAAAGGTCAACACAGGTTGTTTGACCCAAGCCTGAAAGCCTGCTCATGAGCAAGGCTTTAGGCTGATCTGATCAGGTCTGCTTTGATATTAACAAGTTAACAACATGCTCACAGTGACGTTTCCGATTCCACGGATATAGGTTTATACTGGAGACTAACATCAGAGTGTAGGCTAGCCAATAACTAAAATACTTTTGGAAACAAGCTCTGATAAAAGTTGGCCAGGTAACTGAGGAGAGAACCTCACCACAGCCAGGTGACGTATTAGCTTACCAGTAAAAACAAAGCAAAGCAAGTAGACATGAGCAAAAGTGAAAAACCTGCTGCTGTAAAAGCCTTGGCTAGCCCTGTAGGCCTGTGTAGACAGACACCAGACTAATGAAAGTTAATTGGCGGAAACAACACTAATAAATGTCTTACCTCCTATGAGCGGAACTGGATTTGAACAGAGCAAGCTAGTCGAGCAGAGATATTGTAACGGACGACACCATAATTAAAATTTAAATGAGGATCAATTGCTGCTGGGGAGGCAGCGACAGCACGGTACTCACGGCTGGGAGTGTGCCGTCTCGTAACGCTCGAAGGCGTGGCTCAGGTCGTGCTTGTTGTTCATGTAACACTGGGTGCACAGGTCGTAATCAAAGCACACCTTGCACTTCCATCGCATTCCCATGATGCCATGCTTCTTGCAGCTGTCACAGATTATGTTGGAGTGGCGCACACCTGGAGGGGAAAGGAGAGGTGGATGAAGAAAAGTGAGCATGTCATAAACACAACATTCCTGGGGTTTCTCTTTCTGTTGTATTTTGTTGTGCAGTGCATTGGAGGAACGTGTCATGTCCTGTGTAGTTAGATGCGAGTACTACACTACGATGTACCTCGGATATGCAAGTCACTGAAGCGTTCACGGCACATGTCATGTCATTACCAGTGTTACTTATCACAATGGCTAATATGAGATGTGGAAGAACTGAGGCACCAACAACATGACAAAAATATCTCCACCCCCCTCAGCTCCTCATGTCTTCGCCTCCTCTTCATTCGCTCCATTAATTGAAGGGCAAGCTTCTGAGGCAGAAAAATGTATCTTTAAAACGGAGCAAAATGCTAATGAGTCCTGTGTTAATGTGTGTCATTCAAGTCCAAAATAGAGCTGGATGGCTGACTGTGGGAGACAGTCTTTACTGTATCATGCTAACTCAAAATGAGCACTGTGAAAGCTGCCACCACAATGACAAACAGGCCCAAATATTAAAGATAAACACATGGATCCCATGCAACCACGGCAGCTGATTGAGAGCAAATGAGTTTTGTTTTTTAAACACTTCTTCATAGATGTGATTTAAAAGTGATCATTTGTGCTTTACAGACACCAAGGACGATCACGTCTGATCAGGTTGAGGCAGGGTTCTCGATTTTGAGCACATTTTAAGATCAGTCAAGAGCATGCAGGCTGAAATGCTGAGGCGCATTAAACATGTTTTAATGAAAAATATATTAAACAAGAAATATTTTTGAGGAAACAAACACTTTTGGTATTAAGCACTGGGTATCAAACTGTGAAGCATCAATGTGAAGGTCACATTTGTCTTGTCTACTTAGATTAGGTACTTCCTGATCTGAGAAATAATTTAGCTAATTTTGGACTTTAGTTTGATTTATTAAGACAAGAGCTGTGAACATTAATGTGAAATGTTAAACTGTAAAATGGTTTTATGTAACACATCGACACTAAGATATAATATTGGCACTAGTAATGAATTTGATCAAATAAAAAAACAGCTCTAGTTGACCCAATATTTTAGTACAGTCATATGTACTTACCAATTTGAGCGTTGTCATAAAGCAGCAGGTCATAGGAACCCTGGTAGCCAGTGCGGTAGTTGGTCCGTGTGCCGCTGTCCCACTGCACCACCACCGTCTTGTCTGGCGTTGTAGTGCTGCCCTGACGCCCGATCTCCACCACCGTGCCCACGTGGCCCTCGCCGTCGTCCTGGTTTCCCCATTTCCAGTCCAGGCCACGCACCACGCGCATGCCCACCTCCATGCTGCCTCTGCTGGGGCCTGGCCTGGGGGCTGAGCGCAACGGCCGGGGCCTGGCAGCGCTGTCGATCCCGCTGCTGCTGCGCCTCCGGGGCTTCTGAGGGACGGAGCTGGCTCGCACCGACGATATTGCGGTCAGGGACGGCACCAGGGATGTTTCCGGGAACAGATCAGGGGTGACTGGAGGTAAGATATGACAGAGTTCAATGAAAGTGTGTGAAAACGTTAAAATGCACTAAACTTAGTCAATACTAAACATAGCTACCACCTGATTCCTGCTAACCTGTAGGAACTTTTGCATCAATTCGACTGGTTTTAAACAAGGAAATCACACAACCTGTGTGTTGTCCAAATACATGTCTGTCAGTGGCTGTTGAGGGACTCATAAAAAGCAACACGCCATATGTCTCATTAATTTCAGACCAGTGTTCTCTTTGTTGATGGATCATTCACTGGAGGCCTTGCTGTGTATCACAGAATACTTCTGGAGAGAGCAGCTGGACACGACTGGACACGGAGCTGCTCCCTGCTGCGCTAATCAAGGCCTGACCTGACACACAGACATACACGCAGACTTGTACTTAAATTCTTAGTAGGTCAGTCCATTGGCTTCATTGATGTCCTAAACACTCAACTACTTAAACCTAATCCCAAATTAGTTGTGTAACGTAATGTAGTTTGTAAACATGCAAGCTGTGTATCTTGTGTTAGAGAAACAAAAAAAACAAAAAAACTGTTTCTAGAATTCTGGACAAAAAGTCTATTTACCAAGAGCAAAACAATATAAAAGGGTTAGAAGTGCTCATGTAGCATGTACTGCACATATCTCAGGTATACATGGACATGTCTGAATCTCATTAGAATTACATTAACCTAGAAAACATAAAAGAAATGAAGCATTCGCAAGAAGACATAAGTAGTCAAAATCTCATCACAAGGGGAAAATATACAAGTCATACATCCACACCCTTGACTCATGACCCGCTAGCAACAGGAACTAATACAGGAAGGAAAGTGGCATTTATATGTCAGCTTGAGTCAGCAGTAGAGAAAGGAACTTTCACTAAAGGAGCATGACCATCAGCAGACATCCAATCACATCTATTAATCACATGTGACACATCAGAAATGTTCCTTTATACACTGGTGCAGTGTTCCATCTCCACCATTACAATTATTAATATCAGACTAATTTAAAGCGCTCTCTGTTGATACTGCAGTGCTATTTCTGTGTCTAATCACACAAGAAAAGAATCTTTATGAGGCTGCACAAAGTGAAAACTGCAGGCTTGTAAAACTGAAGGACAGTCTAATGTTTGTCCTTACCAATAATACAACGATGACTTTAAATAAGAGCAGAGAGAGTTCATGTTTCATTCCTTGTGTTTAAGACAAAGGAAAGTCTGCTGAAGAGATCTGACATATGCCACATGAGGATGATAAATAATCTTTCAAGCAAGTGCTGTTAAACTAGGCTAACACACACACAGACTCACAATGACAGGTCCTGCTGTGTATTAACACCCCATATGAATAGTGCCACGTAGGAGGCCTCACATGACTGCAATGTGATAAAACTTTCACAAATATGCAAAACACCATCCACTTTACAGCAGTATTAAGACAGACAGCAGCCCAGTGATTACTATTCGTGTTGAGAGAGAACACAGAACTACAAAGACAGAGCTACAAGCGTCTGAAGTCAGAACAGAGCTCACCCAAAAATCAAGTGCCATGTTTGTAAAGAGTCGACACATCTGACCACATTCTTTAGCAGACTGCGGTGTTAATCCATCACTTCACTGTTTACAACCACCATTAATCTAAGTGGAAGGGCGATGAAGAGACTTTAACCTTTTCTGTGGACAGTGTGGACAGCAAATATTTAGTCATGATGATGATTAATAAATTTTAGTATTAAAGGCATCTTGTTAAGTGTGAAAACACACAGGATGAAGGGGATCAAAAAGGAGGGAAAGCAGGCTGCTTACACTCCATTTTCTGTCCAAAATGACAGCTTAGTCTCTGTTATGCGCTGAAATAATATCCCAGCCAATCATCTAACATTTCAGCATGCAAACTGAGGAGCTGTCAAGGCCAGTGGACGCTTTTAATGCAGTTCCCAGCATTTTGGGTGTGGAAGGATGTAGGAAATACCAAGTAGATGTACTAATAAACTGCATACAATCACGATGAACCGCTAACTGACCGAAAACAAAACCACTCTGAAACAAAGGGAGGAGAATATTTCGTTCAATAGTTTCAGGACAATGAAAAGCCTTACTTAAAATTTGCAGTAAAGCAGGCCCACACTCGAGCATTCTGGGAACTGTTTTTGCAAGCACAGAGAGAGAGAGAAAAAAAAAAAAAAAAAAGTAACCTACCACCTACATTTAACACAGTTCTAAATACCCACACATACCCACCGCCTCCCACTCTGCTGCCCCCACAGAGTGTTGTTTCAGAGAGAATTCAGCCTGAGCACACTGATAACTTATCAATATCAATAGACCAGGACCGGTACTGACAGGCAGACGCGACACGGGGGGGTTCTGGGTATTGACTGTCCCTCCACGGCGAGCGCTTACCCTCCATTTCTTACTATGAGCCTTAAGTTTTGTCTCTACAAGTACGACATTTACAAATGCACACACCAGAAAAAGCGTGAATACACACACCAAGCTGCACTTGGCAATAATATTTGGTAAAAAAAAAAAAAAAAAAAAAAAAAAAAAACTCCTCTTCTTAAATCCCAATGCACGATATTTTTTTGGTGTTGACAGATGGTCACGGCCAGAAAAAAAAGAGTGATTCCCAAAATTGCATCCTAAAAACAGCAGTGAGGGATGACTACAAACCAATAAACCTTGTTGAAATTTGGGACTGCCAATGTATAAAGTAAAGCTGTTAGCCTCACTAGCTCTGAAAACAACCTTTCAGAAAGATTTCCAGGTGACAGTTTTAGAAGCGCAGATGAAAGAACAAAATAATGACAAATTTTGTGTGTGCTCTATAGTGACAAAACACAAACACACTTCAGGTCTGAACAGTGTGTGCTCTTTTTGTATTTACACATCTATGTTTGCTTATGCATTTCTATATCTTCTGTTCTTGTGTGTAACGTTATCTGCAGCAACCACCAGCAGGCCAAATTCCAGAAATATGCCTATTAAGTGGATGGTGAAATTTGTTCGGATTGTTTACTAGTTCACTAACAGGAGCGAGAATATAAAATCTCTGAAATCTGTGATACGGACATGCTGCAATGAAGACAACAACTCTTATCCATAATGTGACTTACAGACACGGATCTTAAAGATACAGCACATCCATTAACTTCCAAATTCTGTCTTCAAAACACAAATAATCTGAATATTACTACATCAGGGTCCAAATATCAAACAGTAGTGTGCAAAATGAATTATTTGACTCATAATAAGAGGTCGGCTGGTTTAGACAGCTCTTGCAGGAAGGTGGAATTGTAACGATTGGACAAATCACAGTTTATAGATAGGCTGAGGGCTAAGACAGGCAGGATTACAGCTCCGTGCCTGCAACAACAGATGGACTGGCTTCCGTCATACAACACTGCTGAGGGCCAATCTGGGAGGGCAACGTCAACCTCCTTCACACAAACAACCAGACAGGCGTTTGGCCACAACACGGATAAACACACCACCATAAACAAAAGCAAACTGCACACTCACTCCATAATTGCTCAGGAATATTATGTAATTTTCACAGAGTAGGTGTGTTGTGCTACTGAAGGTTCAACTTCAACTTTTTTTTGCTACACATGGCATTTTTAAACACCGATATACAAGTGACGATGTAATTGTGATATCATTTTACATTTTTGTAAACAAATGAGAAATCATTCAAACCAACGGATTTCAAAATAAAAGTCTTATCCGTAAAGAAGATGAAATCGTCTGCAAGTATTCAAAAATGTAATGTGTTGTACTATTTTGTGCTAAATGGATATGAACAACCAAGATCAGTAACTACATGTGATTGTCAGGTACTGTACAGTTAAACCACAGCTATGTGAGTGTACAGTGCACAATCCAGACACAGCGTGAGATATTAAGGCTCATTTGCAAAAGTGGAACTGTCCCACCTACCTATTTATCTACAGCAATTAGTTTTCATGAAGTGCCTCAGCACATTTCCTCTAAAATGTGACCACAGCCCGTACAATGTAAAGTGTAGTATAGCGCTGGCAGATTGTCAAGTGAAGTGTTGCAATGGGATTGGGGTCCCACGTGATCAGAATCTCCTCGGAAGCAAGAGAAAGTGAGACGGTGGATCTGTGGGAGCAGGACTGGAAAACAAGTCCATCACAGGACTTTGTTGTCAGTCTTCTCCCTGACTGGCTGTCTGGCTGGTTTGATGTGATTAAACAAAACGTTTTGGAATCATCTACAAAACTACATGGATGGTTCCACCTGGAAGATATACAGACAGAGGCAGATCTGCAGACTGATGATAATCTGTGCAGCTTCAGAATGGAAAATGCGTCAGGATTATTATTATTATTATTGGCAGACCAGGTGCCATCAGATACGTGCTACTGTGTGAAGCAGCAAGGGCCTCCATTTCCAGTGACACGTGCCCTGACCGGCCTTTTTTTCACGCTATAAAGTCTAATAAGAAGAGGCTGTCTGCCTCTGATGTTTTTATGTTTATATCACTGCCACTGGATCTAAATGCTTATCAGGTACATGACTTTAACCACAGAAATAAGTAAAAACCCGCTGAAACTGATTCGTGTCAGAAACATGTGGTGGCCAGAGGACTTTCAGCAAAATCAATACGCACCATGAGTAAATAGCACATTCACAAAGATTTCTTCAGAGTGGGCGACAGGCCTAAAATAAGACTCTCTCTCATTTTCCATGTCAGGCTTCTGCCTGGCCTACCTTCCTCTCCTCAAATCTCCCTCAAACTGTGTGCCGTGTGGAAAATTGAAAATAATCACATATAATTACAAACTATTAAAAAAATATACTAGACTGATATCTTCAAATATTTCTTGTCATCTTTGTCCAAAAGCATTCCTTACAAAGCTTTAATAGCCGCAGCATCAGATTTAAAAAGCAACTTGATACCGGCAGAATTGTTCCCATCAGCAAACTTTATCCCTGGAGCCTTTCGCAAAAACTCTACCACAGCAAACCATGTTCCCCGAGAACACTCGCTGTACGTTTGATGACACTGCTTATGTTATCATATCAAATTTTAGTGGATTATCATACTCACTCCCCATGATCTTCAATCCACTTTTGAACATGCTGTATGACTTCACCACGAGCTCTGTGTTGCTATTATCCCAGGTCAACCAGCAGGACCATCTGAAACCCTGAGCGCTATGATACAGTCATCCTACAAACAGGGGAGTGAACCTATTCCGCCACTTTCTTCGTATTTGATTTGCTGTGAACTTTGCTCTTTGTTTTGGAACATGCGGTTCTTTTCTCCTCTGCTTGCTTGATTTTTTTTTTTTTTTTTGTCTGACAGATTGCTCAAGGACTGGACAAGCCTGTTGGCTTATCTGGTAAAAAAGCGAGGGTACTTTACTACTGTAAAGAAATAGCTTAAAAAAAGAACAGTGTTGATCCTACGAGAGGACTGTGTATGAGGTGAACACATCACTTTGTATAATAATGGGGCACTGTAATGTCACTTGATTAGTAGCGTGAGGAGGCTTTAATCATTTCTTTTGTTAGCTAAGGCTAGTGCTTGTGAAATGCGCTGGATTCACACAAGTGGAAGTCCCGGGCTGGTCTCTACCAGTTCGGGCTTATACCACCAGTCAAGCATCATTTCTAAAGTCAATACTGAGTCACATGTTGCTACATGCGCATTAAGCTCTCAACAAATTTGCAGCAACTTCACGCAAAACAAATAAATCATTCAATCTTATCTCGGCTCATGGCTTGGTGGGATGATTTCATTCAGTGCCTTGGAGATGGAAATCAATACAGTATTCTCAGTAACACAATCATCCTCCTTAAATGAAATCTACACCTACACCACATGATTAAAATCCTTTGGATATTGATCCTCACAGCCCTGTAGCCTGTCTATAGGATGTAGTTAACTACAAGTATCTAATGTTGTAATAGATACTTCTAATTAACTCAAATACACCTAGTCTGGGTACTATACATGCCATGATTAGATTACCAGCAATCAAGAATCCTGAAAGTATCTGCACAACTTTGACATCACCAGTTTTTTTTGCCTGTTTGATCATCACCAGACATCTGGCTGGCTTGGCTGCTGCTGCCGTCTACCTGCCTGCTTAGCACTTCTACGAGCTTTACTACAAACTGCAATGACATGTGGTACAATTGTAGCAGCATGGATATGGTTGCATACCGACTGCAACCTTGTTGCCTTTGCATATGATCATTTAACCTTACCGGGAAGTAAACAGTGAAATCAGCACATTTGTCCACTGTGTCTGATGGAAATAGAAGCAGCCATATTTCATTTAAAGAAAGAGGACAACGGCTAATCTTATTTCTGAAATGCCAAGCTCATTTATTTTTAAAGGCTTTAAAATGACAAGAAGAATACATACTGCTCTACCTTAATATTTGACCACCATCATCACGTCTTACGAGAAATACGTGCTAGCATTTCCCAGACTGAAACCGCATCACTTGATAAATGAAGCATGTCCTGTTTAGCTGGTTTACCTGTTGGTATAGTAATGGGCTGCACGGTGAAAAGAGAGACGCCAACCAAAATAGGTGAAGGAGAGGAAGCAGCTCCTACCTCCTGCTACATGAACGCATCAAGCTACCCAGTGGTCCTACCAGCTTCCAGCGAGATTAAAAAAATAATAATAAAAAAAAAAACGCCTCCTCAGGGCTGAAGCCCTGTGCTGATGAGCTCCCTGAATGAACCGGGCCGAGGAGGAGGAGGAGGAGGAGGATGAGGAGGAGGGTATACAGGGGGCGGAGGAGGAGGGCAGCCAGGCCAGTATTCCAGAGATGTGATATACAGTTGCAAGCAGCCTTTACAGAAACAGCATCCTGCTGTACGGGCGGACAGCCTGGCTGTGGAGGATCAGAGCCGGAGAAGGCAGAAGAGAGAGCCCTGCTGCTGGAGGATGCAGCAGGCATTTAGTCCTTTGTGCGTTGTGTCAGCAAGGATTACCACCGTGGAGGAGGAGAGGGAGGAGGATGGCCGGGGAGAGCGGCTGTGCGACGAGCGCTGCATTCAGGTTGACGCTCCCCTACTCTTGCATAAAAAAACAGACCAAGCTCTACGTAGGGCCCCTCTGATGATATATATTCCATCAGCGGTGACATGAGCATCGGTGACACGCGTGTGAAGCCGACGCGGTGTGTTTATTGATCAATATGTAACGAACACATGCGCACCAAGCTCCACATAAGGATGCGTGGCTCTCTCTTTCATTGCCCACGGGGACACTATTCGCTCTGCTGCCAATGAGCAGACGAGCACAGGACAGAAGGGGGAGGGGAGGAGGGGCAACATGTTTCAGGGGGAGGGTCTGGGTGTTGTTATTTTATTTAATTTTTTTTTTTTTTGGTGGAGTGTGATGAGGTGGTGGCGGGGGTGCAGCTCAAGGAAAAAGAAAAAAGGGGGTGGGGTGGGAGGAGATTTTGATGAATGGGCACCTGCCATGATCCTCATTTTCAGTCGCACACTGGTTTTCGCAACCGCTGCTGGTGTGCTGGCAACACCAGCAGCAAGTCTCACACCAAAAAAGAGGGGGTGTGTGTGTGTGTGTGTGTGTGTGTGTGTGTGTGTGTGTGTGTGTGTGTGTGTGTGTGTGTGTGTGTGTGTGTGTGTGTGTGTGTTTGCCTGTGATTTCCTAGCCTTTAACAATACTCTACAATGTGACCACAGCTGTGGGAGACATCAACAATATGGTTCCACGATACCAGCCAAAACGCCATTCTGTCAACGCTGGCACACACCCGTGAACGTACAGCTGGTATCGCCGGGACATGAAGAACCGATGAATTAATGGGGGCTTAGGAAGTGGTTAAGACACAGGCTTCATAATGAAGTTCATTACACCACTCTCCTATCTCGTAAACAAAGCTGCTGCTGTTCGTGTAATAGACTCCAAGGTCTTGATCATATAAAAAGGGAGCATTCATTCACACGGCTCCTCTTTACAGTGACACACACAAGCATGAACATGGCAGTCATCAGGCTGAGAAGAGGCTGAAATATGGGCTTGTTGCAGCCTGGGAACCTCTAGTATATTAAAAAAAAAAGACAAAAATGCTCCAATACTCTGTTCTATTCCTGTCCTGTGTACTGTGGCCTGGACTACTTGTGGTAGCCATTGCTCAGGCTAAAGCCCATGCACATGAGATGTTCAACTGTGCCTTGTCAAAAGTTCATTTCTTGCCGTCTTAATGCATTTGTGTTGTTCAGAGCTAGTGTTGGCAGACAGTAAATAGCTCTATTCAACTGCAAGAACCGCGCAGCTGAGAAACAACAGTCCATCATTCTTTTAAAACATGAAGGCTGGTCAGTCTGGAAAATATCAAGAACTTTGAATGTGCCTTCAAGTGTACAGCGATCAGAAGATCAATACATCAAGCTTAGTACCCCGAGAGATAGAAAAGCAACTTCATCACAGACAGAGGATTTGCTAAATAAAGAACACAAGACTCGGATCAGCAAAAGTACTGTCAAAAGAAGGCCTGTCTTGTAGTGGTCTCAGAGGATGAGTAGCAGTTTCTAAACCACTTCTCAGGAGGGGAAACAAGGCCAAACACTTGAGGTGGGCTAAGAAATACCAGAATTCCACAGTGGATGACTGGAAAAAAGAGCCATTTACTAATAAATCCAAGTTTGAGGTTTATGTAAGGAGTCAAACAGGAGAACAGAGAAAACCCACAAACCCAAAGTGAAACATGGTGGTCAGAATATTAAAGTGTGGGGCTGTTTTGCCTGCTCTGGAGTTGGACACCTGCACCGAATTGACTATGCTCGATCAAGAAGTAGCACTCCATTTTTAAGAGACATGCTACACACTATGGTTTGCATCTTTGTGGAGAAGGATTCATGCTGCAGCAGGACAATGAGCCAAAACACATCTCAAAGCTTTGCGAGAACTAGTTTAAGACTGAAGAAGACCAAGGAGTCCTGACTGACATGGAGTCACCTGACCTGAACCCCATTGATAAGTCAAGCTGGGATAACGCGGGTCATTAAGTTGGACACATGCCATGCCAGCTCGAGTGTATACCGTCATTAAAGTGAAAGAAGGACAGACCAAAGATACTGTGGGATTCATGTACATGTTATATTGAAAACAACTGCAAAACAGGAGTATCCTGACAAGTGGTCTGCACACACGTGCATTCAGCCTATATCAAGCTGGATGACTCTGACGTGCTGACTCTCTCAGGACAGCATGATACATTTGCAACTCAGGCCGTCATCTTTGTAACTATTATAGGGCTGGCTCGTGGCCAGACGGCTGTTAGTCTGATTCCTCAGTCCAGCTGGGTAGATCCTGGAAGGGATACAGGAAACAAACTGCAGTCTCCTTTCTTCAACTTGTGTCAACTGGCAAGCACAGGGCAGGCCATATAGATAAAAACCTCTGCATATATCTATATGTATATAACTACTGTATACATTTTAATATATATAGTGATATGGGTACGTATCATGATATGAGGCCTTTTCTGGAAATTCAACTGGGTAACTGATCAAAAAAAAAATTACAGGATGAAAATGTCAAATCAACGTACTTCACATCCCATTGATCTAAAGTATTGTAAATATAGTTCTGCTGTGCTGTTCATTTACAACATTGTCTGGCAAAGATAATAACAGAACAGATACCTCAGTATGAATAAAAACGGTACCTTTTTAATCATAAACTGCCCAGTCTTAAGCAATAGAGCTCACTGGTTAACAGTGTGGCTGAAATTTTGGATTGCAAATATTGCTGGTCCATCAGTGTCATACAGTAGAGAGATGATTGATATGAGGTTTGATTGTGTATTATCGATTAGGTCTACATATCATAAATAAATATCACTGGCTGCCTAATAAGTTTAATCTGGGCTGATTCTTAAACTCTATTTCATTTAGTTTTATGCTTCAGGTTGGTGACCTTGAAACTGAAACCACCTCAAGAGGAATTTACAGTCAACTGGAATGAAAACTGAATTCTGCTTTTTTCTGAGACCTCTGTGAGAAAACACTGGTTGTGGCTAACCATACTGGTGACTGCGAAAGCTGCCACTGTAGTGTGGTGACAGTGTCAGACTCCACATATAAATATCATGCCCGTCTGTCAACCAGGAATTCCTTTTTCTTTTACATCCAGTTATTTGCTCGATAAACACACTTCATGTTTGAAGAGTGATGTTGAAACACTGTTAGCATTCCTCATTCAAACAAAAAGGTTGGTATAATGCAAGCGACCTCATTAACTTGGACTTATAGTTGAGGTGTACATTAATTTGATTAAAATTAGAGTCACGCGGAATCTGGAGAAATTAAGTTTCAGTCTTAAGATGATAAAAAGAAACATGCTCGGAGATAAATACGTAGCAAGAATTTATGGGAAAAGGTCTAGTCTGAGCACTAAAATACAAACAGACACAAACATGCCCTATTAAAGCTAATTTTCCACAGGCTACCAACAGAGAGGTAACTCCTTTCCAAAAGTAATCCCAAGTCTTTTAAAGTCTTACCTTGAGCATTTCCACACAGTATTTTTCCCATTTCTTTGCAATCGCTTCTCTGCATCACTAGTCATTTCTGTGATGTAAGCCAACACGCATTTCAAGCTTGATTACTGTGATTTAGATTTGTGCAGCAGAGAAGGGCTAACAAAGACAAAGAAACAGCAGATGACTGAAACTTTGCTCCCAAAGTAGGTGTGGCTGGGAACAGTCCTGACTATGACCAGTTGCAGCTCCAGTGTGTGTGTGTGTAGCAGCTGCAGCTGGGCTCTGCTTCATCAAATGACCAGAAAGATGGCAGGTGTAAAGAGTTAGGTCTCATCTAACAGTCATAGTCCTAACATATGTCAGATCAGACTCAGGGAAACAACTGCAGGCAATCTCTAAGAGTGCTCCTGTCACTGATGAAATGGGTTCAAGTGTGCCCCCATAATTTCGTCTTTTCGTGCTTAACCCTGGTGACAGACTGACTTTGCCAGTGCTGACAGGGTACAGTCAAACAACCATAACACTCCAACAGCCAGCTAGCCGAAGTTAGCCCACTTGCTACTCAAGTAACAGCCCGGCTACTGCTTGTTCACGTACGTGGAGACAACAACACCAAACGTTGTTTGAAAAATAGACAATTTAACAACATTTGTTACTGTGACTGCCATTTACAAGGTATAAAAATGACTCACCTCAAACGTACTGTTAGATTTAACTCATTGGTTCAACCGGCAAACATATGAGCACCAGCAGGTTGTGTTATACTACAGTGTCAGTGTCTAAAATGAACAGCTAACGTTATGAAGCGGCTCCAGCTGCTTCCCACCGCCCACCCTAACACAGCGATATTTTGATTTAGTTGTTAATTTGACAGGCAAATGAGACACGCTCACTGCAGGGTGAATCACGTACAAAATTATCATTAGCGAGCAATATGCTTCAACACACAACGACATTTTAGGTTGCGTTAATACGGCAAAACAGTGAACTGCTAGTGTCTTTATAATAAGAGAGGATGGTGGGGCTGTGCGAACTACTAGCTTGTACAACGTTGACGCTAGCTAGCTAACTCATGTTTGGCCACCGTTTATTGGTATAAAAAACAACGTCTTTCATGCTGTAGCTACTTACCGGCTCTGTGTCAAGTATGTTTACTTTGTGGTAAAATATATTTCCATGTCGCTGACCACCAACAACGCTGACATGGCTTCTTTTAAGACAAATAAGTGTTTACTATATTGAAAGGTTTCGCAGCGCACAGCCATGACAACACGCCCATGCGTTACGTCACTACTAATGCTGCCTTCACGTGCTCCTCGTAATAAAAATAACAAAGTCAACCACGTTTGGTTTCAGGTCACTAAAAAACGTCTTCTCAGGTAGATGTGCTTGTGATTTGTGTCATTTTAAATTAAATTGAATAAACACTGCTATAGAAGTAAATTAAAGGTGATATTCGTTGTTTGTGTGTCTTCAGTGCAACATAAACACAGCAGCACAGAAACGTATCACAGGTCCTGTAGTCAGGTCTCTGTCGGCCCCCTGGTGGTCATGGAGGGCTTCAACAGTCAGCCATTTAGCTGGCTCATGCTTCAGGCCTGATATGTGTCCTTCTCTCATCATGTTAAACCAACACAGTGTTACATTCATGTCTGCAAGCAGCCACGGGTTTAAACACAACTAAACGACCGTACTTCATAATGACCAGCTGCAATCTGATTTCACAATATGATCATATTAATGTTATGTTTATATTCTGATACACAGAATGAGGCTGATATCAACTTGTGTGGATTATTAGAATTTTAATTAACCATTTACAATATTTATAACATGGGAGTGGCAATTTCCAGTTCACCCACCCCACATGTCTTGGGGCTGTGGGTGGAAACCAGAGCAGCCGCAGCAGCAGATGAAGTCAGGTAATTATACAAATGAAGCTTTACAATGAAGCCCTGTTCAACGGTCTAAATGTACTCTCTGTACAACAGAGCAAAGGCAAATTTGTGTAGTGCATATGAATAAAGACAGTGAACAGGACACACCACAGAGACTGCATGTAGAGTAATAATAATAATATTAAATCATAATTACATAAAAGTATTCACTGTAACATCTGTTAATGATGTGGCCTGTGTGCTTTCTGCTCTTTTCTTTCAATCTTCAACTACAAGATAACACGTGACATAAACAATAACATAATGCATGTGACAGGACAGTGACGAAAACAGGTCAAGAACAAATGAAAATGGTCTAATGACAGTTGTGCTACAGTTGTATACAGCCTTATCACATTAATGCAATTTTACATATTCATTTGGATTAGTTCATTATTACAGATTTTGAAGACACAGGATGTGCAGATAATTAGACCTTCCAGTTGAACTAATATTTTTGACCCCACAAATACTGTACTTAATCTTTACAGAGCCTGTGGGGGTTCATGTTGCCATGTTGAAGGTTGCCTAATACCGCCCCCTGCTGACAACTATGCTGCTACTAGTAAATTGACACTTTTTAAATGCAGACCTACTTTTGAATGTTATATTCTCTATCTCATCTATGCTGATTATTCATGTATTGAGTGCTGTGCGTATCAAATGAAACAAGTATTTCTTTGATTGAAGGAGGACATGGGTGAGAGGGTCAAGTCACTGTAATACACAATATGGCTGTGAAACTAGGGCCTACATCTTTGATTCAACGAAAATATATTTTATTATTCATATGGTACACTTTGTAATCCATCTAACCTGTTTGACTGCCACATTTTGAACAGAGATAAAAGGTGCAACTTTATCTCTTACTCGTACTTTTTGTACTGTTACATCTCAAATAAAACCTCAGTCAGTGTCTTTACATATTTTGAAATCTTTTTTACTGTTTAAAGTATTTGAACATCCATTCGTCATTAAACCAATATTAAACATCAAAAGGCTCACTTGGCATGTTACAGTGTATTGTTCTACTTGTTTAGGCTGGATGAAAAGTGAACTGCTTCAAAATAAAGACATGAAGACTTCAGCATCTGTGAGTTTAATTACAGTCCAATGAAATACTATTTGGCTCTCTCAAAAAAAATAAAAATAAAAATAAAAACAGAACAAATGAATAATGAAGAAATTGACAGTACGTACCATACAGAAAGTACAATGTTGGGAACATGTGAATAATGGTTTATTGACGTTTTTAGGTTGTGCTGAACGTGTCTTGAACGACAAATATGGCAACTGTAGGTTTATTGTCTGTCTTTATGATAAAAATGTTGCCTACCTCTACAAAATGACACCAACACGTCTTACCTTAACCAACACGTTACAGCAGGCTTAATACTGAAAAAACAAAATTCAACTGATTATGCCTTCAGTGTCACAGAGTAGAACTTGAACTAAATCTCTGTTCAACGTATAAATTAAAGAATAAATTAAAGCCAGTGAAAACCCTCAGATAGCTTCGTACAAATACAAAGAGGTACACAAACTAGTCTGTATTAAAACAACCAAACTGGAAATATCAAAGCTAATTCGTCACAGTAACGGCAAGCTGCCTGGAGGTGCCAGAATGATCCCAAACACATAGAAAAGTCCCATGAGTAGGTTGAGCTTGGCCGTCTTCTGAGGGATCTTGGCGTAGCATCGGCTGCGGAACTGCTTCTCCAGTGGGAAGGCCATGGGCAGCGTGAGCAGAGGCAACGCCATGCTGATGGTGTATCGGGTGGCGAGGATGCAGAAGAGCACGTAGGGGACGAAAAGCAGGAGGTTGTAGAGGACATAGGACAGCGTGGGGCCTATGAGGATGGCCAGGGTGACGATGCCCGCCTGCTTGTCAGAGTCCATGTCTCTGGTGTTGTTGCTGTGGAGGATGGCTTCTGTGTTGAGGGCCAGCGGGACGGCGTACACCAAAGGCAGCACTGACAGGTAGCCAACCTGCACGGCGTGGGCAAACATGACTGCCAGCGGGCCAAAGGTGATGAGGATTACCACGTCTCCCAGGGCCACGTACTTGAGGCCGATGCCTGTGGGTAAACAGAAGGCACATTTAACCTTTCAGTTAAAGTATGGAAGTATAGCATCTCTGGTTCCTCTCGGTTCTCTACTCTGATGAACCACTAATGCAGACAAATATTAGTGAAAGCTATGATTACAATGATTCAAGACACATTAGTATGGGTCAAAATTTAAAAAGACTGGACGCTACACTTCCCATAACGCAGCAAATATAAAAATATGTTCATTTAAAATTAGTTAACGTGTGAAGAATATTTAACTTAAATATTCTTTAAAAATGCTAATTGTTTAAGAAAGCAGGCTTCTGAGTACCTGTGCAGAGGTCCGCGCATAGGTCTAGTTCCATTGCAGATCAAAAATTCATCAGTAATCTGTGAATTTTTACCCTCTGAAATCATATCGGTCGGGCTCTATTATTTGCTCAGACTTGACAAAGTTCTTCCAGGGCAGCGGACGACTACGGTCTAACTCTTTTAGCAGGATGAGTAGGACGAACCATGACAAGTAAACTGACCTTTATGTGTATCCGTGGTGGTAGTTTTCCCCTATAATGACTCTTATTAGTTATCTACATTTGGAAGACATTTTTAATTTTAATTTTTAAAAACACACCAGCACAATATTAACCTGAATCACAAAGTGAGGCTGCAAGAGAGATAAATCATTTAAACAAGCTGCGAGATTCTGCCAAATGAAATTCTTATGGAGGTCATCCACTGCACACTTCCTCCACCCGAAAAGGACAGCATGAATCAACACTTTCATGAAGGAATGTAACACATCAGTGTCATGTCTGAGAAATGCTGCCTTAAACCAAAATCCTGACAAACTGTAGCTCAGTTGGTACGGTGGGTGATTAAAAAGGGGTTGATGCCACAGAGCCAAAAGTGAAGTAATAAGTTACTATCTAGCCATAAAAATAGTTTCAGTTTGAGATTCTCCATCTGAAACATTTGCCACTGAGGGCACACTGCTGCAGTGTATTTCACATGTAATTTTTCTGTTCTTTGTGCAGCAAAAGTGAGGAAGACATCCAAGCTATGACACATGAAACCCAAACTATTTGCCTAGCTAGATGCCACGAGTGATAAGAGAGAAATGTTCTGCTTTGGGTGAAATGACCGTCCAACTGCAGTGAGCAAACATTCTCTCCAGGGAAAGATGTACCTACCAGTGTTTGTTTTTATGTCCTTTGATAATAGTACACAACAGAGTGATCACAATTGTAGGCAAATGTGCTGTTCCTAATTTAACGCCAACCTTTTGCTGGAGCCACTAAAATGCAACATTGCCTAATGGAGCTTAAACCTAAAGTAAGTGTGTGTGTGTGTGTGTGTGTGTGTGTGTGTGTGTGGCAGCGATCCAAAAGATTTAAGTTAATATTTTACTCACCTCCAGTGTATAAAAAAGAGCTGGAAAGTCCCCCAAAGTAAATAAGGGCTAGGTGCTCCAGCCTAAGTGTAGACAGGAAATAGAGCAGAGTGGCACACAAGCACCCCAAAGAATACAACAATGCTCCAAACATGACAACATCCTGCGGTGCCAAGATTTCATCCACGAGAGTCCTATCATCACTCTTCTTGTGGTCAATCCCTTTGGAGAAGTCATAGTAGGTGTTCACGAGGTTGCCTGCCCCGTGGACCACGAGGACGGCCACTGCGCACACCATGAGGATGACCAAGTCCACAGAGCCATCCAGTTTGTACGCCAAGGCGCTGCCGAGGGCCACCGGCGTGAGCGAGGCGCTGAAGCTCCACGGCCTCAGCGCTAGCACGTAGGCCGCGCACTTGTGCCTCACGTCCGAAGCGACTCGGGCCATCCTCGACGCGTGGTTGGTGGCTGGGGAGTGACTGACCAAGTTATTCATCATACCAGTTTGCCATTGTTGGCCATTGTGACCGTTTGATCCAGCCAGTACAAATGTCTCTGCCCTGCTTTGTTTCTGCTCTTTGGCCATTCCTCTTCAAGTGCACAGTACCAGCAATGTTCCCAAATGTCAGCGCCTTCTGTGCCTGTAGCAGGAAAACAAAGCAGCAGAATTACAAGCTGACAGTGCACGGCCTTGATACTTACAGTACCATTCACCCCTTATACAACAGGGCTGAGCAGCAAACCTCCACTGAAATGTTTTACTGTATTGTGTCACTTTAATCAACACAGACACCATGAGGAGTTGATTATTGAATAAAAAATGGCTACATCATGTTGACATTACACTAAGGTAGCGGGAAATATTGTTTAATGACAGACAGTTGTATTAAAAGACACCCAACCCTAACTGTCAGTGTCATATTGCCTTCCTTCATTATTACTAAGTATGAGTATTGAGTACTAAATTTGCTGTAGCAGGTCAGAGCGGGAATAATAAACCTGACTGGGTGCTGTGACGTTACAGTAACGTTGTAACGTCACAGTTTAGGTTTATTCCCGCTCTGAGTAGCGGCACCGCCTGCTCCTGTCCGAGGTAAAGTGGGCGGTTTCGGACAAACAGAGGATAATTGTTCCGCTTGCCAATACACGTGGCATTTTCTTAAATTACACCCACACTCAAACGCTGGAGACACGACTTTTCGGTGGAGGAACAAGCACATTTGCCACCTTTAAGGGCAACCCCAACCCGGGGAAGAGCAAACAGCCCCGGGATAACGAGTGAGATTATGGGATTAAAGCTAACTAGTTAGCCGCCGTGCTAACGCTCCCTTTGCGGGGACAGAGAGGAGGAAATGTCTGACAGCTGCTCTTACCTGTTACGTCTTCACCATCCGACACCAGCCGTGTCTCTCTCCGTTTAAAAACATATTTCTGTGCCCGCTGAGCCCGGACGGTGAGAGGTAGCCAGATAGCTTACGTGTCAACTTCGTGGGTACTTAACTGGTCGGCCACTAGAAATCCCGATGCACCTGACGGGCGCCATTTCCTCCTCCAGAAGTGCAACGTCGCACAGAGGTCGAAGAAACCGCTTCTGACACAATGGTTCCGACTGTTGCTCAGGGTTCGAATCCGACCTGCAGTCCTTTGCTGCACGTCATTCCCCATCTCTCTCTCTCACCCCTCATTCCTGTCACTCTTCAGCTGTCTCTATACAATAAAAGCTTGAAAAAGGCCCAAAAAATAAATAAAAGGCTGTGATTTGTTTTAATTAATTAATTTTGTCTTATCATACAATATGCGTAAATGTAGATATAAAGATACAGACTGATGACGATATAAGAGTTTTTTCATGAAATTCGGCAGTTAAAATGTGTTTTTACTCTCCATAGATCATAATTCATATGTTCATAGTTAAGTGGGTCTAAAAAGTGTTATTTTGTCACCACTTCATTTTTTTAAAAATAGTTTGAGGAAGTCATTTCGTGGATCCACAAACATTCTTGCGGTCATTCCAAGTTGTAAAACTACTCTAATCTCACATGCAATGTCTGAATGGGGTTTATGGCCTCCCAGCAATTGGTTCCACCCACCTACGCTCTCTGTGAAGACAAAAAAATCAATAAATAAAATGCTGAGCCCATAAAAAAAAGACCTAGACTCTATTCAGAGTAACTGATACAGAGTGGCCCATACCTGAATTTTTAGTGAGATGAACTGCAGCTTCCTTTTTTTTTCAACACATGAAAAGTGGTAGAAGATGCTGGTGTACAGATGGAGGTGAAACTGCAACATTCCTGCCTGCAAGACACAGGTAAGAAAAGCGCAGGTGTTGTATCATTAAAGATGTCCCATAAATCAGGCCACTCAGGCAGCATGCACACTACCAGAACCCTGGAACTAATATAACATAATGCATTGTTACTGTTAGTAACAATGGCTGTTAGTAACAAGCTGTCTGCTGTAAAAATACTTATTGATTACCTTTAGTGTCAGGTTAGACCTCAGAGTGCTGATTTGGTTTGATCTTGTATTCTTAATGATCAAACTAAAATTGGAAGTTCAAACAAGATTTTACCAAAAAGCAGCAAAAGATTACAAATTAAAATTAATTTCTTTATGACGTCAACATTTTAATACACAGAAACATGTTAATGTCAGGGTCACACTGCAGGACAACAGATTACTGTTTTTGCTTCAGGGACAACTATTTGCACTATCCATTGGCTTGTTATGGTTGTGGGGCAAGAGTGAAATCTTATTAGATTGTGTCTTTTTAGAGCACATTTTTCAGCCAACCATCAGTATGATCCACATTCAAGTTGCAGCCATGTACATGTTGCTGCTTGGGCCAAGACTAACCATGTATCAGGCAGTGGCGTGCACAAAAGGTGAAGTGTCTTGGGTGCAACAGTACACCTAGACTGTCACCACCCGTGCAGCTCAGAGTCCCTTTTCAGTGCTGCAAACTAAATGTCATGCCAGTGCACTGTTCATGCCACACTGTCCTGAGAGGAGACACAAGTTGAAAGTTTCGAAACTTTCCAAAACTCTAAACAACAAGAAATGTAACTCTTTGGAATAAAGTTAAAAGGGAAATCCTGTAAATCTATTTAACATGATAATATGTTAAAGTGGGTTTTGTTTGGAGTCCTGTCTCCTCTGTTGACAAGATGGATCACAGAAAAATGCAACAATCCAGTGATGCCATGTTTTGTTTTCTACCCTGCCCGGAAAATGTGTGTGTGAGTGTGCCACAGTGGGACAAGGAGAAGACTAAACTACTTTTTTTTTTTTCAGCAGCTTCACACAAACCACAGAAAATCATGTTCAAAGGGAGCCATCTGACGTTGCTTTGAGCTCTGGTGGTTTGCAACAAGTGGTTTGATGGACAGAGCGCGTTTGGTTTTCATTAGATTGTCTCGACACTGACCCCCTGCCCCATCTACAGTAATATGAAACCAGCCCTCTGGCAGGCGCACTGTGCGGAAGAGCGCCGAGCAGAGCTGATGCAGTCTGCACTGCTTTCACTACCCGGTCCGCAGGCTGGACTGCGCTGCCGCACACAGCACCAGAGGCTACCCAAGTAGTGCCACATTACCCGAAACGTGCAATGGCAAAGAAGTAGTGTTCACGAGCATAGATGGTAAACCTGTGCAGTCTTCGCTGAGGGATTATTTGTGTGTTTTTTATTTCCTGGAGGTGTGATATCGCAGCCATGGTGTGCTGTCAGACTCCCAGAAGTTTACGCAGAGGAGACTGCGGCTTCGCTCCTCTGCTGGCCGCTGCGCTCCTCAGTCTTCTGTTCGCAGGGATGCAACAAACCGCAGCGTTTCCCTCCTGGAGGTTAGAGGTATGCTGTGACCACTTTATGATATATAGGAGCTGTCACTGCAGTTATACAAGTCTAACATATTGTCTGGTTTGTAATTATGAAGCTAGAGTCCTTTTCTGCATCATTTCAAAAAACATCACACCAAACTCCATTCAAAATGTTGCGACTTAAAAGTTGCACTACGTTTCTGTGAGGCTACACATGAGTAATGCTATTGATTCAGATTATTTTTAATTATTAAAAGCCACTTTCAAATTCGCCACATACAGTATTGTATTACACTTATTCAAAACTAACTTTTGGAATTAAATACTACTCCTATTTGCTGTCTTCCAGGTTTAAATTATCTGGGAATAAAGTGATACTTACGGATTTATTTTATCCTATATGTTATACAAGCTGTGCACATTTTACAGTCAGTAACATAAAATTTAATTTTACATTTTCTTGAATGAAGTATGGTCCTCAGGAGAGAACCACAGGTATCAGGACAGTCACAGGTCAGAACTAGAAAGGACAGAGTCATTTTCTCTCTCTGTTATTCTGCAGAAGTTCCCAGTTTTTAATAGGAAGCTACTGTCCATGCAGTTTCAATCATTTATCTGGTTAACGTATCATTAGTTGGACATCATCATCTGAAATCACTCAGTTCTAACCTAACCATGGCAATAAACATCACATCCAATTAATGTTCTGTTGAGGTGGAGAAGTTAAAGGAATACCATAATTAGGTTTGGCTGTGGGATCGATCCATATTCAGTAATATCTCCAGTGAACTGGATGAATTCTGGATGAATTCTATCACTGCCACCCACCCACTGTGATACAGAGGCTGAAGCATAGCTTCATGTCATTTCCCTCACCGCACACTCTCATTATGTGTCGATCAAGAGGGCTGCTGTCGAGGATTACATAACTGTCTTAGATAAGCTTCTTGTAGGGCACCAGAGTCCATTACAGCATTAATAAAACACATATTAGAGTGTTAATGTATCAGTTGGTGAATACAGTTTGGTCAAAAGACAGTCAAAGAGCATTTTATCTGATGTTTACTGAAAATAATGCAGTATATGCATTAATTTAATCAAAATTTAAATGTGTTAGAACACAAAATTCATAAAGTATTTCCATATTATCACTATTTTAACACCATTTTCAATCTGTGTCTGTATATTCAGAATGGTTTACGTAATTCTCAACTTAAGTTTGTCAAAAGGTGCTGAGTAAAAGTTTGACAGTGTGTGTTTAAATTATATAAAGAAAATAGCCATAAGGCCTACAAGGATGAAATGGTAATCCCTGTTTTAACAGTCTCTGAGACTGAGCATAAACTCTTCCAGACTCGCCACAGGATCTTCTGGGATTTGTCCTCAGATGATTTGCCCTCCGAGTCAGCGCTCACTGCTGCCTTCAAGGTTTAGTCTAGTGCGCCTTCTGGGCTCTCGTGGTTTATCTATCTATATTTGTGCCAAAGTATGAGATTAGATTTGCAGTGAATTTAACAAGACACGGAAAGAACCTTGCTGGCCTCACTACATTAAACACCTCATTAATCACTGAACTCAAGACTCCGGTGTGTTAGCTGAGGTCAGGAAAGCAACTGCTGTATAAAACAATGACCAGCATATATAATACAACACAGAAGCATTATATTTAACATCAGAGCAGGAGACGTCATCAAGTTCATTCAAGACAGCAGTCTGGGACAGTCTGCCAGACTGGCTGCCCCTGTTTCACTATTTTGGTAAGGAAATGAAGGAAGTACTGGATCTATTTGTCTTGACTGGGCAAAGCAGAAACAGGAACCAGAGGATAGGGTGTAGAATACAAAGTGCAGGGAGTGGCTTTGATATTCTCCATCTTCAGTATTTTTCCCCTAAGTAATGCTGGAGCATGGGCTCCATAGGTTTACTGGTTGGAGCCAATTCAAACAGAGCCTGTTTTTCATTTCTACAACTACGTTTAAATCATTTTTTGTGTTGTGAAGAAGCGAAATGATCAAATTCACAAGAACAAAAGCAAAGATTTTAAGAAAGTCAGCTCAAACGTTGATAACTGCACACTTTCTGTCAGACTATCTTGAGGGACTTTGGGCTGTTGCGCTTGGATCAGTGATGGTTGCAGTTTTGTGAAAAATGGAAAGAAAATCTGAAAGAAAAACTCGTGAAAGAAGTTCAAACCCTGCCTGCTTCCACACCTCCACACACCTGGCTGTGGAGGTGTGATAGCGCCGTAAACTTGCCGTGCTTGTCTGATTGTCTTTCGGAAACTTGACTGAAACAGCCCCCACAATTCCACTGTTCAAAAAAAGGTGGAGGAAGTTTCAAATGCTGTTGGATGATCTGACAGGCCCTTTTCTGAAGCATACTGAAACCCATAGCCTCGTCTTGGCTGCATCCTACTGCTTCCATTATCTCTCTCCAAGGATTCTGTCCTTTGCATGTCTTTGTTTTCTCGACACAATGAATTGTACAAATGGAGAAAAGGCGCACATGTTTGGACAGTCTCTCCTGGAAGGTATTCATGGTGATGAGCTCAGTTGTCCACACGAAAAAGTAACACAAACTGTTTAAAGAAAAACTTAGACAAAGTTCAAAGTTCAAACTTTCACGTCAGAGACTCTAACACCTCCGCACATCTGGCTAATCGCTGTGTAAAGTGAGTGTGTTTTGTTTGAATTGTCTGGAACTTCAGATTCCAAAAGGATGTTTCGGACTCTGTTAGACAATCTGAAGCACATTGAGGCCTTTATACTTCTCGCTGCAACCTATACAGCGTTGCCAGGCTCTTTTCATCCCCTCACATCTTAAACTTGTTGTACAATATATGCACTTGTCAGTCTCCAAGCACATAGTTGAGGTTAAAAGAGGTAAAGATCTCAGGGTACTTGGGCAGCTGTGTGTATAGCTACAGCAGTGTTTTCCGTTTTAATATACATCTCCTTAAATCCTCCTTAAATTTATCAGCAAGGACAGGAAGACTTCCCGCTCGGAATGGGCTGCTTGGGTCAGAATCACAGCCCAAGTGACTTCAGGTGTTGGAAAATGGATTTATTACTTAAACCCATCTCCATAAAAAGTTATAGATTTTATCAACTAGTGCGATCACTATTATGGAATATCGCAGCCAAGGCAAACCACAACCTAACTTCAAGCGCAGAATATTTATGAAAGCACTAAAATACAAGGCACCAATAGAAGCCTTTCAAAGCTATAAAAAATTGCGAAGAATCCAGGTGTGATCGCTTGGAGCCGATGTCGAAGAGACATCAGACAAAACCTATCTGTGAAAAGGATCATACTTTGTGTTTGGAAAGCACTTTTACTGCTGACCACTTCCCATTTCCATGCGATTGAATACCCTTGCATGAAAATCTAATATGTAACATTCAGGTGCAAGGCACCACAAATAAAAGCAGTTGAGCCCAAGATAACAAGTGGAGTTTAATGCCTGCAAAGTCAAATCCTTTCCAGGGCTGCGTTGATCTACCAAAAAAAATGAATTTATCTCCTTGACTTATTTTGGAATCCATGCTGATCGTCTTTAGATTAAAACCCAGTACTATCGTAAGATACCTCAAGGTTTAGTTCCTTACTTCACTTCAGTGCGAGGGGATTAATTGAAGGTTTTTCTTTGTCCAAGGAAGAAGCTTACACCACTGTGTTGCTCATCGGGATCCGCAAAGAGTCCCGGTCACAGGTGCTACACCTCTCCAGGAACAAGCGCTACACCCTCACCCCGGAGCAGCTCAAATGGGACCAGTTCAAGCTAACATACAAGTACTCATTTGCAATTCACCCTCTAGTCACAACACAACAGTACAGTACAGTCATAGAAAATTGGAAAAGAAAAAAACAAATCCTTTGACAAAACACCAGAGAGAGTCAGGCCGATGTTGGTTTTGGCAGGAAAACGCAAGCACAGATATTTTTCAGTTGAAGTAGGCCAAGTTAAAAATGCTGAAATCAGACTGTTGTCTGGGTAGGTTAGTTGCACCCTAATGGAATCATTTAGCCCAAATTGAAGAGCTTGTCAAGACTTCTCTCATGTCAGTCAAGATGTTCATTGAAGGTTGTTGGACCAACCAAGTTCAAAGTGCATCATCTGACAGTGATCGCCTTGTAGAACCTTCTGCTTGCACTCATCAGAGAGGAATTAGTATATAGTGGACTTTTGCACCCACATTACAATTGCTTGGCTACGACACTTCTGGATTATGCTGCTCTAACTCTTTGGAGAAAATCCAATGACACTTTATTCTTTCTAAAAACTATGAAAAGAAATGCTCCTATAAACCCTTTTATAAGACGATTGGATAGGTTTTGGTGACAAAACAAGAGTAGACAAAAAGCAGAGACTGAGCCAAATTTCTGAATCAGTAAAATCATACCTTCTTCTCTTTCGTATTGACAGTGAGTACTACCAACTGATCAATATCTGATTGATATTAAAAGTACCCCTATCAGTTTATCCTTAGCTCAGATATAAGAGAATATCAGGTCTCAGTAATGGAGCTGTACTTGCAGTGCTTGTGGGAATTCTGGTCTGTCTGAACAGTAGCCATTGTGTTTTGGCAGATTCCTCTTCTGTACAGGAATGTGTGTAGAGACCAGTATTAACTACATAATGCTGTTGTTTCTGAGCAGGTTGCTCTCCTTCCCTACAAACTTGATAAATGCCAGCGACACGCGTCGAGGCATTGCCAGGGCTTTTGGCATGTGGAGCGACGTCTCGCCGTTCAGCTTCAGAGAGGTGCCAGCTGACCAAGAAGCAGACATTAAGATCGGTGGGTACACTGCATGTGGCTGTATCAATCCCCAACAGATGTTCCTTGGCTTCTGAGCTTGTCTTCTGCTTTGTCGTTACTGTTTTTCTCTCCGTGCTGTCATCGCAGAAATGTCTTCGCCTCCAAACTTATTAAATCACACTACCGCGACTATATTACCAAGCTTATATTCAGCATGATTCATAATTCTATTCTAAATGAAAAAATGAAATACTTAACCACTTCCATACATGTCAGCCCATGGTGAAGCAGTCTAAATTATGCTTTATCTGTCCCTTTGGGTACAAACTCCAGGGTCCTGCATAAATTCTCAGTGACAGTGAGAGGAATGGTTGTCATCCCTCAGGGTGAAGGCTGAAGAAAAAGCTCTGTCTTTTGTAATTCATCATCCCCCTTGCCGAAGTCTACACAGAGCAGAAATAATGGAGTGAGGGTTTCCCTCCTCGGCTCTTAGGCATGTGTCTCTTTCTCTCTCTCTGTCTTGGCAGGCTTCTACCCCATCAACCACACAGACTGTCTGCAGTCCTACTTGCACCACTGTTTCGACGGCATCACAGGAGAATTGGCTCACGCGTTCTTCCCGCCAACTGGCGAGATCCACTTTGATGACCACGAATACTGGATTCTGGGAAACATGCGATTTAGCTGGAAGAAAGGCATGTGTCTTTATCATGTTTGTTGAAACTGGTAATAGTTAACCCATAAGTTGATAGATGCAGCAGACTCTGAAATGGACAGCTCAGGGGGTGCACGGCAACTGGAAGAGAAAATAATCAACAGTATCTATGTTGCAGGGGTTTGGTTGACGGATCTTGTCCATGTGGCAACTCATGAAATTGGCCACGTCCTGGGACTCATGCACTCCTTGGACCCAAAAGCTATAATGCACCTGAATGCAACTTTGACAGGGCGGAAGTTAATCACACAG
The DNA here is from genome assembly GCA_033000465.1 of Sciaenops ocellatus. Classification (NCBI taxonomy): domain Eukaryota; kingdom Metazoa; phylum Chordata; class Actinopteri; family Sciaenidae; genus Sciaenops; species Sciaenops ocellatus. Next base: position 21,661,321 of record CP136883.1, read on the forward strand.
GATGAGGTGTGGGGTTTGCACCGTCTCTACGGTATGTTCACAATCTTTATACTTCTTACTCTTCAGAAAGTGGGAAAGTTCTTTTGGGGTTTGATTACTGTAAATACATGACGACAATCTGAGTCATCCAGGACATAGGGTATGTAGAAGTATTAAGTGAAAAGCAAATGGACTTGTTTGGTCTTGAAGACATTTTGCAATTCATCCAAACAGTGAACCACTTACTGAAGGGAAAACATTCACAAGACCTAAACAAAAAGCAAATCCAGTTCTCGTGCTGGGATCAGACTACATGATAGGCCCAGTGGCCCAACTTGACAGGCGTCGGTTGTCGAACGGTAATGCATTGCTCATTTTCTTCCGAGTTATCTGTCATCGTAGAAGACAACTGAGGCAGCATCTGAGAAGCCTTCAGACATCTTGACAAAAAGAAAAGCACCACAACTCCTTTGCCTTTCATTTGACAATTTCTCATTAAACATGCCAGAATGAAAGAGGAATGATGTTAGCGCTGTCAGGCGAACAGTGAAACTGGCCCCTGACCTTCTCGATCATCTGCACACGTCATGGAAGACGGCAAGCTATGATTGGTTGGGGTCCATCATGTAGTCTTCCATGTCTCTTGGCCAAGTCAGGGCAAGAATTCAAGAATTTCAGTGACGACTTAACCTGACACAGTGACCATCACAAAAGGAAAAACCTTGTGCAGTCTGATCCCAGTATTAGAAGAATTACATCTAAATCCACTTGTGAAGAACCCATGACCACTTTTTGGTCAAAATTGACCAGAATGTAGACCACAGTGTTTGTCTGACACTGAAAGCCAACGTGGCATTAATGAATATTGTATAAACTACTCATGAGTCATCATTAGTGTGTATTTTGGTGAGTCATTTACATTGGAACAGAAAGCGAATCGGGGATCCAAATTCTTTTGCTGCTGACTGAGAGCTGTTGTCTAATCCTTATCCTCCTCCTACTTACTCCGTCTCCCCCTCTCTCCTCCAGGATGTTTGGACCGGTTATTTATCTGTCCGGCCTGGGCTCGGAAAGGCTATTGCGACAGCAAGCGCAAGCTGATGCAGAAGCACTGCCCCTCCAGCTGTGATTTCTGTTACGGTAAGACACAGCAGCAAAAAGCAGCAGCAGTCCAGAGGAAAAAAAAAAAAGTTTTCTCTCAATTGAGCAGCGCAAGGAGCTGCTGTGAACCGTTTGCCAATGGAGCAACGGGAGCCAACAGGTCCAGCCATGCAGTGCTGCGATGGGGGTTTTCAAGAATCTGATTTGAAGGGAGATTACACTTGCCACTGAAAAAGTTTGTGTTTAGACCTGGAGAATACCAGCATCCCAAGGGAGGCAATGTGTATTTTGGCCCAGAACACTACCAGAGCAGAGCATGTACCTGTTGATTGCTGGCTGTCTACTGATAACACATCAGCAATCTGACAGCCTTAAGCCCCTTTGGGTTTATTGTGGGACGCACTGGTGCTGAGGTCTTCTGTTGCACAACAGGAAATGGCTCTTCTTAACCATCACAGCCCATAGATTGTTGTGGCTTTCTGAGATTTTTGTCAGCAACAAGGGACAGCGTGGAGAGAGGCAAGAGGATACGATTCCTGGCTCGCAATAATCTGTTCCTCATTGTTGATTGGGAGACGTTGTACGGCTGTGGAAAATTCCTGAGTGACTCCAAACCGCTGGAATTTCAGACTGTGGCTTGAGGGTTAGAGACACACAAGGTCAATTTGGATTTTTGCGGCATTAACGAGAGCGACTGATTTTTAAGCAGACTTTGAGTTGATCACTAGGCGTCCTGTTGTGTTTGTCAGAAACCAGATGGGAGATATTATATTGATAAGAAAGCCGCGGCGCCAGCAGGTCAGAGGTTGTCCAAAGCGTATAAAGTGTCTGACGTGATAAGGTTTGCTTCACATATTTCAACAGTAATCAGTGTTCCTGTGAGGTGTTTATGAGGGAAACTTGTGACATCTCCAGACTATGAAATACACTGAGGTATAGGATTATCCTTTTTTTTCTAGCAAATTGCTCTCAGATGATTGTTGTATGGTCAGGATCATTATAAGCTCATTAAGGCTCTGATCTTTGCGAGTCTTATTTTGGAACATCGGCTTAAGCGTCTCCACTCAATCCTCTTCAGAATTCCCTTTCCCCACCGTGGCTCCCACCCCGACACCCCCGAGGACCAAACACAAGCTGGTCGTCGAGGGCAAGAAGCTCACTTTTCGCTGTGGGAAGAAAATAGCATCGAAGAAAGGCAAAGTATAGTGAGTATCTCCCACCTAACAGTTGTCATGCTATAGTATGATTTCACTGAGAATCATCTAACGTCCAACCTCTGTTTCAGCTGGTACAAGGACGGGGAGCTGCTGGAGTTCTCTCACCCGAACTACATCTCCTTGAAAGATGACCACATTACCATAGTGGCCAACGCCATCAACGAAGGCACATACACCTGCATTGTGAAGAAAAAAGAAAAAGTTCTCACAAACTACTCGTGGAGAGTACGTGTGCGCTTCTGAAGGCCACGCCAGCAACCAGCTCCTCTGCACACTGAACAGGACGCATTCACACACACGGTCACAAGCAGACCTCATTCACTAGGGCACATATTTGTTTTGTTTTTTTAATACTGTCTCTCCTGTATCACCCACTTACAACTGTCGATCGTTGATTGTCATTGTGTTAAGGCGTTTTATTATGTGCAAATAATAAATGTTCCGTTACAAGTAGACTTTTAGTGAAAATACTACCTGACTGTGAAAAGCTGTTCCTGAGAGATGTTGCAGTTTACATTTTATTTAGTGATGAAAGATCCTTGCAGTCTTCGTCAACTGTTTAGGACGTCGACTCTGGATTCATCAGGCATGGGTTTCTTCAAAGCTCTCGCTGTTAAGGCAGTAATGGAGTGCAAGGCCACCCAGGGGTTCTTTGGGTGTCCCCAACAAAATGAGATGAGAATAGAACTCTTGTTTAATTCAAAAGATATAAGCAAAGTTGGAGAATGTGTAGGTCTGGACACAGACTCTTCCACTATAGGCCCTTGGAAAAGGTGTCATCCAAAAAATATCCATGTCCCTAATGTGTTCCTTTTTAGGGGCCTGAAAAACTTACAGAAGCCTTTGCTTAGATGCATGCCATTTAAATAATTTACGCACTGACCAAACTAAGCTACGAAAGCCAGAATAAGCAATGTTGTCTACAGCCTTTGGAACTATTTGGACCTTAAACCGCATATGGAACACCTCAGACGTCTAGCATACTTTACTAGCCTCACAGTGAAGCCAGCAGTCTGCCTCCCGAGACTAAGCAGTCAGTTCCACTAGCAGCTCTCTTTCCAAGCTTATTCAACACATCAGGTGTAATAATCTGTAGAGGGGCTCCGGTGGGGGCAGGGGATAGATAAAACTGATTAATGAACATTTCCATTTAGTGCTGGCTCTAGACGTCCCAAGATGAGGGGATTTTTCTGCGCCTGTTCCAGTGAAAGCAGCAAGTGGTCTTGCAGGGAATAAAACTGTACTGTTTATTTTTCTTCGGCTCAAAATCAAAGAATTTATTGGTTTAATTCTGAAGACGCAGAGCCATTTAAAAACAAAGGCTGAGCGAGGTCTGGGCCTCTTTTTCCCTGAAAGAACAAAGTACTGAGACAAAGTGTGCAGTGCAAAGAATGACATCACTTTTGGACAGCGACTACCAAGTTGGGTTCAAGGCTGGATTTTTTTTTTTTTTTTTTTTAGGCTCGACTTCCCTTCATTTTTTTTCTCCGCTGGCAGTGTGCGGTTGTGTTTGCATAGCTTGGACAGAGTTTATAAATATAGGGAAAACGGCAGACAAAACAAAGTTTCAAACTTTATTTCTAGCAAAAACATCGTCCCCCTGTCATCGAGTGACCTGACAGTCCGAAGTAACTTTCTAACATAACGCTGGATGGAAACACAGCCAGTGCTGCATCATTATACAGTAGCTCAGGCAGCCAGGAAATACCAACCATTTATAAAATCTGGTCCTCTCTCATGAAGTATAAAAAGGGAAAATAAAACAAAAGTCAAACATGAGAGCTAACCTTCTAACAGATGTATGGTTGTGTCTCCTCTTTAAGAGCTAAAATGACCACATTTAAAATGGTGAAATTACTTGAAAATATGAAGAAAAAGAGAAGAAATTCTGGAAATTCAACATGTTTGAGCCACAAGTCTTGCTGTGAGACAGTCCTGACTATTCAGTAACAGTTGCAATGATCACATATTGATCGGGTTTACAGTTGTAAACCGGTGACACTGTCCAGTTCCAAAAGAAACACCACTCCCAGAACTCTTTGCTCCGTCTTTCTCAGCTGGACAGCCAGGTGTGCTGCCGTTTTTCTTTGGGCTCAGAATTTAAGGCTGAAACCTGGACCGACTGCAGACGCTCCTTGGTTGCTGGTCGTCAGGTGGAAGCCTGTGTCTCTGAGGTCGTCATCACCCTGGAGAGATTACAGAAACAAAGTTAACTCATGGTTAATGACCACAGTCAGTTTAATCGCTCTTTTGATATCATGCCATTTCATTTCTTATATATTTATTATAGAACTGATCAATACTACACTGGTTATCTCTGGAAAAGCCTTAACATAAATGGATTCTGATGAGAGATTTTGACTGTATTCCTCACAAGTATGCATGAACATGTTTATTAATAATATTAAAGTTATTATTTTCCTGGGTTTGAGTGAAGTTTTACTGTCTCATGGTCTGTTTCACAAGAATAAAAGTGAGATAAACCCATACCATCAGGATGAATTGGTCTAATTTGTTGGTAAGACAGTAAATATCAGCACGAATCTTCATTGAAAAATATCAATAATCACCCTGAAGCTTCAGGGTGGGGAGGACCACTGCTGAAAACATTAGGGACTAAAGGGTGCTCATCATGGAAAACACAAGGAGGAAATACCCGGACACAAAGCAGAAGCCTGTAGGTCTGTAATCTATTTAACACAGACAGCGTTCGGAAAGCCTGGTAGCTGTATGTAATGGAGAAAGTGGAGCCTAATGTCCTTACCAGGTGACTGTAGCCCAGGCCTCCCTCGGGTGGACGAGGACTGGTGCCTCTCTTCACCCTCTGCTGCTCGCTCTTGGCCGGCCAGGTGGGGAACATGGACGGGTCGATGGGCAGCGGCGTCTCACGTAAGTACTCGTGCTTGAGCCCCTCGTCTGACAGGATCCTCTTACTGGGGCAGTAAGTGAGGAATCTGGAAAACAATCAATGATGGAGTTCATATGGAGACGCTAATACACAGCTAAACACCCGGCAGCTCAGATTAATGTGTGGACTTTTCATTCTTTGTACGGAAACCTGTGTGTGTGGAGTACTAGCAATTCAAACAGGTCTGGTGTTTTGCTCATTGACGGCTGTTGCTCCAGTTGGAAAACCAATCAGGGCTTTGTGGGAGGGATTAACCATGTAGGCGTCATCTTTCTGTCAGAGCCAGAAAAATAGTGACGTAAGCAGGATGAGATTGATGCAGCTATACAGGGTTTTGCAAGTTAGCTGCACTAATAACTGTTTATCAACAAAATGTTGCTGTCTATTGTAAAGTGGACATATGAAGGCTGCAAATAAAACAAATGAGCTTGCATTTAATTGTTTATTATGTAAATAGAAGAAGGAATCCCAATTAAGCTGAGAAAGTGTAATAACTAAACTACATCTACACAGATGATCTGGACACAGCCCTGATATGAGGGGCACTGGGTTTGTGCGAGGAGTCCTGATTGTATATGACAGGATCGACACAACATAATGGGGAGCTGCTCAATTATGAAAATTGGCTTTCTAACTGTGTCTGACTGTGTCCTCCACATGTGAGCGGGGTCAGTGTCACAACTTATCAACACCAGCCTGACAAAATCGTGTTGAACGAATATGAAGGAATCCCTGAGAATGAGAACTGACAGCAGCTTTGTGACATGTGTGTCCAATATTGGCCTTTAAAAGGGACAATTCTCCATTTGTGTCCAAATCATTGTTTGTGTTTGGGAATTCCAGGAATGTGCGCTCTCCCTGCACCTGTGAACTTCCTCCTCCTCAGGACCCTCAGGACCTCAGAGCCCTGCTGGTTTTCATTCCAGTGATACAGACCTGTTTATACCTGGCCCACAGGGTCATGGAAACTAATTACCGAGTAGGAGAGAAAACCAGCAGTGTTCTAACTCTTGAGGCCCAGGCTTGAAATCAAAATCTTGTATCTGGCTCTCACTTTAATTCCATCAGAAATCAAAGCTCCTTGAAGCCACTCCTCAGGCTGGAAACCAAAGGCCCTGATCGTCAGACTCTTTCCTACACAGGGGGGTGTGATATTCCAAACAGCTCTGTGATATCTACCTGCCAAACTGTACCTCTAAACCTCTACTGAGGCGCTCTCACTCTGCCTGAGGCTTCTCAAACAACACCTCCCTATGTGTTGACCTCCTGCGGTCTTAATCTGTCCCTGGGTAAATGCCTCGTGACTCTTTTGACAGCTGGAAGGTTTCAGCTGCGCTGGTCGGGCGCCAAGCTTCCACTGAACCATGATCTCTGCTGCAGGACAGTGGACACGCTGTTACCATCCTCTGTGGCTGTGAGGTAACTGAGCGGCATGGTTTTGTCATTTACAGGTGCAGGCCAAAAAGACTCAGTGGGTGGGTAAAGATCTGAGAGGAGAGCTGCGTCTGCTCTTTGCAGCTGCAAAACAATGCTGATCTTTGGAATGTGCGCGAAAGAATTATGAAGCCATTACTCTCCGTGTAAAAATGGTTTTCCGTATTAAATGTGTGTTTTCTAAAACATTTTCCTGTAGTGTGGAGCATCACCATGGTGAGTGTGTGTGAAACGGAACAAGGAGATGGAACGGGACCGCTGCTGAGGCATGTTGATGAATTACCAGTCCGCTACCGTTGTCATGTTTTAAGCCAGCTTGCCAGAAATACACTGACTGCATAAAAAGAGTTGGAAAGAGTCAGAGGACTTGACAGGGTTGCAATGCGTTCATCCAAGTAAGGCAATTTCCACTGGAGGAGTCATGCTGATTGTTACTGATATTACTGGTTGATACTCGCCTTACATTAATATTTGTGTGCGTTTTATCAATAATGGTTGGAAAATAATACAAAGTCTATATTACAATAGTAATACAATCATATTTTTGAAGACCAAACCAAAATTTTAGACCTTTGCGAAACCCCCAAATGTGTAAAACTATGTTGAATAACAATAGTACTATTAAAACTGATTATTTCAAGCTGATGTCTTTTCCTTCCTAATTTCCTGGAACAAACACAGTGGTGTCCTCAGCGTGCCTTCATAGTTACAGTGCTTTGTCGAGAACACATGCAGTACAGACTGGCTGCAGCGCCGCATAGATGCAGCGTAGCGTGCGTGACGTGTAACGTCGTGTGGAATAAGACAGCCTTTAAGAATCCTACTTGTTCATGAGGTCGAAGCCCTGGTCTGAGAGCAGCGCTCCAAAGCGCTTTCGCAGGTTGTTGTAGGGATACTCTGTGAAAGTCATCTTCTTCACAGCAGGCAGCTCGCTGTAGCCGGGCCAGATCTTCTCGCTGGGTGACCCCAGATCCTACAGACAACATACGCACACAGTCAGCAGACAGCATACTGTTAGTGCAAGGAGAGATGGATATGAGATATTCTCACTTTGGCAAAAGAATCCATCAACCACAGACACGGACCAGTCCTAAGTACATTTCAATACTTTAATATATCATTGGTAAAGAGTGTAGAATAACTTAGGAGGCCTGAATGACATCAGTCTACATGGCTGTCATGCTTTATGCAGATCATCTACTGAAAAGCATTCAGCCAACTATTAGGGTTTTTCCACGGGCCCAGGTTTGGCCATGTCGTGCCAAGGCTTGATGACATGCAGGGGACAGCCACACGTCGTGGTAGCAGGGCTGACCACAATTAGCCTGTAACAGCCTCATCATGAGCTCGTGTGCATCTCGAGAGAAGGCTCAGTCTCTCTGTTTTCAGCTCTCTGTACTTTTGTAGCTTCTACCTGAATCTCTGAGCTTTGGGGGTTAATTTCACGTCTCTGTTCCTGTTTGCTGATTGCTTTTTGTTTGTCAGCGAGCAGATCAGTTTGAAATATTGCAGGCTGAAATACTAAACAACAGCCACAGAGAGCTGAAAAGTGCTGTAGGCGACAGGCGCTTACTGTGGTGTGTGACTAGTACTACACCTGCAACATGTCATCGTGGAAAAAACACACACACCGTTCCAGCAGGACTTGACTGTTTGCAGGTGTTGACGGCAAGACTCTGCACCACAACCTCCCCTACTATGGAAAAACTCTATATGGTGAGTGTCTCGGTTTCATAATAACTTCATCAGCTGGTTTGTTGTCTACCAACAGCTCCACCTTGTGGTGCACTGCAGAACTCTATGCTGGCCTACTCTTGACAGTCGACACTCAAAGATTTACAGGCTGTAAACAGAAGAGCTTCAGCGTTTACTTATGTTATGAGGGCAAATGAGGCCATTTACCTTGAAAATCTTGTTAATTTGGTCAATTTCAGATTTTCCAGGGAAAAGAGGTTTCTGGGTGAGGAGCTCGCCAAATATGCAGCCCACCGACCACATGTCCACAGCTGTGGAGTACTCCTGTGGAGAGAAGAACAAACACCGTGGCAGTCCGCAGAAACATAAAGTAGACAGTCTGTCTGGCACACTTCTACGCTGAAGTCTGTCTCGTGTGTGAAAGTGGATGTGCTCTGATGGGCTGCTGGACCTCTGCCGTCTGGCTGTGTAAATCATATACTGTAAAACTCAAATAGTGTTTCAGCGGTATTTGGTATCTTATAAACCAAATCTTTCACAGATGTTATCTTTCTCTTGGAAATATGTCTTTGGGTAAACCAAATCAAAATGATGTAACCACCTCTTAGCTTAATATATGTAGTTTTCAGCTATTTCTTCGGGTTGCTGTGAACTTTGGAATTCTCACCTTGGCTCCAAGCAGCAGTTCTGGTGATCGGTACCACAGGGTCACCACTACAGGGGTGTAGGGCTTCAGGGGGGAACCGTACTCCCGGGCCAAACCAAAGTCGCCAATCTACAGTGCAAGACGGAGAGACACGGCTAAGAGAACAATGCCTCCACAAAAGGTTTTTATTTCATGACCTTTCACAGCAGATCAAATGACCACATACTCTCTGGATTTGAAGAATTTACATGATGCAGTGTGATTCATATTTTCTATTGTCAGCTTGCATAAAATTCAGCTGACAAACGTCTGTAAAAACCTGGTTTATTTACACATGGACTCTGACGCCGTTCATTTAGCCAGAAATTCACGCTCTAATTGACTTTTAGTAATCATGTGTTGTTTGTTCATCTGTGCTGTGTTGCTGCTAGTTTTGGAGAAAGCTGTGCATCATCGAAAGATGGATTAAAAGAAACCACTCATTCAGTTTCTGTACTTTAAGAAGCTATAGACAGACGTTTACAAAAAAAAAAAAAAAAAAAAAAATTGTATTTATTTTAGGATAGGATCTTGAATACATTTTTTTGAGGAAACATTTAAGTCATAATTTGAGGGCTCCAACTGTGAAACAATCATAACTCCATAATTCGCATTTTCAGACACTTTTCACACCAAAGTGTGAAGCTTTACAGTTGCAGCTCTACAGTCTGTTTAATCTTTGAGTTTAACATGAATGTGACACTGGTGGACTCTGTGAGTGAGACGAGTGGAATAAGTTGTCCAAAGACCCATGACAGTAAATGCATGTGTTCTTGCATTAACTTTTCAAGTCAACTGAAGTCAACCCAACACAGCAACATCACTGTACAAACTACATGCTATATTTTAATACCCAGGTATCTATCTGTGATGTTTATTGAAATTAACCAACCTTCTCAAGTCTGCTTCATCCAATTCAACTTGTGATTTCCTACATTTCCCAGAAAGCCTCACAGCGCTTTGTACATTTTGCATTTTCAATAAAAAAGCTGTCAGCTAGTCCCCATCGGTCATTTAGACTTTTTAAGTGAATTTAAAACATACTTCATTCTAAATAGACATAATTTCATTAAATTAACACAATTTTTACTTGCTGTGGACCCCGAGGTAACAACTAAGTAGCCCCTTCAATTTGCAGGACCTAAACGACAACCACAGTTCCCAGCATACCTTGAGGATACCCTTGTGGCTCAGCAGCAGATTGGACGTCTTCAGATCACGGTGGAGAATCCAGTTATCGTGGAGATGTCGGACACCTCGAAGCAGTTGAATCATCAGAGTCTTTACTTCACCTGAAGGACAAACATATCAAGAGCTGTTGTTAGGGGCAAGGGGAGACATTTAATGCTAAACCAATAAACAAAGAAAAATGAAATTTAAAAACAGAACATCATTTTTATCTCATCCAACTTTTAACAGAAGCCCAGAGCTCGACAATGTCTTGTGTTACCTGGCAGGAAAGGCTGCTTCATGGTCTCCATCAGACTCTTCAGGTCATGTTCTACATAGTTCATCACAATGTAGATCTTGTCCATGTTGCTCCCAACAACTATTTCCTAACACAGGAGAAAAAGCAAAGGTTACATTTAGCTAGAACACTTTAGGATAGACATCATCCAATCCAATAAAAGGTATTAAACAACTTGTGTAGTGAAGTTCTCTCACCCTCACTGTGACGATGTTCGGGTGCTGAGCTTTCAGGATTGTATTGATTTCTCTCAAAGAGGTGATGGGGAAGCCCTCCTTCTCTTTCTCCATCTTCAACCTTTTCAAGGCCACAATTTCATCTGCAAACATGAGACCATATCCTTTGTTTCACTGATACACAAACCTGTGAAAGCAAAAGATGCAAAAAAAAGACAAACAAAAAAAAAAAACTTTTTGTATCTTTGTCAAATTTATCGTACCCGTCTTTTTGTCCTTGGCTCTGTACACCACACCGTAGGTTCCCTCCTCTATTCGGTTCAAACACTGGAATTCCTCAACGCTGCGACAACCCTGAAACACAACACAGTCTAAATGCAGACCTCATACTGCTAACTTGAATTAGATAATTACATATTCATAAATAATTTGTGGCTCAGCTGGATGAACGTGCTTAGTACCGACCTGTAAAGCAGGCAGATATTTGGGCAGCTCTTTCTTCAGCTCCACAGGTGAGATTGGGGGGGAATCTGGGATGTAGTTCTCCTCTGGGGTCGGGGAGCGAGAATGAGTTTGAGAGTGAGGCGTGGGGTCTCCATCTCCTGCGTCATCCTCCTCCTCCTCTTCATCCTCCATGTCCTCACCGCTCTCCTCGGAGTCGTGATCAAAACGAGACTCTGGGACTGTGAGGCGACAGTTGGAGGCGGGTTAGCGTTGATAAATGCATTTGAGCTGTTAGTGTTTAGATTTACAGGTGAAAGCTCCAGTTAACACACGTGTGGAAAACACAAGCACCTTCACAGACGTCACACCCGCTCACCTACCTGCAGGTATGTGATTTCCATTTTCCCTTTCATCTTCAAAGTCGTCATCTGACTGCTCGTCCTCGCTCACGTCCTCTGAAAGAGAACAAGGTTGCGGTGTTAAACCCGTCACTGGGCACAGACACACGAGTTTACAGCAGTGCAGTTGTCTTTTAACAGTTTTACCTGCACTCTGCTCAGACCTTCCTGAGCCTGAAACAGATTCCTCCTCCCCTTCCTCTTCTTCACCCTCACTCTGGCTGCTGGACTCCTCTTCGTCTTCGTCATCGTCCTCTTCGTCTGAGCCTGATCCTGAAGCTAGACAAGGAGAATAAAATAAGAATCTAACTGCAACAGTGAAACTGCCACGTTTGTCACAGTTGCCTCTCGTTATGTGTTGCCAGCAGTACATTCCTGCAGTGCTTCTGATCCACTAATCCTGTCTTGTTAAGTTAAACTATAATGACTAATAGAAGTGAGTGATTATCCCCATCCTGTCTTCTGATTATTGTCTGGAGTCAAAGTGTCCTACAAAAGAAGCCAGGCCTCCTGAGAGTGTTTTACAGAAATAGAGTAATTGGACAACACTAGTCCTACAGCTTTGTTGTGTAATGGTCATGTCAGCTGATTGCTAAAAGTAGCATCCTTATCATCCTTTACCCATGGAGGATTCTGCTGAGCTCGTCTTTCTTTCGCTGTCACTGATGTCCTGGAGGTCTGCGAGCAAATCTTTGCCCTCTGGCTTCTCCTCCTTCAATGCTGCAAACAAAAGACAGTCGAAGCTATGCTGACAAACTGTACAATCATTGCAGGGAAATAAAGCCATTGAATAGGATACAGTTTAACATTATTTCTGAGATTGAAATAATGATGATAAACTCACTTGCACTTTTCCGTGGTTCGCTGTGTTCGGATCTATCGCGGGGATTGTGGGTGGGACTTCGGCTGCGGTGACTTTGTTTTGGCTTGTCGTCATAATCATCAGGTATCATCCGGTGGTGAGACGGCACTGTGGACGGAAAAGCCTTACTAATCACTGCTGCAAAATTTAACGTTACAGTTCACAGGGTTTAAAAACACAGCACTTATGTCAGAGACTCTGGATGCTTTGGATCCTGTGATTCAAGAAGTTGTTGAACATTTTGGGAAACAATATTTGCTTTCTTTCTTTAAGTGAGATGAGAAGATTGGTATCAATTTTATGTATGTATTGAGCTGGAATCAGGACATGTTCAGCTTAACTCAGCGTCAAGACTGAGGGCAGAGGGACTGAAGGCTCAATCCAAAATGAGAAATTATGCCTGCCGTCCAGCAGGCGTTTGGGTTCGTTCACTGACCTTCCCGTCGAGCACCTCGCTCTTTGCGTCGCTCCTCTGCCCTTCTCTCACGATCCTTTAACTCTTGTTGCTCTTTCTGCTGTTCGCGCAACTTTCGATCCCGTTCGCGCTGGCGCTCAAGCTGTTCCAGCCGGTCCCTGTGGTCCAAAAAAAACCCAGGAGAATCCAATCGAGGTCTGTCCAGACAACCAAAAGGCCAGTCTTGTCATTGTTTGGTTATGTTTACTTTGGGTTGTTAAAACTTACTCAAACATACAGTTAGTTTAAGGCTGCAGGATTGCTCCAAAATCTTCACAGATGTACAATATGTAACACGTTGCTTTAACAATTCGACACACATGGATGTGTTGTTTCACGTCCATTTGAGTCAACATTGCTTACATGTGCTTGATTTAATTGCTTATAAGAGGAAACACAGTATAATCCTGTCATCTGGATTCAGAAGAGAAAGTCAGAACTACAGTGATTTATAATAACTGATGTTTTGCAATAGCAGAATTTAGAGAACAGGCTGAATCCAACAAAACAGGTGCTAGCATTCAAAAACATGTATACTGACAATCAAAATAATAAACACTTCTATGCTCAATTTATTGTAACATAATCTGATATGTGGTGCCTTTCCAAGGTCAGCGCTCACCTCTCTCTGCGTGAATGAGCCCTGGCCTGTTCTCTTCGTTTCTGCCTCTCCCAGTCTCGACGGGCTTTGTCTTCTTCCCACTGCCGCTTCCTACGATCGCTCTCTCGCTCCTTTTCTTTGTCTTTGGGTCGTGCATGTTTCCCTGCTGTGGAAGTCAGAAAGCATGAGTGGAAACAGACCCGAAACAAACCGTTCCAAAAACACTGCACTCAGCTGTGAAACACATGTTTGTGTTTATGTAATTAAGCAGCTCTCCCACACCTCCTTCAGCAGAGTGACTGCGATGACGTCTTTTATCTTTTCTCTTCTCCTCCTTTCTGTGGTGAGATTTGTCTTTTCTTGCTATTTGCTGTGGAGGCTTGATTGCTAGTGATTCGTCTTCCTCGCCCCTGCATAAATGTGAAGAAAACAGTGTGAGACTCTAAAGGGCCAGAAATACTGCGCTGCATATGGGTTTCAAACCATGACAAAATACTTTCAAACTAAGCTATTACATGCATATTTACTTCCATCATGAAACTTAAACATTTATTCATGTTCATTTACTACAATTCCACGCACCTGTCTTCTGTTGAGTCATCCCGTGTGTACGGGGAATTACGAATTGTTATTTCCATCCTTTGATCCCGTAGTTCTCCTTCCTCCGGAGTGTCTCGTTTGGCTTCCCGATCATCCGCCTGTGGAACAAGGCCCTGTGTGAACTGTGCAAGACAAGAAGGACAGAATATGAAGTTCATGCTAGAGACATTACCCCAGATAAGGAACATAAGGACATTTGGAATGTCGCTAATGTTATCTAATGTCAACGATTCAAACACATTTCTTGGCAAAAAAAAAAAAGAATAAATACATAAAATGATTGTTTCCACCACAACTGTTTCTTTGTGTATGTTTTGGTGCAATAATGTTTCAAACATAATTTAGAGAATGGGACACAAAACTCTTGTTAAAGCACAGAGATACTTTACATTTTTCTGGCGCTTGGGATCTGTTCTCTCTTCTAATTCTCGTCTGCGTTTTTTCTCCAGTAGAATTTCGTCAAGAGTTTTTACTTTCCAGGTCTCCTTTTCGTCCCCCATCAGCGTCCACTCTCCACCGCCTGCTCCACATCACACACACACACACACACACACACACACACACACACACACACTACATGTCGTTAATGAACATGTTAAGAGACAAAAATGAGTCAATTCAGTTAGCCTCGATGTTTCTTCCATTTAACTCTCATGTAAGCTGTCAAAATAAGACCACTGGTAAATATTGAACTGCAGTTTACTGCATTGGTCAATATAGGGAATATTAAGATTTTAAGGCCCTGTAGCAAGCAGTTATATAATATCTGCAATAGAGTGACATAAGACCTTTAACTAGGAGGTCATATTGACTCCCTGTGCGGACCAGTTCCAAACATTTACACTGCGAACGTGGTCAAATGTAGCAGAGCATACGAATACTGAAGAAAAGGATCCTAGTCAGTTTGTCATGAGGCGTCCCATTACCCACGCCTGGTGAAGATGACTGTACACTGTATCACAACGTTTTAATGACGTTAGCCAACAGGCCAGTTAGTTAGCCGCAGATATCCCGCTAACGTTATATATAGCGTTAGCTACTTGTTTCCGAATAAGCAAACAGTTCAGTTGTACGGTAACGTTTAGAAGAGCAAAAGCCAGCGCAGTAAGAAACATAATAACTGAAATGAGTTCATCACTTCAAACTTTAAACACGCTGTGTTGTTGTCCGAGCGGCTGCTGCTAACATATTAGCTCGCTAACGTTAGCTAGCGAAAACTAGCACGGACGAATGTTGCTAAGCAACTTCTGCAGCTAACCACGTGGTTTTAAAAGAAATAATCAGCACAGCCGGCAGAGCCATGACCTGTTTGACCTAGAACTGTGTCCGTGTCTGTAGCTGAAAGTGTAGGTACAGTGAATGAGTGAAATAAGAAGCGGGCAGCTGAAACAGTCACAAACCTGAAGTATGCGCAGCGGTATTATGGCACACCACCGGAAGTCTCAACACGTTGGTAACGTCTGTAGAAGTTCCGGTGTGAAACAATGACTTCCTCCAATATATAATATGATATAATATAATACAGTCCTGATCAAAATCTTAAGACCGGGTGAAAAATTACTAATATCCGCATTTCACGCTATAGGAACTTAACCAAGTAGAGCTTCAGAATGCAAAAAGAAGAAACAGGAGCGAGAGACAGCAAAATAGAATCAGCAGTTTATTGAAAACTGCATTTAAACTAAAACAGACTTTTTATCAGCTGATCAAAAGTTTAAGACCACAGCCCAAAATAGCCCAAAAATAGATCTAAAAGTGTCAAAAATGGACTCACTAGTGCTCAGTAGTACTCAGTAGTACTCAGTAGCCCCACCATTCTTGTTTATCATTTCAAAAATTAATTTAGGCATGCTTGATGTGAGTTTTTTCCAGAAGCCTGGTGAGAACATTGCCCCATGTGGTGAAGATGGCTTCAAGAAGGGCATACATGGTCTGGAACTGACGTCCATTTTTGTAAACTTCCCTTGCCATCCATCACCAAACGTCCTCAGTGGTATTTAGATCAGGGAGACACGTAGGATGGTCCAAAAGAGCCCAACCCTAACCCTGGAAGAAGTCCTTGGTTAGTTATCTAAAAACTAAATATCTTATATGTTTATCCTCTGAGAAAACCTTTGAAACAACAGTAATGTTATACTGTGTGTAACCATATCACATATTTATGCAGGGGAGGAAGTATCATGACAATTTCCAACACAGTATTTTGCTTTCCTGTGCACTATCTGCACAGGATGTGATGAAACCGGAGACTAACAAAAGTTCTTATCACTAAGAAAGAGTCATATAAGCAGGTCAAAGACAAACAACAGAGCACAACCAATGGATTTATGACAGAATGACCGCAGTAAACACATGAACTATGACCAAGGTCTCATACCAACAAGGGGGCATGACTTTCTCAGTCTCAGTCATGCCTTTAAAAGAGCTGGAAAGTAGAGCTTTCAATGCAGGTTGTTGATTGTTTCATTCTCATACAGGTGAGTACAGCTTGAGTTTATCTGAATGTGGACATATAAATTGAATTCTGCTTTAGGTGACAATCATTAAATCACTGCTTTTGATTCTGATTATTTCAGTCATACAGTCTGATTTAGCTCCTGTGCTGATTAAACGCTGTGAATACTAGATTGATGTGATTCATTTGCATCAAATCTAATCTTAAATGTCATTTTAACATATTTACACTCTATTTAAAGTGCATTATGATGTCTTACAAACAGATTATTAAAGCCTCCAGGCAGTAGATAAACGTCTGAGAAGAGCAAGGACTTTCCAGATGGACTCCAACGGTGCCGGCAGCGTACAGTATGATCGGTGGAACGAGGACAACATCAACTTGAACGTAGAGGCATCACAGTCTACTGTGATGAGGTGAGACACAATGATGAGGCAAAACCATATGCTGGGTCATATATTGATTACACTTAATGGGTTTGATGGGGGTTAAAGGGTTCATTTCATGTCACTTGAACCTGATTAGTTAAATACTAAAGTACTTGTAAGCTTTGTAAAACTGTTAAAAATAAAACATGGTGAAACCAGGTTATAAAATAACTTTGTGTTACGTTCACAGGATCTACAACAGAGTGTGTATCGGCAACACTGGAAAAGTAGTGAAGATAGCAGGAGCTCTGGCTGCACTGGTGTTAATTTACATTTTGGGATATGTGACAGGATACTACGTCCATAAGTGCTGATGGTGGAGCTCTGAGATTCTGGATAAACCACATGTGTGGTTTGTAAACGTTCTGTAAATAAAAATCACACAAAAAAAAACACACTGACAGTGACTTTGTTTGTGTTTTTGTTTTTTAAGTCATATTTTATTTTCATCTCAGCATTCCATACATACATACAGTTAAGTTTTACATTTCACTTTCCATCATTATCTTCACAAATTTTCAGCCACTCTGATATCTTGCACATATACTGTATATACTTACACATAAATAAGAAGAATGGATATGTAAAACTTTACAAATGTTGACTTGTGATCAGTTATGCTGATCAGTGCACAGTGAACATCAGTGCATTTTTATAGCTTGATAACTGAGTTATCAGTATAAGCACCAACAACCACTGTGATAAACACAACACATCCACTATTACCACTAATCTAACCACACCAAGAAAAAAAAAGACTATACACATAAACAAAAACTTTATAAATATGAAAACTTGGTCCATGCTGAATGCTTGAAAACTAATTTTTACAACTAAAGAACTAAACAACTCGTTCCAAATCACTAACATTAACATTTGCTCTGCAATGAAAACTCACTTCTTGCATTTTAAATAAATCTAACACTCACAGACGGTGTTTTCTTTGATGAATTGAATCCCCATATGGCAGACCTGGTCTAAATGTTGACCTCAGAGAGATGTTTGTGTTCATTACAGCACTACAACCTCAGGTCATGTTTATGAGCTTGTTAGTTGGCTCGTGGCTTTCATCGGGGCCATCATATAATGTGTTAGGTAGATTATTTAAATGTTGCTTGTAATGGACTTTAGAACGAGAAGACAATTGTCCTTCTCTTCGATCCTTTAACACAGGTGAAATTGTGCCAAAAATCCTTTCTTTGCTATGGACTTTGTAGTGGGTTTTCTTTCTTCTCAGAGGATTGAATCTACATGTTTTGGTGACCTGATAGGCCAACTATCAGGACAAAATGTCAGATTTGCACACCAGATATCTCATAAACTGAGTCCTAATACCAGTGCAGTATAGTCCATACTAATGTTAATAATCTTTTGCTATGAAAACAATGTATTTAATGTTTACATGCACGACTCAATCTGAACTCTACTTGCAATGTGATGATTAATTTTACTAATACTCTTCAGAAGAACAAAGACTGAACAATCCAGTTTGAGATCCAGTCCTGGTACCAGAGGTATTATAGGTTAAGTTAACAGTTAAAGTCTTAAAACAACAGTCAGGTGCCCTCATGAACATGTGACGCTTAGTGTCATCATTCCTCCTCTTCACACTGGCTTTTAAAAGATTTTCTTTTTTTATCATGCTTTCAGTGTCAGTGATGGCAGACAAAATCCACAGTCCTTGATTTCTGCAAAAAATACATTCTTTTTTTTTTGTGATCAAATTTTTATTTTATTTTAAGGAAAAATATAGATAGGTATGCACATTGCAAAAATAGAGCGTAGAATATATATTCACATACATACTTATACATATGCATATATACAGATACATATGAATAAACAACTAAAATAAAATAAAAATAAATAAATAAATAAAATCAAAAAATACATTCCTAAGTTTATCTTAATATAAAGGCTTCAATAGTCCGAGTAAGGCAAATCAAGATATCTTCCAAAGTTACAGTGTTGGTTTTCCGCTGAGGCTCAGCGAGGAATCACAGTCTGTGGAAACTCAAAGAGGTGCCCTCGTAAAAAGGTTGTATGTTTGGAACATATACTTATTATTTGATCAGAGTACCTGTGACAACTTTCCAGGTCTGCAGGCTGGTGGTATCAACCGGTGACCTTCAAAAATAAATCTTTGGTCATGTGTCTGATCTGTAGAGTATGATCAGTATGTAAAGATGTATATGTACAGTATATGTGCAGTATATACCAAATATTTATGTTGTACCATAAACCAGAACGATCTCAGGCAACAATAAGAAAAGCTGACATAGATTTAAGGTAACTGAGTTCACATCAATTTTTGTCAATATCAGCTTCATTATATCCGGATCAAATCATTGTAGCAGCATATAATTTGATACTCATCTTATCTGAGAGGAAGCAAATATAATTCCGGTAGTAATAAAACAACATTTCAGTGTGTAACCAGCACTACCGGTCTATTCTGTCAATGTACAAAGTCCAGTAAAGACAAAATATGCTGTCTAATATAGTCTCAGTCTCATTTTAATTTTAAATACATTCTTACAGGCCATGTGAAACATCGAGATTTGTTTACTGAGAAATGTGCTCAGATGAAACACATGCACACATACAGTATGTGTATCATATCAGTTACCATAATTAACACTTCATGTCAATATCATGTAATTAATACTGGGCAATTAATATTAATAATGTATGTCATCATATGCACAACTTTATTTAAATGTGTTTACATTATAAGCCAAATAACATAAAGTCTAAGATAGAAATGATTTAAAAACTCAGTCCAGACAAACTGCAAACTACAGTATCTAAAACATGAGCTGTGGTCTGACAAACCCATGCTGCCCTCATGTGTCCAAACACAAGCAGGCCTGAGCTGAGGAAACACTTAATAAAACAATGTTTGCTTTGTGCCAACATTAATACCCAAAGTCTTCCAAACGTGGCCAAGAATATGAATTTACTGTTTTTGGAAATAATGACATTTTCAAAAAAGAGGTACAATTCTATAAATAATGTGACTGATACCACTGAGGGGAATAGTCATCCCTAAAAGCATAAAGACAAACATTAAAACTACAATGGTTGTCCAGGAATCTCCAATAGTACATTCAGAATAGATTAAATGTAGACAAGAATCAGAAGTATGAATAAAAAGATTTCATTATCAGTCTAAAAAAAATCATAATGGTGGCACTGTGGTGTATCGCATATCCTTCTGTGAAAGGCCAGTGTTTATTGGTAGAATATGGCAGAAATAGAAAAATATCCTCATATTTCATTAGTGTATAATAACCTGAAAATAATAATTGTTGTGTTCCTGTTACCTTAAAATAAGCCTTTTATATTTCATACCCACCATAGGTTCTCCTACACCCTTGGAAGGGGAGGGTGACGTGAGGGGTACTCAGTAGGTTGGTCAGTCTCACCAACTAGATGCAACAAAATCCTACACACTGGACCTTTAATAGAATATTTTATTTACAATGTATGAATAAAACTGTTTCTTTTTGTTTTCTAGTTTTTGCCAAAAAGTAAACGTCCACATAGTGACACATTGTGTTGGATAACACCTGGCATAATTGCAGGTTGTTTAAATATATATATATATATATATATATATATATATATATATATATATATATATATATATATATATTTCAGTTTCATTATATGAACAGCCTATAGTCTATATTTGATGCTTCCAAGAGGATCTATTGATTTTAATGCCCACTTGACCTTTTCATTAACCCTTCATTTTGTTTTCCATTTGACAGCTGCTTATTTTGAAGTTGGTGTGTATACTTAGCTGAAAAATCTTTTTTTGCTTGTTATATCATTCTCTAGATGATGATGTTCATTCATTTTGAATTAAGTTATATTTATTTAAAGTTACTCATTAATGTTAAGAGAATTTTTCATTCAAGAATTTAACCATTAAAGTTTTTGTTGAGGGTGTTCCTTTCCTTCCACGATATGCAAAATATTGCATGCATGTCTCCATATATTTTTATAGTTTACTGTCACAATAATATACAATAAGCCGGCAAAGGTAGAGCTATTTAAAACTTCAAATGGATCGATTCTATGGTGTGATTACAGCAATTGTGCAGGGGCTGATATCTCAGTGGGACCCCAAAATCCCTGGCAGACTCCCGTGTTTGCCTCTTCTTAATATAGCCACAAAAAAAAAAGAAAAAAAAAAAAATGCTTTAACACATATGTTTAGATGAGTAACTACTGTAGTATGCTGTGTTGACAGTCGAATGTCACATTTGTGAGGTTGTCCAAATAGCGAGGGAAGGCCGCAGCAAATAAGGAAACACACACACACACACACACACACACACACACACAGTTCCTGGGTTAAACCATTGGCTGAACACAGTTCACACACCTGTAGCATGTTCACAGCTATTAGAAAAAGACTACTTTGTCCTGCGAAATACTTCAGTTTGTTCTTCGTTTACTGACACTTTACTGAAATGTAGTTCGTCACGTTTGACTATTTCTTATCAGCTGTGTGGAGGGGCATCAGGCTGTGGGGAAATCCGTCAGTGTGATGTCAAAAGCTGTGGACAGCCGAGAGGCGGGTCTGAAGGAGCCCAGGACAGCTAACTCCACAGCGTGTGAGCAAAATGAAACATGGATGAGGAGGTCGCCGAAAGTTGGGAGGAAGCTGCTGATAGTGGGGTAAATAATAAAAGGCTTAACATATCTTCAGCTAAAGGCGAATAGCATTTTGGTAGCTTCTTTGTATTTACACAGTTGTTTTTTAGAAGTTCCCTTAACGTTGTTTCGCGACTCCCACGGGCCAACGATGTAGCTAAAGCTAACATTAGCTTTAAGAAACTTGGCGAGTAGCGTCAAGTAGCTAACGCTAACGAGCGATAAGGGCTTAACATGGACTTAGCAGGCTAACTAGCCAAGTGACTGTTGCTATTTTCTAACTTATTTTGCATGGAATAACGAACATGTGCCTAATTATTACGTGACGCTGGTCAGCTAACGAATATACACGACGCTAAATAAACCCACTGGAGAGGTCTTGTTGAATACTTAAACATAGACTGACGCGAGCTAATGCTAGAAGCTAGCTGGCTATGTGTTGCATGGCTAACATGGAAAATGTGTCAATTGAATGTTGTTTCACACTCCACCCCACCTAACACTACTAAACCTCACACCACCTCCGAAATCTGGTCTCATATTAATCTCGGCGTTTATTTTATATAACTTTATCGTAAACATTGATTCCCGCAGTAACTACGAACCGAACCAGACTGTGGGCGACGACTAGCACGAATCAGTTTAGGAGGTCGGACTTATACTGTATTAATAAAGTAAGGATAAGTAACTCTGTAAGACCGACTGTTTAGCACTTTATTAAAATGTGTAACTTTACAGTAAGTTAACTATCGCGTTGTCGTTCATTTACCACATTTTTTAATGGACCCTGGCTTAAACTATGCGTGCCGTGATGTCAGTTCGCCGAGCTAAATTGGTAATTTCCTGTAGTTAACGTGCCATGATGTTGTTGGGAAAACAGTTTCGGCCATGTTATCAGCCGGTAGCCAGATAACGAGCTCGTTATGTTGCCAAACTGGCAAGTTGGTAACATTGAGCTAACGCCGAGCTAACATTAGCTTCTCCCGTCACGGCAGTTTGGCTGCAACGTTAGCTCGTGACGTCAGGAACGTGGCTCTCAGGAGAAGTTGTTCAGGTCGTTTGTAGCTCGTGAGGTTAAAGTTGGGGATTTTTTTTTTTAGCACGCCTGTCTGTGATTAGTCACGTGTCACACCTTAAAATCTTCAATCCACCTCGTGTGAATATGTTTCACAGGCAACATCAGCCGGTTAATGTGAGCTAACGGAGCTCTCTGTCTGTGTTGTGACTTGGCAGCTGTCCTGCACATGTATAAATAGCTTGTAACCGAATCCTGCTTTCCATCCACTCTCCTACTTGCTTACTACCTGCCGCACTTTTCCTCCTACCCCAAATCTGTCTGAACACGTTGTTTGTTTATATATTTATATATTTGGACTTTTTTTCCCCCTCTCTCCACACAGGAAATGGAAAAACGGTTAGAAGAGAAGCTACGGATCAGCCAGAAAGAAAAGTAAGGCCTTAAAAGGTAGAAGAAACATGGCCCAAATCTGTGACTATTTAAAATCATCGCTTTAATATCCATTCAAACGTATGCTGTATGTTTGTGTCTTGCTTGTCTGTAAAAGTACACACTCTTCAGCACGCTGAGCTAATTCATTTCTGTCCACTCATGTACAGTGCTGCTCAAAAGTTTGTGAACCTCTTGAGCATTTTGCAGTTTCCTATTGTTTCACCCTGATTTCCTTATTTAATCAAAACCATTATTTTTTATATGAAGTAAAAGGAGCAGGTTTATCAATTCAATATACTTAAAAAAAATCAATTGTGTATTTAAGACTAATTTAGAAAGAGTTTTTGGTCAACTTATGTAGGTGCAAAAGTTCCTGAACCCTGAGCTGCATTGGTTAAAACAGGCAGTTAAGTAGAATCAGGCGGGACAAAATGGTGGCTAAATTAACCACTGAAATGGACCAATAACATCAGAGATGTTAAGGGATGAAATTGCGCATCACTGATTGAAACGGAGATAAAACCAGGTCACTTTAGTCTTACCGGGGTGAACCCATACAGGTCAGTCATGCCAAGAGGACGCAAGATCTCAGAGGACCTCAGGAAGAGGGTAGTCATAGCACATTTGCCTGGGGAAAGCTATAAAATCATCTTTAAAAAAAAAATTGAGCTCCATCGTTCCACCGCGAGGCAGACCATCTACAAATGGAGAGCACTGAAAAAGACTACAGCTCTGCCTAGAAGTGGACGACCTTCTAAAATATCAGCAAGAGACACAAGAAAAATGATAATTCAGGTAAAAACCAACCCAAACATAACATCTAGAGATTTGCAGACCTCTCTTACTGCATCTGGGACACATGTGCATGCTTCCACAATAAGAAGAAAACTCAATCAACATGGCTTACATGGAGGGGTTGCTAGTAAGAAGCCTCAGCTCACTAAAAAAGAACAAAGCTGCCCGTCTCGACTTTGCCAGAGAACGCCTGGAGAAACCTGAAGCTTTTTGGAAGTCCATTCTGTGGACAGATGAGTCCAGAGTTGAGCTGTTTGGTCACAACCAAAACCACCATGTTTGGCAAAAAGTCAACACTGCATACAACCAAAGGAACCTTCTCCCAACAGTGAAGCATGGTGGTGGGAATGTTAAGGTCTGGGCTTGCTTTTCATCCTCAGGACTTGGACAACTCCACATGGTCCAGAGAAATATGAATTCTGAGGAATATTGTAAAATCCTGGAACATAACCTAAAGCCATCTGTAGTGAAGTTAAAGCTTGGCAGAAGATGGGTCATGCAAAATGATAATGATCCAAAGCATTCCAGCAATACAACCACAGAATGGCTGAAGAAGAAGATTCATGTTCTGCAATGGCCCAGTCAAAGTCCTGACCTAAATCTAATTGGAATGCTCTGGTGGGACCTGAAGTGAGCAGTTCATGCCACACGCCCATCCAACCTCTCTAAACAGGCTGCGTTCTGCAAGGAAGAGTGGGCAAATATCCCCCAAAGTAGATGTGAGAGACTGATAAGTCACTACAGAAACTGTTTTTGAGGTTGTTATTGTGTTAACTGAAGGGGTTCACATACTTTTGCACGCATGAAATCTGAGTTTTTCTTAAATCAACCACTTTTTTAAAATAAAGTGACAATATAACCATTTCTTTTGAGTCCATTATTTGGAATGTCAGTATTGTGAATTGGGGTATAACTTTACATTTAATAAGGTTATTTTAGTATTGTTTTTACAAAAAAATCTGACCATCGCTGTAGGGTTCACAAACTTTTGAGCAGCACTGTATAACTTTGCGGATAAATAGTGAAAAACTTTTGGGATTTCTGTCTGTCTTTTGGCCATGAATACATCACCTAAACTGTTATGGGCGCTGCCTCCCCTGCTTCAAAGTAATGGTCTCTTCCTCAGTGTCATATCACTCACTTTGTGTGGACTGTGTCCTGTTGGTCTTCTTCTAGGGAGTCTACTAATAATTCTTCGCGATCTCCACTGAAGACAAACATGGTGATACAGGACGACTCTCTACCAGCAGCACCCCCACCTCAGATACGCATTCTGAAGCGGCCTGCGAGTAACGGTTCACTGGGGTCACCCCTGAATCAGAACAGGCCCACGCCGCAGGTCAAGTCTCTGGCCCAGCGCGAGGCAGAGTACGCCGAGGCCAGGAAGAGAATACTGGGCAGCGCCTGCCCAGAGGAGACGCCTCAGGACAAGCCCAACACTGACAGGTAATTAGCCAGAAATATTTACTCATAGCCTAAAGATGCCTTGTTTAAGGACACTAGCAGCTGGTGTGTTTCAGGTTGTGTTGAAGACTGTTTGACTTTTTGTGAGAGAGAGAATTATTTTCAGGTCTTGAGTATTTAAATATCACCAAAGCACAGTGTTGTTTTGTTTTTAATTCCCATAATTAAAATACGTTTTCACTCATATGCCAACATCTGCATTACAGTTACACTAGTCTGAAATTAGATGAAAAAAATGTCTGCTTCTAAAATAAGAACACAAACAACACTACACTATATTTAAACATTAAAAAAAGCCTGAAGTAAGACAAAAAGTATTGGCTATACAAGCAGAACAATAACTAACACTGTAGCCACTAAAAAATGGAACTACATCCAGCTGACTCCACATGTCAGCAGGGTGGTAGGAGCCTTGTTGACTATCCTCCCGGTGTGCTACTTTTGGTTTCATTTTATGGAAATATGGCTGGACCACATTGCTTTTGTGTTAGCTAGATTTTGATTGACAGGTAATGGAGAAAGCTCTCGCTCGACTGGTTTTCGTTTACAAGAAGTTAATTGATGGATTAAGATGAAGGTATTTTTATTTTTTGTTCAGCTGGATTTGAATGGCAGTGAACTGTGCCAGAAATAAATATAAAAGCAACGAAAATACCCCAGGACAGAACACTTAAAAATAAGTGTGGATACCTGTCTGTTGTGAGACTACAGAGATCCTGTAATTAGGACAGTTGAGGAGAAAGTTTCTGCTCAGCAGTTGGCACACGTAAATCGCTGCTGCTCTAATATATTCCTGTTTCCTCTCCTTCCACCAGGCCAGGGCGCAATAACTCTACAATGCCTTCAGAGGACAGCCGATCAAACAATCACACTGTCAGGCAGCCAGCCGGCCCAGACGGCACCCACGGGTTCCGACAGCACAGATAAGTGGGCCTCGGGGTCACCCAGCCATTGAGGGGGAGAGAGATCAAAGGCCACCTGAGAGCAAAGACAAGCATCGTATTCTTCCTAAACTTCCCTCCTTCAGTTCCACGATATCAGACGGGCTGCACGTACAGCCGCACTGCTGCTGCCTCCCCGCTAGCAGCCTCGTAGAACTGACAGGGAACGAGGAACTCAAAGGTCAAAGGAAGTCAAACGGAAATATGCTCTCCTCTCTCCCCACTGCAGTCTGTTTGACACTGTGATTATGGACATCTTCTGGACTCACTGTGATGACCCCCCTTTAAGCAACGCCCCTCACCTCCACCTCTCTCCTCCTTCAGTTCCCACAGCTGCTTCGTCTCAGGGCGCCCGCGAGGCTGAGGCAAAGACTCGAAAGCAAAAGACGGCGGAGAGAGGAGGAGAAGTGACGGGTCGTAGCAAAATGAGATGAGCTGGTACTTGCGCAGCAGCTTCTCCTCAGCAATAATACCAGATATCACTTCTCACACCTTTACATACTTTTTAATTTTTCAGATGTTGGTTGACAAAATTTTTTATATTTGTTTTTTGCTTGTCTTTAAGTATCTACACTAGGGATGCTCTGACAAAAGTACACACACCACCAATAACTCATTCATTAAAACAGTATTTAGTATTGAGATATTTTTTAAATCTGCAGTTTTTATGAAATAAAAAACATTGATTCATTTTTTCCATCTGTTTGGTGGTCAAACAGTTTAAAAATGCTACATTTTAGTTTCTCCCCACGGTTCAAACAGACATCCTGGGCCTGCATGGCGTCAGTAAACTCTAATAATGCTGAGTACTGAACTGGTTCCTGCCCGGTAACTGAGCTGTAAGCGTTACTGCCGCACCCCTAAATCTGTAAATTGCCATTTGTTTTTAAAAACTGAGGGAAAGGGTCATGTGTGTCAAGTTGTATATCTGACGAGTTCTGTTTATGCTATGTTTTTTTGATTTAAACTTTTCATCTGTCTTCCCTTAGACCGTCACGTCATTATTTCTATTTAAAAGTAAAAGAAGAAAAAAAAAAAAGAAGACATATGAAAAGATTGTGGATCAAAGTCCATTTTAAGTAGCTTTTCTGCCTTTTTGTATGAGATAGCAGCAATGTCAAGAGCAGTATTTTAATCAAAATGAACCAAAATCCCATTTTAAAATCAACCTGTACATATATCGGTTAATTCAGATGTCATTATGTGATGGTGGCAGCAACTCGAGGGGCGAGGGGTCAGATGGGGGAATGAATTTACTGCTGTACACAAGCCTCTCCGTCAAATCTCCACCTCGTCAGCGGTGTGCTCGTTTCTTCACGTCCTTCACTGACGTACAGCGTGTAGGAACTCAGGTGCAAGTGAACGAGACTGAATGAATGAAATGAACCAAGATTGTATTTTTCCAGCAGGTTTGATCGCTCAAACTGCAAATGTCCGTATTAAAAGCTCGGGTTGGCGCTTTCTCAGAAACAGTGCTCTAGAGTGTGCGGTGAAATGTATTAGAAATGATGTCCCAAGATGGATGAATGCCGGGTTATGTTTTGTCTTTTTTGTCTTTTGATTGTTGGCATCTGGGTCACGTAAGAAACGGTAAAGGTAACTGATGGTCCGCTGTTGAAATGGATCATGGAGACACAGCTGTATGTGAACCAGAGAGGGTACTGACTACCTGGCTGACCAAGACCATTGTGCCCAAAAGATGTTCTTAGTTTTTCACCTTTTATTTGTTTAAACGGAGAAGAGATCTCAATAAAGCCATATTCAAGTGGTGCACATCATCAATAGAAACGTTGTAAATGGTTGAATTCAGCTTGTGCCTCCTGTATCACATCTTTCCTTCCTGGTTGTTGATTTTATTACTGTAGTTCAAGAAACTGAATATATCCGAGGAAGAACTCACAATACTGGTAAGAGATTTTTAGTTCAGGAAATAAAGCAGCAGAGCTGGAGACAGACGGGTTTAGCTGAGCTCTGAGTGAGAACACAAACTGCCTGTAAATACTGATTTAATAAAATGATTTGCAAAAAAAGTTTCATATTGTGACGCGTGTTCATTCCATTGAATTGGCAGGTGCTTTTGTCTGAAGTAGCTTTTGCATTTTTCATTATTCAATTATAAGCAGTAGTTATAACTAATGTAGTTTGTTCGTGGTACAGTATCAAGAGTTAAGGTGGAAATCTCCAAACCTAAACATAAAATATACCCCGAGAGGTAATGCTCTTGTAATTTGGCTAAACTAAAGTTAAAAACATTAAAACATGCAAACCCGTCAGTGCAGTGTGATCCTTAAACATCCCCAGGACCAAACTATTAAAAAGCATGAGAGAACATGGTAGAAAATATTAAAGTCTTTCAAAACACCACAGTTTACATAAAAAATAGCTTTTATTAATACGAGGTAAACATAACTTTGCATTGTTCTTCAAGTTGGGAAGTTGTTCCACAGCATTGTTTGGCTCGTCTGACTGACAGAGTCCAACAGAGAGGCAAGCAGATACTAGCTAAGGAAGATGACTGTTTGATTTGTGGGGGGCAGCGGTTGATTGAGAGGCGGCCATGATGGGGTGCTGGACAGAAGGACGTCCAGACGTTTATATTGTTTCTTTGACTCGTGACTCCCACGCAGCAACTGAAGACAGTTCAGGAGGCCCATGTCTATCAGCAGCTGGGGAAAAAAAACAACTTCACAGTTAACAAGGATTTTTAGAAACATCTGACTTGGGTGGTTTTCTGACTACGACGTGTTTATGATGCTTTGTTCTGTTTCAGCCGTGACATGACCCTGAAACTCAATCAGCCACCATTCATCTTACTACATTTATTCACACCTGTGCTTTCCAGGCAGGACACAATGAGCTGATAGTATCAGGATTAAAGCTTTACACGCTGGATACAGTTATCCAATCTAATTATATAGCAGCTCTTTCTTAAGGATGGTGTTTCTGTGTAGGAAACATTTGAAAATTAACATTCTAGCAAAAAAGTATGAAATGGCAGCTTCAAAAGGGAAAAAGAAAGAAGCTGTCAAATGTAATGTTGTTGAATCTGCACTGCTCAGCTGGCCCAGAAGCATCGCTTCAGTAAATTTGAATGAAATCTGAATGTTTTATGATAGCAAAACTCTGTGCTTTGCATTTAAAGTAAGGCTTTCAGGCTTTCTAGATAACCCACCCCTGATATACACCCACAGTCCCACTGTCCAGTATTCTGATTACACAGATTCTGCAGGGAAAGACACGATGATTCAGAGTCCGAGATGACTGTTTACGTGAACATTAATGCCTTTCAAGTCAACAATAACAACACAAGCTTCAGTATGCACACTTATAAATAAGATATGAAGAGGCTCGAGTAGCAATGTTATGATGAAATGCATACAGGCATGGTTAGAGAAGGTACTGTGCGAATGTGTATGAATGTGTATGAATGTTTGGTGGTGGTCGGAGGGGCCGTTTGGCGCACATTGGCAGCCACGCTTCTGTCAGTCTGCCCCAGGGCAGCTGTGGCTACAAAATGTAGTTTACCACCACCGGTGAGAATGTGTATGAATGAATAATGGTTTCTGTAAAGCGCTTTGGGTGCCTTGAAAAGCGCTATATAAATCCAAGCCATTATTACTGTGGACATTTTTATACTTTCCCACCATGAAAATGTGTCACCAGTATAATAATAGACATGAACTCAAGATGACCAGAGACACTTTTTATAGCCATTTCAAGTTTGTTGATGGTCTCCAAGGATATATGTTGGTTGGAGTACAACTTTAATGCTGCTAAAGCATGCTTCAAGTATTTCAAGTAAATGCTATTAATAGTTGTCCTAAGAGAGAATATTAGAGTTTAATATCATGACTCACCTCCACAACAAAACAAATGAGGAGGTTGAGGGCAGCCACAGCGACGAGCAGCACTTTGAAATCCATATCAGTGAAGTTGTACAGTTGAAAATGTTTGCAAATGAAAGGTCCAGGATACACCACCAGCCAAGTCATTACGGCAAAAAGGACAAGCAGCAGGCAGAGGAAAATCACTGGAAAGATAAGAAGAAAGAAGATAAATAGTTCGGACTTCAGGGTCCTAAATCTTTTAAGTGTTCTAAGTTTCACTTCCAATATAAGAGTTAATAAAGCTGACAACTATGACTAGCCGGCCAGTTTGTCAGCACGGTCCACTCGCTGTTCTCAACCCAAATCCTCATCCTTGGACATTTCTGCTGACTCACGATTGTGGTAGAACGGCTTCTTATGAGGGTAGCCCTTGGTGACCACCACAGCCATGATGATGTACTGGAAACCTGACAAGGAAAACACACTGGTGTCCTCCATGTTGGGGAGATTCTCTGTTCCATACACTGTCGAATTGAGTGGAATATACCTAAAAATAAATACACGGGATGAAGTTTTACAGTGTGCGTCACATGTTGACTTTGTTTACATATAAACAAGTGTAAACATATATATGTATACTGACCAGTCCTGTGAGGTGGTGATGAAGAGAGCAGCCAGCTGGCCCAGGACGATCATACAGGTGTGGATGAACATGCTGCCCAGGACAGGGAGAGCCAGCAGAGTGGCTGGAGGTCTGCGGGAGTGCAGCTCCTTACTGGGACCTCCTCTCCCCATCACAATGGCCAGCACAGTCACCAGAAAAATGTCACAGAACAGGAACTGCAGGTCAGCCATGCTCGTCTTCACCTGGACACACACATCAAGAAGTGATCTGACAGAGACGGCTTGAAGAGTGACAGGAAATGTGGGGAGAGAGAGATGGGGAATGACAAGCGGGAAAGAGCCACAGGTCGGATTCGAACCTTGGGCCACCGCGTCAAGGACTGAGCCTTCGTACATGGGGCGAATGCTCTACCAACTGAGCTAAACGACACCCCATACATTACATTATAATATTAACAGGATGCTCATACATTATAATATTAGCAGGATGCTCATACATTACATTATAATATGAGTGTGTCTTTGCTTTTAATTTGTGCAGCAGTCAGACAACAGGAATTTCATGCTAGCAGAACTTTTTATGCTAATATGTGAGGGCTGCTCCTGTGCTTTTAACCTGTACTGCACACTGGTAGAGTTCGGGAAATTCACAGCTGCAACTTCTCACCACCTGTAGAGCTAACATTCAGTCTGTTAGCATTATCGATGCTACAGCTGCAGTTTCTCAGCCAGCCTAGCTAGTTAACCGGTTAGGTAATTAGCACAAGTAACTTTGTAAAACCTAAAAGCTAAAAGGAGCTTAGTTTTTTGTTGTTGTGCATGGTGCTAATCAACAGCAGCAGTCCCTAGTTGGTCAAGTAAGAATGAAATTGACATTGCTGTTTCTCTAGCTAACAGGAGCTAACTGGCTAAATCGGGTAGCACAAGTATCACTGGGAAAATGCCATTATGATATATATTATTTCTTCAGTTCTTTGTCATATTGTTATGCTTTTTTTCCTAATTGAATTTATTTCATAATATATTTAATATTGAACGTAATCAATAATCTATAATATCTTGCCTAAAATTGTCTGGACAGAAATAGAAATGAATGGCAGCAATATGTTGGAACAGCAGAGATGCGATGTGATGATGAGCTCCACTGCTACTCACTGTGTAGAGGATGAGGACGGCGCACAGCTGAATGAGACTGTACAGTGCCATGTATCTAAAGAGGCTGAAGGAGGTGACCAGGGCACATCGACCCTCTCTGCACAGACAGGGAGGAAAAATGTCTTATTTTCTCATCATCCATATTTACCCTGATTTTATAACTTCAGAATGTGTCCTACTTCCTCACCTTATGAGCAGCGGCACACAGCTGATGTTTTCAGTCTTGGAGGTGAAAGGTGAAGCGACTGAAGCCTCGGCTTCAGACAGGGAAACCCCGACGTCAGCAGCTCTCAGGGCCCCACAGTCATTGGCTCCGTCCCCACACATACCCACCCGGTAGCTGCAGTAACGGAAGAGGGGTTTGATAAACAATTATTTAAATGTATTTAGTGTATTTAGTTAGTCAGGTAATATGCAGTGTTGTCCAGCAGTGTTTACAAATATTAATGATTAAAATGACAAATACTACACTGCATGCTGTTGCTCTCAACATATTCCTTCTCTGTATTGTTTTCTTTTCCATTCTTCCCCTTTTGTCTGGACTCACTTCAGTTTCTGCAGCTCCTTCACCAGCTGGGTTTTCTGGTCAGGAGTCATGCGTGCAAATACCGTGGTTCGCAACAAAACCTGCAATGCCAGCATACCCAAAAATATTGATGACATCTCGACATCTGGACCAACTTACTACAGTCATCATCTTTGATTCTCAAAATACAGTCTGTTGGTCTAATGTGTCATTGGTTCATTAGCGTGATCCATTGTTAGAATATTCTTGCTGCGATTACAAAACATATATTACCTTTGGCAGATACTCGGGGAAGTGGTCACAGAGGACAGCAAAGGACTTGCCACTAATAGCCAAATGATAGCCAAAACCACCCTGGTACAGGCCCTGAGAGGAGAAAAGAGAAGCTTCAGTGACAGGTATAGAAATGTAGGTCATGATAATTATGTGTCCTCTTGTGATAACCACTAAATGATTAAATAGGTTGAACTTTCAGTCAAACTACTTTGTTGTCTTTCATGTTCAGAGCTATGATTATCGTCTTCCGAGATGTACAGAATATATTTTGGCAATGGAGTACATTGACTGAGCAAGACCAACCTGCGTGATAACCTCTACAGAACTATGGGTGTCAATGGTCCCTCCTTCTTCCAGGTTGAACGTCAGCGTGGGCGTGGACTCAGCAGTGTGCGGTGTTGCATTGACGAATATCACCTTCTCATCAGACCCCACCATCCCACAGCTCTTTGCTACATTGACTGCTGTTAGAATGTTGTCGCCTGTATGAAGAGGGACAAAACAAGATTTGATATTGATGACATTAAGTTGACACCTGCAACTTCAAAAGAGGAAGTGCATAGTGCTATCCAGCTGTGGTTTATGCAAATACAAAACATTTCTCACCAGTGACCATGATGTTGCGAAGATGTGCCTGTCTCAGGATGTTAATAACTTTGGGGCTCTCTGGCTTCACCAGGTTCTTCATCATCATTAAACCCAGGAACTTCATGTCTTTCTCTACGTCCTCTCTGTGAAAGAGACAAATCTGCATTAACCTGTAGACTGTGCATCCATTTAAGTATGACTGGAGTTCAGGTGTAGGGAAAAAACAGAGTCTATGAAGGAGCCAGAAAGAAATACAGTCTGGGTTCTCACCGTTCAATGGTCTTAAAATCTGTGTTCCAGTCTAATGGTTTGTAGGCGAGTGCAAGAACCCTGAGGCCTTCACTGGAGAAGTTGCGCAGTTTGCTAGTGAACTGCGCAGGCACTGTAAACATAAAGCATCCCATTTAAAATGTAAACGCAATGACAATATGTAAACTTCACTTATATATTTACACATTACATTGATATTAGTATTCATATTATTAATCTCATGTTGCTGACCAGTTTCTGCTTGGCAGAGGCTAGCCACCATCTCTGGGGATCCCTTCATGAAGGCGAGAGCTGAGCGACCTCCATGGGCCACCGTCACCACACTCATCCTCTGCAGGGCCGAGGAGAAGGGAAACCTCTTAAGAATGGCCACCACCTCGCTGGTGGACTGACAGAGTAATGAAAGAGAAGGGTTATCAGTCATGTGTATTGGAAACTGCAGATAGATGTCGACATAGTAAGGACATGGTAAGAAAAGCAGCTAACTGCCTATTTACCTGCTTCTACAGATACATTTAATTAAGAAATGAAACGTGAAGAAGAAATGTGTCACAGCACTCACAGTCGGAGGTCTCATAACAGCCAAAACTTTGTGGCCTCCAAACTCTGCATCCAGCACCTTTCCATCTCCCACTGGCTCCTCGAGTGTCTGAAATATAGATATAATGTGAAGACACTGAATTAACACGTTAGAACAGAAGTTCACAGTTAAATGAAATGTTATGAGAATGGATCAAAACAAACACAGATTCTCACAATGTCTCAGAAGTGTGAAGAGAACAGAAACTCAAGTTATTATTATGTTTATAACAACATTTGAGGTATCTGTTCACCTTGACATGTGATTGTAGCCAAAAATGGAAGTCTTGTTTTACATTTTTTAGTGTAATGTATTGTAGCATCAATTGTAGCCATGGTTACTTATTCTTTGATAAGATGCTTATTGATTTAAATCATTTTTTTAACAATTTTAGAAAACTATGATCAGGCAAACCTATTGAAAAGCTTTTTGTGTTTTGACAACACTGAATATCTGAGAACTGACAAACAGGTTTTACAAGTAAGCCGTTAAGGTATCAAGAAGTATTGTATTAGAAGTCGAGCACATGTGGAAGTAAATAAATTAAGCTTTATAGTGTCATACCCAACCAGTGGACTCGACCATCTTGAGCTCCAGAGGGTCTCCGAGAGGCACACCTCTTAACAGTGTCACAGTGTGACAGCAGGCCAGGCCTGAGAGCATGTGCCCAGGGGGAAGGAATCTGGGTTCTGGCACCAGCTCAGAGAAACCTGAAGGTCCTCCCTCCATCACTCCAGACACATCCAGACCCTCCTCTGTAAGAGTTCCTGTCTGGAGAAGCAAAAGTATTCTGATGAAAGGCCACTTCATCGTAGCCACGACCGTCCTCCACAAATACAGTGAACCTCAGCCCCCCCTCACCTTGTCGAAGCAGAATACTGAGACCTTGCCGCAGATGTTGATGCGTGGTGGACTGATGCAGAAGACGCCCTTG
Source organism: Sciaenops ocellatus (assembly GCA_033000465.1). Lineage (NCBI taxonomy): Eukaryota > Metazoa > Chordata > Actinopteri > Sciaenidae > Sciaenops > Sciaenops ocellatus. The sequence goes on from CP136883.1 coordinate 21,696,324, forward strand.
CTCTTGAGCCTACGCTGAGCGTAGATAGTACCAGTGGTGATGGCAGCAGGTAAGGCAGGAGGCACTGCGATGGTCACAATATCCAAGCTCCTAATCACCATCTCGAACCAGGTCGCCTGGACACACATCCAGACACAAGTCAGCGCCATCACTTTATTTATTATCGTCATGTCAAATAGAGACAGGCAGAACTCATTCGGTCCTTACATTGCAGCTTGGACTTACCTTGGTTCTGAGAAGGGCCACGAAGCTGTAAATAGTGCCAATAAAAGCTGAAATAAGGAGGACAATATTGGAATAAGCTTATTAATGATCAAATAATATCTTAAAATCCATAATCTGAGTAACTCAGCTGTAGATACAGAGAACGTTAGCTTCTTCATACACAAAAAGAGTCAGATCTCTGTTGACGTTCTTACCAATGAAACCCAGGACGAGCAGGAACTTTGCAGAATCTTGATAGAAGCGGAAGTTGGTCGGCTGAGGATACAAAATGGAGCTGACCAGGTTACCTTTGGCTGTGAAAAACCCTGAGGATGAGATATAAGCGAGATAACTGGTCTGACTTGGAGAGCAAAGTTGAAACAGAGTTGTTAACAAAGTCATGTTCATATTCGTGTTAACTGGCAGTCTGCCTTCTGCTGGCACATGACCACATTACCAGAATGATATGAAACCATTGGCAGGAATGTGTTATCACATGACTCGCAAATGTGTGCATGGGCGTCTTTGTGTGTATGTGTGTTCCAAACTAAATGAAGACCCATTCATAAGAACATTGTAACATAGCGTGATCATCAAATAATAATTTGGTTATTAAGTTGCCCTGTGGAATTTTATTTAGAGCAAACAAATGTTCTGTTAACGTTCTCACAAGGTCTAACAGACTTGTTGAATGCATTTCCTTCCTCATAAAATGTTTGAAAAAACGTTTTTTTTTTAAGTTTGTAACCTGAATTGCTGCTCCTTCACTTCAAGAGTCGAAATCTCAAGAGATCACCTTAAAATCTCACTAAAATCTCTACTCACCAGTGCTTGTGACCACAGCAATAGCACCATTGCCACCGGGCCCTCCACCTTTCGCCCGAATGAGCTGGGTACCACAGAAGAGGGTGTGTCTGCGCTCAGTCTCTGAGCTGTACGTCCCCTCACCAGCCGGCAGTTGGGTTTTCAGCACTGGGACACTTTCACCTGAACAGAGGAATGATAAGAACAGGTTAATACGCTGACTCTTCACTGGAAAACAAGCTGGAGGCACAGACTGTAAAAAGGGCTGGCGTCACATACTTAATGACTGACAAATTCTGCCCTGATTCAATTTAACAGAAATTGAAACTTTCACTCTAGAGTAACATGGAACTTGAAAATCAGAGGTTGAGTATCTGTCTTTCTAGGATGACATCATGCTGAAGAACAATTTTGTTCCATTTCAGTTTTAACTGAACTCAACTGAGATGCTATTCAAAGGTCACATTTCGTGTATTTTTTCCCTTTTAATGCCAGTTTTTGTTAAAATCTGGGTTCACAGGAGTTAATCCAGATGTAGGATGTAAAAATGATGTATGTCTAAAGCTCTTATCCCATCTTTATTGAGGGCTGAGAAATCAAAGCCTTGAACCTTCACAGATCACAGAATCATATACTGAACAAACATTCTTGGTAATGAACTAGCTCCAGTTTGTAGTCGTCGTGAAAATCAATTCTGACAGCTAATTTGTGAAGCCTTAGCGAGGAAACCCAGCGAGCTCTGAAGGGCGGTCACAAGCTCAGCGGTCACGGTATTTCATCGACACAAAGAGGAGCGAACAGGCGTACAGTTTAAGATATGCACTATGACTACAAATCTCTGCAGCTATGCTCTGCCTGGTGTTGTTGTTGCAGTTTGTTAATCACCTGTGAGCATGCCCTCGTTGACGAGACACTCCCCTGCCAGCAGGGCCGCATCACAGGGGAGCAGCAGACCTTCCTGGGGAATGATTATACAGTCGCCAGGCACCAGGTCCTCCGAACTCACACACTCCTCCACTGAGAAAACACACAGCTTGGAATGAATATCCTTGTAGTGAGTTCCGAGTTTAATGCAGACTGACTGTAAAGAAGGAGTCTGGCTTTATTTGGCCCAATAAAACAAAATGACTTATTGATTTACCTCCTTATCTTTACTCAAATTAACAAGAGCTGGAAGAGACACGTACACATTCAACGCAGTTTGTTTTCCCTTCAAATAAACTATAACTACCAAAACTAAATCTTTCTCAACATTGTTACCATTTGTTTTAGTTCATTCTATATGTACAGTCACAAATAACATGGCAGTAACTTAAGAATTCATGTTTTTTTCCTATCTGTTGAATGTTGTTTCTAAGTGGTTAAGTTAAACGCACAAAAAGCTGAATGGGAATTTGACTCGAGGGAGAAACTGTCAAACAGCTTAAAGCTGCCCTGTGGAGTTTTTTGAAAACAAAGTTTCCATTTACATTCAGGGTTTCTCAGTGAAACACACTGTGTATTCTTGAAGAAGAAAACATACTGAATGTATTTCCTTCCTCTGAAAACAACTGCAAAGCCAATTTTCTTCTTCTAACATCAACATTTACATCCATGTGAGCTCACAGACTTCCTTGCCAGAGACCCAAGACTCCACAGTAGCTCTAATGACGAGGCCTGTCTTTGCTATATTTTGATGTGAAACTGTGAAGAGAATTTGCTAAAATGACCACAAGTGCTACCGACCCTATGGTTAAGCCCATTTGAATGGTAACCATGTAGATCTGGCAGCTCTGATTCAACAACATTCACAACAGTGGACTGTAAAACTGACTGCACAAGGTTCAACTTCAGAGCTGAACTACTACAAGGGGAATCGAAACATTTGTGATTCACAACCGTCTTTTGCTGCCAGGAAACCAAGGTGGTCGAAAATGTTTCGTTAACATCAAGACATGCTGCTCTCACTGCCTTCTGCCTTTAGCAGGCTAAAACTATTTCTGTGCTAAAAGACTTTAGCGCTTCATTTTTTAAATATATCTGCCAGTGTTCTGCCTTCAGATGAATCACGTTTTTGTTTATGCCACGTAAACAAAATGATGCGGAATATAACTGAATAATAAATCCACAAAGATCAAAATAAACAGAAGAAAGATCAGGAAATTGACATTGGAAGAAGAAGAACACAGTTGCAAAAACTCACCACCTGAATTTCTCCGTACTGTGACATTTGTGACAAGCCGGGCCATGTTTCGAAGAGTGACGCTTTGCTGTGGAGTAAGGTCAAATATCATTTATATCTATATCCACAACTAAACACGTACTGAATTATAATCAGATTAAGTATCCAACTACAGACTCACCTTGCGGATATCATACAGCGAGATGCAGATGGACAAAATGGAGATTATGAATATACTTATGGCATAAATAAAATAATTATCAATCATCCACAGGGTGATGCTGAACAACTGGAACACATAGAATGGGTTGAGGACCTAAAGAAGCAGATGAAGAGAGACAAATATTCAATTTGATACTTCATCTAGATTTGAATCAAATGTCACTTCAAACATTCAGGCTTTTTTATCTCACCTCCTCAAACAGCAGTTTTATGTAAGGCTTCACAGGCACATCAATAAGGTTGGACCCATACACGCGTCTCCTGAAAGAATTCATGTCATGAATTACTCGGTTCAGAAAGAAAAAAAAAAGTTTATTTCTCCATTCATGCATTCTTTCTAACCTCACGCTCTGCTCTAGGTGACTCAGGCCCTTTTGGAAGCCATACAGGTCCTTGCAGGTCCAGTCCTCGTTGAGGACACTACAGACAAAGACAAGGCAAACAATTTCAACGTTGTGGTCAATAGAAAGGTGAAAGGAAATAGTTGACTTTCTAGTTTTTTTCTGTTTCAATACCTAACACGGCAGAAAGCTCCTTTCCTGTCCAGCCAGATGTAGCGCAGTCCTTCAAACAGGTAGTAGCGCAGCACTGTTTTCTGTAACACAGTCAAGGTCACTTTGAGTCTGGGAACGAAGATCAATCAGCACATTATTCTGCCAAAAAAAAAAAAACTCCACTTGGAGTTTACTTCTTCCTTACCTCCTCCTTGTATAGCTGAACTGTATCTCTCCATTCTGTGTCCTCTAAATCTCCCAAGCTCTCCAAACTGAAAACAAACCAAGATATATGATTTCTGATATGTGTGTAGTATTAATGTTGTCAGAGGATAGAGACACTTGACTGACCTGCCCTCCTCCATCTCCACTTTGTGGACCTCCACCACATGCTGCTGGCCAAAACTGTCCTGAAGGACAGGAAAAACAACACAAATACAGGCAACTGAAGCATCTTATGCAGTGAATCAGACCATAATACAGAATACTGCTATAGACCTGGTCCTTTTTTAAAAACACAAAGTCACGTATGAAATAAAAGTATACACATGCTAAGTTCACCCAAACCAGCTTTGGAAGTGGATGTGTAACCAGCAAACTTTATCCCTGCACTCCACCCAATAAGTACATGTTAAATAGACAGATGCTAAGTGTCTTGGGTAATAATACCAGTCAGAAACTGGTAAAGCTAAATTTTTTGAATGCCAATATTTAAACTGAAGCTGGTTATTACCAAAGATTTTGTGCATGTATGTACTAGTCAAAAATGACAAAGACGTATACTGTGTTTTTTGCCAGAGTAAAAATGACAGCAGACATCAATGGACTACTTGAAATGAAGAAATAATTTACACATAATTAAACAATTTAATTAATATATAGACTAAGACTTTAATGCAGGTTTTATAATAGCTCAGTCTAATATTTTATGACTGGGCTAGTTTCAGCCATTATGAGCATAAACCTGGTCCCTCGTGTCTCTTAAAGAACATAAAAGGATAATGTGGGACAAACTCTGTAATGCAGAGAGAAATCCAGTTTTCAGTAATAATGCCAGGTGTCAAGAGGGTTTCAAATATGAGTAGGAATGAATTGATTTTCTCACTCTTAGTAGCAGAATATCTGCCAAAGCCAGAGGGCAGGAGCAGCAGCGGGCGAGGACAGCAAGCCGTGGGCGCCAGTGAAACACAATCAGGAGGACACCCAAGGACAGCACGGCAGCCAGACGACACAACCACACCCGCCAACGCACCCACTTATACCCCTGAACATCCTGGAGGGGGCAAAGGAGTCAGACAGTCGGTTCAGATTCATTTTCATACAGCTGGTTAATTTATCAGCACCAATATTGCAAGATAAAATGCCGCTGACAAAAGCCAGATTGTGACGGCAGCTTGTTCTGCTTTCATCGGTGATACCTAAACCAGAATATTCAAAACCACTGATTCCTCTGTACCTGTAAATATAGCAAGGGTATAGGGAACCTGTACATCTACAGCTGACAGATGTCATTGTAAATTTTCACATCACGTGAAGCAAGCGAAGCACACACTGCCGCTTCAGCCTGTCAGCAAAACCTGCATCTATGTTTGCTACATCTTTTTTTTTCTCTTTGCTTTTCTTTTTTTTTTTTCCCCCAGTTTAGCGGAAACACAGTGGAGGTGCTTACCATGTGTGAGTCAGGACTGAGCAGGGGGTCTCGTGGACTGGGCGAGGGGAGTCCGCTCTGCGGCTCCACCACACTACCTACAGGTTACAGGTGTCACATAATTAACTACAAAATTCACAAGAACTGGGCAACACAATCACACCCTCAAAGTCAATATTAACAGGCAAGCAGGCAAACACACACACACACACACACACACACACACTGCATTAACCCTTTTTTGGTGGCTGAGATATGAGACAGCCTTTAAACCTTACATCTACATCCATAGTTTGGGTCAGTGAGGATAAGACATTGCTTTTGGATGTTCAGTTCAATTAAAGACTCTGCTAAAAGTGGTAAAAGATTCAATACAAACACGCAGCCAAACTGTAGGGGAATGTGTGAGGTAATGGGACATTCAAGAGATACAATGAACTGTAATGAGGTCACTAAACACACCACAATACGAAACACTTTGAGCTGCCAAAGAAACATTAACTTTTAAAGGCTACAGAGGAGAGTAAAATGTCTCATAAAGTGTTACACGTTAGCAATAAACTCATAGTAAAGTGCATATATTAATGGTATACAACAACAGAGGAGATGAATAAAGTGCCGTACATTAAGGAGTTTGTTTAACCAGATGCTCGCTTCCGCTTCCAAATTCTTGGAAAATATCCGAACAACACAGACTTCCTTCGTGTTAACACAGCGGAGAAAAAAACTGAGCTTACCGTCAACTCTAAAGCGTGAGTCTTACATAACTACTTTCCCCAAAAAATATGTTAAAGATAGGCTGTGGAGTGAGGATATGTCAGACTGTTGAGTCCTGGTTCACACACAGCTCTGTAGCAGCACAGCTTTTAGTTTTTACCTCCGCGCGCGGTGCCTCGAGCGTCTGATACCTGACTCCGACCTGTTCAACCTGCTGCCCCTGAACCAAAGCTGAGCCACGACACCCACGACATACAAAACCAACAATCACTGCCTTGACATGTAGACACAAATGACACTTCATGTACTTCATTTATGAGTCAATTAATTTCACAAAACGACGTCGACGGGAGCTGCACGCGCCGAGAAACGCAGGACACGTAACAACAAACATGGTGTACCTGTGATTTGTTCCCAACTATGACGACGCCAATAAGATCATAAGAAATGCAGGCACCTGTCGATTAAAGGTAAGGTTATCAATAAATACTTGATAGTTTTACTCAGTCTTATCAAAACTCCGCGCATGAAAATGTAAACAATTAAGGGAGACATCAAGTTATCATTAAGGTCATGGTTTCCTCATGATAAGTTTGTTTGTTATGAAGCTGTGTTCAAGTGTGTTATCTGTGTCCTGTGGCTGATTATAACTTGTTGCTCTTGTTGTCCTGTAGGGATTTTATTACACACACACACACACACACAGCACAAAATACACAAACCACAATCACATGCTTGCTATGTTCTAACTTGTCCAATTTACACCAAAAGTAGCCTAAAAAGTATCAGGTTTGTAATCATCATGGCTTTTGAGTTTAAGGTCATACATCGTGGTGTGTGCTGTGTGTCAAATTATTTGGTACTGCATGTTTGAAGACATATCTATTTAATATAAATATAGTAGGGTATAATAGGGATTTTAATACACACACACAGCACAAAATACACACACTGTCCAAGAAACTGAAAGAACTTAGTCATCTGTTTTGTAGTTAACCACATAGTTGTAATCCAATCATGTGAGAGTTTATCAAGGCCAATGCAACTGAGGTATTTTGCCAAATCACATGAGGTATATCGCCAAATCACATGCTTGCTATGATCTAACTTGTCCAATTTACACCAAAAGTAGCCTAAAAAGGTTTCAGGTTTGTAATCATCATGGCTTTTGAGTTTAAGGTCATACATCGTGGTGTGTGCTGTGTGTCAAATTATTTGGTACTGCATGTTTGAAGACATATCTATTTAATATAAAACCATAGCAGCCATTTTTTTCCTGAATGTCTAAAGTGGTGTTGAATTCCAGCTGGGTTTAAGTAACAAATACATTCACACACTCAAATCAACCGTCTCAGCACACAGAAATTCCAGTAGTCTAAAATCATCATTATGTTCTTTTTAAACTTTGTCCCAGGTTTCAATCAATACGGAACAAAAGGACTTCCAAAAAAAAGGCCAGCCTAAAAAAAAAAGAAGAAGAAGAAAGTCCAGGCTTTTGGTTTTATATTCAGTCAGACCATTACACAGAGCAAACTTTCCGTGTTGGCTAAAAGGGGAATGAGTATGTACAAATGACTAGGCAGACTACACAGGGCAGTCATCTGAGCTGAGGCTAGAAAAACAACCTTCCATCTCAGCACCAGGAAATGTATCGGCTAGAGTCCAACTGATACTGGATTTCTGAGGCCAATATCAATTCTTCAAAGTTTAAAGCTGCTCTTGTCCATATTTCATGAGTCTGTATAATGTGAAAGAGGTCACTCAAAATGATGAACCCAAAGAGAATCAGACGATTTATTTACCTCTGTACTTCCCCTCAGCTAAGTGTCTTTCAGCTGCTTGTTTTGGTTTTACACCTGCAAACTTGACTGTTTTGGTCCTGTAACTGTCCTAGAGACAGGTTTCACAGGATTGTTTATATTATTTCATAGTACACAATTCATAGTTGATAAAGGCATTAAAAAGAATTAAAATGTAATAAATAAGTTTGTTAAAAGGGTAATATTTAACAGTAAAATGTACTGTTTAAACTGTTAAGTTATGTATTTAGCACTTCTTTTGTAAGGTTATGTTGTTAATACAGAGAGTAATTGGTCACATGATCAGAGTTTGTTTGAGCGCCTAACTGTAGCAATTTTTTTAGGTTGCTATGGTTACAAATAAACTAACCACACTGAACTGCTGAAACAAAGCGATACACGTAATTTCTAGGGGCATAACAGTTTATTCTGCATGTGGTCCAGGAGGCGCACACGGTAATTATATTTCAGTTAGCTATGTTGTGTGTGACATGAAAGTTTATTTGTTTTAATATTGAACAATGTAAAATGTTTCTGTGATTTCATCTGAGATTACTTTTCTGTTATGTTAACATGTTTGAGCAACGTACACTAGCACACTAGCCTGAAACTGTTTGTATCCATATTTCTTTGTAGTTTTCACAGTGTTTGATGACCAGAGAGAGAGGGGGCGAGAAATAAAATGTCAAAAGACATCAGTATGATTCGTGGCCATCCTTTCATTGGACCAGTGTAGTTACAGGTCCAGTCTTACTGCTCTCATTAGTGCAAAAAAGCTTTGATAAACCCACTGTACACTACCTGAGAATAAGCTTATTTATTTAACTGTAGTCCCCCTATGCACTATGTAGCGTTTAAGTGTCTTTCAGCTGCTTGTTTTGGTTTTACGCCTGCAAACTTGACTTTTGGTTCAGTCTTTTGGTTGAGAAAAGCTCAGATAAACCCATTGTACGCTACCTGTCCAGCACCAAACAGATTAAACAAATACAGCTAGTAGCTAGTGACCATTGTACAATATTTCAGTCAGTCATTGCAACACACAGTTTCTAAGTTACTTGTAATGGTTATATCTGCAGCAGGACCCATGTGACAGTAGTGCTAGCTTTAGTACCAATGTTAGTAGTAGTAGTAGCAGTAATAGTAGTGCTATCAGTTAAAATGTTAGTTTAGTGATGTCATTTGAGGTTCATACCTCTGGAGGTACATGTATTCATTTTATTTTGTAATTTAGGTGAAACGACCCTTCAAACTCAGGAGAACAGTGAATAAATGAATGAATGAATGCTTATTAACTGCTTATTAATTGGTTGTTAAATGATAATAGTTAAATTAAGGTTAAGTAACCTTGTCTTACAATACTACAGTATTGAGTTTAGTAGTACATGGAGCTACTGGTGATAGTTACTAGAGCTAGCGGGTTAGTTTTACCGAGTAAAGGTACAACAGTGAGGTCCACTTTGTGAAGGAAGTCACAGCATTTTACTCTCACGGTTGTTTCTGTCGTAAAACCTTCAGTCAGTCAACACTTGTCAGCACACAGCAGCACATTCACACACACAACATACCGCCTACGGCTGCTTTAAGCTAACGGTTAACAAACACATCCGTTTAAGTTTTACTTCAAACACACTTACCACGGCTGTCCATGCTGTGGTCAGGATGACAGACTCCACATTAGCTTCTTTGACAGCATCGTATCCTGAATGTCAGACTGCCTTCTAAGCAGACAGCAGCGCCTCTTTCAAATACAGTTAGCTGGCTCAGCTACAAAATAGCTTCTGCTACGGGAAGTCACGGTGACCAAAATAGTCACAAGCGGGCCCATGTGTAGGGAGACCGTCACTGGGTCAGCCTGCCACACCAGTGTGGTTTACTGCGGAACCGTGTTTACACTGCATATATCAGATCGTTAATCTATGTGTAGACTCCAATATTCAAATAATATTCTTTATGTTTAATACTGTTAAGTTTTGCACATTTCCTCTTTCGTTTTCCTTTTTCTATTTATGCTTCTTGACTTGCTTTCATCTTTATTGTATTTGTCTTGTATGTTTACTTACCACCTATTCTGACTCTGAAGTCCTTCTATTAGTTTAATAAATGCTACATGTGAATTCAATTAATCTATGTCTGTCTTTTCTTTAAATGAAATTGCCAATTACACCCTACATATTTCCATTAAAGTTGTAAAACCTCACAGAAACTCACACATATTACTATTTCTAAGGCATGCTTTGTAAAGTGCTGATACATTTCATCTTATGTCTTTATACTAGAATGCTCTATAGCTTCATGTAAGCCATTTAGAAGAACATCATTTGGGTTACCAAGTTGTGAATCCCTTTGGCTGGTGGCCTCTTCCATTACATTTGCTTTTTTTAAAAGAGAGAAAGCATTTACATTAACTGTAATATTGAGCCTGTGTTAATATAATATAATATTAATATAATAAGTGTATTATATATAGGGCCAATAAATCCTGTTTCTTCATCAGAACATAACCTCTGGTACCCTGTTTTTTCTTCTCCTTTGACCTATTTGAGAACACCAGCTTTCTTCTTTACATCATGTTTATGAAGTTACTGCACAGAGCAGCATGATAATATAGTTACTTCCCACCAAGGCTCTTTAAACCACTCACTCAGTAAACAAACACAAATATTTAAACACATTCACATGCACGTGTTGTGTCCCAGTAAACCATGTCATTGAACCATTTATGTGCTCAGCATCCTGTTATTGTGCATGCTGGCTCACTGTCACAGTTTAATGGGAAACTTGAATACAGCAGAGCCATTTTTAATGTTGTTAGGAACACCTGTGCTTTTCCTACAGCGACAAGTCAAAATGTCTGCTGTAAAAAAGGTCTGTTCTCCAACTTTGAGATACATTGTTGTGACAACAAAGTACCAAAGTTGGTACCTTATGTAGAAATGTTACACTAAAGTATATTGTTATAGTATGACATTTATTTTGTGTGGAGCCTTTCTGATAATTAAAAATGTCTCATTAGATTATTCTGTTTTGGTTATTGTAAAAGCAGTCATCAAAAGGCTAATTTGTTGTTCTACTAATCTCATAATCCAAAAACATACATTTGACTTGCATAATAAGCTCTGCACATCTTTAATGAACACATATTTAAATATTTACAGTCCAAATACAATTCCATGAGTTTTTCCAAAGAGTAAATACAACAGACTTCCTGTTTCTACCGTGTAGACACGGCAAAAATGTAGTCCAACACATTGCATCATTCAAAGTATTTTGCTTCCATTTTTTTCACTTTCACTTTTTCACTTTACTGTCTTTTGCTCCCCGACAATCACACTCACATCTCTCACACTCATAAAAGGTGCAGATGCAGACAAAAATTATCTTCTTCTTCTTCTTATGCTTAACTTAGTTCAAGGTTTGTGCATCTGCAGCCAGTTGGATTGTTTATTGCTCATGAAGCTGCTGCTTTCTTCTCTTTGTAAGTCGCCATCATTTTCTTGATCTCTGCAATGGCCTTTCCTGGATTGAGTCCCTGCAGAGACATGAGTCAAACAGGCAGTGAGAAACCAAAAGTCTATTAACTATGACAGTGTGTGGGAGTGTGAGTGCTTTCTTAAAGTACCTTGGGGCAAGTCTTGGTGCAGTTCATGATAGTGTGGCAGCGGTAGAGAGAGAAGGGGTCCTGAAGTTTAGCCAGACGTTCCTCAGTGAATTCATCACGGGAGTCAATCATCCACCGGTATGCCTGTGGGATAATAACACAGTTGTCATCTGTCATTTGCTCCATTTATTCATCTTTAATATTGGATCTTGGGAGATGTTGGTAAATCAATTAAAAATGTTGATCCAAAGTGGAATATCTTAACAACTATTAAATGGACAGCCATGAAATTTGGAAAGACACTTATTCCCTTCTGAAGATCTCGACACTGCCAAGTCAGATTTCCCATATGTCTAGTTCATGACATGCTTCCTCTTCAACTCATCACTGAATCTGCATCATGAGTTTTAAAAGTGTCATGTCAGGTCATGACGAGACACCTTGTTCCCTAAAGTACAACCTCAGCTGGAAAAATGCTGAATGTATCCAACATCTGCATGGTAACATCCAGTATTTGATGTAAACATACCATCTCTAACGTCAACACTGATATATATATATATATATATATATATATATATATATATATATATATATATATATATATATATATATATATATATAAAATATAAATATTAACAACATGGCCTTCACTCGGACACCACTACACTTCCTCAATTTGCCTCACTAATGGCCAAACTTCCTTCCCATTTCTTCCTGCATTCCTTTTGGTTTTCCGGTTCGTACTGCTGCTCATTAAAGCCTCACAATGCCTCCAGTGTGGCTCTGGTGTTTCATTCTTGTTACCACATTTAATATCTAAATTGTTGGAACATGCGTCACATAAACAAATATGATTAAAATAGATATTCTCAGTGTCTTTTCCCACCTGCATTAGGACAGCAGGTCCAAGGTATTTGTCTCCATTCCACCAGTAGCTGGGACAGCTGGTGCTGCAGCAAGCACACAGGATGCACTCATACAGGCCGTCCTGTTGGGTTAAGAAGAAACGCTTATTCTGACGTGCCTCAGAATTTGTGGGAGGTTGGTATTTTCTTACAGTACGTAGTTGGTTCATTTACCAGCTTCTGTCTGTCCTCCACCGACTGGAAATACTGCTCCTTCCCTTCTTGAGTTTCATCCTTCTTTTTCAGGTAGGGCTCGATGGATTTGTACTGTGCATAGAAGTTGCTCATATCCTGGTGGGAATCATACGAGCGGGAACTCAAAATAGGCACTCCCATAAGAACCAACTCACAAGATAACATTTCAGTCAACACCATGCTCTAGTGTTCATGAACATCTACTGTAGACTGCTGATGTCACTTGCAGTACTTACAGGCACCAGATCTTTGACCACATACATGTGAGGGAGTGGGTAGATTTTGGTCACTTTGCTTGTGTTGGTGTCAATTTTGTTCAGACACGCCAGTGTGTTGCCTCCGTTTATGTTCATGGCACATGAGCCGCAGATACCTGAAGAAATATACAATCACAGGGTCGCTTAAAATCACAGATCTGTTGTCCAAATTGTTCACATTATCATGTGCAAGTCACTTGATTATTTCTTACCCTCACGGCAGGAGCGTCTGAATGTTAGTGTGGGGTCAATCTCGTTCTTGATCTTAATGAGGGCATCCAGAACCATTGGACCACAGCTGCATTAACAGGAACATGTCAATAGATTATGACACTGATTACGGTCATGTAAAAAGAAAAATACACATTGAAATTCCATTCATGGACCTGAAAAACCATGACTTACGTGTTGAGATCAATATCATATGTCTGCATTCGTGGTTTGTCTCCGGCGGTGTCGGGATCCCAGCGGTAAATCTGGAACTTCTTGATTCTGGGTTCAGGAGCCGTAGCGGCAGCAGTCTGAGCGTACCGCACCATCTGCATCACAGATAATAAGCACGAGAGGCAGCTTATATGAATGAGACAAGTATCAAATGGAGGTTCTACACATTTCAAAATATTTTATTTAATTTTAAATTCCTCTAGATATTCTCTTTTTTATGCCTTCCACTGAAGTACTTTATTTCAGGAATGAGAGAGGAGCAATAATAGCAAGAAAAAAAATGTGACCTAGCTGCTGGTTATATCAAGCATGGCTAAAATAGGAAACACTTGGTAATTCTATCCTGTAACATCTGAGGATACTACTAGTACTAATACAAAAACAGTAATGGCATTTTGTTTATATTGTATGAATCTGAAAGAGTTAAAATTTTGTAATTTACAGTGATGTGGCAAACTCAGCAAAGGTACTATAGGTAGTCTTTGAATGTTATAAGTCATGAATGATCAGGTGGTTTGGTGGTTTATTTTATATGCTTGTGTCTTGTATTGTTATGTCTGTATTTTCTTGTTGAGTTCTGAGTTTTGCATTTTTAATGTGTGCTCTTATTTTTGAGTTTGTGTTTTGTACGGTCTCTTATGTGTTATTCATTTTTATGCATTTTAAAGGCCCATCTAGGGTCAGGCATTGCAAGTTAGTTAAGCTGGTGTATAATACTGGTTTATGCTCTGTACTTGTCTCTATACGAAGACAAAATACAACAAAAATGAAGGTCAAAGCATCCAAATTAATAAAAATTATTCCAGTAATGCCTTTATAAAACATAACGTAAATATTATAAAACAAATTGTAGATACTGTGAAATGCAAAAATCCAGTTAGAATCTTAAATAAATATTAAATTGTATGATGATCCAGTTACAGGTCATATATATAACACTTTACTCCATTCTTCATATGAAGGTCTGGAGTCTCCCTCTGGTGGTAAACTGGATGAACTGACACGAAAGTGTTACATCATTGTGCAGTCGACTGTTACTTAACCGACTCTTTAAAGACAATTAAACATGAAATCAAGCACAATAACTCACAAATATTGATATATTGATGAGAAATACACATTTATCGGTGTAGCCTAGCTGTTAACAAACCGTTAGATTAATTCATAAATCTTTATATGTATGGGGGAGGAGTTGCACAACAGCTCTGTCACGACTGATAGGTTTACTAATCATTTATTATAGTATAATAATGGTGAAACGTGGACTGTTTTGCTTCATATGCATTTCTAGAATAGTCATTCACACGTGTGTAGTAGATAGTGCTACCACAGAATATAGACTATATTGTGCCACATTTACACACAGCTAGCCTGGGAGCAGGGTTACAGCCCGTTTAATGACTAGTGTTAAACACTTAAACCTATACTTTATAATACACACAGATGATACTGCACTATGCCACAAGTCAACACAAACACCCCATTGTTAACATACACCTTTCTAGAAGTGACCCGTGAGGCACGTCTGTTCAAATACTGAAAACTATTGTTGTGTACTTACCACCATCATGCCGGAGTTCCTAAAAGCCAAAACATTTCGACTCACAGCGACACAAACCGCCGACATCTTTCTGACTGGACGTGTCTGTTAAATAACTTCACTACAGGACAGACAGGAGTGCTCACTATTGTCTAACCTACCCTCTATCTGTGCGTGAGCCTCAACTCCGCACTTTGTCGGCTTTCACGTGACGTAGGGCACGTCGGAGTGCGTCATGGATGATGCCTTCAGGTACTCCCGCCCAGCTCTTTTAATCAGCAGCCAAGACCACAAACTAGCACTCTGATTTGTATAGTGCTGCAGCTGGAGATGACTGGGAATAAAATAAACATCGATCATGAACATGGCACCAGTCTTGTTTGTATAGTTAAAAAATAATCACTTAAATGGATCCAAAGTGTACACCTCATTCATAAATGCTTTGTTTATCCGACAGCACCTGAATGCAACACGTTAGAGCCTCTTTCACAACTCTCATTGCTGAGGGTCAGTTACATACTGCATGTGTCCATGACTGAACACACACAGTGCTGTACTACTGATAATTATGTGCAATTAATTTTAACCTGGTTGTGATGATAATGATTATAATTTTGCTTTTCCAATATCTCCAAACTGTTTTTATTTGATAACATGTTGATTGAAAAAAAAAATATTGCTTATATTTTTCTACATTTTTTGTACATACTGTACATTTTTCTTGTTCATTTCTTCTTAATATATATATTTTTTCAGTCAATACTTTCATAAATTTTGTGTCATACATAGCATGCATTGTTACTCAGTATGTCCTTGACTCATTCATTTCTATATACAGTATATACTACATGTTATTACTGATTGTCTGCAGAGGAATCACTAAAGTCTCGTCTTAAATAATACCAACAATCACTTTTGATTGACTTATTCCTATATATTGCCTTAATAAAGGCCAATACAAGAGTTAGGAGACACTCTGTGTGGTTACAATATGTCTTTTATGTATGTATTGTAGTGATGTAACAACTGCCAGTCTGTCCTTATTTAATATGCGTGACATCAGTGGGACGTACACAATAACCTATTCTGATGGTAATGAACTTGAAGGTCAAGGGAAAAACGTATGTAGATTTGAATTTATTCAATGATCTTTGTCCATATGGTCAATCAAATTTAACATTCACTCTCCAGATTAGACATAAATTGTACCCTTCATCTATGATATGAGAGTACGCAGCCTATAGGGCTGCCCAAACATGTTATAGCCCCATTCTCATGAGGTAAAATGTTGTCTGGTGTTATTTATGTCATTCTGGATTGTAAAACTGTCAGCCACACACATAAACTAAAGTACCCACCGGACCTCATAATGATAATACATGAGTAAAGCATAAATGTATTGGACAGTATCCGATGCAGCTTACAGTGATTTAATGTTCTCAGATTTTCAGAATAAAAGCATTCAAAAGCATTCAATTGTCAGCTGAAATAATAATTATTAGATATCTTCCACTCAACAACCAAACACAGGCATTTCCGTGAAGAAAACACCTGTGGTGAATAACTGTTGTTACCGTTATTTTGAAAGTCTTGACCGGAAGCTTGTCACGTTTTGGTGTACTTGACTCTGGTCCAACCAGCATGGGTTAGACTACAGCCGTGGAGCCTCTGAAACTTAAAGTGCAGCCTGTTGCTCTAACACATTTGAAGCAGGCAGCATGTCGTGGCTCTACGGCTGGTGGAAGGGCTCCGGGTCGCCACCGGCGGAGGACCAGACACCGGCTGCTCCTGCTGAAGACGGTGGGGGAGCACCGGGGGGTTCAGGGGGAGACAAACCCAGGGATAAGTGGAGTAACTTTGATCCGACTGGGCTGGAAAGAGCTGCAAAAGCTGCAAGGGAACTCGACAAATCACGTGCGTACTGTTTATTTACTTTATTATCATTTATTTCACCACAATTTAACAAAAATCCTTGCTTTATTTGAGTATTATCCAAGTCTAATATTTCTCTACTACATTTGACCAACTGTCAAATTCTGGTACGTGATGTACTTTTCGGATGAGAGCCCCTCACGCCTAATTTCATGCAAAATATTGAGATTAATTGTAAGTGTCTCACTGGAAAAAGTGCACACTTTGAACAACATGTTTTATCAGCTGTTAAACTGTCTTGTGTTTGGCATACATATCAGACAGAGCAGCATAATATCGATAACATTTGAACGTTTTTTAACTAGGCTGCACCAAGTTATGAAACAATTTTGACCATATTACAATATGTTCTGAGGTTTGTGTCATTTGCCGGTGGTTTTGAATGGAGTTTGGCCTGCAGTTATCTCTCTCTCAGGCTACTGAATTGCTTACAATGCTGCATACTTCATGTGCACTAGCCTGTATGACCTCCAGGCACAAGTCTGCAGCAAAGTTGGAGCGTTTTGGTGGGCGTGTCAGTGAGCAAAGAGGGAACAAAGTGTCCCAGCAAACTCTGCCCCTCACCTGTCACACATCATTCTCTTCATTTCAGTATGTGCACATGAACATGCTTCCTGCTGGTCACTGTATGGGAGATAGTTTTACCCAGCATTAACTTCTGCTGTGCTCTCTGCAAACACACTGACAAATAGTCTCAGCTCCACATCATCTTCTGGTGGCTTTTATTATACCCAAAAACCCCAAAGTGTAACTATAATCGTCCTGGTGTTTAAAATTTAAAGTGCATCACTCACTGTTTTTTTCTCATTCATTTTTAACAGGACATGCCAAAGAAGCTCTGGATCTGGCTCGTATGCAGGAGCAGTCGACACAGCTGGAGCATCAGAGTAAAGTGAAAGTAGGTGCTGGAGGAGGGGGATTCAAGTGTCCCTGATGTGTTTATGTGATCATCTGTGCGAGGAGGAGGTAACTGCTAAACCCTGATGTTAGTAACTCAAACCAAACTCCCCCACAGGAATATGAGGCGGCTTTGGAGCAGCTGAAGGGTGAGCAGATCCAGCTCCAGGGCGAGGAGAGGCGGAAAACACTTGCTGAGGAGACAAAGCAAAACCAGGCAGTACGAGTTAAACACTGCACACACCGTGCTATTCTCACTGTACAACACAATGAATATGTATTTTAACTGTGAGTGTCATAAATTATTTTCTGTATTACCTCTAGAGGGCACAATATCAAGACAAACTCGCCAGACAGAGGTATGATGATCAGCTACGGCAACAGGTAAATGTTTTTAAATGTACACTTGTAATAAATACCTGCACACCTGAATAAGGTGTTCATCATATGTTTTGTTTTTATCCACAGAAATTCCTCAATGAGGAGAACCTTCGCAAACAAGAGGAATCGGTTATGAAGCAAGAGGCCATGAGAAAAGGTAGAAGATAAAATCAAATGCAGCCTTTGCATTTACACATAACATAATCACCTGCTCATAATACCATGTAAAAAACTCCTTTATTATTCCACTTAAACATGCAATAAGTAGGATCTGTTCTGCTCCACAGCAGATAATGACCATAATATATCTGCAGGGGTCAATAAGGTGGTTGAATATTACACATGACTCAGCGGTCACATGGCTCACCGTGAGATTTGTGGCTCTCTAAAGTCTCTCTGGGGCCCCGCACTCTGTGTTGGAAGAAAGCTTCAAGGCACTTACACAATATTAACATTATTCCATATATCAAGATGATGATGAATTAGCTTTTCATTAGACATTTGCACTGGGTCTCTGCTTTAATTAGCTAGGTTGCTACTCTTGTTACACTGAACAAAAATATAAATGCAACACTTTTGTTTTTGCTCCCATTTTTCATTAGCTGAACTCAAAGGATGGATTATCTTGACAAAAGAGAAGTGCTCACTATCACAGATTTAGACAGATTTGTGAACAATATTTGAGAGAAATGGTTATTTTGTGTATATAGAAAATGTTTTAGATCTTTGAGTTCATCTCATAATCCGGGTTAATGGCCATCTGATACTGACATGTGTGCATCAGTCTCGAGATCATGGAGCTCACCGTCTATCCTTTAATCAAAACTCAAAACGTTATCTATCCAAAGCTACCCTCCTTCTATCCTACAAAGATAATGTAACAAAACATCATTTCATTGATCAGTAAGATACTAAATGCTGACCGTAGACAAAAGAGAATAAGCATAGAAAAAAAATCAAAATCATCATAAGTGGAGATAACATACAGCATAATTTTAGAAAGTCAGAAAATGCCATTATCAGGACAATATAACTACTATCAGTTACAGGTCACTGTATGGTTGATGAAAAAACAATTACATAACAGCCACATTTGTGCAAAATGTGTAGGTACAGAGAAACACTATCTTTAAATCAGTTTCAGTCTTTGCATAGTTTATTAAAATATAAAACCATGCTGATTTAAAGTAGGTCAGCTCTGTCAGACGTAGTCATAAGCATGTAGGTATTAACATCTGCTTCTTTGTTACCTCCCAGCTACTATTGAACATGAAATGGACCTGAGACACAAGAATGACCTGCTTCGCATTGAAGCGGAGGCCAAAGCCCGTGCCCAGGTGGAGCGGGAGAATGCAGACCTGATTAGGGAACAGATCCGCCTGAAAGCTGCTGAACACAGACAAACTGTCCTTGAATCTATAAAGTGAGGGCAAAATGACTTTCCTTAATCCTCAGAGTAACTGGCATCTTATCTTCCAGTATCTCTCTCAGCTGTAAGGAGGTGTTAAACTAAAGTCCCAGAGGTGCTGCCACAGTGGCGGCAGTCAGTGCGATAATTGTGTTTTGTTCCTGACAGGACGGCAGGAGCGGTGTTTGGGGAGGGATTCAGAGCCTTCGTGTCGGACTGGGACAAACTCACCGCCACGGTAAATCCATGACAGACTTGTCATGCTTTGTCACACTTTGAACACACTTTTGAGAATTGCAGAGGATTATGGGAGGCAGTGGACTTCATATATGACATGCCTTAGAGTGTGATTGATTGTTTGTTTGTTTTTTCTTTTTTGGCTCATCACAGGTAGCTGGGTTGACCCTTTTGGCCGCAGGTGTGTATTCCGCTAGAAACGCCACTGCAGTGGCCGGACGTTACGTCGAGTCTCGTCTGGGCAAACCTTCACTAGTCCGAGAGACCTCCAGGTTAACTGTTGCAGAGGCCATCAAACACCCAATCAAGGTTAAAGTTCATCCTAATTTTCATGATTTTACTATTTATTGTGTGGTTGGTGGCCTGCTGATATAATCCAGCTTACATTTCTACACAAGAGTGAGATTCATGTGGGACGAGTGTGTGTGGGAATAATATATTTTCAGGAGACAGCCTTAGATGTAAATAAATGCATTCTTAATAGGGATTATTTTGTTGTTCTTAAGAACCACTTTTCACAAATATCAGCGAAATGTCTAGACTCTTGTTGTAATCAAGGTTTTCGACATCAGCCTGTAACAGCTGGCAGCGCAACAAATTTATTTTCATACAAGAAATTGTTGAAATGGATTTGTTCATTCATGTATTGTCTGCAGCACATCCAGCTAATCCTGCCAAATGGACTGAATTTGGGGATAACTTTTCACAAAATGTCATGAAAATAGTAAAAACTTCAAAGATGCTATCAGTTATACCAGTAAAGTGTATAAATCATTTTATTTCTCAGACACCAAAATAACATGGGTGAGGTGATTGTGGGCTGTTTCTAGTAGTTATTTTCAGGATGTCTCTGGTTGTTTTACCCGAAAATCTGTATAATAGACAAGAAACTGAACATTTGAATTTAATAAAGTGTTAAAATGTAGCACACAGATATGACTAGATACTCAGAAATTATTGGAGCCCTTGGGTTTCTGACATAATTCCTGTGACAAGCTGTGTTTTCCTAATTTTTTAGACAACCAAGCGTCTGAGAAGCAGACCGCAGGATGCCTTAGAGGGAGTGGTGCTCAGCGTGAGTAATTTACTACTTGTGGTTTTTGTCATATTGATATCTGAATTCAACATTTGTGTACTAGTATTATGTCAAAAATTGCCAGATGTTGTCATTGCACTGTGGATCCCACAGGCTGCTTTGGAGGAACGAGTTAGGGACATTGCCATCGCCACTCGTAACACCAGGCAGAATAGGGGCTTGTACAGAAACATCCTCATGTATGGACCCCCTGGAACCGGAAAGACACTCTTCGCCAAGGTAGGACAAATCACAGTATTCACCGCAGTATATTTTGCCATTTCGGCGTCATTTTGTGTCTCTGTGTGTTTCTGCACGGCACAGATGTAGGCAGGAAATTTGCATGAAGGCAACATGTGGAGGAGAGTGAACATGACACAGAACAGGGTCATTCTGAACAGGAGAAGGACTGACCAGCCGAGACAAAATGCACTTCTGTTGCACTCACATGGTTTGAGTATGATGCGGTCCAGAAAACCATACATTGCAAATTATGCTGCAGACCTGTCCCCACAACAAACTCAAACACCAACATAACCTCTTTTACCACCTACGCAAGAAGAATGTCAAACATTACAGAGAGTCTATGGATGAGAGCCACAGAAGTACAGTTGAGTGCTCAAAACAAACCCAAGACTCAGATGTTCATATTTTATATTGTGTTATATGATTAATTGAAAATTGCATCAAGGTTATAAATAAAAGGAAAATGAGTAGGTACCTTTTTGTAGTATTTAGAATGTAATAAGAAATAGGCCTTTCAATGTGGTAATTTAATGAAAACTATGTATTTAAACTATTTGTTTGGTTCATTTAATTATTTTATAAACATTTTTGGCTTTAGTAGATAGTTGATGGTGAGTGCAGTGCCTTTTTTACTGCTGATTTAGATACTACAGTAGGGCCTAACCTGTTATAGCCAGTTCATTAAAGTCATTTCATTTTTGGCCTAACACTCGGGGTCTGGTCTTTTCTTTCTTGGCAAAAATCCCTGACCATGTGATCTAATGCATTATATTTTTTTGAATCCATAGAAAAATACTTGGATGGTTAGTATGAGCAGTGATGGCTGAACACAGAAAATATCACAGCTGGATTATCCACATCCTTATAGATCTTACAGATCACTTTAAAATATTTATGTTTACAACAAGTTTTACATTTTTTGATACATTTCATTACAGTTGCAGTTCATTTGTAAGGCAGTATTTTTTCTATATATTTAGCTTGTCTATATGTAGATAGATGGTATTTCTATTTTTTACCTCTCTGTTCCTTTTTGAGCAAAGCTGTTTATATTTCCTTTCAGAAACTGGCTCTCCATTCAGGGATGGACTATGCCATAATGACAGGTGGGGACGTAGCACCCATGGGGCGAGATGGAGTCACTGCCATGCACAAGGTGTTTGACTGGGCCAGCACCAGTGGTAGAGGGTAGGGCACTTTTATTTGCTCCATTAACACTCAATGAATTAGTACTAAGATGCGTATCAGCTGTTTAATATAGACTCTAGAAACTGAAAGTTCAATAGTGTAGACTGAATGTCGTGTTACATGCAGAGCTTAAGAGTTATTCTTCTGGCTAATTACATTAAAGGCCTTTAAGAAAATGGCAGTTTTAATCTTATTCTCTTTGATGTTCTCTGCAGCCTCTTGCTATTCGTGGATGAAGCTGATGCCTTCCTGCGTAAGCGTTCCACAGTGAGTTCAGCTGCTGTGCCATATGCATGGTGATACTGCCCTGTGTTTTAATCTTATATTCATGAGTCATGATTTTTACATCTCAGGAGAAAATCAGTGAGGACCTCAGAGCCACCCTCAACGCATTCTTATACCGCACTGGGGAGCAGAGCAACAAGTTGGTATCTTACATTATTCACTGTGCATGGCTGGGTATGAAAAGGTCATTTCCGTGACTGAAAAGGTCACTGGCTGAGTCTAAGTAGTCTCATCTTCTCTCCTCAGGTTCATGCTGGTGCTTGCTAGTAACCAGCCAGAACAGTTCGACTGGGCCATTAATGACCGCATTGATGAGATTGTAAACTTCGCGTTACCAAGTCTGGAGGAAAGAGAAAGATTGGTGCACCTGTATTTTGACAAATTTGTGCTGGGACCTGCAACTACAGGGAGACAGTGAGTACATTTATTGTATTTCAATAACAGCTACTGTTGTTGCTCCGTAGCAGAGGTGATTTACTACCGCAAAGGAAGGTATTGGTCCCTAGAGGTTGCCTCGCTAGCTCAAGTTGCATAATAGTGTAGATAATGTATTCAGTCCTGAAACCAAAGTGATGTCTGACTCTTTACTTATTGCTTTCATGAAATGATGTTTAAGTCCTTTGGAGGTGTAGTACAGAGGCAGTTGCACAGTGCATTGGTTAGTTACACCAATAAATGTACGAATGATCAATGATAAGAAATATACTAAAGTTAAAGGCTCACTTACTGTACAAACCTCTTGTGCTTTAACTCAACAGGAGATTAAAGTTGTCTCAGTTCGACTATGGCCAGAAGTGTTCAGACATTGCAAAGAGAGCAGAAGGCATGTCTGGTCGTGAAATCTCCAAACTTGGTGTCGCCTGGCAGGTGAGTAGAAAAGCCTGTTAACAGAAAATATGAATCTGCTTCAATACAAATCTAAAGTAAACCTTTTTATATAAATTTGTTTCCTTTGAAGGCTGCTGCATACTCTTCTGAAGATGGAGTTCTGACCGAAGCAATGATTGACTCAAGAGTTGATGATGCCATCAAGCAGCATGCACAGAAAATGGACTGGCTGCTGATGGAAGCAGGTGTGGGGGTTGGCAAGGTCGGTGTACTCCTCCCAAAGGAAATGCCTGCGGGAATCACAGCCCAGGATAGTGCTTCAATTGGACAAACTGAAGATACATCCCCCACTGTACAACAAATCCTTCCACTCCTTGAGGTTGTGAGCAACTCTGCCATGACAGAAGCAGCCATTTTACCTTCAGAAGTAGAGGCAGAGGTTATCCTCAAAGGGGCAACCACTTTGGTTAAAGAAAGTGAAGTTGTTGCTGGGACAACTGTAGGAACAGTTGAAACCATTGTTGAGACAGCTACCGCTGTCCCGTTGGTGCAGGAGGTTGAGGCCATTAAGGACCTGACTGAGGAGGTTCTTGGCACAGCTGTAGCTACAGAGACTATGGTTCCTAAAGTGAAGGAAATAGTCACTGATGTTAAAGAGGCCGAGGGTATACCAGCTTCCATTGTCCAAGAAACTTCTGCTGGGACTACTGATGTAGCTCTGCAAGAGACTGAGGCTACAGACGTAGTCAAGGAGGACAAGGATGTTGTAGCACCCTTGGAAACAACAATCTCTGCTGTTCCAGAGGCTACAGTAGTCGGACTGTCCCAGGAGATGGTTGTCCAGGAATCTGAGTCGGCAGCCACATCTGTTGATAGTGTAGAAACTGAAGCCACTAAGTCTTTCGAGGAAGTTGCAACTGATGCTGCAAAGGTTGCAGAGGAAATTGCACACAATGTAGCTCAAGTGACTGAGTCCTTGACAAACATTGTAAAAGAGGTTGAAGTAATAGCGACTGATGTGGCCAAGGTGGCTGATACTGTAGCAACCATCACTGAGGAAATTGAGGCAGTAGTTGTCAAGGAGGTTGAAGCAATGGAAAGTGATGTTGTCAAGGATGCAAATGAGGTTATGGTTGAAACTGAGTCTCAAACATCAGAGGTTGCTAAAGAGGTTGAAATGGTAATGACAGACTTGGTCAAGGAGTCTGAGAGTATTGCTACAGAGATTGTTAAAGAGGTCGAACCTGCAATGACTGAGATCACTACCATGGAAGCTGAAGCCATCCCAACAGAGTTTGCCATTGAAACTCAGACTACAGCTTCAGAAGAACCCAAGAAGGCTCAGATTACTGCCATTGAGTTTACCTCGGAGGATCAGACCCTGGCTACAGAAATTGTGAAAGATCCTTTATCTACAGAGATTCCTGTCAGGGAAGCTGAAGTCACTCCAGCAGAGGTTTTGAAGGATGCAGAGGTCCTAACAACGAAGGAGGCTGAAATGATGGAAAGTGTTATTGCCAAGGACACAAATGAGATTGCTGTGGAAACTGAGTCTCAAACATCAGAGGTTGCTAAAGAGGTTGAAGTGGTAGTAACAGATGTGGTCAAGCCTGAGAGTATTGCTACAGAGGTAATTAAAGAGGTCGAACCTGCAATGACTGAGACTGCTACTAAGGAAGCTGAAGCCATCCCAACAGAATTTGCTGTTGAAACTGAGGCCACCATTTCAGAGGAACCCAAGAAAGCTCAGACTACCGCCATTGAGTTAACCACAGAGGCTCAGGCTATGGCTACAGAGACTGTGAAAGACCCTTTGACTACAGAGATTGCTGCCAAGGAAGTGGAAGTCACCCTAGAAGGGGTTTCGAAGGAAACTGAAGTCCTAACAACCAAGGAGACTGAAGCAATGGAAAGTGATGTTGTCAAGGATGCAAATGAAGTTGTAGTGGAAACTGAGTCTCAAACATCAGAGGTTAGTAAAGAGATTGGAGTGGTAATGACAGATGTGGTCAAGGAGTCCAAGAGTATTGCTTCAGAGGTGGTTCAGGATGTCGAACCTGCAATGACTGGGACTGCTGCCAAGGAAGCTGAAGCCATCCCAACAGAGTTTGTCATTGAAACTGAAGCCACAACTTCAGAGGAACCTAAGGAGCCTCAGTCTGCTGACATTGAGTTTACCTTGGAGGCTCAGACCCTGGCTACAGAGATTGTGAAAGACCCTTTAACTACAGAGATTGCTGCCAAGGAAGCTGAAGTCACTCCAGCAGAGGTTTCCAAGGAAGTAGAAATCTTGAAAACCAAGGCAGCTGACCCTGTGGCTACAGAAGATGTGAAACTGCCAGAGGCTACTGAAGTTGGTGCTAAGGAGGCTGAAGCTGAAACAATAAAGGCTGCAGAGGAGGTAGGGACTGTAGTAACTGAATTCACAGATGACACAACCTCAGCAGCTGTCCCCAACCTAGAAACCAAGGTTGATACAGAGACCGTTGGGTCAGAACAGTCTGAGAAACTTGAGATTCCAACCACAGAGAAGTCCGCTGTTTCTCAGACTCCCAGCACTGAAGAATCTGAACCTAGTAAGACAGAGAAACCTCTTTCAAACAAACAGACCGGAGATGATGACAAACCACCCGCCAAGTCTAGTCCCACAAAATGATCACTTGGAATCTTTGATGAAATGCTATTGTGAATGAAGAGATGTAATTTTTTTTAAATACTTGAGCCTTAAGTCTGAAACATTCACTTTGAATTCTGTCTGCTCTTCTATCAATATGTTTGTAACTCACTTACTCTGAATGCCAAGATTAAGGTGATTGTGGCCTGTAGTTTTGCAGGAGTCTGAATAAAAGGATGGGTGAATCACTGGCATTGTCAGACTACTGCATTCTGCTTTTTTCCTTTCTCTTTTCTGGTTGTCATTGCCATTTTCAAATTCTGTGTCTGTCTGACATTTTGAAAATTTGTCCTCCAAAAGGGATGTTGTCCCATGTTTTCTTACTGGTTCTGGCAAATTACATGTTTGCAAAATGTTCATTCAGTGTTTTCACCTGGTGCTTCTTTGCAAGACCGCTGGTGCAGTTGAGACCTGTCCTTGACAAATATTCATCTTTCATAGAGTGACTATGGATTCTGCCAGACCATACTTTTTATGTGTGACAGTGTGATACTAGGACTACAGTAACCTTGCTGCCCCAATAAGGAGATCTGTTTTGTCTATTGTTGATAACCATTCAGGTGTTTAACAAAAACACTTAGCTTTAGAACCAGGTAGGTGTTTGACCTTTCTCACACATGTGCCAAAAATAACATTGACACAGCAAATGATCCCTCAGCTAATCAATTACTTGACAGCTAAATTAATCAACAAAACTTAGGTAGTTAGTTGATGTAAATGGTTGAAGCATTTTTTCAGTAATAAATGGCCAGACATTCATAGCCTCTACCTTCCCATAGGTGAGGATTTCTCAGTTTTATATCAGTGTAATTTTAATATCTTTGGCTTTAAACTTCTGGTTGGACAGTCCAAACACTTTAAACAAGGCTACTTAGGCTCTGGAAAATTCTTGCGCATATTTTATAAATTAAACAATGACTTTAAAATATACTTGATGATGAAAATTATCATTCAGCTGCAGTTTTAGAATAATTGACTTAATGAATACCTGTGGCAGCTAATATTTGGGACCGTCAATGAAGGGTGAAGAGGTATACATGTATTTACTTAATACTTAAGAATACCCAACCAAGGTGAAACATGTCGTATTGTGCCGGCAGGGTAATAACGGAGGACTGTTCTCAGTTACCTCAGGATGTCATTGGCATTGTTAGTCATTTTAAAAGTGTTGTTAGTCAGTGCTTCTGAAATTTCTATTTGAATTATAATAAACCAAGCTGAAGTTGTCAGCAGGACCTCTCTGTATAATCTGTCGTTGCTGCTCTGAAATAACCTCACACTACAAGAATGTGTTCTCATCTTCGCTCATATGATTGGAATGACACAATCAAACATCAGAGGTCACTGTTGTGCTTCAGTGGCACTTTTAATAAAACAGACATTTCATCCTCACAACAGCAATGTCTGGACAGAGAGGACGAGGGGGGGCTGGGTGAGGGTTCCCTCTGCTGATAGGCTGGTTGCTCCTGATAAGTGAGAGGGAATTGGATAAAGAAAATTGAACTGTGCTGTTGAGCACGGTGTGGGGAAGATGGAGGGGTGAATGTGTGTGTGTTTGTGTGTGTGTGAGAGTATGTGTGCGTATTGAACTGACTCATCTTGGCTGGCATTTATTTCTCCTCCCATGTCTACTAAAGAATGATAATATAGCAAAGAGAACCCCGACCACAACCGTACACACTCCCCTCCCCCTCACATATTTACAGGAAAAATTAATACATTCAGTTAATTCACTAAGTAACAAAGCTAATTAATCTGTGTTTTTAGCAGAAATCACATGGTTTCACATCCAGTTTTCAAACAGACTCATCTTCCTGTTCCATTCCTATAATCTTTACGCACACAGTCCATCCTTAGGTTTTCTATTGATAAACGACTCACACAAAAATCCCCCACGCACCCCCTTTTAAAGACTGTTAAATCCCACTTGCCCGTATTTATAACTATTTACAGAAGCAGCAATCTAACCATCACAAAAACCCACCCACCCACCAGTCTCATTTACCCCTCCCCACGCCAACAAAGTCCCACTCCCACCCGATACAGAAAAAAAAAATATCCTGACACCCGTCTTGCCGCCCCGTACCATAGACTGCCCACATCTTACCCTGTTCTAAAAGAGCATGCCAAGTTTAACAATGAACACAGAAAATGTCTCTATACAGAAAAAACACCCTTAAAAATGTTTTTTTTTCTTCCTCCTCCCACAATGGTGGACATGGACATAAGACAAGATTTCAGTGGCAACAAATAATCGTCATCTTGCTCCATTTTGGGATTTTTTTAGTGCTGACAGGGGCCGGGTTTAGTCATAAGAAAGTTCTGTCGTGGGGGTTTAAGGGGGCCATGTTATGAACAGTGGGAGGGCAGTTTTCCAGGGTCTCTGAGGCAACAGTTGGCCAAAGGGCAGTTTGGGAAGGGGGATGAGGGGTTTTGGAGAGGAAAGGAGAAGGGGCTTTAGGGAAGGGGGGGGGGTCTAAGTTTTTTTTTGTTGTTGTTGTTATTTTGTTTGTTTGTTATTTTGTTTTGAGTCAGAGGTGGCGGGGACTAGGGTGGCCGTTGTGGTAGAGCTTCTGCTTGATGTGGACCATGTTGCCGCTGGAGTCTTCCAGCTGTCTGAGCTGGGCCCTGCGACGGAGGTCTCGAAGGTTGCAGAACTGGGGCAGCCATGACCAAGACGGGGTATCTGGAGGAAAAAGACAAGAGGCAACAGGGTTAGGGTTGTTATTGTGACCAATAACTTATACTGGCCTTTTCCTAACTACTGTTTTCTGGTCTGTATCCACCTCTGATGGATGTAACAACCCCATGCTGGATATGATGTATTATCTATGTACCAAACAATATATCATCTAAGTTGTTACTTTGAATTTGTTCTAATGCAAAATCAGGAGCCTAAAGAAGAAAAAAAGTACAATTACATTATAAACATACAGAGTTTCATTGAGGTTTTTTTAGACAATTTAGATTAAAAAAAAAAGAATCAGTGTTGAGGCCAGGATTTTAGAAATACTGACGTGATGAGTCCTGCATGCAGTTAGATGCAAAAAAAAAAAATGTATTTCAACTTTGAATGAATTAAAAAGTGACTTTTTTTAGGTCCAGTGTGTCAGATTTAGGAGTATTTATTGGCAGCAATGGAATATTTCTTAGTATGATTCCATTAGTGTAAAATCACCTGAAAATATGACTGTGTTTTCATTGTCTTATAATGAGCCCTTTATATCTACAGTGAGAACGGGTCCTCTTCCATGGAGTCCGCCATGTTGAATTGACATTTTTCTACAGTAGCCCAGTACAGACAAACCAAACCCCCGATCTAGATATGGACTTTTGCTTTTAATGTGAATTTGGCAGCCAGATTTTTTCTTACATACTTGGAAGGAGAGGATGAGGCGTGTGAGAGTTTTCAGTTGGCTGCAATCTGCAACTTCATCGCTAGGTGCCACTAAATTCTACACACTGGACCTTTAATGTAAATGTTAGAAACACTGCAAGCACTGAAGACTAGAAAGCAGGTACCTGTAAACAAAGTAATATGCAATATTTGATTTTATTTTATTAATCAATTATGGCATCTGAGTCAACTGTCTTTAAACCACATTACACAAAAAATAAGGATGTAGCATACTGGGCAGCTACGGCCCTGAAAGTAGCTACCCAAAGTGAGTGGAAGCACTTTTTAAGCTTTATTTGACAGCTGACAGTAGACAGACAGGAAGCATAGAGTGTAAAAGGGGGTGTGGTGTTATGTAACAAAAGTGCCACAAGTACTGAACTGGTGAAGTTAAGATTACATCGTAGTTTATATGCCTTCGATAACTAGGTCATGACGACAGCCACAGTGTGAGAATTTTAAACACACCACAAGGAAAAGAAGGAAAGACCTCAGCATCTGTAGTGCAACAGAAAGTATGATGATAGTGATGCCAGAGTGTAGATATTTTGTCATAATCACATGTCACAATATTGATTATTTCCCACTCACACGTATACACGAAAACGTGTGGTGTGACTGTATATGTGGAGTGTTGTAATGCGTTTGTAGTCGTGCAGACATGAGCAAAGACAAGTGAACGCGGGCTTTCGAAGACACAGCTAGACAACAGGCTCATGAGATCAAGACACACAATAGTGTAAAATCCCTCTTAGCCTGGTTTTCTGACACTAAATCCAGTTAGAGGCAGACGAGACATAACAACCAGCAACACAGAGGAGCGATCTCTGTGCTGTGAACTGTCCTTTTCCACATTAATGTCAATGAGTCCACTTTGACACTCATTTTCCCCCTGTAATACTGTATGTATGGATTTAGGTCTGTGATATGATGCCTGTTTTCTTTCTGTTTTCTTTCAGTCATTATTATTCAGTGAATATGTATTTTGACAGACGTAAACCCTAAAAATGAGAAACCTAGAAAGAAGGTCACGTATCTCAAAATCACATATTCCATGCAACATTTAGTATTTTCAAAGATGGACCAGTTAAACTAAAAAATGGCCCAGAATCACATGAAATATGGCTTCTTGTACCTCCATGGTGTCTCAGACTGGTGTTTAATATGTCTTTTAACCACCCGCTTCATCATAGCTGCAACAATGTGTAATTCTGGGAAGTAAGGATGAGCTTTTTACAGTGAAGGCAGAGCGACAGAGATAAAAGATTGGACCATTGAAATATTGGATGAGAATGGTATAAATGGCATCAATCTCTTCAAGTGCACCATTGTGTCCTTGATTCTTCACATTTGTATTTGAGCTGTTGCACATGTGACACTTGCCCTGGCTTTATTTCTCAAAGCTGAGATGAGTGTGTGTGTGTGTCAGTGTATCCATCATGTCTTTGGCCAATTAGCACATACAGGACACACAGGCTCTCTAATAGAACATTCGACCCGCCATAAAATCGCAGACTCCCTGGATACAAAGCGGGGCTTTCATGAATGTGGGGTGTAGTACGTGAAGAAGGGGAATGGCAGAGCAGACATTCGTGCTTGTCAGATTATAAACCGGAGCCGGCGAGGCGGAGCGAGGTCCATGGAGAGAGCACAGAAAGAAGAGAGAAGAAGGAGGGGAGAGCCCCAGACAAGCAAACCCAGTAGCAAATGGCCCTGCTAGAGGATGAGCGAAAGGAGGGGTAGTGGTGGTGGTGGTGGTGGTGGTGGTGCTGCTGGTGGTGGTTGTGGAGGAGGAGGGGGAGAGAGAGTGAGTTATTTATAGCTGTGAATGGGTATGCTGTCCACAAGGACTGCTCTGAAGGGTATCCAAAGGAAAAGGGGCAAGGGAGACAGGTTTCTCTCATTTGAATAAAAGGATGGAGATGGGGATGGAGTCTGGAAACATGATAACGCGAGGCAGAAAATGGGAGGCGAAGCACAATTTTTACGCTTTTTTACAGAGGGAAGGCAGAGGTGGTGGTTAATGCTGAACGCCGGGTCATCATTTTCTCCATTTTTGAGTCAGTTTTTGTGTTTCTCTTGTAAAAAAAAAAAGACTCTGGGATCAGATATTCACAGCACATCAACGATAAGAGAAAAAAAAAAATAGTAGTTGCAGCAGGAAGCATTGTAAAGGAAATGGCCAGGAGTAGATTCAATAAGTGAAGAGGGAGGGGAGAAGGAGGAGCTAGAGATAGAATTAGGGGGGGAGCAATGGGAATCAATGTGCATCTTAATGCACTGTGTGTGTGTGTGTGTGTGTGTGTGTGTTTCTCACTTGCCATTCCAGCTGCTCTCTCTCATTCTATTTATAGCTCTGGAGAAGAGTGTGTGTGTGTGTGTGTGTGTGTAAGTGGGGGTTGGGGATGTGACAGCATCTCCATCCTGCACCCATAACACACACGCACACTTATACACACACACACACACACACACACCCTTCCCCACTCTGTCAGCCTCACCTTCACTCCTCATCTCGGGGAGGCTAAACGAGTCTGACCTAGCATCAACGTCACAGCCGACACACACACACACACACACACACACACACACACACACACACACACACATAGAAGAGGGGCATTCCCTCCCAGTACAAAAGAAGAAGCCTATATATCCCCCACTCTATAACTGCTGCTAATGAATATGGATGTTCCCTCCACGCTGGGTGTTTTTTTTATGATGATGTATTTTACACGTCCTACCAAGGCACTGGAGAAAACAGCATTGTCTCACTCACTGCTGCAAAAGCTTCCACACCTCTGAGCAAAGCAAAGCTTATACAATCCAATCCTCTTGTTTATTGTAGCGGCCCCAAAGACACAAAAAAAAACACCTGATATTTTCTATCCTAAAAACCAATATTAATGCGCTTTCAGTTTGATTTCTTTTAGTATTAAACGTCATCCTTTGATCGTTGCTTGATACTTTCCCATCCTGCCTGAGGAGCTTTTCCATGGCAGTCCAAGTATCCAGGTCACATATCACCTACTTTGGTATTACCCTTAAAAGTGAGGATCCAGGCCACCTCTACAATACAGGCCTGAGCGCTGGAGAGAGTAGACGACCTGAGTTCCTCCAAATCGTGCTCTTTAAAGCTCTGTTGCATGTCTAAATTAAGCTAATTTGTGTCAAAGAACGCAAAAAAAAACTCAAAGAGTTAGAGAGAGAAAGAGAATTTGATCCCGGCTGGATGGAAAAGCCTGTGAAAGCGCCAGGGCCGTGAGAAAGTAAAACACTGTAATCCAGGATGCTAATGCTCGGCTCATCAGCGAGCATCTTGCCAGCGCGCTGAGATGAATCGTCTGTGCCGTCGGTGGTTGATGTCTCTTCAGCAAAGCGCCAGACCATGAGGGATTTCATGCTGCCATGTCATGATTTCACACGTGTGTCTAATAGCTGCTGAGCTTCGGCATCACTGAAAGCCTTTTATTTTTCTTTTCTTTGCTTGCATCTGCGCAGCTACACAAGCCAAGCGATGTTGGTGAACTGTGCACCGCATGTTCTGTCTCATTAAATCTGCCGCATTCCTCCTTCTTTTTTGCTAAAGTAACATGCATCCTTCAACTGTCAGGAGGAGATGGTAAGAGAAATTAAACACATATTTCAGAGAGAGCGCTGACAGGAGACAGGAAATTAAGGGGCAACTATCCCACTCAGTTGGATTTAAACACATGGTATGTGAGAATGTAGCTTTCACTACAGCACAGCAGATGGTGGGAGTGAAGTCATTTCTCAATCTCTGTTTCTGGAGCCTGGTTTGAACCAGTCTTGGTAGCTGCTGTGTGTGTATCCATATATGTATTGTTTTAGTTATCACATAAAAGCAATGCTTATGTTAAACAAATAACAGCTTGGCCAGATTTTCTCATAAGAATACATTTTCAGATAGTACTGCACGTTAATTGTGTTATGTAAGGCGGTGTAATGTGACTTGACAAGCTGTGCACTACTACATACCAAGACACTTTCTCTCTGTAAATGAATCATTTCTTCATATTCTCATGTTTTCCTTGACTGTGGATGCAATACTGAGTTTCCATTTCACTTGAACCGTCCTTAAACTAAAGCAGGAAAACCCATGCAAATATGCAGAGAGTTACTGGGCCAGAGTTCAAACCCTCTCGCAGCGATGTGACAGCGCTAACCAGTGAACCGCTGTGCAGTCACAACGTTCTCAATGACTGGGCTTGACATAGAGACATTTCTGGGGCGTACAGCCTACTCTTGAGGCAAAAGTAATATCATTAGTTGAGCTAAAGGGCCTGCACAGTCATGGTGAACCCACGCATGTGATTGTAATTGTTTTGGCTGATTCAGGACTGCGTGGTCGTGGACAGACTTAAGCTTGACCTACATCCTCCTGACTCTCCTGTTAGCTTTGTTGGCACCTTTATTGCCGGGTGTGCTACAAAACCTGATCAGCACATTGCTCGTTTGAGCTTGTAGGATGTGGGCTGTACACTCCCTTTCAATTAGGGTTGCGAATGGCACAGGACGACTTGGATAGCTCTGTGCGACAAGAAAACAAAATACCACGTGTACCAATAGCATCGTGAACAACACAGGCATACATACACATTTTAGGTAGCTTGTCTTGGCTGAATTCAAGTAGAAAAAGTTACTGTACTGTCTCTGCCAACACTTAAAAGCTTTGAAAGGACTCATTTAATCATAACTGCTACCTGCAATCTATTTAAACAGGATTTCCCAACCTTGCCACTACAAGTAGCACAAGAAATGGAGCGCAGCCATGAAGTCTGGTGACATCATGTAAATTATAGCATAGCTTTGCCCACCTTCAACCTGAGTAGAGCTCTAATCTAAGACTAATTGGAAACACCTGTGTGGGTGTGCAGGGTCTTCAAACCTCAGTGGTCGGTGCCAGGGAATAGTTTTTTTTTTTTCACGGGAGACATTATGAGGTGTCACAGTGAGAAAAAGCACAGGTGTAAATCATAAAATGAATGATGGCTGAATTCCATTTAGGTGCACTCATTTCAGGGTCCTGGTATTGTGCATGCTGGATCACTGCCACACTGTCTTGGCTTACTTGGACGCTCGAATAGAACAGTGCCAACGTTAATATTATTATAAACAAGTCAAAAGTCAAAATGTCTGCTGTGAAAAAGGCCATTTTAACACGCATGTGCATCTTTCTGACCAATGAAATGGCCTAAAATCAATGTTTTATGTCAGTGTGATTGGATAAACCATCATCTTGACTCAACAACCTTCTCTCAGTCTTTCCAATCGCAGCCTTAGTGTGAAAAGATCCAAACAGGTTTCTATACTATTTAGAGGATTGCTGTATGATTATTAAAGGAATAGTTGGATGTTTTGAAAATACTAACATGAGGAAACAGACACCACTCATGTCTGTGCATTATCTGTGGGGCTGGAGCCAGCAAGTGGGTAGCTCAGGGGAAACAGCTAGCATGGTTCTGTCCAAAGTTATACATATATATATATATATATATATATATATATATATATATATATATATATATATATAAATGATGATAAAAAAGTTGTGGTTTTACAGGGTGCTTCGATTTACTAGAGTTAATTCGAGTTGTCTTGTTACTGTGAGGTCACCAAGTAACCAGCAGTGACTATGGGAAGTCAGTGCACTTGAAATAATCGGCCTTTGACAAAGTGGACCACGATATTTGAATCAATTGTCTGAAAGCTTTGCTGGCATCACTGATGTGGTGCAACACTGGTTTACTTCGTACCTAATAAAACATCTTTCTTCTATTAATGCTGATGGGCCTTTTGAGGAGTTCCCCAAGTATCTATTATGGGACCCTGATTATTTTCTATTAATATGCTCTCCATGGGGTACATCATAGCTGACACACTGTTTTAAAGTCCAGTAATGTCTTATCATATAGATGTATCCTGCATTATGTCTCTTGTAATCAGAGCTGGGTATCCAAACATTTCAATGAGTCAGAGACCATAACAGTTATCCCTCCTGGTCCCTATACTAGCGTTACGAATGACCTTTTTGTGTAGTCTGGTTAGCCTGTCAACAAACATGAAGCCAGAAACCTATAATCTACGGTCTGTCATTAGATGCTCAAGTGGTGTAATTGCGTTTTATTTAACTGGGGCACATCGCTAAAACAAGAGGTTTTCTTTTACTTGCAGCCCTGGAGAGGGTCATTCATGCGTTTATCTCCTCCAGGCTTTATTATTGTGACACACTTGTCGTCTTAGCAGGAGAAATATCAACATGCTACAGTTAATTCAGAACACTGCCCCCAGACTAATCCCCAACTCCAAGAGTAGTGACCACATCACCTAAATCCTTATCTCCTTTCACAGACTGCCTGCCAATTATAGAATTGATTTTAAGGTTTTAAGTCAGTTTTTTTGTGTGATCTGTTAACCCCAAGTGAGCCTGATTGCTACTTGAGATCCTCTTTCAGGGCCCTTCAAGTGATTCCCAACACTCCTCATCACCATGGGAGACGAATGTTTACTCTCTGGCCTCCTCAGCTATAGTCCATGACAGTGTAGTGTCCGCCTTTAAAATCTTACTCCAAAGTCACTTTTATGTTCAGCATTTTCCTGTTTTTTAATTTATAATTCTATTTCATAATTTCAATATTTTAATAAAAATGTACGTCATCTATAGTGTTTTGTTTACCTTTCAGTTACATTGTAATGTTCTTTTTGTGTTTCTTTCTTTGCTTGAAATGCTATATAAAGGTTTATTATATATTTTTGGTATAAACTCATGCTCCCTACAACCAACAAAAAGGAAGTTTTCTACCTATATGCTATGCTATGCTATATATGCTAACGCCATTTTGCCCGTTAGCTAACTTATATCCTGCAAAGCAGTTTTTTTAGTCTTCCCTTTGAGTTTTGTCTCAAGTGTTAATTAGGTTGTTGCATCATCTGCATTATTTCAATTCTTATTAATATTCTATTTCACATTACTGCATTGCTTTGCTATTTTGCTCTTTCATTATCCCCAAAGAGACAGTTAAAGGTTTTTAGGTCAGTAAGCAGAGGTTATTCTGTCAGACCTGCGTTGAAACGCTAACCGTTTAATATTTAATCCAAACGATTGCTGAAACATAATTCCACCAAACATGATGAAGAGTGATTTTGTTTGACATCAGCTGTCACAAGGACATCGACTTTTCTGCTTGGTTCAATGCTAAGACAACGTTTTAGCTAACAGGATAATACAGAAAGACCTGCTAGAGCATGGCAATACAGTGCGGTGATGGGCATCAGAATTAATAAAATAAATTTAAAAATGACATATTTAAGTAAATATAATACTGTAGTAAGGTGTTTGTGAAAGAAAAAATGCATAATTCAATAATTTTGTTTGTTTAGCTTTGTTTTTTCACAAAGTACAGGCTCTATAAAAGTGTTGCTAAATTTGTATAAAAAGATACAATCTCTTATGTTTCATCGTACTTATCTTTTTTGAGGGTCTATACTGTAGTATCGCAGCTCTCATTAAGGTTTGATTTTTTTGTTGGCTTATTAAATAATTTTCTCGTAAATAATGAGTTTAATATATTCAGAGCATAGTAATTACACTTAATGATGGTGCTATTACATTAGCATATGACTGCTGCTGTTTCCTGAAAACAAATTAAGAGGATTGTTAGCGAAATAAGGTCTGAGGTATGCCGGCTGTCCAGAAAAGAAGACAGCAATTTAAATATAGTTTTACCTCAACCGATAGCCGAAAGTCTGAATCATCACACAGTTGGAAGGTTTCAGCTGTGATTTTCCAAGAGGTAGCAGTAAACTGAGAAAAAAAATCAGTGACAAGAGCCAAAAATGGGCCAAGCAATGGGGGGAAGGTCATTAACCAGAGCTCCACCAACTGCTGTGTTAACCTGGCAAGCACTCGCACATGCAGATACACGGTGGATGGAAATATATGGATACATGCATACAAGCATTTTCCTAATACCATTGCTTTTGCATTGGAATCCTGTTTTAAATTAAAGATAGTTTATTTCACCTGACAAATTAAGATTATCTGTTTTCATTCCCATGAACATGCTGTGACATGTTATCTCCTGACGTGTAACAATGCATCCACACTTCAGCATCCACAGCCAGGGTGAATAAAGAAAGACTTGTACAATATCTCAGGGACTGCTGTCCCATATATATCTGCAGCAAACCAGCAGACAATTTTAAGCTTACCGTAGTAGCGACTCGCCCTCCAGGCCCTGACGGCACAGTGTAGGACTCCGTCCAGCCACAGCAGCAGCCAACTGATGCAGAAGCCTAGGAGCAGCCCCAGCATCAAGTCCATCTCCTGCTTGGTCACACTGTCACTCACAAAGTAGTTCTCTGACGAGTCCACCAAGGAATGGTCCCCATCGTATGGGATTACATAGTGGACATGATGCCTGGGGCGAGGACAGACAGGGGAAGTGTTAGATATACAACATTAAATGTGATTGAATCAAATACACAAATTAACATTTCTTAGCCATCTCATAGACATACAGATGGGTGAAAAATTAAAGGGAAAAAAAAAACAAAACAATGTAAACTATTGGGCTACCATGGGAGGGACGAACACCATTTGTCCAATAGATATTCCCTCATTTTGGTGTTTTGATGATGGTAGTAGATGAATCCGAAATCTGCAATCCATGTTCGATTGACCCTCTAACTGTGAAGGGCATCACATATGATTCATCAGACTCATCAGACCATTGTCCACACCACCAGTGTGGAAGTATTGTACTGTGACTTGTCCTTGACCCTGACACTCATGTCTACCATATATATGGTGTACCTGTTGTAACCTGGGTGATATCTAGAAATGTCTATTTAAATTTTAATCAAATTGAACTAATCCACACTTTGCTGGACTCTCCCTGAAGCCCTCTTAAGGACCCTTGGGTGTCCCCAGGCTGCACTTTAGGCAGGTTTAAGGAGACAGGCTTGTAGAAGACGCGACAATCCGCCACCTCCTTCCCTGAATACTGTTAAGGGGCCTTTTAGTCATAATACTTGGTCATACTTGGTCAGTTAAAACCTTTCTGTATAAATTACATTTTGCCAAGACAAGTACATCACCCCAAGTGTGCAAGTATAATTCTTGAGTTATCTTAACTGGCATTTATTTTGTCAAAGTGGGCTTCATCATTTTGGAAAATGATTCCAGATCCAAACGGATTCTCACTAGAAACTCTCCTTAAATTTATTCAAAGTATTAAACACATGAAAGGACTCCATATGAATCCAATTTTAATTTTTTCCCACAAATCCACATGGTGTGTGATTGCTACTAACCAGGTGTTCACATCTCACAGGAGAAGAAAGAGGAACTGTGGTGAAAAATATTGAAATGTTACACTGAGTGAATGCAAATTTAAAGACAACCAGTGTTTGTAGTCAATCCGTGAATACATCATTCAGCTGAGGGATGATAGAACACCACGTATAGCTCTGTATATCAGCTGTATGGGCAGCCACTGATGAACAGTCATCCAGTTCCTTACATTCACTGCCACCCTGTCCGGCGTTGACTCCGCTCCACTGTAAACCAGATACATCCACTTGATATGAAAGTCTTACTATACTGGTATTACCTGCCCTCCTGAGAGGGGATGAAGGCTTTTTCCAATCAAACAACACAGGCAGTTGTCTGGCAAACACTGTAAGGGAACACAGTGGGAGCTGAAAGATTTAACTGCTGGAAGTGAGTACAGATACACAGCTCTGCTCACACACTTTGGGACATTACACTGATAACGTGTTTGGACTGATGCAGAAGTTTAAAGCCATTAAGACTTTTGACAAAGAGTACTCTGGCAATTTACTACTGCACTTCTATGCATTGAAAGGATGACAGTTTTAAAAAAAGTCAGAATTGAGGCTGGCTTTTAGTGTCTATTATGCATCAAGGTCCAAAAACACGGGATACTACATTTCCTCTAATGCAACATGATAGCATCTTTTGTTAGCTGCTCCCTGCATGGTAAATGCTCACATTTTCGAAACTCCACAACCCAGTTTGTAACACGGGCTTTCTACATATTTAAATAAATGTCTGCTTTGCTAGTCTCTGACTGGCATAACACCTAATTAATGAAAAGCTGCTATGTTTAACACCCAGTTTCTTTTGGGTCTTTGCCTCTGTGATACACTGGAAGTTAAGTGGAGGTTTTACTCCGACTTGTCTGGCATATATTTAGGGAGGCATCGTGAGCAGCTCTGGACAAAGAAACAACCTACAGAAAAGCAACTTCATTAACAGAAAATCTACCCATGCCGTTTGACTGACAGATGATCTCTGGGAAGTGCAGTGCAGAAAAACCACAGCACTTAGGACTGAATATGGAGAAAAAGGCAGATCTTGCTGATTAGCACGTTAAGTATTTCACTGGAGAAGTAGTGGTTCCACGTGGGGGGATCAAACCCCCTGTTGGACATTACAGTCTTGAGCCATAAAGCCACTGAGGTCCATTAATGGCAAAACATTTCCTCAAAAAAAAAAAAAAGAAAACAAAGAAAAAAGCTAAGGTACATAAAGATAAGCCAAAATCTTCCCCCAGGTTTCTTTCTTTTCCCTGAAGAAGGCTTTTGCCAAAATGCCTGTAAATAAATAAAGGATTATTTTACACTGCCTCTGCAGCTTTAAACTGACTTAAGACCTGTTCACCTGCACCCTGCAAGTCTCTTCTACTCTAAAAACAAAAACTGTTGCATTTTCTGCAGGATTTTAGGATGTAAATGCCACAACAAAAGCATTTAAACCATCATCAGCAGAGAGACAACTTTCCTGCAGCCTCTCAAAACAGCATGACACCAATATGCATGCAGGGTGCACCCAGCAGCACACACAGTCCCACTTCCTACAATCTCTTCCTCTGCCACAGAGGCAGCTATTGTAGGCCAGAGAAGCTACAACTACATCCAAATCAGAGCACAGAGGCTGCCAAAAAAAAAAAAAAAAAAATGACACTGGCTGTGTCCTCGAGCCTGATAAGGTGAGCGCTGTGGGCGTCACGACACCTCCACGCCTCACGGATGGAAGGGCAGGGGAGTGAAGCTCTGGTCTGCTCTGTTTATCCACGTACTCTGCATTTCTGCTGTTTATGTGAAAACAGAAGAGTGACTCTCAGTCAGGAGGTGTTTCCAGGTCAGTGATGCTGTGTGGGTACAGTAACCTGAGGTTTGACTGTGCATACTGTCCAGTGCTTTGGATTTGTAGTGTGCAATGACAAATACTTGCACTGGAGGGGGAAAAATATCATTTTGACATTATAAATGTAGAAATCACCACTTAATGCTGCTGATGTGCTTATTTTCTAAAACTCCTGCTTGCATTCATAACTCTGCTGCTTTTTTAAGCAGTATTAAAGATGACATGATTGTCAGAATATCACACATCAGTGATACATCATCTCATCACAAAACCTTTCTCCAAACATATTCATTCCTTGCCTTAACTACTCCACATCACATCACATCCATCAGCGAGCCTTTCCAAACTTTGACTCAGATTATCCCTCCCTGACAAGCATAATCTAATAGCACCTGATGATGATGATGATGATGATGGTGATGATGATGATGATGAGATGATGACCCATTTCTGGATTTACAGGCTTAAAAAAACACACACAGTGGAACTGGCCTCTTAATGCTGCTAATGAACCACTTGTACATCAACCCCCTCACTGCAGTATGTACAGTATACACTGCTGTTTTCTTTGAATGTGCATCTGTTCAGTTTGCAGCAACATGAATGGTGACACCTTAAAAAAAACACTCATTCTTTCTCATGGCTGTAGCTATAGGTTGCCTGCAGGACATGAGTCAACCAGAATCTAATATCAGAAGATGATATAGGTGTGAATCTATTGGATCAAATGACTCTTACTTTAAATCTGTTGCCATACCCTGAGGCACTGTGGACTTAAACAGAAAACAGAGGCCCACTTGTGTCTGTGCTCATCCACACAGGCTACATCCTGCTGCATTACATGCTTACAGTTGATGGAAAATGCATAATAAAGCTGATTAAATCGGAATTAATTTATTAATGAGTGTCTTGCTGATGCACGCACACTTCAAACCTGCTCTCACTGTGACAGGAAACAGCAGGTATAAGGCTGTGATGAGCCAGCCAGCCAGCCAGCACCCTCAGCTCCATAGCACTTCTCAAGCCATAACCACTTCACTTCAACACTCATATGTTCATAATTGTCTCAGCAGCAGGTTTTTATATATTTATTTATATATATATTGTCTCCGACACCGTGTGTAGGCCTGCGTAAATCGCACAGCGCACTTGATGCTCAGATTGTTTTTGAACGGCCTTATATTGCTCATAGTTCATTACCTATTTATGGCTCCCGACACACACCTTCGTGTATGCAGCAAAGCCGAAATCCTCGCAGCAGATATATAGCTCATATATATGAAGAAGGGGAAAACACACGGCGTGATTGAACGTGTGATCGGAGCGAATAAATGAAAAAGATAAAAAAAAAAAAACCTGTCCGCCGATATAAACGCACAGACAAGGCTGATAGCAGGTTGCGGGGGCTTCACCGCCACAAATCTTCGAGGCCTCCCTCCTTCAGCAATTAAGAATTGACGGGTACAGAGAAAAAAAACACACAGAAGAAGAAGACAAGAAAAGCAACACACACACCACCGTGTTTATCCCAAAATATTGTACGAGGATGATGGCATTTACCTTCCACAGTTGCAGTGACAGACGCGGTCCTCCCCTCGTAGATGCGGTAAGATGTAGTTGTGAAAGCGATCCAGTAGTGCGTTCATGTCCATTAAACAGGCTATCGCCTGCAAAGAACCATGCAAGTCAGCTGGGACATGTCAAGCAATAAGCTAGGCTATTCCTACAGACAGGCGATGGATTCTTGGCATCATTATATCAAGATAAATAACAGTGAGGATCATGGAGAGGGAAAAGGGGGTGAAAATAGCCTTGGCAGGTCCTCCCGATTCTAAGAAGGGGGGACTCTTGCCTCAAAACGGACTTAGATTATTTATTTATGACAGCAGGTAATTATAGGTAGGGTAACCTACTTCCACATGTCATTGATAGGCCTGCTGTATCAGGTAGTTCCTCGCAAAAAATGTGTCACATTTATGGCATTTGTAATAATCTGATCCAACATTAGCCTCGGTGAGTAAATTAGAAAACGTGATTGTGGCTGAGGGAGGTGAAGATGTCTTACCATTACAACTGAAGCACCAAGAATCATAAAAATCATGGTGGTTGTGATCATATGCATCAAAACTTCCAAACTGGCCGCCGTCCTGTAGCCCGGGTTTTTTTTTTTCTACCCGCGGCGGTGGAGACGCTCCGGCTGGGCTCTGGGCACTCTGTCCCGGCAGGAGCCGCTCATGGAGCCGCCGCGCCGCTCCTGGCTCTCCGTCCCTTCAAACTGCCCGGTCTCCCTCCGTCCCCTCCTACACACACACGCACACACACACACACACACACACACACACACACACACACACACACACACACACACACACACACGCACTCTCTCACACACACACAACACACAAGGCAAGCCGCTCTCTCAGCCCTCACTGCGCCCTCTCTCCATCCAAGTATCCCCCCCCCGGTCGGTCGGATGCGGCTGCCGCTCGCTCCAAGGAGGCAGTCCTCTCCTAATTACCGATGCAAAAGTGATCCGTTCTCCTAGGTGCGTTTCTATCTCTATCCCAGTTTAAAAAACCATAAAGAAAACATGTAAAGGGCTCCCTCGATATCCTCTACGGGGTGCCTTGGTATCTTCCTTCCCCCTTTCCAAGTTATTCCACACCGGGGCTACGCTTTAATACCGGCGAATCCTCTCCTCCATCGGCGAAAACGGTCGATTTCTCTCGCCTGGACGTTTCAGAGAGCTACATCAACTCCTCTCGCGGCCATCGCCCTCGTCTTTCTCGGAATGCTTGATAACATCGACATCAGGTCCAGATAGCTCCGGTCGGTAACTAGACCCACCCTGCGCCCCGAGTCCAGTCCGGATCCCGCAACGGCAGCTGCATCAACGCCCGGAGCCAGACACGCATGATTATCCCATCCTGGCTTCCAGCAGCTACACGAGCATCCACTCCCACCTCTCTTGTGCATGTGCACGTGCGTGTGCCTGTGCGTGCGCGTGCGCGAGAGAAAGGGAGAGAGAGAGAGAGAGAGAGAGAGAGAGAAAGCTAGTGGGCGGTATGAGAGGAGATAACTGCAAACTGCCTTTATGGCATCAGCCTATAGGCTCATTATTTATAGTGGATACCTGCAGATGCACTGGAGCTGGCTTCAAGAATGGCACTCTTCATGATGATTTAACCTCCTTTTTCCTCCAGAGGTTTAACCCCTTTTTACCCCTCAATACCACCACTTGGACACACACAAACACACACATGCACACACACAAACAAACCCCTTTGCTTTCTATTTCTCTTCCAGACATTGCAGCTCTCATTCTGCGCCATTCCTGATGTTTTTACTCCCACTACCCGGCATGTTTAATGTCCAAAGTGAGACTCTGATAAAAAAAAAAAAAAAAAAAGCATACCCATTTTTGGAATCAAACCTTCAAGAGCAGCAACAGGGGCGAAAATTCAGAAATCCTCAACTGGCATAATTTCCTTGCAAACCTTCTACACAGATATATGGTCATCAGGTCAAAGTGAAACACTGGCTGCAGAGATAATATGTCAACTATTAGACAAAGCTGACCAAGCTAAGCTATCAGTCCGGAATGTAGCACTGTATAAAAAGTACAATATCTTATGTGGATGTCTCAGGTTAAACTTTCAGATA
Organism: Sciaenops ocellatus; assembly: GCA_033000465.1. NCBI lineage: Eukaryota > Metazoa > Chordata > Actinopteri > Sciaenidae > Sciaenops > Sciaenops ocellatus. Next base: position 21,740,720 of record CP136883.1, read on the forward strand.
CTACAAACCCATTTTTATTCCCTGCTGCAGCTTCATTACTTACTCAAATGTTTGGTTTGAATCCTGTAAAATGTGAACCTGAGGATCAAATCTAGACCAAAAGTTCCAAAATGTGTCAAGTAACCCAACCAATCAGCCTCAGTGACAGAAATGTGAGAGGAATGTTTTTTGCAAAAATTCAGCACCACGGACAGCAACCATACAGCTGCCTACATGAAAACATGAAATATTGTAAAAACATTTTACATGCATGATGTACTGACTACTAAAATGGAAACACTGGGACAGAACACAACAAATAGTATTCTTTATAAAGTGCTGTTTGCTGGTACCCGACTTAAAAAACATCTGCTGTCATCACCCACAGGCACTCTGCTCGTGTTACTTCATTTTCGACCTCCCCCAGTGAAGAAGCACAGCCAAGCTGGGCAGCAGTGTAGCAGACTCTAATTAAAATCTACAGGAGGTAGAATGGGAGTAATGTAAACATTTAATAGTAAAAGGATTTGAAACCTGAATAATCACAATTATGAATGCAGCTACAGACTGAGAGTTGAATGAGAGTGGCCTGCATTTGTCAGCTATATAAGTGGCCAGCCACCCCGTGCACTAAAATTTAATAAAAACTGTAATATTTGGTGAACAATAATTGCTCGGAGGATATATTATTATTCCATTTTATCACAGCTGCAAACTTTATTGTATTGACTATTATAAAATGAGCAGTAGAGTTGTATGTTGTATGTTGTAGTTGGAATTGTAACTAGTATGAATGAAATTTCAGGTATCTTGTATTTCAGACATCTAAAATACAATTATAAGTTGTGAAAATTATATTTATAATAGGAATTCATGATATCTATAATTAAATTAAAGAGATCTGTAAACTACATGTGAAAATATTCATATTTTAACATGTCAAAATTGTGTTACAGATATCATAAATTAACATTTCAACATGTCAAAATGTCTTTTCCACTTGTGAAAACTAAGTGGCTACTTGTCAGCCCTGCTGATTAAATATTAAAAGGGCTTGTCAAAGTGAAGCTGACAAAGATTACAAGTTTCCCTAAAATAGGAGCTTCAGTCATCAATAAAACACTGTGAAATCAGTTGTAATGGACTTTATTTAACATAATGTACTATTTTCTTACAGCGTAATGATTTGATGTGCTCTGTTGGACTGACTCACATAGCCTACACACACACACACACACACACACACACACACACACGGACATACTGTACATGTACATAGATACAGTATAAATGATGTGTTGTCCACGCTTGGCTGACTGCACTTCTGTTCCACCCAGGTGACTGACGCTGATTGCTGCACATGAACAAATGCTCAGAGAGCCTTCAGGCCATTACATCTGTGCACACACGGTGTCATCACTCACTGAGGTCTATAGTGAACTACACACCAACTTATGTCTGCAGATGCATGTCCCATTTTTTTCAGTTAGTTTGGTACAAATGTATGTCCTTTCCCCTACTTTTAGGAAGTAGAATTGCATTACTGCTTCATTCTGTTTTCTGATGCAGTTTTATGACTTGAGGCGATGTTGTTTTTTTTTGTCTCAGTGTGTCTGCTGGTCTTTTTTACATTGCAAACATCCTGTTTATTGCTTCTTCTCAGCCCACTCCTCCCCCACATTATTTTCACCAACTGTGTGGAGTCATCAGAAGGAGTTGGTGGTGAGTAGATTTTAAGAGTTGAACAGAACAGAAGGTGGAGTGATTTTCAGAAGCAAAATTTCTTTCAACATTGTAACTCAGCCTCCTACTTTGTCCTGACTCACAGTCTGCAATATAAAATGACTCAGAGCCTTTTGATTTAACACAATTATCAGATAGATAGATAGATAGATAGATAGATAGATAGATAGATAGATAGATAGATAGATAGATAGATAGATAGATAGATAGATAGACTCTTTTTTATTATTATTATTTTAGCAATATTATCAAGTCGTGTGTATCACATTTGCTGTGGTGTAGTGGATACAGACGATTTGGTTTCATAGAATAACTCTGCTGCTATTTTCAGCTTCTTCCCGTTCTTTTTTTTTTTTTTTTTTTTTTTTTTTAAATCGCCTTTGCAGTTTGGCCCCGTCCCGCTTCCGTACGTTTTGACGTACACGTACATACGTATGCGGAACTTCAGTTGTAAACAAAAACGGACAATCACTACCTTCTTATGTGGCAGAAAAATTACGAAACGAAACATCGTTACAGCTTTTCTAACGCAACTTGTTGAAGGTAAACATCCGTCTATTGACTGCGTTACGGTGTCCAGTCGCTTAGCGCGTAGTGAGTGTCACGTACGGGTGGACATGATTTGTTATGTAACGTTATCCTGCTGCTAGCTAGTTAGCTAACACTAACCTGACGCCGATAACACTTTGTGCCTGTGTTAGCTCAAAAGTAACGTTATTCAGTGCGAGTTAATAACTAGTTAACGTCAGTGCTGCTCACTAGTTAGCCAGCTATATAACGGATCATGTCGAGTTTGTATTTAGCTTCAATACGATAAGTCAGTTTAACGCAGTTAACATTGTCTGAGCTTCGGTCATATCACATTATATCTTTATAAAACATCCCTAAAAGAAACCGCAACGAGACTTTTTTATTATATGTTTGATGTAGCCTTTAATTGTTAAACATTTATGCACTAATGTATCTGCTCGCTGTACTATTAAGCTATGCTGTTATTCAGACCATGTTTTCCTTTAAACACGTCGTAGAGAGAGGCATCAGCACTGTGAACCCTGTGTGAGCCCAGATTAAACCGAAACTAACTGTTTTTTTTATATATTATTTATATTAGGATCAAATATATAGCTTGTGGCTTTCAAATGACTATCCCTATGTGTCGTCTATCAAGCTCAGCATAAAAGTGTCAAATTTCCTGATGTAGTTTGGCATAATGTCTTCTACATCAGAGACACACTATAGTGGCATGTACTGGAAGACTGTCTGATATGACAACTGTGGCATATTATGATATTTTAAGAAAACAATATCTCTTTACATTATCTTAAAACCTGCCCCCCCCCCCCCAGGGTCCAGATGTGTGGCTGTGGTTGATGCAAGTGTCAGCTCATTGTTAAAAGGAGACATACTCTGGTGTTGTTGGCCAGCAGAAGCAATTGTAGCCAGCATGTCAAGGAAACAGACGCCGAAACCTGTACGGAGCAACAAGAAGAGCGAACTGGAGCGCAAGAGGGATGAGCGGGCAGCACGCCGGGCCATCGTGAAGGACCGCAAGAACCGGCCTCAGGATTGCGATGAAGGAGCGGAGTTTGTCAGCTTCTCCAATCAGCTCCAGGCATTGGGGCTCAGGCTGAGGGAAGTCCCTGGAGATGGGTAAGAGCCAGGAAAAGATAGTGGCTTCTGGCTGTGCTTTGTCTTTCTCTGTGTTGTCCTTTACCGTCAATGACACTGCAACACGACTCTTAAATTTTATTATATGCATAAAGCTTATTCTCAAAGTGGAGACAGCTGTCTTACCATGATTAACCAGGATGTCTTGAGAGAGGAACATGATGTCTTCAACCTCTGTGCATACCACAGTCAATAACAATGTACAGTATACTAAACTTAAAAGTATTTGTAGCTGTATGGATGCTGCTTATTATGTCAGCCATAATTTGACAATCTTCATCTTGAAAGAAGATTTATGTTCCCCAACTGACAACACCAGCAGTACTGAGCCATTTACGATAGGGAAAAAAAACAAACAAGGGAAGTGTCTTTATGTCTCTGGCTTATTGAAAATCAAGATGGGAATTTAATTGATTGACAATGCAGTCTTGCATCTATCAGTCATGTTTACTATCGGGCAGAAGTCTTGTGATTTGCAGGACTTAAGTCATTGTTTCTGGCCAACACCCAGAAACCTGCCAGCTGATGTCTACTCTAATGAATACATCAGTGGAAGATAAGTCTTTGATTTAAACATAACATAACCTTCATTCTGGCCTTGAAACTGAAACCGAGTCATTTAACTGTAGTCAGTCATGCGTAGACATAACATTCACTGTCTTTGTGTCTTGCAGGAACTGCCTGTTCAGAGCTCTTGGCGACCAGTTAGAGGGTCACTCTCGGGGTCACCTCCGGCTTCGACAGGAGACTGTCCAATATATGAAGTCCCATCGACAAGACTTTGAGCCCTTTGTCGAGGACGACGTGCCCTTCGCACAGCACTGTAAGAAAATGTCCCAGTGGGTGATGCTGAGTAAAGTGACAAACTAATAAAACATTGTGATCAGGGAGGAGACTTTTACTAATGACTCAGTCAACAATTGACAGTTCTGTTCATGGTACATCTATTGAAATGAGGCATTTTTGACCAGCAACTATGCAGTGACCCCTGGTGGTCATCAGCTCTGTTTGCAATGGAGCGACAGATGCTGTATTAGTGTTTCTCCAACCTGGGATTGGAGACCCTGAACAAACTACTTTTTTATACTTGTGAATTACTGTTTCATTTGACCTTTTCAGGCCTTTTACACTAAAAAACGTCAAAACAATGACTTAACAAATATGGAATAATGTGAAGACACTCTTGGCATTCTCTCGGTCAGCTAACCCTTATTGGCTGCTTTTCCTTCACTCTGTGGTCCAACTCATCCCAAATAATTTCAGTTAGGTTTAGGTCAGGTGATTGTGACATCATACCTCCTCATCCATGCTTCACGGTGGGAACCACACATGCGGATACCATCTGTTCACCTTTTCTGTCTCACAAAAACAGTGGAACAGTGGAATCAAAAATCTCAAATTTGGCCTCATTAGACCGATGATTTCCAGTGGTATCCATTCTTTGTGTTTCTCTGTCTAAGCAATTCTCTTCTTCTTGTTGGTGTCTGATAGGAAGGACCTTCTGGACCAAGAGACAAGAAGAGATGACAAATACAATCTTGTTTTACATATAAAGACACGGCCTTAATAGACATTTGGCAAACTCCACATCTGGAAAACCCTTTATGTTCCTGTGGACCTCCTTTATTATATATCTAACATCCTCAGTGGGGTCCCCTTCTGGAACTCATCAGTTACTCATCTGCAGGCCTCCTGAACAACATCAATACATCTATCTTGGGCCTCTGCCAAGATTTCTACCAGATGTATGAACGTCAAACTGATAAATGAAAACAAACATACCTTTACGCAGGACATAAAACTTTTGTCATATGCATCCTGACACAAATACATCGTAACAGTCTCGCTCAGTATTGTTTTCTTTGCAGCAATTCAACCATGAAGGTCTGATTCATGGAGTCTCCTCCTAACAGTTGACGTTAACATGTGTCTGCTACTTAAACTGAAGCAATTACATGGGCTCTAATCTGAAGTGCTGTTACATGGCCATTTCTGAGGCTGGTAACTGTCTTCCGGTCTTCCTTTCCTGGGGCAGTCCTCATGAGAGTCAGTTTCATCATAGTGTTTGATGGTTTTTGTGACTGCATTTGACACAAGTTCTAGAAGATTGACTGACCTTCATGTCTTCTTGCCATAATGTTGATTACTACACCTGTTTACACACGACTACATCTAGAAAGTACAAAAATAAATGTTGCGTGGTCGCAACTTGTGAGTATCTTTTGAGTAAGTGTTTTTGTTTCCTTCCACCCAGTGTCCAACCTCTCCCAGCCTGGTACTTTTGCCGGCAATGACGCCATCGTGGCTTTTGCTCGCAGTCAACAGGTGAAAGTGGTCATCCATCAGCTCAACACGCCACTGTGGGAGGTAGGGACAGAGGAAGACTTTCAGATGACATCACACGATCTAAGGTGCTATAATTATGTGGAATTTATCACGCTGTTTGGCGCAACACAGTTTTTCTATTCTCGTTGTAGATAAATGGTGCAGAGAAGCAGGTGTGCAGAGAGCTACACATTGCCTACCGCTATGGAGATCATTATGACAGTGTGAGGCGGACTGGAGACAACTCTGAGAGTCCCGCTCAGCTCCGCATAGAGGTATATAGTATGAAATGGGCAGTCAGTGGACCAGCATTAAGATTTCACCTTTAACATTTCACCTTTACTAATGTGTCTCTGATGTTTTCTCAATATTGCTGTTCCCAGAATCTGCAGAATTCACGAGGACAGCAACGTGAGTTCGGGGACGGTCAGCGGGACAGACAGAAAACCCCTTCCCCCACAGCCTCAGAGGAGGACAACGTGATCCTGAGCTCCATCAAGAATCGAGGAATCCAGGGTCAGAAGTTACACTTGACTCATTAGCTGCTTGAAAAATGAGGCTGTCAGGGCAATTGAGAACGACTCAGAGTCAACATCATTACAGACTTCATAACCATCAGGGATAGAAGCTTGTCTGTTCAGCTAAATTTTCCATTTATCCCATAAACCTGTTCTTGACATTAAAAGTGACGATCACATCGCACTGACGGACTCTATTCATGTGTTTATTTGTGTGTTTCCTGTCTCAGGTGATGAGGAGAACCTGCTTCAATTGAGTGCGGCAACCATCAATGCTGAATGGCTTGTTGGCTCCATGCTGGGCCAGTCCTGCCAGGGCCAGTGCATCTCAGGATCCTGCTCAGCCTGCAAAGCTGCAGCCACAGACTGCAGCGACCAGAAACAACCAGCAGAGGCCAGCAATGTACAAAAACCAAAGGTAGACCTGCTTATTACGCAGCCATTTTTAAAATTTTAGATTTCACTCACATAAATGTTTTCCTCACAGCCTTCATTTTATTGCATGTAGACAGACTAACTAAATCGATTCACAATGGAGGGAAACAAAAATACTTGAGGTTAGAACTCTCCTCTGTTTAAGTAAAACTAACACTTTTGTTTCCATCATTCCCAGGTATCTAACAAGCAGCGGAAAGAGCAGCAGAGGCAAGAGAAGAAGAAGCGCCAGGAGGAGAGGCATCGGCAGAAGTTTCTCCAGAGTAAAGGAAGTCAGGACCAGAACCAGAACCTGCCAGAGGCTGTTACTTTAGTACCAGCTCTCAACACCCTCAGTATATAGACTGGAGCATGGCCAAAATAACCTACTGCTACTCTAGCTACCGGCGGCTCACGCTGTCCACAAAGTTTTGCACATAATCAGATTTGATTCGGTCACAGTGGATGACTTTTCCTAAAGAGAACCCTATAGTTTCTTTGCAAACGGTATAACGGTGCCTGCAAACTCGAGTGCGTGTGATGTATGAAAGTTGTAGAAGACGAGTGAAAGAGCATGACATTCAGTGTTTTTGCTGGGTTTTGTTTTCATCCAATCTTTGGTCGGTGTTGGTGTATGTAGAAATTCCTCTGATCTGGTCTACCTACCACGCTACCTTGCCTCTTTCTATGCTGGACATCTGGCTTTTCATGAAAACCATGCAGATAATCTCGTGCAGTTGGGCTTTTCGATTCGCCACAGATTGAGTTGACGTGGATTCAGATCATTCGGTTTGTTCAATCTGACCAAAGAAGGAAGTTAAAGGAAGAGCGACAGATGAATGATTGTTATGCACACTGTGTAAGGAATGTGGCAATAAATAATAATAAATGATAATTTTCTGTTTTGGTGTGCACCAGATAATATATTACATCCAGGGTGTCATGTTTTGTGACTCATGTTTTTCAAATTAGAGATACATAAGTGAGTATAAAGTAAGTCATTGTAACGTGTTTAAAGATATTTAATTTTCTTTGGTATAAATAAATTCAATACAACAAACTGAACATTATTTTTAGCATAAGGCTGAGGTTTCACTACATACAAAAGGCACATTACTACCATGTTTCTTTTGTATGTATATACAGTAATATAACACCATCCCTCAATATGATACATGAGTTAAGTTGACAGTTATTAAAACAACACTGTATGCTAATACTCGTCAGGTGTTGCTGACATATTGTTTGCCTGGTATCAGTTAACATAATCCCAGATTTTACTGGCAGTTATTCTAATTTGAGCTATCTTGGACTCAAACTAAATATATGCCAAGATACATGAATGATAGAAGGCCTCACTATTGGGAATACTAGCATCATGTAGTGCTGGACTTCAGCAACAATACAATGTGTAATAGCTTGAGTGAGCTCCATGATACTGTCCGCTGACTCAGAGGCTGCCTAGTATATTTAGGAGTATAATGGCATATACTGTACATTCATGCTATAAACCGGCCTGTTGCATGGAAATGTAGACTGAGCTCCAGTGCAATAGGAATGAAAAATATTACTGGACAGATTATAATCATATCAAACAGTAATCCTTACTAAAAATGTGACGATTTAGTATAACATGATCTGGAAAAAGTCCACACCACACACTAAGAAATATAAGAAATGTTCTTTTTATTAAAACAGCATAAAAATTACATGAATGAAAGTCAAGGTAGGACTCACCTGACAAACTATGTACACTTTATTTTAAACACACCTGACAAACCTATACGCTGGCATAAATGACATTTTGGTGTGAGATTATGTCACTTTTGCTGAATAATGTTAAATGCATGGGATGAAAAAGAATCCAGCAAACAGACTCAGTAATATCCAAAACTAGGCTAACATTAGCCACTGGTCATACCAGACCACGTGTGGATGTAGCAACAAACCCATGAGTGTACTGACTTGAGCAAAAATGTGTCTTATTGCTTATGAATTCAACTCCATTTGTTTAAAGAGGAATGTGTTGCAGACTGTACATAGCCTTGCTGTAAACAAAGAGTTGCTTTATATTACACCAATGTTTTGGCAGTAGAGTAAGAGGTGTGAAGTCTGGTAGAAAGGTGTGTTGTCACTGAGGTTTCTGGGTAACTCATTCTGAATGTTCAAGTTATTTGATGATGCAGTTGAACATAAGCGGTTTTCACATTGCCTCGTCATGTTGCTTCTGAGTCCAGTCAAACAAGATGAAATCTGTCTGATCGAGGGATCATTAGTTTGTAGATCAGTGCTGTGAGGCTGACAGCTGCTGCTCTAGAAGTCCTGTCGGATGTTCTCCTTGTTCTCATCCCCCTGCTGTTGTCTGAGCTGAGTTATTTCGTTCTCCAGCTGGATGATGGCCCGCTCGATCTCATAGTTCTTACTGACTAGAGACACCCAGCTGATGAAAGATGAATACAGTTGTTACGACAGAGGAAAAAAACCCTAAGTATTTCCTTTGTACGGTGATCTAACCATATAAAATCTTCAACCAACATACTTTGACTCCTGCTCTCGCAGTTTGGCTCCTCCCGCCAGCTGATCGTTCTTACGCTGCCAGTTTAAATCTTGAATTTGCTTCCTGCATACCAAAAAAACAACATTAGTGAACACGTGAAAACTGCTTTGATAACTCTTTTACAATACGAAAGTTCCAGCGATCAGTCACCTGAATTTCTGAAGTTCTTTTTGAGCCATCTCAATCATGAAGGCCAAGTTACTGAAAGAGGAAGACAACAAAAAAAACAACACCACATTAACGGTCTGTCTTCTGATCGAATTATACAGCGAGTAACTGTGAGAGATGAGCGTCTGTCACATACTCATTGTAGACTTTCCATGCGTTGGTTCCATACTGCGACATGACCTCCAGGTTCTCAATGCGGACTGCCTGGTGCTCTAGCTGGGCCATCGAGTTGTTCACGCACTCCTGCCACGCTGTGATGTCATTCTTCTGTCCTGATGAGGGCGCTGGCAGCTCATATCTCCACAGGGACAAAAAAAAAAAAAAAAGTCATGATTGTTTCATCCTAGTGTTTTTGTATTGATCATAAATGATTCTTCTCTACTATGTCACACATGCCAAATATTATCACTTTTATCACTGGGGTTTGTCTTCTCATATGGGAATATTTTTCTTAGTCTGCTATGATAGTAAACTGAATCTTTTTGAGATTTGGACTGTTGGTTGGACAAAAAGCATTTGAAGATGTCACCATGGGGACTCCATGGGATTTTTGTGATTTGCTAAAATTCCATTAACCTATAAATGACAAATTAATAAAAAATAATGGGTACATTATTGCAGCTTGGATTTAGTTAGTGTCTATGAGTCATGTTATGTCATGTTACAGGACTACTGGTTTACCACACCCTGCTATTTGCTTAGCGGCAGCACAAATATTTACAGGTGTATTTTGTAACTTCTTGGCCTGTTGCCAGAAACTGATCGTTGATTCAATACAGGATTAATTTCACTTTTCAACCAGTGGTTTTGACTTCAGGAGAATCCTAAAATCAATAAAGTCAAATACTTTAAAATATACTCAGTCCCCACTCAGTCATCTATTATAATTCTATGCATGTGTAACTCTTTCTCTGAGGTAAATAAGGAAAAAGCACAACTTTTGGCTACACTATGAACAGTTCTACATATCAACATAGGCTCCTGCATTGTGTAGGATTTACCTCTTCATGCTCAGGAGTTCCATGGGCTGGCGTGCCGCCAACCGCTCAAATTCGTTCCTCATGATTTCTGTCTAAAGGGTGACAAGAAATAAGAAATTCTGTTATTTCTGTCACACTGGCTGAAGCAGTGAAGGTTTCAGAAGTCTGAGGAGTTTGTCACCTCAAAAGTAGAGAAGTCAGGTGTGGGCAAGTAGCTCAGGTAGTTCTTGGTGGGTCTGTATCTTCTGGTCTCCTCCTCCACCAACGCTGCAGCCTAGAAGACAAAAGCACAAAAAAAAAAAGAAAAGAAAAGAAATATGATAAAAGAGCAAACGTTCATGGCACCCCAGTAGCTCACCTGGTAGGGTGTGCCTCCCATGTATCAAGGCTGAGTCTTTACCGCAGCAGTCCAGGTTCAATTCTAACCTGTGGCCCTTTGCTGCATGTCAACCTGTTTCTTTCCTGTCAATCTACATCTGCTGCTATCGAATAAAGGTGGAAAAAAAATGTACAAAAACAGGCCAAACTAAATGTTTTACTACCCATTTAGTCTGTAGTGCCCTAATGTGTTACTGTTATAATGTGTACATTAATGGGTCTCATAATTACGAGCAGTTGTTGCCACTGTTATCATTTCCTATTGAGAAGTCCGGCTCATTGCAATACTAATACTAACTCACCAATAATTAAACTGCATTTCCTCTTTTCATTTTATTAACAGCTGTAGGCGTTTGAATGTTTTCTGACAGGGCTGCCCAAGCTGTTTCCATAGCAACAGCAACAAAAGTCAAAGAAACAGAGGCAAAACTGTCATTCCTGCATAACTGACGTGAACTTGGCAGACACTTTTGTGCAAAGCCACTTAAAAGTGGATTCAAACCACACGCACAGGTGCAAAGCACAGATCTCGTCATAGGATACAAAAGTCGTTACTACTCTCTGATGAATGTGGTGCATTATTAACGTTACGGATTACATCCACGCTTCATGTGCTGTGACAAGTAACAAGGTGTGCTGTGGAAAAGATTGTTCTCAAGCTGTGTGAGGACTTAAGGAAGCGTATTGCTGCCCAGTATCGCGTTACCAATGATACTAATGAAGGTTCCATTCCATTTAGTACAGCAGAGCTTTAATGCATGCACCACAGCAACACTCTGACTCTGTTTGACCTGAATGGAACTGAACCGTAATTAGTATAATTGTTAACACCTGTGTTTACACTACTATTTCATGTCAAAATGGCTGCTATTTATATTCTTATAAATGATCACGTTATAAGACGCTCGGATCCGTCAAACCTCCACAGTCAGCCTGAAATGTCTCCGAAACTGAGACTATCCAGGTGGATTCATGGACTAAACTCTGATGCTCTACCTGTGTTCTGGCTTTGTTTATTTCATGTACCCACCTTCTATGTCTAGTCTAGTCTGACTAGCAATTTACACCGCAAAATAGTGACACGAAGAAGTTTAATTTGATTTGTACCCGATGTTTTGAGAGAGAGGGAGAGAGTTGACATTATAATGTGACACCTATCAGGTTAAAACGTTATGGAAAGCCAGCTAGTTCAAATATACGTGACTTTCAACGTGTTGTTTATGCGTTGTTACAGCGTTGTTAATGCGTAAACATGCTAAGGATCCTCTTATTTCTTTGTCCTTTTCTTTCCTTTTGTTGTGTTGACTATATAAATAAAACATTTGGATTGTAACTTTATGACTTAATTATTTTTTGTCAAGATAAAACTGCCTCCTTTTGCTCCGCTGCTGTTAATTATGATAACAATCACACTGGTGGACATTCAGGCACCATTCATCACACTTCATATCATCAGTATTCTATCATTAAAAACATTAACAGCTGCGTGAATACGTTACAAAAGTGGTACTCACTCCTTGCTGGTTTAGGATATAAATCATTATAATGAATATATGTCTTTAGAAAACAACATTTTCATGTTTGTTTGTTTTTTGTGCATTTTAATGGTGTGGCAGCAACACGCTTCTGAGAGGACTGGCTCCTAAACAGAACCAGTTGTATCTTATTTGGGTTAATAACACAATGTACCAGGGCAAGGCTGGATAACCAACCAGGCAAAGTGGCCCTCAGGAGCCAGAACACAGGCTCTGTGTCAAATCTAGTTTGAAAACCTTAATTATGTTAGTTTTCAATGTGTGATATAGTGTAAATTGACTGACGCAGAATATTCAGAGTGACTTTCCAAGTGGAAAATAATACATTTAGCCAACAAGCCATTCCTGATATTTAACACATTGAAAATTAACTTATTTATTAATTATTCTATTTATTTATTTAAATTTCCTGGCGGCAATTGGCTTCCACAGACAGACTGCAGCCAGGCTAAACATGCCTGTTAGCTACGCTCCTGTTCCCAGGAAGTTATGAGCTGAACTGAATCACTGACGTTACCTAGCATTGACTAAATAATTCACTAAACACACTGAACACGCTAAATGTTAATACAAATAACAAACCCTGTAGTTTCTAATTGCCAAATGTTCCCTTAAAATCTCACTAAAGTTTTATTGTGCCTTAACCACCGTGAGGTTGAGCATGGTCAGCTAACACGCTGCAGTTAGCATTTTACCAAACGAGGTGTACTCACCGCTTCTCTGACACCTGCTGCATCGTAACCTTGGTCAAAATATGGCAAAGCATCGACGAACACTTCACCTGCTACTGAAGCCGTTCCGGCCATTGTTAATCAAACTATATTGTGGACTTTAGGTGTGAAATTTGTCTCTCTGCTAAGAAAAGAACCCCTCTCGGCTAACTAAAAGCAAGGGTTTCCGGTTTTGTCCTTCAAAATAAAACCCTACCACGACCAGGAGATTTTGTTGGTGACATCTAGTGGAGGGGGATATAACTGCTGCTTCATGAAGCCATAGTTAAAATATCCAGATAGAAATGCAAAGGCTTCTGCTTTGCATTGGTTTGCATTTTTCTCATAGACATAGACTAACCACATGTTATTCAACAGCCCAAATACCCCACACTTTATATCTGTCACACCACACCTTATACTGCATGTTTTGCTTAGATTCTGTAGTTTTTTATTATCTTATCATCACCCTGTCAATTCTTTAGAAATAGGTGTGACTTTTAAACACAAATGCACCATTTGACATTGTCACAATTGCAGTTTCATTGTCCTTGCACAATGACAAAGTTCTTTTATCCTGAATTATCAACAGCATTTTATATAGGACCTTCAACATGTTTTTTCTGTTTCAGCTGGACTACTCTGTTGCATCTCTTCAGTGTTGTGCTCGGAGGTCGGGTACAGTACCTGTGGAGTGGCAGACTGGAATGATGGTTCCTGTGTTTTTTAAAAAAGGCTTAGGAGAGATCAGGGCTCAGCAATGCACCAATATACCAAAGAAAATTCCTTATGAGAAATTCTACTTGGAAATAAACCCCAATTCTGGTTCTGATTCAACAAGTCAGCTTTCATATGTCAATTAATGTTGTCCTGATTGGCTGCATTACTTTTTTCACTCTTAGATGGTCTCTTGAAGTGATATGATCTGTTTGACTTTTATCTCTTTTTCTGCTACTAATGCCATCACAACTGAATAAACATCTAACTTTTTAGCTCAAACTTTAGCTGTTTTAGCTGATGTGCAGACATATTCAGTTTATTCATACATTTTAGATGTTTAAACTGACTTGTTTGTTTTTATTTCAAATGACATTTAAATACAGTACATAAGCATGTGGTAACTTAATAGAGGGTGTTGACAAAAATTAAATCCAGATTGCAGGCAGCAGTGCTATTTACATGCACAACCACAATTTTAAATGTGGCATGACCATAGTTTATACAGTCTTGTCAAAGCAGGTTGTACAAGGTTTATAATGCAAATATATGAAGTCTGAAACAATATACAACATACACAATAATAATATTATATAAGTACATTACTACACTGCACAGCATAGCCAACTATAATGAAAGCAAAAATCATGAAATAAAAAAGTATCTATGATCAGGTGAGACATAGTTAAATAGACAGATAGATGGATACCAATAGTTAGATAGACCTTTAGATAGATTCCATTATCATAACACATTATCAATACAGTGACACAGTGAATATTTACTTTGCTATCAGTGTTTAATCTGAACTGCGGATAAATTATCAAACATGATTTAATGCAGTTAATACATATTGTTTGTGTAGATACGTGGTGTTTAATCCTAGGTGGCGCATTTTCATTGAAGGAAAATAAATAAACAAGCAAACAAGCAAATAAACAAAGTCTGGTCTTGGTCGACGTCACCATGAACGTCACGACGTAATCATACGTCCTCTGGTTCGAGAAGTTACGCAGGACGTGCAGCAGTTCAAAGAGGAAGGAAGATGGCGGATAACAAAGGCGAGGAGGATATGGAACCGTCTGCTAATTCGGACTCACTACCTTCAGCGCCAGATAACGAGCCACCGCAGACAAACGTCGACAATGCGGTAATAGTTATTGAGGCGAATACAAAGGGCAGTGAAGAAACGGAGACAAATGATAACGGTACCGAGGCACCTACACCCACCAGCGACGGAGTGGACGTTAGCAGCAGTGGCGGGTCTGCTGGTGCGGGAGGGGAAGCCAATGGTCGCGCTAGCAACACCGTCAGCCCTGCTGGTTCTAGCAGCGCCAGTGCAGAGCCAACGACAGCTGAAACCTTGGCCGCCGTAGATGCTCCTGTTGGCGGACTCACCTCTGAAATGTCACCGCCTCCTACGGCTCCAGCGGCCACACCGGTATCCGCTCCTATTAATTTACTGGATACGTGCGCAGTGTGTAAACAAAGTCTACAGAGCCGAGACTGTGAACCAAAACTTCTGCCTTGTCTGCACTCGTTTTGCCTAAAATGTATCCCGCAACCAGAGCGACAGATAAGCGTACAGGTGCCTGGACCGCACGGACAAACTGACACACACATAGGTGAGTTTTTCATGAGTAAGTCGCTAACGTTAGGTCTACCTGTGAAGTCATTTGCTCTGTCACCTGACATTAGCTAAGATGAAGTACTGTCTGTTAGACGGCTGGCCTGTAAGGCAGACTTGTTTGTTTGGTCGGTATTTGAATTGAATTAGACTAAGAGACGGCGATGGGGTTGATCTGAGACTCTACACCTAAACCCAGAGCTGTTTACCGGCCAGGGAGTTTAATTTCAGACTATTGCTTTGCACAGAAGAAGGTGGTCTGTCTGTCTGTGGTTAAACACACTCCCATCTTGCTCGGGAACCTATCATTGGTCAGACCGTTCATCACCTCTCCCACCATAACAGATATATACAGGCGGCAGTGACTGACATTAACCAAAACGGCCAGTTGAGATTTAAATGAGGGAAAGGACTGTTAGGCAACCATACATATACATAATGATGTGTGCAACATGCTTCACGTTATGTTTTATCACAGCTGCCATAGTCATGAGCAAGGCAATATTAATTTGACAGATTTCCGATGGCAGTCTCTCTGGTCAAAGCTATATGTTTCATGAAGATGAATGGATGCTGATCAAACAGTGTTGGCTTTAGTCAAACTGATAATGCGCCACTCCATGTTCAGTAACAGGACTATAAAACAATTGATAAATACTCAATGTACAAAAGTGTACTGGGTTTCTTAAACGTAGACATATAAACACATGTTAAACATATTAAAATATGACATATGGCATAATATTGTACTCTTATCTCTGCTGTCATAATCATGATGTCGAAATGTTGAGATTGTGAGATTCTTTCTTGTAAGTATGTGCTTTAAATTTCCGCATTATATTTTACAACCTAGTTAAGTTCTAACTATGGGATGTGAAAGTCATTATTATTATTATTGTTATTATTATGAGATAAGGGCTCCAATCGATTTTTATTTTTTGTGAATGCAATTCTACTTTTTTCTATTGATATTTGTGTCATAACGTAAAGGTTGTGAGACATTTCTTGGTAAATTTTCATAATGGTGAGTCAATATAATTTGTTATGTTGTGTAAGCGCACACACATACAAACCTCTCTGCTTTCCGCACTGCTCTTCAAAAGATTCACAGATCACCCTGTTTGCCAAGCTGACTCCACATTGTTATGTTTTTAGACATATTGCTTGTCAAATACCTGGAAAAGTCAGAGTCAACAACAGTTCAGTTCAGCTGGTGTGCCAAAAAGCTTCATTCAGAGAGCGAGCAGACAATGCAGACCTGTGGCTTTTGCCTGGGTTTTCACAGACCAGGTAAAAAAGGTGTACTCACCCCTTAAGATTAGATTTATATGTTGTGTCTCTCATTTTGGACTGTTCAATCAATACTTATCCTCATAAAGCCTCCGTCTTGAAGATAGACTTTAGCAAATTAAACCTCAGCATTTGCTGCCATCAGTTGACATTTCGTAGAGCAACTCTGCTGATGCTAGCGGATGTCTAGACTCACCACAGCATCCATGTAAAACTGAGCTCAGCACTGGCAGTCTACACAAAATAAGTGTCGTATTTCAAGTTCAATGAAGGGACTCTTACAAGAGTCTCATGGTAACACCTCATATTACTCAGTTTTTATCTGCGTGTTTGGAGTTTAACTTCCATACAGTACCTGTCATCCAGCTTGATATAATTGTATTAGCCTTAGTCTCGGTAGAGAATTTTAATATCACATGGTCTAAACGCTGTTCAGGAATTACATTAGTATTGGTTTAAGGAGAGATTCAGTATCACATGGTCTAAATTGTATTTACAGAAATGCCTGTCACCACAAAGGATTGCTTTGGGGGAAAACTGGAATATAATCTGTTTTTTAGGGGGGTTTCTGTTTACCGTAAAAAGATGATGGGGTTGATATGATCTGACTCAGCCGTACAGTTTGAAATCGACATAGTAAAACAGTTGCTGTGGGACTCGCTGACTCAAACACTTCTTCTCAGCTAACATAATGGTGAACAACACAGCGTCTTTCCACACTGCTCTTCCAAGTTTGTAAAGGCCAAAACATCTGAGGAAATGAGTAATTCAACACTTCCACCATAGCAGTTAAATTCCACAAAAAAGTTTATTAGTAACTAGATTTGTAGCATTGATTAGCTTGGCTTCACATAAAGGATTACAAAGTATGTTGTTCCTACCCGCTCACTTAGCTCCCAACACTTAGCCAGGCTACTGATTCATAGTATTTAACCCTGTGCTTAACCTGGTTAGAGGAAAGCTGGCCAATGATAAGTGATCGGAATTATGTTAAGTGCCAAAGCTTTTACATGATAGATAATCAGTTAAAATGCTTTTAATTTATTTGTTAAGTTGTGCACATAAAATGAGGAAATGTAAAAGTCAGGTGAGCATGCTGAGTTCAGAAACAGCTTCACCGTTTCCAACATGTACCGACTAATTCATTACTGAATTCATCCTCACCTTCTACTTCCCCCTTTTGTCATGTCGGCTGTGCAAGCTCGTAGCAGGTTGTTGATGTCACATGTTGTTTTTGTTGCGTATGACTGATGTCTAGGAGTACCTTCCATACTTCTGAAGAATGCTTTTTCTGATGTATCACCCTTATCCTGTATGCTGTTTCATATTATAATCAAAATAAATTTCAGCGGGGTTCATTAAAGCCAAATCTCCTAAACTAATTTGTGGCTTCCAAATTGTTGCTATTAGCTGAAAGTGAACAAACACCAAGCAGCGTTAAGATGTGATGATATCTGTCACTTCTACCAGATAGATGACGTCCCCTGAAATGTCTCCTCCTCCCTGTATTTCAGTGACACTTGGTATTATCTTGATCCCAGTTAGAGATGGTGTGGCAGTCCACTCTGGTCTATCAGTTTTAGTCTAGTGCTAATAGTCCTTAACAACTAGATTAGTATTTGGATGAAGCAATAGCTATATGTGGCCAAACCATCTGGTTATTGGGGTGAAAATGTGACGATAGTCTTGTTTTCTCTCCAGCACAGGGTGTACTTTTGATGAATGTAGGGACAAACAAACCCCAATCCTGTTTAGAATGAGGTTTGTGTGTGTTGATTTGATTTTTGTAGGGTGTTGGGGGTGGAGGTGGGGGTACAGATGTGTAGCTGAACATGGTCTACTTCAGTTCAAAGTGACAGCTGTGTGGTGCATTTGTTTTGGTGTGTGTGTGTGTGTGTGTGTGTGTGTGTATGCGTGTGTGTATTTAGGGGTAGTGTGGGTTCCTCAACGCAATCCCAGTCCAGCTGCTCTCACCCATGCAGCTGGAGCTTACACAAACCGGCTGTGTGCTGCTCAAGCCAGTGTAGTCCGGCTCAAACCGGCTTACACTGGTTTTTACCTCAGCTGGAGGAGTGACATATTATTATGCTGACTCAATTTAAACCATTTATTTATGTGAAGTTTAATCTTGTGCATAATATTAGACTCTCAAAAATAAGTGACAAAGTTAATGCGCTGAACTAATTATTTGTTGGGGTGTATGATTATAGCAGTAATTGAACTAATTCCATTAACAAAGCCAACCGAAGTGATTAAGTAAAACAGTCCTCGTTGTTTGGCCATGTGATTCAATATTCTAATAAAACTGCCAAGGATGACGAGATTGAATCTTCTGGAGACAATCGCTAAATCAATTAGCCCCCATGAATAGGCAGCGGGTCTCCCACGGTGCCAAGAATTTTTAATAACAACAGGAATTTACCTAAAGGAAATTATGGAAATAAGCAGAAAGTCTGCTGAAGGCCTCCTAATAATCCTCTTTTGTATGAAGCAGCACTATTCTTAGCCCAGAGTTAAGGGGAAGTCAGGTAACATCCCACATATGGACCTGTCCTTGTTGGTGACTGCTTGGTTTGGGTCGTTTCCATTTCTTTCTTCAAAGATCAGTCATCAATGAAATGTCACCAAGCCTCAGATTTGTAGCCCAGTGTTTGATCCTCACTGGGCTCATTTTCTGTCTCTTCTTTGTTTTTAGTAAATGTTATGCGCTGTACGGTGTGCCACCAGGACTACAAACAGAGCGACATTATTGACAACTACTTTGTCAAGGATACCACAGAAGCCACGAGCACATCTGATGAAAAGGCTGCACAGGTATGCCAAAACAGTCGGCCTCGTAGCCATAATATTTTGTACATACTACAAGTGTTTCCACATCAGTGCTTTGCCATGTAGGCTTTCCTCTGCTGTTTGGAGGGGTGTCTGCATCACCTTGGAAAAAAAGAATATATTAAAATAAGAATGAGATCACGCACTTATCATCCTGTAATCCTCAAACACTTCTACCTTTGTATTGATGATTTCAAGCCAGCTGGATAGGTAAACATGCATTACAGGAACAGGCTTTCTTTTGTTGCCTGATGACACATGAATTACATATCACACAGGCACATACAATACCTAGCTTGTTTTAAAACAGATGTCACTCATCATACAGTTTATTTAATAAAATATTGCTGTCAGAATTTATTTAGCTTGACACTAAACGGGTAGTTTAGCCCATTAATAAACCATAATGGGTTTATAGACACAACTGTCATTGAACTAGTTCTGTTACTAAGTTAGCACTTTGACATCAGACATTAAAGCAAGTGTTGTAAAATACTGCATCAACGTCGAGGCCACATCACTTGATGCGATGAGCTTATCATTCATCACCAGGACTGTTCTATGTCGAGTTCTTTTATTGGTGTTATCTATCTCAAGGTGTGCACAAGTTGTGAAGACAACGCAGGAACCATCGGCTTTTGTGTGGAGTGCGGAGAATGGCTGTGTAAGACTTGCGTGGAGGCCCACCAGAGGGTCAAAATCACCAAGGACCACAAGATTCACACAAAGGAGGATGCTGACGCCGCCTCCGGTAAGATGGCTGACCCTCAAGGTGAAGGACAGACCTTTTTTTTTTTTTTTTCTTTTTTTTTCACTGAAGCTAAAACAGCAAAAGCCTCAACAAGACAAACCCTAGTTGAAGCACAGTGAATGTGGTGCTGCTGATAGGCTGTTGCCATGGTAACAGTGCTGCAGAGTCTGGTTGCTCAGATGGTACCTCTAGCTGGGGGACCATACATCCTGAAGCTCTGACCAGACATCACTACTGTGGGTTAGACAAAACTTTTCTTTTTTTGGTGCTGTCTATTTTTGTCGATCCTTTTGTTCCATCTTTGTTTTCGCGCTTTCTATGAAAAATTTCCCCCCATATTTGTTTCTCTCTTTCCAGTTAAGCATCAGCTGTGCTTTTTCCCCCCTGTGTGTCTATAGAGTCTGTTGGTACACCCGGACAGAGGCCTGTTTTCTGTCCCGTCCACAAGCAGGAGCCACTGAAGCTTTTCTGTGAGACCTGTGACACATTGACCTGTAGGGACTGCCAGCTGCTTGAGCACAAGGAGCACAGGTATCACAGCATCTAACAAATCTCAAACATCTGTTTTATTACTACTGGTTGTCTTGTCCATCAGATACTTTAACTGTTAATGTTCTTTATTCAAAATAGTGTATTGGTTATAAACCGGTTTGGCATGTTTTAGGCTATTGACTGCCGTTTGCATAGGCTTAACATCCCTGCTGGCGATTTCCCAAAGCACACTCTAAGATTTTTGATTTATTTCATACCCTGCAGGCAGCCGTAGGTTTCAGCTCATTTCTGTACATTATGAAAATCAGTTGCAAAGACCTGAAACATGCCTGAGATAGGTATGTCTGAGATAGGTTGAGACCTGTCAGGTCTCAAGATGTATTGGTGATAAACAAACAGTCTCATTAGTTACCTCCTTGGTAGAGTAATACAAGGGTGACAGTGGCCTACCAATGTAGTCCTGAATTGTTTTTCAACTCCCGTTTATTTGTAAAGCTCATCGTCACCTGCAATGTCTCAGTAGGCATTACAAAACCGTGCAGATGAACCTTTACCACACGAGGGAAAAAATAGTGACAAACCTCAGGAAAAGAACGCAGGCAGTTGAAATTATATTTTGAATACTACATAATATCTTCAGCGTAAGGTTGTTTTCCCACAAACCATTGCTTGATAATATCAGTAGTTTGAAATCTTTGTGGCTTGAGGAAGTTGAGCCAGATTCAGCTTTTGGAGAAATGCAACTTGATATCAAGCTGTGTTGGCCAACCAATGATCAGGCTGGTCAAACTCCTCCACAGTCAGCCTGAAATGTCTCTGAAACTGAGGTTATTCAGGTGGATTCATGGACTTAACAGGTACACTGTCCATGTGCCCAGCTTCTGCATACTATGCTGGAAAATAGTGATGGCAAGAATTTTCCTTTAGTTTGTGTCCGATCGTTTGAGAGAGATTGAGACAGAGAAAGAACTGGTTGAACAACATAGACAGTGAATGAGAGACGGGGAGAGGCAGAGAGGATATTGAGAGAGCCTGTGAATTCAGAGAAATAGAAAATTATACTTCATGGCCCATTGGTTTTCGTTTGTGAAATTTCAATGACATTTCTTTCTCACAAACCTAATTTATTTTTTTTCTATTCAATTTCTTGCTTTTATTTAACACAGTTAGTATAATGAACATTAAGTTTATTGAAACGTCTTGTGACTATAAGAGTGTTACTTATCTCTCAGGTACCAGTTCCTGGAGGAGGCTTTCCAGAACCAAAAAGGCATCATTGAGTCCAGCGTGGCCAAACTACAGGAGAAGAAAAACTATGTCCATTACTCTGTGTCTCAGGTGCAAAGCAGGTGAGAGTTTTTCACCACCAGCTTCCTCTCAAGTGCTGCCCACTGACAGTAACTGCAACACCTGACATACAGTCAGAATGTGTATTGGTGTCTACTCTTTCGATATTGAAGTGTTTTACTGTCTTTTTTTCCCCCCATCCAGGTTAAAAGAGCTGAATGAGACACACAGGAAGGTGGAGCATGAGATTAAAATCGCAGTATTTACTCTTATCAATGAGATCAACAAGAAGGGCAAGTCCTTGCTGCAGCAGCTGGAGGTAAGAGAATATTAATGAAAATCATTCTGGCTACAAGCTTCCTAAGGTGCTGCAAAATCAATTGGAGAAGATCATTAGTGCTTTAGTTTAGTTTCTTTAGTTATTGGACTTTAAACATGCAAGTTCAGCCTGTGTGTTGACACACTATCACTAAACTGTACAAATTGTACTGAAATGACACCGAATTTTTCTTTTGTGTAGCTTGTGTGTCTGGACTCTGCTCATGCAAATATTAAACAACACACTTTACATATTGTGTCAACCCTTTCATTTATTATAGATGAAAATATCTTTATTATGATGCATTCTGTTTACTAAATATTTTATCATACGCTATGAATTACACATCATCTTCATTAGTGTCATCTTTTCATGCCTTCTGCTTTATCACAGCTTTGTTGTGATTTGTTTCACCCCGCATATCTTTACTCTTCATCATTCAATCTAGGCTATTACGCTCTATACTGTTATACTTGATTACTTCCCCATTTGCTTTGCTCCTATTTATTTAATTGTTTGTCTGTCTGAATTCTTTTACGGAGTGCAGCAATAACCCAAGCTCCCCACAGGGACCATTACATTTTAATCTAATCATCTAATCCATCTCTACGCATATGCTAACATTTTTGTAATAGCTTAGAAACCAATTTGGTGTGGTCAAGACTCATTTATTTATCTAGGATGTTCAGGCGCTCCCAGTAGCAGTCCCCTAACCACAATAATCTCCCTTTTCCATCTAGAGTGTGACCAAAGAGCGCAGTATGAGGCTTGTGGCTCAGCACAAGGATACCACCCAGCTGGCCCAACAGATCCACCATGTGCTCAACTTCTGCCACTGGGCCATCACTACTGGCAGCAGCACAGCGCTGCTCTACAGCAAGAGGCTGGTATGTTTCTCATGAGCTCCAGATGTTCAGCATTTTGACGGGCTAAAGCCGACAGTGTGCACAGAAAAAAATGTCACAGACAACAGGGCTGGTTTGCCATCAGGCTTTGGTCGGATACCATATTATTAAGTATTACCAGTTTTAGTGTTAAATTCTTATTTCGAGGGAACATTTGAGTTTTGTCTGTTTCCGACATAAGCTGTGACCTCGTCACATCATCAGGTGTGAGCCGCAATAAACTCAGATGCAGGGTTGTAGTTAGCATATTGGTATTTTTCTGCCCTGGAAGTCTGTAATGTTCTGAGACTGCTGCTGAATACATTTTGTTTGTGGTATACTACTGGACCAGCCTTTCTAGATCTGTTGGTGAACTTGCAGATCCAGCTTTTTTCCCCAAAATTATGTGGATGGGAATTTTTTTGTTGTTGGCTCAAACAAGGGAAGCTTCTGCCACGTGGATCCTGACTGCTTACCACAAGACCGTCAGCAAATTAGATAATTGAGATAACTTTATTGTGGGATTGTGGGGTAATGCTCCCAAAGGGCACGTTGACAAATGAGCTGTTTGTTACTCTGATATACCCAGGCTTATTCTGTGTGTGTGTGTGTGTGTGTGTGTGTGTGTGTGTGTGTGTGTGTGTGTGTGTGTGTGTGTGTGTGTGTGTGTGTGTGTGTCTGTGTGTGTCTGTGTGTGTGTGTCTGTGTGTGTGTGTCTGTGTGTGTGTACACACACATAGATCCTGTTCCAGGTTCGCCAGCTGTTCAAGGCTAGAATGGAGCCAGCACCCCAGGCCAATGGAGTTGTGCGCTTCTTCTGTGATCCCACCTTCTGGGCCAAAAATGTGGTGAATCTTGGTGAGAGAGATCTATTTTCATATTCCTCTCTCTCTTAAATATTGATTTTGAGTTTCTTATTGATTTATTCTAATCAAGCCTAAGACTGAGCACAGTCTTTGTTTGCCAACAAGTCCAGATTGAGTCTTGCCTTACTGTATAATGGCCATAAACACTGTGAAATTAAATAAGTGAGGAATTGATTAATGGTTGGCTGCATATGTAAAATAAAGGACTATTTCACATCTGTTTAGAGCACTTCTATCAGTTATGCTTACTGTCATCTGTCCTTCTTACCCTAGGTAATTTAGTAATTGAGAAACCACCTCCACCTGCGCAACCGCCCAATGTGATGGTAGGAGGACCACCCATTTCAACAGGGCCACAAGGCCACCCAGGCAAACACCCAGGACAGATCAATCTGGCCCAGCTCCGACTGCAGCACATGCAGCAGGCGGCCTACGCACAGCAGAAGCAGCAGCACCAGCAGCAGCAGCAGCACCAACAGCAGATCCAGCAACAGATGCGCATTGCCTCCCAAATGTCCCAGCAGCACCCGAGACAGGCCGGACCACCCATGGTTCAGCAGCAGGTACGGAAAACATTCACCAGTCGAGGTACAACTGTGGAACAGAAAGGAAATCTGTGCACCAGACTATCATCATTATTATCATTAGAATTATTATTGGATGAGCATGATTTATTGGTTTGTTGTTTTCCTTGTTTTTTTTGTTCATCATCATATTTGGAGATTTTCTCCAGACCTCTGACAGCTTTACCAGATGGCAGTCTGTCTATACAGGATTAGGATTATTTATATGCCTGAAAGGATTTCATGACAAAGATTTAAGACTTAATCCAAGATGATCACAGAGCGTTCACTTAAATATCAAAGGTAGATCATGTATATCCCTGGTATTATTATTATTATTATTATTATTATTATTATTAATATTATTATTATTATTTAATGAGCAGTGTTTTGCATTGCTTAGGTCATTAACTACAAATGCCTTGCTTAACATGGCCAATTATTTTCCATTTTTTAGATTAGATTGACTCCCACTTTTAAGAATGAGTTTGATTTCATTTTAATACACAAGGAAAATGCAAAAACATTGAACTAGATTGATGTAGACATTAGGCGGTTCATTACCTTTGATTTTTATTCACCTTTTTTTTTTTTTTTTTTTTTTTTATTATTATTTTTTTTTTTAGAGTTATCGTACATTGTGTGGTCATGCATTTGTGAGCGGAACAGAAAACCTTTCTTCATGCTGTGTTAAAAATATTGTAGCATATTGCATTCACTTGAAAAAAATCTGCTCTATTTTAACCCTAGTTTAACCCAAATCCCATAACCAGCCTCCAGTATGTTCCAGTGAGCCCTGGCAGGGATCTTAGCCCTCTAGGCCTGACCCAAAGCCCCTAACACTGCGTCTCCAGCCCTGGGACAGCCTCCAGTGAGCTCTAGCGGGAATTCTCTGCCCATTAGCCTTCACCCCCTGGTACTTTGCTGGAGAACCAGAGGGAGGGAGTTGCAGCTTGTGCCCAAGGCTGAGCGGCTGTCCTCCTGGACACAGAGGACAGCTGAATAGGCCCTTGGCAATGGGCTAATTAAGCCTAATGTTACTCATTAATTCTGTGGTTTATCAGTGAAGTGTAGGCTATGGACTACACTGCAGACTGAGTCAGACAGATGAATTAGATTTGCATTACTTTTATGAAACATCTGTATCCTCACTGCAGTGCAATATTATCAACTTTGATGAACTGCTGTGGGTCATATCGCTCATCTGCATCCAGGCACACCCCCAACTGTAACTTCCAGCATGGGGTGTGTACATGTAGGGAGAGACATGGGCACAGGGCACACTGATCTCCCTCCCTCTGGTTCTCTAGCAGAGAGCAGAGTCCCAGGGTGAAGAGACTAGGGTCTGATGATGGAATTCGGGTTAGGCTCGGGGTGGCTTAGAGCTGCCCCAAGGCATAGAGAGCCTGCTGGCGGTATCTTGTTAATTCAGAGCAGAGCAGAATCTTTCAGATTTAAGAGATTGCTTCAAAAAGCAGGTTGTGTTGCAAAATCAGACCAAGAAGACAAGTAAGCAAGCCTGGATGTCGTGAAAAAGATAACTGGAACTTAGAACCAAATTTGATTACCTATCTCAATTAAAGTTCAGTTTTTTACTTTTATTCTGCACTGAAAAAATGACATTAATTCTTAGTTAAGTATCTCTTTCTCTTCTTTTCTTAGTCTTTTAATCGAGTGTTTCCAGTGAATAAATTGACAATTTAAGTCTTCAGTTTGACTTCTGTACATCAACTCATTTATAAATCTCTGTTGTTTTGTTCCTATAATTTCATGACTCTGAAAATCATCTGCTGCGTCTGCATAAATTCCCATGATTCGACCTGATTTTCACACAGTCTGTTTATATGTGTGATTTTTGACAGCCTCCGAGGCTCATCAGTATGCAGCAGCTACCAAGAGGGCCCGGGGGTATGAATGGGGGGCCGGGCCCCCCCATGTACCCTTCCTCCCACCATATGCGTCTCCCGGGTCCACCACAGGGCCGAATGCCCACGGCTCAGCCAAGACATAACGGGCAGCAGTACCCCCCCATGATGCAGCCTCAGCTACAGAGACAGGTTAGTATGAACACACACCGGTTTCACTGTATGAAAACAGCTGAACAGTTTCATTTGATTTTGTTTTTGTGTAACACATTAGTAGCTGTTAATGTCGGATGAATCGAAACTGATGTGCAAATGTGACTGTTAAAAGTCAGTTCTACTGTGATGGCATTTCTTTTATAGATAAACAGCAGCCAAACAGCCTGCCTAAGAAACAATATGCAGTATTTCTAGTATATTGTTTGTGCATCCTTTGATATTATTATGTATCAAAGGCTAAAGACTAATTTTTCTTGTTTGTGGGCATGATTGTAGTTTTTATTCTTTATAGTTTGTTTAGAATGAGGTAATGGAAGGTAAAGGAAGCCACTACAGTTTGTCAACTAGGGATGGGAATTTGTTAATATTTTATTGCTATCAATGCCATTATCAATGCTGCTTATCAGTCCAGTTCTTTATCGATTCCTTAGCAATTTTCCCTTATTGATTCCTGAGCAGTTTTCTGTGTGGGGGGGTGGGGGAAAGAGGGCCTACAAAGGTGTTTTTTTTTTTTTTTTTTTTTTTTTTTTTGTCTGAATAAAGTGTTGAGTTGAGCTGGCTGTGGCCTAAGAACTAGCTATAGGAGTCCATCAGTGCGTCATCATGTGAAACGGATGAAATGAGAGAATAGTTATACAGTACTCAGTTCGTTTGGACCGCTCCTTCCTCTCTGCAATGAGTCCTTTTTGTTGCGAGTCTTGGCAGCATAGACACATTCATTTGATGTCATTGTTTTGCAATGCGCAACTGTCAGAGAAACCCAGCGGCTCTGATTAAAAAGAATTGATAGATTCAAAAGCATATCATATTTATCTCTAAAATCTCCCACTTACTACATGCTAAGTTATTTTTACCTGAGATTTGAAAAAAAGAAAAACCTTTTAAGGCAGAGTCTGAAGTTGGGCTGATTTTTAGATGGCTGCACTTAGAAAGAAGGCCGGTGGCATTTATGTCCATCCTAACTTTCTCAAGTATTGAGTTCAGAGCTGCCAGTAGTGAAATGGAATCATTTAATCAAAATGAAATTTCATTAGCAGTCTGTGCATGACTTAAGACATTGTTAAAATTGAAAAATTAACTAACTTCCATTTTCATGTTTGCAGAATGCATTATTACTGACCACATCCAATCGAAAACTTAATTGACAAATGACTTACTCCCAAGTATAACCCCACTGTAATTACACTGAAATTGAATGGGGCTTTGCATTTAGCTGGTGAACATGGTGGAACATTTAGCAGCTAAGGAGTCAGACATTTCCCTCGGGAGTTGGTAGAGACCAAAAACTGAGCTAAAGGAGAGTGAATATTATATTTATATTCATTAGGTGACCAAAACATGACTCCAAATAAATGGTAATGTTCCTATGTAAGTGTTGGATATATAAAAAGTAGCTTGCTAATAAGTTAGCCAAATCAACTTAAACGGTGAAGATATGTCATTGTTTAAACATGCTACCCTACAGTGCAACTCCCAACTGGCCAATAAAACAGTTGTCGTTTGGGTTTTCCATAACCTGTCCATTTAAGAACCATCCACGTTGCTTGGTTGCCAGTATTTTTTCGTAGTTGACTTACTTCCCTAAACAAGTCAGAAAGAGTGCAGCCTTTATTCAAATGGAAATGCAAATCACTTTGTCTGAGCTACAGTTTACACAGAATTCAAATGTTAAATGCAAAAGTCCAGTTTGTATGTCAGGTTTAAAGGCACCCTGCAGAGTTTTTATGTAAACAAGCAAACGTTATGTTTACATTCTGTGTTGCTCACCAAAACGCATTGTGTGTATCCTAAAGGTGGAATGCATTTTCTTCCTCAGAAAATATTTGTAAATCTGATTTCTCTTTTAATTAATTAATTTATTTTTTAAGTATTTTAAATCCAGCTTTGCTTACATGTATATTCACAAGCTAGTCTGTTAGCAGGACTGACGAACATGCTTCATAACGCTACCAGAAGGCTTAACCACTTTAGCTAAGCATATTGTCTGCAATAATTAAAATGCATAGTCCATTTCACATTCAGTTTTGATAGGATTAATGCAGGTTTATGCTTGGAAGTACACTGAAAACCATTTGTGAGTGGAGTTTTGGCAGTAAAAACACATTTTCAAACATGGAAATTAAGTGTATTACTTTATGCTAATTTTGTGCACACATAGAAAATTAAATTATTTCATTTAAAAAGATGCAGATGAGCCAATTAAAACAGAGTTGTTAAATAAAAAATGTTTTACATCTTAGCAGGGTGCAAATTTACTGTTTCCTCATTCAGTTCACACTGCATAAGTAATGTATCTCTACAAGCTGATTATTATCTCTATTTGCTGATTATTTTAAGTCAAATACCTCGTACAGTATGAAAATGTACATTTACTGCCTGCATGTAAGACTAGGTAAAAGAAACCTCCACTATATCCAGCCCCTTTTTCTTTGTGTCCAGATGTCTATAGAATCTGAGATGAGCCACCAAAGGTTTCGTTTCTTACTACAATCAGGGGTTTGGCACCTTTTTCCTACTTTGTCATTTGTGTGTTTTGTGCAGCATGCGTTGTCACCCAAATGCATGATCATGCAACCACATCGCAACAAAGAATATTTCATAAAACTCAGTGAATGACCTGCCTCATTGTTCCTGTCCTCCCTCCTTTCTTCCCTTCCTTTTTATTCCCTCCCTCCTGTCATTGTCCATCCTTCCCTCCTTCCTATGATCTTTTATCCTCCATCCCTCCCTCTCTTTTTTTTTTTCTGCGCAGCATTCCAACCCTGGCCACGCAGGCCCTTTCCCGGTGGCATCCCTACATAATGCCAACCCCACAAGTCCCACCAGTGCCAGTATGGCCGGTGCCCACGCTCACCGCGGCCCTGCCAGCCCCATCATCGGTCCCATCGAGCTCATCCCCTCCGTCACCAATCCTGAGAACCTGCCCTGCTTACCTGAGATCCCGCCCATTCAGGTGTGCATATTCATAATTAAAATTAAAAGTGTTTTCACTAAATATATATTGTTTTGCAAAAATCTATTAAGCTTTTGAGTAACAAGATTTTCTGTTGGTATTTTGCC
This sequence comes from Sciaenops ocellatus, assembly GCA_033000465.1. Classification (NCBI taxonomy): domain Eukaryota; kingdom Metazoa; phylum Chordata; class Actinopteri; family Sciaenidae; genus Sciaenops; species Sciaenops ocellatus. The sequence goes on from CP136883.1 coordinate 21,770,461, forward strand.
TCCATACTTTGCTGACATCGCTAGCTGGAGGATGCCGGTTCCAGCAACCTTGGACACCTCCTGTCTCGCTACATCACAGCCAGCACACAGCATCAGCTAGGCTCAGTGGACATGAACCCCTCACCTGGACTGTCCACACACTCATCTGGATCTTCAGGTACCTGCACATTCAAGAAGGCCGACTCCTGTTCCCATTCACATCTAGCAGAGCTTAGAACAGTATTGCATATGTAGTATACTGGATTAGCCACCAATGCATGCATTGATATGTAATTATCATGTTTTAAAGTGATTGGCAATGTTGCTACACCTTCATCATATCCTGTATCACCTTCCTTGATACCCTCTATATTTCCTGTCTTCTCTAGAGAAATGAAATGTTCATGTACTTGCACAACAAGAAGTGATCACTACTGCTTCAACTGTTTCCTGTCTCATTTCTGTCTGCAGGTCCGTCGAATGCACACACACCAGCACGACCTTCTAGCACATCCAGCACAGGCAGCAGAGGCAGGTAAGAAGATATGAAAGTGTTTTAGCATCGACTCAACATTTAGTATTTGCAGAGCTGATTTTACACCTTGACACCAGACCTGTACATTGACTTGAAAAGCAGTTAAAGACATTACAACATGCTTGCTCAAATCATGCTCAGTCATGTATGTTTCTTCAAATTGAGACTAGTGATTGGAAATTTGTTGAAAAATATGTGATGATGGCAGACGGGTGATAAGAAAAGCAGAGAGTAAAAAGCTGCCGCTAAAAGGTCATTAGTCAGAGTGGCACAACCAGAGTTGTGCAAATATTAAGCAATATTCAGTTCACTTGAAAATCAGTGGCTGAGTTAAGGACAGGAGGTGGGTGTCTCGTATTAAAATCAACCTTTTGTGAGTTAACAATAACTATAATCTTACCTTATCCTTAAAAAAAAGTTTTAGTTGTCTAACTTAAACAGTAACCCCAGTACTCTCCTCTGTCACACAACAAACCCCCTTTAAAAATGTGTCTGTTTAGTTGAATCTGGCTTTACTTTGTTTAACACTAACACTTTGCAGCGCCTGTCTTCATGCTGAAGCAAATAAGTCAAATGAAGCAAAGATGTTTGACCTGTTCTCGACATGAAGACAAGTTAAATCTGTTATAATCCCTGATCGCTGTAAGGAGTAGAGTTATGATGAGTAGTTATTAATTGATTTGATTTTGTTAATGAATTTAATGGTTTATGGCATTAATGGTTTATTATTGTGTGTGTTTGTGTGTGTTTGTGTGTGTGTTTGTGTGTGTGTGTATTTAAGCTGTAGCTCTGCAGGGAGGGCGGGGCCAGGAGGTGGAGCAGCGGTGGAGCAGGTGAAGGTGAAGCAGGAGCCCGGTACAGACGACAGCTACAGCTGTCCAGCTTCTTCTCTGAAGACGGAGCGGGGCAAAGATGCCAGGAGTGCCTGCATGGTATGAATACTGTTCATCATCAGTTAGCTTTAAAAGAGGCCAGAGAGTTTGTGAATGTGATAACATCATGCTGCACTGATGTGTCATCCCTGCTGCTTATCTGTACTGCAGCTCATTCTGTGTGCGTGTTTTCCCACAGATGAGCAGTCCAGAGAACAGCCCCCTCCCTGTACTGGGAGTTGTATCGACAGGGCAAGAAGCTCTCAAGGCTTTAGGGGAGCGCATCAAAACAGAACCCCAGTCAGAGACCCCTTGTTCTGGACTTAATGGCTCCAATGCCACCACCTCCTCTCCTTCCACTACCACTATGACCTCCACTACCTCGCTGTCCTCTGAGAACAGCAGCAACACTCCGCTCACTAATGGAAATTTGGACAAGGGGACTGACACCAAAGGGGGCGGGTTGACTTCTGAAACAGGCAATCCTGGTGGGAAAGAGGACGATCCCAATGAAGACTGGTGCGCTGTCTGTATTAATGGTGGTGACCTGCTGTGCTGTGACCGATGTCCCAAAGTGTTCCACATGAAATGCCATGTGCCCACCATAAAAATCTTCCCAAAGTAAGTGATCAGTATAGATGATCTTAACTGCTGTTGCACACTGCCAGGCCACCCTCTCTTAAAACTCACACACCTCCTAGTTTGTTAGACTATGTGAGGTAGCCAGTAACATTTAGTGAAATATGTAAACGCAGAAAAGTAGAAGAGAACAGTGAAGCAAAAGTTACACAGAATGATGCAACGTGGGTTGATATTTGAAGTAACGGGCCGATACCAGCAGACAGAGAGTCTAAACCTAAAGTTCAAGTACACAACTCCACATAATTCTGAATGTTCTGGATCTTCTCAAAACATTTTAAACAAAGTACATAAACATAACATTAACACAATGTCCTGTACGATTATTTTTTTTTTTTTTCATTTCAGGGGTGACTTTCTCTGCACGTTTTGCCGAAGTCTCAGCAAGCCCGAGATAGAGTACTGTGAAGACAACAGGAAAATCAAGGAAGAGCAGAGCCTGAGTCCTGAGGACCAAAGGGTCAGTACAGCTCCCTCACCCTCAAAGACCTCTCAGTGATTTGTATGATGCAGCTAATTGTCTCTCCTCTTCTCTCTGCAGAGATGTGAACGCCTCCTACTACACGTCTTCTGTCATGAGCTTAGCGTGGGCTTCAGGGAACCTGTTCCTAGCTCTGTAAGTAGCTCTACGTGACTTACACATTCACACATCAGCCACCTCCTCTACCTGATGACCCATGTCCTGCATCTTCTGTCTGGAAGTTCAGACCAAGAATAAAATGTTTGCTTCATTGTGGGAGCAACTTTAACTTTTGGTCAAAAATGAAAGATACTTTTACTCTTTTTGCAAACCAGGACGATTCTGAAATGCACTGCAAGGCCTGTTTTGTGTCCTTTGAGCTGGCATTTTTCCTTGCATGATGTATTGCATAATTTATTCTCTGGTGAATAATTGATTGGTTTATTGATTAGTTTTGACAGGCTCATTATGTTATGAACTCATGCAATCTTTAGAGCCACGTGTGTGGTGAAGAGCTGCACAAATGGCCTAATTTCCTGAGCAGGTACCTGACAATCATAATCACAGCTGATTAATGAGTTTTCAAGATGGATGAAAGGAGAGGTCATTTATATTAGCAGAATTTTCTTTGTCCTTGCGCCAAGATGAAAATGCGGTTGTTGAGCTTTATGACATTATTGTTTTTCACAGATATCTGCTGTGTTTTTGACCTATTTTGCTTGGGGATTTCTTTTCCGCCTCCTGCCAAAGTACAACATTGCAACGCTTTTTTTTATGAGGTTGTCCCTGTAGCCTGGAGGTCTGGGCCACATGCCATGTTGCTGCAGCATCCCTGGTTCGGTTGTAGCTGGAGGAAAACAAACCTTTTGTCTTTCTTTCACTTAAATCGCCTTTTCTAATTCTCCTCTTGGTATCTCAGAACTACCTTGTTATACGCTGCAGTTCATTGCTCATTTTTGGTCTGACCAAATCACTAAATTCCCAGCCTGAGCAAATGTTCCTGCATCAATAGTACCACTTACACCACCTTATGTCAAGAAATCCAGACTATCCCTAAAAGCACCAGAAAGTTATTCTACTTCCTAAAACCTCAGCCTCTGTCTGTTGTTTCTGATGTTGCCTGACCCACTTTTTGTTCAACCAGGTGCCGAACTATTACAAGATTATCAAGCAGCCCATGGACCTGAAGAAGGTAAAGAAGAAGCTGCAGTTACGGAGCTCACAGTACTACCAGTCCATCCAGGATTTTGTATCCGATATGCGCCTGGTCTTCAAAAATTGTGCGAATTACAATGAGGTGAGCAGCATGAGTCCTGAGCCTGCTTTGGGGAATGGCATCTGCTTGTGTGTGTGTGTGTGTGTGCGTGCATGCAGACAAGGGTTAGACTGATATGAGTTGAAGTTTCAATTGCCACCAGTTAATTAAATGGCTTAGGTGGAATCATTTGACCATCCATGCTAGGCTAACACACATCTAAAGTGATGTGACATACAGTGATTTCCAAAAAAAGTGAACAATGAAATATTAAACAGTGTTTACATGTCAGTGTTGGCAGAGTTGCCTGTTCTGGCAAACCAATATACAAGTCTAACCTTCTAGCCTGACATTAGGAAAGGTGGTGCTTGTGTGTGTACAGTACAGTTTTGTCCACTTATTAACACTGGCTGTTGGAGGATGGAGTGTAAAGGTGTCACTGTGCTGTCTTCACACTGGCTGCAGGAACATTGTTTGAACCCTGCTAACACCGTCTGCATCACAATGATAAAGCATACGTTTGGGTGTCTGTGGACTCTTTATTTCATATTTCACTGGGGGGATGATGTATTTGAATGTGTACTGGATGTATTTATTTTGTTTGATTCTTTACATTTGGGTGCTGGTGTGGGTATCCGTTTAAATGCTCATAATTTCTGTATCACAGTCTTGCTGCATATGAGTCTGCTCTAAAGTCTACTGTATATCATCATGTATTATACCATCCAACCACATGAGGGAGTTTCTATTTTATCAAGAAGTGAACAATGTCTGGACCCAGACTACCCTGAGACATCACTTCATTTGGCTAATGTTAAAGTCTCTGAGGCTCGCAGGACAACCTCACCATACCATACCATTATCATGTAACCAAAATTAACAGCAAGCACGGATCTCGCTCAAGAAGGATTTCTGTAATGCTCAAAAACACCTTGTGTCATCTTAGTTCCCATGACTTAACAATATAGAGCAGATGTACATCATCACTGTAATGTAATTAGATTACTCAAGTCCATTCCCTTAAAGCAATTAGGAAGTCATTAATTAGAGCGTAATTTCTCATGTGGCTATTCAGGTAACGTAGGGCACCAACCATAGCAACAAATCTAAAGATCTAGATTGAAGATTGAAGCTCTCTTCTTGTTACAGCCTCCCGAGTTAAAGGCTGTAAAACAAACAACCCTATTACACCAAATTAAATTTGTATAATTGAAGGATCGGTTTCTCTTTTTACTAACAGGAACAGGCATTTTGAACAGTTATGGGTCTGTCCGATGGGTAGTTAGCGTTAAGTAGGTAATGCCTCGTACACAGATGGCATATATAGACATCAAAGATCTGTATATTGTGTAAACATTATAAAAAGTTCTGATGAACAACTACCAACAAAATATAGAACATCAACTAAGAAAGGCTGTCCTGTTGAATGCTGTCTTTAAGATAAATAAACAAAAACTTTGATAATGTTAATAACATTCCCTTAACTGAGGACATAATCTATGATTGATTTATTGTTGTTCCTGAGACAGCATTCTTGACACACTACTAACATATTAAACTAAAAAAAATGCATTTCTTTACACATAAGTGGTGAAGAAGCAACAAGACGGAGCTGTAAGAGCTGACCTTTGGTAAAACAGAAGCTCTGTCTGTAATATCATTAGTTTCCTGTATCCTGTGTGACTAAATGGACAGACTGAGTGCAGACTTGACTTGCTGTTAATTTGTGCAGTAACAACTTGGTGATTCTCACCTCGTAGGCTTGAGCACAGTAGGCCATAAACAGATTTCTTATCTGTTATTCTCTAACCTGCCTGTGCTGTGAACTCTTTTCTTCCCCCCCTGCTGCTTCACTGTTTGTTGTAATGTCATTGCCCTTTTTAGATGACTCGAATAATCCAGGTTTATGATGAGGAGAAACAGATTAATACGCAGGTAAGATGTTTCAAAAAAGAGCACAGATGTTCTGTCCCCTCTCACTGAGGCTCCAAGAAATGTTTTTACCCTCCATCCTAGCATAGAGAATTGATGAGCAGCAGACTCGGGCAGCCACACAGTTTCACACGATAACAATTATACATAAAAAGGTTGATTTCTTTGTTATAGTTTGTGTCTAGAGGGTGATCCTGGTGGTATCTTGTTAAATTCGCCTCAGAGGTCTTGAAACCAGTCCATTTATAGCTAATTGCTTGTGAATGAACCAATCAGTGTCCTGTGAGGAACCGTCCTGTGAGCATTGGCGGCTTCTAAAGAGGTTGGTGTAGATGCTGGAAACGATGTTTTTGCTCTTCTCTGCCTGACTTGCTGCTGTGGTTTTTTGATCTGACTGGGTAAAGACAAATGGTTCATCCAATCACCAAGTATTTATACCAAGTATTTTTTGAAAGAGCCTGTACTTTTCCAAGCAGTTTCCAGATGGTTCCGTGTAACAAGCCATCTGACGTGTCAAGTTAATTCACACCCGCTTCACAATGTGATTGGCCGGCTGTATGGATGTCAGAAAAGAAGCAAGGTTTGAACTTCCCTCTCTACAGCTTTTTTTTAAAGATTTGTTGCACTTTTCATGTGCACAGCTGAGTGAAACACTGAATGTCTTCCAGGACAGACTGTCTGAAAAGGTTTACTGTTTACCACTTTTCTCCCCCGTCTATGACAAATAGCTTTTCACTTCTCCTTCAAGTGTGGCTGTTCAGATCAGATATGAACACTTGATTTTTGACGTGGTCTGACAACATGTCACAAGACCCACTTCTTTTTAGTTTGATCTGAACCTTAGTGCTTTAAATGTGACCACATGAATGTTTCATTCTCAGATGCAAAACACAATGTAGATGTTTTGTGTTTTAACAGGGGCTGTGCCACCCACAATTAATTCTGGGCTTTTCACATAGTCATTTTTGTACTTTCTTTTTTTAAAGAAATGCATGTAATTTGAGTTTCACATGTATTTTCACTTTTCAGATGTATTAATTCAACATGAAGAGTATTTGCATGTAAGGGGAGAATCGTGATGTGAGACAGTATAATGCTTCTCTACAGCAGTGTAACATAAGTTAAACAAGAAATACACACATATACTGTGTGTGTTGTGACTGTATACATGAGTGTAAACAGATAAATGTAATAATGTAATCTACATATATTAAAATACATCTGTAAAGTAAAAGTAAAGAGTAACTTAACGCCTCGCTGTTTAGCTGCCCACGCCGGTTTGAAGCTTCAAGCTTGTTTCACACCAGACGTCACTGATAGGCGTGGTCTGAAATGAGCTCTGAACCTACGTGGATATGAAAGTAAAAATGCATGTGTTTTTTAAAGTGAAGTGTGTGCATACACGTGAGTGTGAGTATGTGCATGTAAGAGGTCCAAAACAAATTATGGCTTGCACGGCCCCTCATAGAATTTGGTTCATTTACATTCAGAATGTTAAAAGCTCCTGCACCTGAGCGTCGGTCCAGATTTCACTTTGGTGTTCTGTGATATCACAATCTCTCTCCTCATCGGAGTGAACTTCTGGGTTTACGGCTTGTCTCTTGTAGCCTTTGCAGTTGATCAAAGGATGTTGGATAGGTATTATCCACAGAATTGTGTTTCATGGTTTGTTCATGTTGATCTCTGGTTGTTTTCAATAACCTATACAAATGCACTACTGGTTGGTTCATCGACCCTCAAACTGTAGTAAAAGTGAAGTCATTTGAAGGCAGTGTTGAAATTCACCTGAATTGTGAAAATGCTTCATGGAGCCACAGTGGGACAGGGCGGCAGGATATCTCTGCAGCAAGGTTGAGCCAGGGCCACCTTGCCACCAGGAGTGTTAACCAGATCTAATTTGTCTCCTCATTCTCCTCTTCCTCCTCCCTGCTTCAACCCATTCATTCCTCCTGCTCAATTGTGCTCACACCTGCTTCCTCCATATCTCTCTTGTTCTACCCTCTCCTCTGCCTCCTCCTCCTCCTCCTCCTCCTCCTCTGGCAGGTGGGATCAGAGATGGCGATATCCGGCAAGGCAGTGAGCCTGTACTTTGAGGAGAAGTTGCAGGAGATCTTCCCAGGGCAGAGCTTCCCTGAAACGCCTGAACCCGAGGAGACCCCGGATGCGAAGGAAAAGCAGGAGGAGGACACAGACGACTCTGAGGAGGACTTCATACAGCCCAGACGCAAACGATTAAAAACAGATGAGAAAGTGCTCCACATCAAGTGAGAACCAACCTTGAAACAAACAAGAGAAGTGAAAAACTGTCTTCCTCACGTCCCACACTTCTCTTTTGTCTGATGCAGCAAAGAAAAAGGACGAGATTCGCTGTACAAACTGCTTGGTTTATCTCATCCTGGCCTTTCAAAGAATTACTGTCAACTACATTAGACGTCTGCCTTTATCAGAACTCTTGAGGACAGAATCATAGAAGAGCATCCCTCCTTCTTTCATGGACACTCAAGAACTCGCTTGTACAGTTTGAAGTAGGACTTGTTTTGCAGTAGTTAACGATTGGTCATTTCTTTTCTATCATGCATTTGCATTTGTAGATTTGTTGTGACAGTTGCTTTATAAACCATTTAAATTCCCTGTTCCCAGTTCTTAATGTATTATATCTATACTTTGACATGAAACCTACCAAGTATTTGTATGACTTTGTGGAAGCATTATGTAAATAAGAGAATCTAGCCCACTGAAGGTATTCCTACAGTATAGATGTTTGGGTGCGTCATCAATAAAAACCTGTTCTTGAAATATATCAAAGAAAATTGTGTGGTGTGGAGTAGGTTTGGGGTTGACTGGAAGCTTACAAAAACCTCACGTACCCTTATGGTATGCAGCCATGTGGATAATTTTGGTTTAATTTCAGGTTTCAAGATACCCATCTTCAAAATGTCTGCCTCAATCATGATACAGAGAAGATGGTGCTTAAAATGTAACAACTACATCTTTTTACTGAATGGTGTCACCTAACTGCTAACAGTACTGTAGGGAAAATTCAGGTGTTACTAATAACATTAGGAAAGGTAAATGCATTCATATAACATATTTCATAACGGTATTTGAAAGTACTTTGCATACCGCACTAAAAGGCAAGGATATAAACATTAAAGGTCCAGTGTGTAGAATTTAGTGACACTTAGCAGTGAAGTTGCAGATTGTAACCAACTGAACACCCTCCCACACCTCACCGTCTCCACATCAAATCAACACTTCAACACTTCTTTGGTTTGTCTCTTCTGGGCTACTGTAGAAACATGGTGGACTCCATGGAAGTGGACCTGCTTTCTCTGTAGATATAAAGGGGCAAGAAAAACACGATTCCTTTTTTTCAGGTGATTTGACTCACATATATAACACACCAGTGTTTCTCAAACTTTTTTCACTGCGTACCTCTTCAGAAAATATCAGGCTTTCAAAGTACCACCATTATGACTGAATACAGCAGTGCAGGCCAACCCTTTTCAGCTGCAGACAGTTTACACAGGAGGCAGGTTGAATCCTTAATGAAACCGGTTCAAGATCCAGAGCTCATTTATTGGAAAGTGTCACTCCTGATCTACACTTCTAATCCTAATTTTTCCCATTTGGAGCCATGATTGCAGGGCTTTTAAACCACTTATTTCACCTCTGTTTACTATCTTTTTGTCGCATCTGAGCTCAAGTATGTGTGCAATGTGCAAGAACGTGACTACGCAGCAGGATATTGAAACAAAACATTTCAGGAAACACAAAACCTATTTTAAATTACATTGCAGCAATCTCGTAGTTTATTTTTTTTAGAAACTTTGTCGTGTTTTGATAGTTTAATGTGTTTTTTAATTTATGTATTTAATTTGAAAATATAGATTTTCAAGATTCCTCCAAAAACCACTGCAGGGAGGTCATGTACATCCAGTGGTACTCATAGTTTGAGAAACAGTGCAATACGTAATGAAAACACACTTATGAATATTCCAGTTCTGCCAATACTCCTAAATCTTACACACTGGACCTTTTAAGGAAAAAGAAATGAAAATGCTTAGAGCAGACATAAATACAGATAGACCAGATGCAGAACAAGAACCTGGATTTAAAGGTGGTTTAAGCTGATGTTGCCCCTGTGGCCTGTTACTGTCAGAAGGAAGTCTGAAATACAGCAAATAGAAGACATTATGCAAAGAAATTAGACATCAGCACGTGAAATGGTCGAGGGGAACGTACTGTTTGAACTCTGTCTGTATTGACTCCATGAAAATATGCCAGCACGGGTCATTTTACGTCCACAGACGTTGGTCGGAGCCAGTTTAAGAGAAGCACGAGACAACAGTGAAAAGTTGACTCATAGCAAACCTGAACATAAAACCGCACGAGCTGACCTCAGCGGACTGACGTGCTGAATCATCGACATGTCTGAGGAGCTCTTCTTTCTTTATACATGTCGATGTGCTGAATCGTAAGTCTGACAGGTTTTGTCAGCTGACAAACTTTGCGTCACCTCAAAAAATTTAGGAAGTAGGCGAGCTCGTGGAGTCTCTTCCTTTTCAGACTGACGTCGGGTTGAACCGTCTATCACAGGTAGGATTAGTTTTCTCTTCATGCTTGTGTTTGTATCAAATGGACGATTCATTTCCTCTTTTTGATCGTTTCCTCCACCTTGAATGACAAAGTAAAGCTGACATTATCAACTCTTTTTGTCAAATCAAGATAACCAGGACAAGTCATGATGAAAATTAACCTTTGTTTTATTGTGATCACGATAATGAGCCATCTCATCATCTCTTTATAAGAGAGCTGTCACCCTTTCATGACTGTGAAGTTTACACTTTGAGAACATTTGCATACAGGCCTGTTTTACATATTTGCCCTTATGGGTCCTGGTTAATAAAGGTGTATACTTTTTCACGGCTGCATACTAAAATGCAAAGCTAGCTGAAGAATGTAAGAGGCCTCGGCATTAATGACGACTCAGGACTAATGACAGAATTACCATGTGGAGCGAAATAATTCAGTTTAACAAGGTTTGTAGATATTTGATGAGACTGTGTGAAATGTGTGAGAGCCGCAACATCGGACAGACACCGCTGAGTTCTCCCAGTTCTGCAGAAAAGTAACATTAACATGAAAGCATACCATGAGCTTGTTCCACAGACTTAATAAATCTTTTACAATTGAACAGTCACACTGTTGATCCTGAGCTGTATACCAGTATAATAAACTTGTATTTGAAACTTTAAAATCATAACACATTTTTAAAGGGAAAGAAGTGTGTCTGCGAGAGAGATATAAAAGATTATAGTAATTTTGTTCCATAAATCTAATTTTCAAATGGTGATGATGTACAGTGTATAAACTAACCGGATGCAGAAAGAGAAAAAGGTTTTCCCTTTTTACTCCCCGTTTATGCTTCTTAAAAATGTTTTACATATATTTAGACAGCTTGGAAGGATGTATGCCCGACATTTATAATCCATTACATAAGGATATAAAATATTAAATTGAGGAAATGTACACTGCTGGAGCCCGAGCTTTTATTTTGAAGGCTCGACTGTTTTGTTTTGAAGCTCGCGAACCGCTAGTCACGTGCTAATCTTGCAGTGACGTTTCAGCTCAACGACCAATCAGCTCACGGGCACAAAAGTATCTTGTTAATTACCTTCCGTGTTTTTTCAGTCTGGAGCAGGTTTTTGTTCTGTTTGGGGCTTTGTCGGCATGTCAGCGGACACACAGGCAAGCTGACTCTGTTTTATTTACTTACACTGTTGTAGTTTGTTCGACTTTAACGCCACAGACGAGCTCTAGCTGTTGTTTGGTAGTTGTTGTCGCTGCTAGCCAGCTAGGCGGCTATTTGGTTTGTTTTTCTGTGGTTTACACACACACACACACATATATATATATATATGTGTGTGTGTGTGTGTAGCTACACATTCATTTACTCCATTTGACTGCCGCTGTCTTGATCTAATCAGCGTATCTACAGCAGGATGTGGCTGTGGCTGAACAGCTGGTTAGATGTTGTTTTAAGTGCTTAACAACCTTTGACCCCTTCACAGCCGTGCTAACTAGAAAACTGTGTTATGTCGAGATTTGTGGTCCATATGTGGTACATTTTATGGTCTCTTGGAAACAACTGACAAAGAGAGAGATGCCCATACATGTTTGTAAATTGGATATTTAAAGAGGCTTTTCTCTCTCCAGCAGAACATGTGGGCAGATGGAGTCCTCACACGAGGTGCCTTTGGATCAACCACTCAAGGAAACTTCACTTCCTTGTGTCCTAATGGGACTGAATGGGTTTGGGAAGGTCTCGGTGAATGTGCCCAGGATGCGAGGGATATGGCTAGCATCTACCTAGGCCTCTTGTCTATCCTGTGCTTCATGGGGTCTTCACTCCCGTAAGTATTTTTGTGTTTCTCAGAGAAAATGCTGACTTATCTAAACACCATGTATAATTCTGTTTTTTTCTTTCTGATCGCAGACAGTACTACAGCTCATGCAAAACAGGGAATATGGACAGCGCCCTCTCTATTTGGTTCCTGCTGATGTGGTTGGGAGGCGATAGCTGCAATCTGCTGGGCTCCTTCTTGGCAGACCAGCTTCCACTTCAGGTAAGTTGTAGTGACGTAATGGTATTGAAGCCATAAATCACACGTTAAATCACACTGTTATTGAATAATTATTTGATCAAAAGCACCAATAAATCATCATCAATCATCAGAAGTTTTTTTTCATTCAGGAAAAGGTTTGCATTTCGTAATGTTATAACAACAAAGCAAACGAATCGTCATATTTTTAGAGCTATTACCAGCTAATTATTGTTTGTGTATTGATCAATGGTTTAGATGATTAATTGGTTATTCAGATTGTTATTGATCATTTCTCTTTTACCAATCATGTCAAGTAATTATACAAATAGGCTTTTTAGAGTGATTTCCATACAGTGACTCTTTCGTGACTTGTAATGTGTTTTTCTCCCTCTCATCCAGACATATACAGCCATTTATTACGTTATAGCTGACCTGCTGATGCTGACGATGTACTTTTACTACAAGATGAAGAACAAAATGGAAGAAAGTGAGTATTTTATTGTTGTTTTATTTGTTTTACTAATGTAGTATAAGAACCAAGTGCTCATTTTGTGTTGAGATGAGCTTCAGTGCCTACACATATACCTTTCTTAACGCATGGAATAGAAAGGGATAACCCTTTAATAATCTAGTTGCTACTAATCCACTGTTAACTTCTGCGATTAGTTATATCTGACGTAGGTGCTTAATGAACAAGTTTCTACTGTGAGTGCTGATGAAGATTCAGCATTGGCCTAGACAGAGGAAGAGTCCCTGTCCCCTGTAATGATGTCATCGCATGTCCTTTGACACAGTAACCATTGTTCAAATGTGTAGAGATATCGTTTCAAGTACTGATGTTGGTGTTGTCTCTTTCTTTTTTAGACAGGAGGGTATTGCATGTGGTGGGTGTAGCCTGTGTCGTGGGCTTCACCACGAGCTTCGCCCACCTCCCCGGGTTAGGCACCCAACAGGAAATAATTCCTTCTGGGTTCAGAAGCCGTGCCTTACTCTCAACCTCCGACGTTAGCACTATCAGAGTGAGTCCCATTTCTTTGCTCAATTAGCGACCTGAGTTGGTTTAGTGAGCTAGCTATGTCTTTTTTTTTTGCCCCTGATGTAACGTTGTGTCTCCTTCTCTGTCGCTTCAGGCTTTTACCCCTAAAGAGATTATTGGTTTCTCCATTGGTTCAATTTCATCAGTGCTCTACCTCTGTTCCAGACTTCCACAGATGTACACTAATGTGAGTATGACAGAGTGGGCTCTGCTACAAATGTGTCGTTTCTTTAGTAGCATTGGCTGCATACTGTGGCTGGCAAATGTTAATTAATACCAATATTAATGCTAATAATAAGTGACAACAGGTTCTGGGAGGCGGTGCCACATGAAATAAAAATAATAATGGACAAAAAAGCTGTGATGGCATTTCACACTGTGTATGTTGCATGTCAAAGTAAAAGATGCAAAATTCAGTGTAGCTGAAAAGTGAGCAGGTGAAAACACAAGTGAATATAATGCACTGACAGCATGGATGATTGTCTCAGCAATCTGCACATATCACCCTGGTGGAAAATGTGTGGTGTCTGTGTAAACGTCTTCTATTCCAGTTAAATAAAAAACATTTTTGTTCATCTCACTTCCCCTCCTGTCCTCTCATTTCTCCCCACAGTATAAGAGGAAGTCGACAGAGGGAGTGTCTTTCTTCCTGTTTGCTCTTGTCATCCTGGGAAACACTACATACGGGCTGAGCGTCCTCCTGAAGAACCCTGATGAGGGCCAGGGCGAAAGAAGCTACATGATCCATCACTTGCCGTGGCTCATCGGCAGCCTGGGCACCCTCACGTTAGACCTCATTGTATCCTTTAAAGAACAGAAAATATGGCTGCTGGGGCCGGGCCTCTCCTTAATCCCATGTACATGCTACATTTTAGCTAGTGCTGACCTTGTAGAGAGGACACTTCATCAGATGGGTTTTGGTCTCATGACTGCGTCCGTGGAAACACAATATACAGTATCACAGGTCCAAACACTCACAGGGAAATTGAATGTAAAAGCTTCACTAGCGTCCCGTGGACAACACGCGTCTCTTTGCAATCCACAGAAGTGGTGTACAGAAGCATCCTGTTCTGTTTTATTTTCAGTGAGCGTATACACTAGGCAGAAATACAAGAGGAAAGCTTTTAGTGAACATATGCGCAATCAGTTTGGGTATCAGACATTTTCAGCTCATAGTCCAGCTTTGCTGTCAGTCATCTGCAGGTTATTAAAAGATCTCCTGCAGATCATTTTGGGAAATATACTTGTTCACATTTTTGCCAAGAGTTAAATGAGAAGATCAATACCACTCTCGAAATTTATCCATTAAATATGAAGCTACAGCCAGCAGATGGCTAGTTAGCATATGCTAAGCTAACTGTGGCAGCCAGCAGACAGACATTAAGCATTACCTCATCTAAAATCATTTTGATCTTTGTATTCATTAAACCTATTCATTAAAATGTGTTTAATTAGAGAGCTTTAGATATGTTTTTTTTTCACCCCTGCTTCTGGTCTTTATGCTAAGCTAAGCTAACATTTTCTGGCTGTAGCTTCATATTAAATGGACATACATGCAAGTCATAGCAACCTTCTATTTCCCAGCAAGAAAATGTATTTCTCAAAATGTCAAACTAACAGTTACTAAAGCTACAGTGCTCACTAGCAGAATATATATGGCAACCACATTAAACACTCATATATATATAGAGAGAGAGACTGATCAGTACTGCTCCTCTGGATAATACCACTAGTGTTTCAAGTTTGGCAACTTTATTTAGGAATATGCACAACATGTGAGGACAACACAAACTGAAATAGCAAAAAATTTAAAACTAGATTTAGAGACAGAACTTCATTCACAACACAGGGATAACATAAGGGATACACCTTAGTTAATATTCACTACTTTAGTGCACTGAACGCAGTGAACCTGGGACTTTGGGGAGTCCTGGGATTGTGGGGCTCTAAGGCCCATCTTTACCCTGTTGGTAATCCAACCTTTTACATATAAATGACGCACTGTGATATTCAGTAAAATACACTTTTCTTTCAACATAAATCAGAGTGTGAGCAGTTTTCTGGATTGAAAAAAAAGTGTTTTTTCTGTTCTTCATAGTTCTGTGTTTTTTTTTCCAGCTGAATTCCTCTGTCAGTAACATGCATAACCAGACGACCTTAACCTTAACTCTGTGGTTCAGATCTCCATCCAGTTCATGATGTACCGCAAGTCTCAGGTGGTGGAAGATGGCCTTGATGAGAGAACGCCTCTGATCAGAAGCTAGACCTACAAACCAAGAGCATACTGGTGGGACACGAGCAGGAACTCACTTCCAGTGAACCCTCAAAATCACAATTCCAGGAAAAAATGTACATTTTAGTTTGATTTTATAGTTTTATTTATTATGCTCTTTAAAACATGTTTACAATCAGTTTTTATCTGCAATAGTACTGTGATGGATTCTGTTTTTCACTTGGGTTCAGCTGCAGTGACGTGATTTCACACTGCTCTTAACGTTCGAGTCTTAAAGGGACGATTGAGTGTTTCAGGGTCGGACACGGATGGAAACTCCTCCTGTTAACCTGAGCTCCATCTGCTGATTTTAGATCACAAACTCAGTTTGATGCCAGACCTCATATAGATGTCAGAAACTTGCTGGCAGGGGGTCACCAGACCACACAGAGGTCTCTTTTAAAAAATTCTGGTATTTTAAGTTGCCAAACACTTTTGACAGACACTAACCTCTGCATGAAGGCCTATCTGATCATGTTTCAGAATTAACTCCTGTAACATGAGTCTTGTTTTTCGTGCTTGAGCGATGTGTCTGATTGTTTAAAAAAGACATGTTTTGTAAAACATTGAAATGTGTAAATTGTATTTAGTCAATTTTAGTTACTTAGTTAATATTTACACTAAGTGCTGTAATCAAAAGACCTTTTTTGAGCATGTATGTTTTTTGTGAATCTTAGATATCTTTTTAATTGTAGCCATATGGTTTTGTTTTTATTAAAGTTTTTTTTTTTTTTTTTTTTCAAAAATACAAACACTTGACTAGATTTGTTTGCACTGGTGATAAAAGTCACACCACTTAAAGGTCCAGTGTGTGGGATTGAGTGGCATCCAGCAGTGTAGTTATGGATTGCAACCCTCTCGTTTAACCATCTCCTTCCTAAAAAGGGAACTATGGTGTCTCTGAAATGTGCCAAAAAAAAAATTTATTGGTATTGGTCTTAAAAACGCAACGTGTGTTGTTATAGAACGTAAACTGCTCTTCATTCCATTAAAGGACCAGTCTGTAGGGTTACACATCTAGCAGTGTAGTTCATAATTGCAACTGCCTCGCCTCACTCTCCTGTTTTAAGCATGTTGGAGAAACTATGCAAAAAATATGTTTTGTTTGTCCTTTCTGGGCTACTGTACAAACATGGCGGACTCTATTGGAGAGGTGTCTGTAGATATGAAAGACTCATTCTAAGGTAACAAACAGTTTTTATTTTCAGGTGATTATACACTAATGAAAACACAGTTATGAATATTATATTCTATCACTACCACACTCTGTAAATAGAGCCCTTAAATCTTACACACTGGACCTTTAACACAGATTTTTCCTACCAGGTTTAATGCACATGTTCTTTTTTCGTTGTCACTGTTTTGCACAACAAAAATTGGTTTTGTACTTTGTGTGGTGGGTCAATGCTGTAAAGATAAAAAAAACTGAAAAACACTTCCTGTTCCTTTTGATTCTTAAAGTGTCCATGGAATCATTTTCTTTCTCTGATTTATGACTTTTATTCTAACTGCTCCTCTTGACAAGAAAAAACTGTAGAAGCGGGAAGAGCCCCCTTCAGTTCACTCTCTTCAACTCCCACTTTTTTCAGAGGTCAAGGCTGCTGCTGCTTCTCTTGGCCTTAATGTTGACCTTTAACTCTTTGCCTTTGCTGACCTCGACCTCCAGCGACTGTGTTTGACTTGCTCCTGGGAGGCCTTGACAGCCATGTTGTTTTTCTTCATTAGCAGATTCACACTGGCCTCTCTGTTGCACCCTCCTCCCTTACTGCACCCCCACACAAGCACTTTCCCTCACTATTAAATATAATGCAATCATACACACTCAAAACAGTAAGGGCCCACCCACAGAGGAAGCAAGGTCAGCACAGAAAATATCAAGGGTTCAGTAAGTGTGTGTGTGTGTGCTTGGGGGGTTGAGGGTGTGTGGTTGTGAAACAGTGGCAGAGATTGTTAAGCGGGTTGGGGAGTTAGCGGGAAGAGCCAGTGATAGGGAGCATCCATCCATCACAAGGGATGAACAAGAAGCTGTTTATAAACACTCCATACTGGGAATTTCTTAATGAGATGATTCCAGTTTCTACAATCAGGGCAGGGAGGGGGGGTCCTCTGTGACTCAAAGGTTGCCAGTTCAAATCCCCAGTGCAACCACGTGACCCCACACTGGGAAACTTCATGGTAAATTTGTTATATTTCCCAGTGTTGACATACATGAACACACACATTACCTTCCAATGTTCCAATTTTTCTCCATAACAGACTTTTGTCCTGCAAGACAGTCTTTGGACAGTTTCCTGCAGCTCAAACACACATCAAGAGCAACTGTCTCATTTGTTTACTCTGTGTGTGTGTGTGTGTGTGTGTGTGTGTCAGGATCGAGGCTGCGCTGGAGCCAACTTTACAAAACGTTCGATAGTTTGACAAAGCGAGAGGACAACGTGACGCTTGGTGCAACAGGAAGGCTCCCACCATCAACGGTGAGCTCACAACCTTTCAACATATCTTTAATTATTCGTAAACCAATGCAACGTTGTTTCGTGATCTTTGACCTCTGCATGTCCTGCATTATCTTATCTTCAGGGGATATGTAACATGACATTTTATAATTCTTCCGCTGAGTGGATTGTCTTCACAATTCTAAACTCAACACTTTATTGCCATTTCTATATATGAATTTGTTCACATCAAGAAACCTTAAGACATAACATGACAAAGGGGAAGGCGTGAAAAAGCAAACCGATCCAATGGAGATGCTATTTGCACTATATGACTTCTCAGGTCTTTAAAAAAAGGAGGAAATTTGAAAAGATGGTCTGAATCTTGTGCTCCTGTTTCCTTGTGGTGTACATTTCATCAAGGAAAGGTTGTCGTAGCCAAAGCTTTCAGTGCATTTCACACCAACTGATTGAGACTACAGGTATTAATATGATGGCCAGTCTTTATATGCTAGGATACAGTTTGTATGAGGAATTTAGTGTATTTGATTACATCCAGCATACATAACCTTTATTTGAAATTAAAACATTAAAACAAGATAATTGGCATAGTTTTAAAGTACAGTCTCGTAATAATGGTTTCAAACAGTAAACGTGACTACTATTTGACCATTTACATTCCTTCTCATGATAGCCAAATACCCCCCCCCCCCCCAAACCACACTCACTCACATACGCTCAAACACAAGATATGGACTTTACTCACAAATACTGAGGCCACTTAGACGTAAGCGTCAGTTTCCTGCGAGGATCAGTAAACAGTCCAGGCCATTATCGAGCTGCAGCTACCAGCCAGCAGCTCTCTGATAAAGAGAGGATCAGGCCACATGGAGAGGACGTCCTGAACAGGATTTATGATGTGCTGAATGTATCTCCAGGCTTGTACTGTGAGTGATTCTGGACTAATGAGTTCACATGCCATCAGTTTGTTCTTTGGTTTGAACCACAGAGGAAAAGCTGACCTTTTATGTTTGGCTTATTTAAGTTTGGGTTTCATGGAAATGACTTGGTGCAAAGCAAGCCAACTAATAGCATGACTCCACACTCCAGAGTCCAGTTGAATTAGAAATCCTTGATGTGAACATACCCCAATTTTTTTCCTTCCTTCCCCTCTCCTCTCTTCCTTCTTTCATGACACTCATCTCCCATGGGATGATGATAAGCAGGCTTGTGTCCAACAGTGTGACACCTCCAGAAGATCCATGGCAACATTTGCACGCTCTCAGACAATGTCCCTATCATTTAGTGTCACTCCAAGCTGTGCTGCTTGCTCTCTATCCTCCTTCCATTCCTCAGAGGTCAGAAGCACTTGGAGGGGTGGCTGATGGCTTGTTATGCCACATATGTTGGAACGTGACAACAGAAATAACAACAGAATAACTCTTCTTTAGCAATGGATCCATGCCATTCCAGGGACTACCACCAATCTTTCATATTGAGGAATTTACATTGTGTGGGCGATGTGTCTATTCTCAAATTGTTTACTTTTCTTTGAGTTATATTCATGCAATGCAGTGAATATCTAATTTAAACTAATGCCCAGGCTGAAGAAAGTTTCAGTTTCTGCCTCTGAGGTGAGACTTTTAACCAAACAAGTTCACTTAATCTAGTAATCTAAAACATTTCAAGAAACAAAGGTCGACATATTGAAACAGGGCTCTTTTAGTCAGTCGTTTAGATTATTCTAGTAATATCAAAAAAATCAAACAAGTTGGTCTGAATTAGAATAAAGTGAGCTGATGTTACCTCAGTGGCATGACCACATAAATTCTACAGATTTTGGTGAACTGCTGATGTTCAGTTTAGTGGCAGATTGGCGAGGTTGGTATTTTTGTCTTTGAAAATGATTTTAAAACCCGTTAGCTGTATCTTGATGATATTCATGGTGCCCAGAGCATGAATGCTAATGATTTCCCAATCTTTCCTCAATTACCAGCAAACGTATCTTGTCAAACATCTACTTGATGGACTGACATAAAATCTGACTTTCAAAGTTCCCCAGAGGATGAATCCTAATGATCCCATATGTTTCCTGTAATGCCACCACACATGTAATTTGTTGTTTTGAGTGAAATGTCTCAACAGTTATTAGACGGATCAGCATGACATTTGGTGCACAGAAAAGAGTAGTATCAAATATTATCATCAGGTGAGTCAGTCCACCAAATATTTGTAAAATTATCATATTCCTGCTTACTTGGCAAGTATTGGTTTGATTGCCATGAAATTTGGTACAGATATCCATGGTCCCCAGTGGTTGAATCTCTCAGATCACCTGACTTTATAAAAGTACAACATTTGGCCCTTCAAATCCTGCAGTGACAACGCAAAATGCATATGTTTATGTGGTTTTATATTACAACAAAAGTTATTGTAGTTTTTTGACATCTACACCTTTTTTTTCAGTGAATTTATTTGCTCTCTTTGGTATGTGTTTTTCTCTAAAGTACAATTGATCTTGAAGCTGTGTTGTCATCATGGAATTTCATCACATGTGTACCAATTTACCCTTTGGACATAATCTTCAAAGGACTGACTCCGTGTAGCTAACAACAGAATTCCTGTGTCATTTGTCACTGGGATCGATCGTGATCATTCCAGTGAAGGCTACAGTGGCGGTTCTGTAACCCTCTGCTAACCGCCGCTCAGTCCTGGTTCAAATAATGAGCCAGTGAAAGGGATGATATGCGGGTGGGAGGACGCCGTTAATCCTCAGTAAGCATGCTGCATGTCAAACGGTCCGGCTCAGAGATTTGCAGGCCAGTGTTGAGGTCACTCCTCTGTCTCCTCAGGGTGGATCAGGCCTCGACTTCTTTCGCTCTACCCCGGCCTGGTTAACTGTCTGTGGGGGAGGCGGAGGTCCCCTAGCCCCTTAAATCTAACTGCTGTCCAATATTAACTGCAGCACAAACAGAACAGTGGTAAACAAAAGGCAGAGTAAACACACTCCCAAGGCTTGGAGGACAAACATGGACGGACGCACACATACACAGCTCATGCACGTGCACACATACACACTATATTTAAGAATAGTAAACTCAATTTAAGTAGTAAGATTTATTTAATTTGGGAAGAACCTGCCTCCAAAAACTTCACAAGCAGGATTTAGTCTATGAAATACTCACAAAAAAACTTTGTACGACTGATTTAATGATGGGAATTATTTTATTCAAAGCATCAGATCAAACTGAGAAAATGTTTCCTTTGCCCAGCCCAGCTGTTGCACTCTGGGATACATCCATTCAGGCCAAACCTCAACACACACACACACACACACACACACACACACACACACACACACACACACACACACACACACACATACACGCACACCATTAATGTTGAGTGTCGCTCATGCTGCCAATGAGGGATGAGATCTTCATTCATCCATCCATCCATCCTCACTGTCTTCTGATCTGTCAAATCCTGGGCGAGGTCCAGCTGTTTGGACTACAGTCCCATCCCTGCCCTTCCTGGGTGTCCCCTGCTTTCCCTATTTTCTATCCCCAGGGGACGGTTAAGACCTCCTCCAGCACATCATCCACTACAGACCAAGAGCCTCAGCTGCACTCTTGCTCTCTGCTTTTTTAAAAATAGGCTGGGATATCAGCCTGGACAGCTAGGAGACCTGGACGCATCCTGGGGATTGAGGAATGTCTCCGCACTTCCCAGATCCTTCGTATCTTTGTGAATCCTCTGAGTAACTGTGTGTGTATGTTTATATCTTTGCATGTGTGTGTGAAGATAGATCCCGTATTGCTAGCTAAAGAGAGGATCTTCTGTCCAGATGAGAGAGTGGACTGAGTTGGAGATGAGCTTTTCGGCAGGGGGGTTTCTCTCCGCCTCGGATGGTTACTGCTCCACAGAGCAGCAACTTCAGTACTATGGTGAGTCCACAGTGACACTTTTGTTTCTGCTTCCACTTTTTTTATCCCACTATTGCTTAGATTTTTAATTTCTCTTCTCCTTTTCCTTCTGTTTGTTCTTCTCTAGAATAAGTTGTGTGAAACGTTTGCATGTGATACCAATATATTTAAAGCAATGGTTTAATTTAAATAGACACAGGGAAGAGAGAATATTTAGTCCTGGGTGTTCAGGCCTTAAGTGATTTGAATGTGTGAGCATTTTATTTGCAAAGCACTTCTTTGTTATCAGTTGGTGCTAATTTAATTCAAATGATGCTGTGTCATCGGTTGCACAGCAAGGTAGGTAGATGTTTCTTACGTGCAGTAACAAGGAGACACAGCTGGTGCACTTTAATTTCTACTGAGGAAAATGGTTGTTCGCCCAAATTACTAAACACATTTTCTCACTTACTTCAGATAGTTTGGGTTTAATTTGTTTGGAGTAAATTTCCTTTGTGGTGCTTTTTGTCTAGAAACAGAGTGGTTATAACTCAGTGTAATCCAAAGAACACACAGGTTGGCTGTTTTTTCTTCAGTAGAACATGTTTCCTATGAAAATAGTTTCACCTGGTTCACCTAGATAAACAAAACCCAAGTTATCCACGTGGTTAGTTACCGCCAGTTTTAAGAAAGATGATATGTTGGGTTATTTTTTGTAACATGAGTGAAGCGACCCTTTAAAGTAACACAAGAATCTAATGAAAGACTCACGCACCTTAAACAGCATTAAACTGATGCGACCTCAGTCCTAACTAAATCACTCATACGTAAATATGTAGCGTTTTTCAATATGTGTCAGCTGAATAGTTAATTAATGAATTAATTCAGTCCAATGCTGACTCAAAGTGAGACTATGTAACTTTCAAAACAGATTCTTCTTCTTACAAATGAAACAAAAATACATCATTGCTCAATTCATTACACTTTTTTTTTTGCTAGTTTTACTTGTTCTGGTATGACCTGTAGCTTATGGTGGCTAATGTTAGCTCACATTAGCAAACTTTAAGTAGATATAATTGTAAAAGTCAGACTTTTGTGGCTTTTTTCTACAATTTTAATGATACTATAAAATTACATTTGCACATTTAACATCCTCCCGTAACTGTCACTTGTGTTTAGCAAAAGTTACATAGGCCCACTTTAAGTAAGTGGGTTTATACATTATATTGTTACACAACGAGGATGTGCAACTCTGTGTGCAACCCGACCTCATCTCATTCACTCTCAGAGATGATGAATGAACGCCAAGCTTCTATTTACCACCTTTGAGAACTCAATGATGTGAAAAAAAAAAGTTGTTGAGGAGGTTCAGCCGGCTCGCTGCATTCACAGCACGCAGGGAGGCTGAGCGTGCATCGGAGGATCTATTTATACTGACGTGTATCATCAACAAATTCCCCCTAGTTGTCTCCCCTCCTGCCCTTCGAAGCAGCAGGAGGAGGGAGGTGGAGGGGGGAGCTATGGGGGGTAGTTTGCTGGTGTTGTTTGGCTCCCAAGTGTGCGTGGGATGGCCGAGGAGTGTTTAGACAGTGCTCAAATGGTTTACAAACAGTGCGAATCACAGCTCTGTCACATGTCGAGAATGCAAAGACCCCCCCCCCCAAAACCATCGAAGCCACAGTCTGGTACAGACAGGAAACATCTGGAGAGAGAACTAAGACAAAAGGAGTAAGGAGGGGTTAATAAATGCCCTTTAAAATGATCATCCTGTTGACATTTTCTCGATCAGAGCAGGGGTCTTTGGATGACTATCAGTCATCGATTTTCAATTAGTCGAGGTTGAAGACAGGAGCCTGATAAATCATCAGCACTGAGAATAGCCTGCCAGCCCCTGAACCTCGACCTTTCTTCTTGAGAATTAAATGAAAACATGTCAGGGCACTTCATATGAAATTATAGTCAGGAGACAGTTAGCTTAGCTTAGCACAAAGACTGGAAACAGAGGGAAACAGCTAGCCTAGCTCTGCTTACCTAACAACACCTCTACACCATTTGGTGGTTTTACAGGGGGCCATGTGGTGGACCATCACTTGACTGGGTAGGCAAAGTGACTTCTGCCATTTGGTTGTCAGTCAGTCGCCTTTAATAGAGCTTTTTAAGTTTTGGACAGAACCGAGCTCGCTGTTTCCGTTTTTTTCCCCAGTATTTGAGCTGAGCTAAGATATAACTGCTGGCTCTACCTTCATATTTAGCATGCAGACATGAAACTTGAAATTAAAGGATCACAATTAAAAAAAAATGGAATCAGGACATCTCTACATTTTATTCAGCCATGTGACTTTCCAGAAGAATACAGTTGCTTATAACAGTCATTTCAAAAGGTGCTCTAACCCCTGGCCCATGAGCCCATGGGCCCTGTCCATCCATCCATTGTCAGGGTTGTCTCCACCTAAGCCATATTTGGGACTACAAGTCAGAATATCGTGACCTTTGCTAATTTGATTTTGACCACTCCAATTTTTATTTGCCTCCTGTGATTCCCCTAACTTTATAGAAGGCCAACTCTAAATCACTGAAGTGGCCCTTTAACAACACAGCAGAGCTACATAGATGAATGGTTTCCGTGTCAAAGCTTAAAGGCAGACTTTAACAGGGTCAACGTCATGCAACATGTTTTATCCTTTAAATTTCCATCTCCAGCAGTCCTGAGACTCCTGACAGTCGGGTGGGCTCTCCGTTTAATCAGCGCAAAACAGATCCCACAGCAGCAGTCCCAGTTGTACTGGTCCAGCTGTACTTTATGAGGCTGCCAGTGGTCACACATGTTTTCTCAAAGGAGACAGGATTTGCAAAACACAAGCTGTTGACCCACACGTCAAAGACGTTTCAGTCCGTCACAACACTGAGCAGCCATTACGGACTGAATGAAGCATCCAGAAAACAGGATCAAAAAAATCCTAAATGGCACTTGGAGCCTTCAGCTGCATCCTGTTTCAGCAGTCTGAACAAGTTCACAAGGTCTCAATCTCAGCTTTTTATTATATCCCAAAAGAGCCATAAAAGCAACGAAATCACACGAGTCACGTAAGACCACATTCCTATGACTCTCTTTGACTTTGTAACTGCGTAATAGTGTCGCTTGAAATGTTAATTTATGTTTCTGGTCTGGATAATGTAATTGTCAGATGTGTGTAGGTGTGTGAGAGAAACGTGTTGACAATTCATGGTGCTGACATGATTTAAGTTTCAGGAAGGAGACTTGCTTGGATGGTGCGGAACATAGTGACTGATCGATACATGCATTTACATGAGCAGTATCTAACTAGTATCTGGCTTCAGAAACCTAAACACGGACGTATCCCGAGTTTGAGAAACCTGGATGTACTACTTGACTATCCCATAGAAACCAGCATACTGAGGCATGGAAACCATATCCAGGTTTCTGAAAATTCTTTGTTGGTGCAGGAAATGACAGAGATGTTGAGAAATCAAGACACAGCCCTACACAGACAAACCTGCATACTGTTGGAATCGTATATACAGGGATATGAATAACCACATTTCTCATGTTCCATGTAAACTCTATAACCTAACCCTAAGATCAAAACCAGGATAAAACTCAAAATACTAGGGGATACTGTGTGAGTGTAAACACACTCATTCTTAAAGACCTGATCTGGCATTAGTCTATATTTTTCCAGTGAAAGGACCAAAACCAACAAGGTATTCATCCATCTCTCAATAGTTTCCCTACCCTGTCTGTAGCAATCAGCTTCAAGCCCGTTGGTTCCAACTGAACACGTACAAACTAGTCACAAATATATACTTTCATTTTGTAAAACAGCTGGGCACTGCGGTTTGTAGCAAACATTTCTCCAACAGGAGGAAATAGTGTATATGTTGGGGACTATTTCCAGACGCGGATTAATACACAGCAGAATGTTGTATGTAGGACTGATAAAAATATATTACACTGCTGCTGTTTATGATGTGTTTTTAATAGGTTTGGTCAAAGAATGAGCTCTATGGCACAGAGAAAATACTTGTTAGGCGGATCAGTTCATTGTCAGTTTTTAGTCTTTTCAAGAGGTTTGTCAGTTGGCAGTTTGATCTGATAGTAAGGCCAAGAAAGGCAACACCTGTGAGCATGCACTACTTTGCAGGAAGTAGGAGTTTTCCAAGAAGTTACCAGTTTTCTAAGAAGTTCCATGAGTCTATGAAAATGCATCTTTTTTTAAAGTTTCACACTTTTAGAGAATTGTCAAGGAAAATTGAATCAGATCACAAATCTGAATTGCAAACAGCATCATGAAGCAGTCTACATCTGCAGGTGTAGACTGTTCACTCACTAGTTTCTAAACTTATATTTCTGACCGACAAAGCTGTCATTACAAGTTTTGTTCACCTGGACTTCCATTTTCTTTTTCCATTTCAGACATGCTGGCTGACCCTCTGGGCTACCCCCTACAGGATCCAGACCTCCAGTTGCTCCCTTACGCCCAACAACAGTACAGCCACGCCAACCTGCCCTTCTCTCTTTATGGCTCTCCACCATCCTCCACCTCCTCTCCCTCCTCCTCCTCTTCCTCCTCGCAGCTCTGCCATGCTCCATACCACTATAGCCCTCATTGCCTGGAGGCCCCCTGCGATCCCACCCCAGAGCCCCATTGCGGGGGCCTGGTTCAGGGGCTTGGAGCGGTGGGGTTGCCTCTGGGGCGGAGGACGCGGGTGGGGTTGGGAGGGAAGAGCAGAGGTCAGGACGAGCTGTGTGTGGTGTGTGGAGATAAAGCGTCAGGGTATCACTACAATGCTCTTACTTGCGAGGGATGCAAAGGTATTTCGTCTGCTTTCTTTTTATTCTTTTCTCCAGAGCTGCATATTTGTATTCTATTGACATTTAGTTTCACCCTCACCTCATCCTTACCCCTCTTTATCTGGACGCTGTAGGTTTCTTCAGGCGTAGTGTGACTAAAAAGGCGGTGTATCACTGTAAGAGTGGTGGTGGCTGTGAGATGGACATGTACATGAGGAGGAAGTGCCAAGACTGCCGTCTCAGGAAGTGTCGCGCTGTGGGAATGCTGGCTGAGTGTAAGAGACCTCTACTGCACTTTAATTCCATGAAATGAAATGTTAAACATCATGTTATAAAAGATTGATGAGACTAATCAATGGTTCGTTTGATGTGAGTCTGACAATGTGTTTTTTTCCCCCTTAGGCCTTCTGACGGAGGTGCAGTGCCAGTCCAAAAGACTAAGGAAAGGAGGTAAGGGCAGAGGACAGGAGGAAGAGGAGAACACAGACAGCAGGAGGGTCAGCTCTAGCAGCAGACTACCTGGACAGGTACCAGAAATCAGGATGGACTCAGTTTGTTATTGACTGGATGGATTGTGGCAGTTTTTTGGTCATGCTGGTGTCAAGGCCAACAAGTACTGAATTTTGTGCTGATGTTCATGTTCCCCAGTGGATGAATCTCAATGACTTATTCTGTAATGTTGTGAGTTTTCCTCTAGCGCCACCAAGAGGTCAACAATTTAAGTTTTCTGCTAACTGTCTCAGCCTTAGCTGTACTTTGTTTGTTTTAGCTAACACTAAACCAAGATGGTGAACATTGTGATAGCCCTACTTAGTGTTAGCATGTTAGCATTGTCACTGTGAGCATGTTTGCATGCTGATGTTAGCATTTAGCTCAAAGCACAGCCGTGCTAAAGTACAGTCTGGAGATTGTTGATTAGTTGTTTAGTTAGAACGTAGGATTGAAGGATGCTGTAGTGAGAGTTCTTGAAATAATTAAATGGTTGGTCAGTTCATGGTAAATGCAGATTTATTTTGCAGCATTGATATACTATATATTGTGATATAGTACATTTTGTGAAAAATTATTTATATCTGGACAAAACCACAGTGTAAACTGTAAAGCAAATTCTCCGACAGTTGAGAAATGTATATCTTTTCATTGTAAATTCTCATACCTCCCAACCCCAACTGAACAGTTGGATTTTTGGCTCACACTGATGATAGGTTGCATAAGTTATATTGCTCTACGGGTAGCTGGGGATTAGTTTTTATGATGTAATTGGGTGGTTGGATGTTAGCTGTTCTTTTTTATTAGATGTTGGTTGATTGAATGGTTAAAAAGACGATTTGGTGATGAGATGATTGAGTAGAATGTTGTTTGGTAAACATTTTTGTTGGCTGGTTGGGTGCTTGGCTGGTTAGATTGCTGTGATATCATAATACTAATACTGATCTAACATGTGTAACTTTCATCTGCACCAGGCTTTGTCTGCCAGTTTAACCCAGGACCAGAAGTATATTGTAGACAGGATGGTGGAGGCCCATCGACTGTACAGAGCACAGGACAGCAGTCACAGCAGGGTAGGTTGTCACAGTGTGGTAGTCGTACTTCCTAAAACACAGTCACGTTTTTTATGTCGCCTTCATGGTTTCTTGTCTGTGTCTTCTCAGTTGTTTGAGTGGCCGTGTACAGAAGAAGGCGAGGGCTTGTCTGATGTTGTATCACCCCACCTGCAAAAACTTCTACAGTTTGCCAGGACAGTGCCAGGTAAGATGGACAATAATATGTGTCAGAATGTATCATTTGCATTCTGAAGTGTTTTTCTACAGGAAAATATTATGAAATCACATTATCTCAACAACTATTGCCATGAAATTTGGTACACACAGATAAATTGTAATTGTTTATCTAGCACCACCATCAGGTCAAAATATTAATTTGGTTTGTGGAATAATAACGACAATTAAACTTTCCCATCAGCCTCAGCTGTACCTTGTCGTCAGCGCTAATGTTAACTAACATGCTAAATTAAGATGCTGAACATTTTAAACATTATACCTTCTCAGCAGCATTAGCATGTTAGTATTGTTATTGTCAGCATGTTGCCATCATGATGTTAGCATTTAGCTCAGAACACCGTTTTGTGTATCAAATATAGCCCCACAGAGCTGGTGGTATTAAAATAGTTTGTCTCGTATGGGACTCCATGACACACGATAATGCCACATATAAATAAAGACTTCCAAGGAAGACCTTATGAAGTTTTGTTTTTCGTTTATAAAATCGATAAATGGCAATCAGGCATCTTTATTGTAATAATAACAGCTGGGCTAAAGGACATAGATACAGAAATACATTGTGAAAATGTAGCACCACCCATCGTCACAGCTGCTGTGTCAAGTGAGCACAATATAATGTGATATCACACACGTGGAGTAAAAACATGTAAATACAAAGTAGAACTTTTGTAATTTAATCAATATTTCACTCAGAAAATCCTGGAAAAAAAACAACTGTATATAAAAATAAATAATGTTGTTGCCCTCACAGGTTTTGACCTCCTAGATTTTTCAGACCAGAGCTTGCTCTTGTCTGTCTCTTCACTGGAGGTCATGTTCCTGCTCTCAGCTCAGCACTTCTCCCAAAACCCAACAAGCCCGAGTCCAGGTGAATAAACCAACAGACACACTTTTGTGATTTCCGCTTGCATTCAACTGAACTCTTCTTCTCGTCATCAGCCCTGCAGCTCTTCAGCATGTCGACCCACAACTGGCTGAGAAACGTAGAGTCAAAGGAAAACATGCACAGCAGGACGTTGGTCAACTCAGGTGAATCCAGACCTACACTCAGAAAAATATCTTGTGTCCTGTGAAAACAAAAAAAATCCAGTATCTCACACAAAAATCCATTTCCTATTCGGTGTGTACAGGAAGCAGTGAGGATCTCTTCGGCCCGGTGCTCAACTTCTTCCACAGTATGGCAACGCTGCGGGTGACGGAGGCTGAATACACCCTGCTCACTGCTACAGCTCTGCTCTGCTCAGGTCAGATCAGCAGTCTGTTGTTTGTGGATGTTTGATCAGATAAAATCCAATCAGCTATCATGTCGAGACATGCAAATGCTCTATTCAGCTGGAAACAATCATTAAAAACAGGAGGCTGTGATAGTAAAATGATTCACTCAGTCAGTCTGACTGAAGACTTTATCAAGGCTTGAAATGGAGCTACTGCTTCCAGGCTCTGCAGCAAAGTAGGACAACTGTGGGCCTTCTTCCATACAGTCGCTGTTTGGCAACTTGAACGCATCAGTCTGTGTTTGGATATAAACTCAAAGCAATAGATCTGGTCTATGTTTTAGTGTTGTGAAATATCTCTCTCTCTCTCTGTGTCCTGGTCCTGCAGACCGTGCGTCCCTGCGGGCAGCCAGCTGTGTTGAGAAAATGCAGGAACTGATTCTGGACCTGCTGTCCAGGGTGTGTGGGGCCCAGGCTGGAGCTGCGCGAGGGGGACCGCAGCGGTTTGGCCGGCTGCTGGGCAGACTGACGGAGCTACGAACCCTCCGTCACAACTACCTCCTCCTGACAAGACAGCAGCCTGGACTCTGACGGACAGGACGTAATTGTAAATGGTGGAAAAACAAAAAAAAAAATGACCACTATCATCTCTGGGTTGGTTCATGTTTGAATTTAAGGACTAGATGGTCCTGTATGAGCTGAGAAATTGTACAAAATATTTTGGAAATACTAAGTTTTCACCTGATTCTTTAGTCTATTGTGTATTTAGTTAAATTTTCGCTTCCAATGGGACTGAAATGTGTTTGTGGACTGCTGTAGTTTGTTCGGACAAAAGATATTTTATAGTTCTTTTTATAACTGTTGTATACGGCTAACATGTACGCCTAACAGTACTTTTCATTATGTTGAGTATTGTTAAAATAAAACAAAAATGAAGAGTTCATCAGTGGAAAAGAGAATTTTCTGGTTGAAATTTAATCTGTTAACAAGTGATTATTATGATGAAATCATACTGGAGAACTGAACTTTTTTTTTTTTTTCAAAAGAAAAACACAAAACTGCAGTTAAGAATCCCAAAAGGTTTTTAATAGAGCATTTATTTCCCAAAATGAGGAAATACTGGTTCAGACAAAATATTTGGTGAGCAGGTAAAATACGCAGGTAATACAAGCTTATAAAAGGTGTATTTTTTCCATTTGATAAAATGGGGCTCTCGACAATAAATAGACTCTTCCGAGGGGTCAACAGTGAACGATGGCGGTTGGTTCTAGAGTAAAATCGTCGACATCAACCCAAACGTGAACTCATCTGTTAAAATGTTGGCTGCATGTTTTTTTTAAAACCTAACTCCATTTGTTTTAAATAAGATTTAATTCTCAACTTTAACCAATATAGCTTTATTTCTATAGTTCTGTCTTCCATAAATAAATTATTTCTCTCTGTATCAAAAAAGAGAATTCAAATATAAAGAACAATGGCTCATTGTGTTGTATGCTCTGAATGTACACACACATACACACACGCAACACGCACACAGCACAATGAAATTACATCAAGGACGAGCTAAAGTACACTGCAGCAAGTCAGGAATTATTTTATCTCCACAAATATACACAGCCTCGCTTTGCCCCTTGTGGGTTGATTGAAATACGCATTTTTAAAAACAGCAACATTAAATTAAATTGGGTTTGATAATACACATACATATGTACACAAAGTGTGCCTTTATAATATACAAGTGTCTCTGTAAAAGATTAAAATGTAAAAAGCTATTGTATAAAAGATGGCAGTGATCCATTCATACGTCTTCTGCGTTTCATATAAATATGTCAAATCTCTTTTCTGACAGTTTGATTCCTTGGCAGTAGCATTGTACAAAATAGAAGGGAATTCTTTTACATTTGATCCAGACACGCAGCTCCAACACATCCAGGTGGAGTAAGCACATACCTCGATGCAGCCCTGAACAGGGAATCAACGCTTACTGACTGCAGCAACAAGGGACCTAAAGGTAACTTCATTCACGTCTGGAGCTCTGCAACTCGAAGGCAGACGCCACCGCTCTGTGTGTCAGACACTAGTGGTTTTGTAATGAACTACAGTCCAGGACTCTGTGCTGCCACAGCAACCTCTTCAGACCACAGTGTGAATACAAATTCGACTGGCAGCAAGGACTCGGCCCACCTGCTGCTTTAAGACCAAAGAGAAATGCATAGTGGCTGTCTGTGGGTGCACAGAGGGATCACCGTTGCCCTCTACAGGTAGTTGGAGGCTACAAAGCCATGGTTGTGGCTGACTCGGCTCTGGTGGATCATGGCGCGGTCGTACGCCACCTGGACAGACTTGCGGATGCTGGACTTGCGGCCCTCCATAATGCGCAGCTTGTCTGCTGTGTCGTCTACACCCAGGGGTGTCACCTTGTCACGTGGGAGCCACTGCCTACAGCACCAAAGAGACAGATTTAGACTGTTGGAGCCTTTGAATGTACAGATTTACATATAGCTACAATATATAAAACTATATTCATTTTATTTAGAATTAAAAAAAGTTAAAAAAAAAAAACTTTCATCAGCTAGTCATCATCCTACTTGACAGGACAGTTGACCCTGTTTGACCCTCACCATGTCCGCTTGTTGTCAAAGAACAGCACCAGGTAAAGCCTCTCGTTGGTCTCCTCCTGCCTCTGCTCCCCCAGATGGAGGACGTCTTTGGGTGGGACAGGGATGGGCACCCCGTTGTGCAGCAGGCCCTCCTCGGGCATCTCTGGGTCGATGATCTGGAACGAACACGCAGTCAGTCTAACTGGGAATTCAGGTCTGTTTGTATCATTGCACACAGCTGTCCTATGGTCCCAGAGAAGTGCTGATTTTTGTTTTTCTCTAGATTAAATCTCTATCGTCAACTTGAATTTCTCACAGTGCGGTTTGGCGAAAGCTGCCTTTAGTATTTAAGAGCTTCACCACCTGTTGACAGCTCATGTTAGGTGGTGCTTCAGTCATAGGTAGAATAAGGAGTTACCAGAGCAGGATAGGAGGGGTATCCTCGGCACTTGGCCCACACCAGTTCTAGAGGCTCCAGCTCGGTCTCATCCTCAGACATCTGGCTGCCGTTGCCTGCAAAGCAGCAGCAGACGGTGACATCGTGTTATGAATCAGGACAGGACATTCATGCATACATATTCCCAATAAGGTTATATTTTCTGACACAACATTTCCTTTGCTTCAGGCACACTTGTGAGCAAGAAAAGATGATGACATGCGATGGTACACAGAGGAAAAAAATGCAGTTGAAATTAAAACACACCAGTGTAATCAGAGTCTCCGTTGACTATCTCCAGGAAGGGAACTTTGGAAAGAGCTGGTTTCCCAAGGCTTCGTTTGGGTGGCGAGCTGCTGTAAGACAGTTGTTATATCATTAATATGTTGTCAGTCATTACTATAACCAAACAACTGCTGACAACACAAACACCATGTCTTACATTTCTTTGTGGAGGACTGGACAAGGGCTGTACTCAGAGTCGGACCCGCCGTCTTTGTGCTTGTTGAAGCCGTTGGTCAGTCCTGAAAGTAAATGAGAAATCTCAGACGAGCTGCTGCTGAAATAACAAGACCACGAGGTTTGAACCGGACAGATGATGAATGAATGATAAATCTAATGAAAACAATGCCACAGTACGATGCTACAACAACAATCAGTGCTGAAGAACCGAACACATTCATCACAGATAAAGGGGGTGCAATGGGTAATGTTTGTTTTGTTGACTAAAGTAGGAAAATCAAGTTCATATGGAGAGATCGGGTAGAGAACGAAGAGCTCAAAGGATGTAGGATTACTACTCAAAATTAAGTCTGACGTGTTGTAAAATGTGTAATTAATATCAGATAGCTAACCTGAAGTGATGAAAAAGATAATAAAAAAGAAAGACAGACACCTCTCCTCTTGTCTGTTCTGAAAGCAACTGTTCTGGAGCTAGGGCTGAGCGATAATCTCGACGGGGTTATGATAAACTTTGGACGTTTGATAGTTGATATGGATACATCTAACATCCAATCACACAGCAGAGATAAATGAGATAACAGCCACTCAGTCTGCAGTTTTTGGCTTGCACGTCAAAGTACACACCCATCTCCCACCGCATAGTATGAGCTCCTGGTGAAAAATGTGGATGGAAGAGAAGGGACACCAAAGTTTTTTTCTTTTCTCTCCGTCTGTGTCACTGCCTGTTTGCACACGGGCGGAGCTGAGCTTCTCTATAAACAGAGTGAATTGGTTCCAGTTAAGAACCAGTTCCAAATGTTCTTATTCACTGGGATCGTGCCTTGGAGCTTATCAGTTCCTTTTATCGTGTTTTTCTGACAGTTGCGCACAGCAAACAATGACATTCAACTGTACACTGCTGGAAACTTTCAGCAAGAGGGAGGAGAACAAATTGAAAGAAAGAGGACAACATGATCATTTCAAGTCAGCGTGGAAACATGAGCAATATGCTGAAACGTCTTTCTGCACAACATGAGCTTAAATTCCAGGAATCCCATGTATTTGACACTCGACACACGAGTGCCACTGCTACCCAACCGTGTAGCACATCTGTTACGGAGTGTAAATATCTTGGCTCCATGCAGACAGGCTTAGACTTCTTCCCTTGACAAAACCAACCTGAATGAAAACGATCACTGTACAAATCCTCTGTCACTTCATTCATTTTAGATAAGGAAAGACAGACTGTTGTTACATCGAGCTCCGGCTAACTGGTCCAAAATTAAACAGCGGTTAAACTGTGGAGCTTTTGCAAACGTGTGGGCCAACTTTTTTCCCCCTCCACTCAGAAAACTGATCAGGAATCAATAAGGAAATCACTAAAGAATGGGAGTGATAAGAAGAATCAATCAATAAATAAAATCTTATCCATTCCTGTCCCTACATGGAAGTGGTTTGAATATTTCCAATCCCAGCGACCACAATATTACCTTAATAAGTTACAATGCAAACTATGTGTTGTTTTGTTAAGGCAGATAAAGAATGTTTGATAAAGATTTACATTCAAATGTAATCTATGTTGAACCAAGTCATGTTCACACAATATTATTCTGTTTTTTATGTTAATAAAACCAAAGCCAACCCTAACTAATCAATCTTTTAGTTATTATCTGGATACTGCCATCAAAATAGCAGCATTGTCAAATTAAACATAAAATATCCACACTGATCAAATTAATATAAGGAAATGAATGATTGTGAGCAGGTTTTCTGCTATATCGTCCAGCCCTAAATGTAGCTACATTTAATATTATTTAGTGGTAAACTGTAACGGCACTCTAACATGTCGTACACCCCTATACATTTTGTTGCGGTAATCATTTGACACGCAGCTAATAATAACTGTAAACTCAACACATCCTGTCGAGTGACTTCAGTGCTGAGACTAGTCAGCTCTAAAACACCGCCCTGGGTGGAGGATCTTAAACTAAGTACAGCTTCTCACCACTTTCCAGTGTATGATTTGGTGTCTTCTCCAGCTCACTATCTGAGCATGCGTCTCGACTTGGGGTCCATTTTTCATTGAGTGTGGGGGGTCCGGGGCTTTTCTGTGGGGTCTTGGATGGAGTGGACAAAGGTGTGGAGGATGGGGTACTGGCTGCAGAGCTGGGTGCTGTCGGGGTGTTGCTTATACCGTCGTCCTGCGGCCCCTTTCCATTCAGCAAAGGGCCGTCTCTCTCTCTGAACAACTTAGCTCCATTCTTTGCCTTCTTGAACAATACGGAGGTTCGCCGTCCGACTCCCCCGGTGGTGGGCCGCAGGGGGGTGCTGAGCTCTGGCAGGCCGTTGGTCACCGCCTGTCCTTCACTGTGCAAAATGGGAGGCTGTGGCGCCGGCTGCTCCTGTGCTTTAGTGCAATTAATGTTCTCTGCGGTGCTGTCTGAGAGGTCACCGTCCAGCTTCAGGCGTTTGCAGGGCCATCTGGGGGACTGGGGCTCCCCTGTGATTGGCCGCAGGGTGGGAGGCTCTAGTGGTGCGTCTCCCTGTCGTGGAGGAGGAGCCGGCCCAGTGGGTTCCAGTGTCGGGGGCGAGGTGGATTTGAGGTCTTCTGGAAGATGGAGGAGAAAAATGAAAAATTAAATTCAGTTTCACTCTGTGTTTATTTGAAATGAATGCCCATTTAGTATGTAGTGTGATGTGGCGGTGTAGTATTCACACTGGAAAATGGTGTCACTTCAATGGTTTCATTCTAACAGTCTAACCACAGCCCAAAGGGAGTTGAGGTATTCTGTAGATATGGAGGACCTTATCAAGACGAGTGAGTAAATAACTTTGCTCTCACAACTGAACACCAGCAACATGGTAACACTGTTTTATGACTTAACTGACACAAATCACAGACGCTCTGCTGCCCTCCTCTACGGTAGCAAGAGACTGACTGGACTAGTCTGTAGTCAGAAGTGGGATGGTATGGCATGACTGTACGTGGCCAATGGAGAGTGGTGAGTCCATGAGAGTGATGTATAGAAGAGGTGCAGACATAGAGTGCACTGGGAGAGAGGAGTTGTGAGGCAGCCATGGCTAACGAGACTCTGTGGGCCCCTACTTACTAGACTGGAGACAGTGGGGTGGTTGGGGTTGGTGCGTGGGGGGGACCCTGGCTCAATTACCTGAGGACAATGTTCCGTTAGCTCATGTTCACAACTGGTCTCATTGAAAAAAAGAGGCTTTTAAAAGGTTCATGCATTGGCAATTTCATACTGTTGAAGCGTCAGTGCTTTTCATCACCCACCTTTGTCCGAAGACGAAAGGCCGTTGTCCGCCTTGGCGTCTTTGTCGTCGTCTTCCTCTGCGTCCTCGTCGTCATCCTCGTCGTCGTCTTTCAGGTGTCCGTTGTGAAGGCTGTGGCGGGGGTGTGGGCCCTGCCTGTAGCGGATGTTGTTGATCTCGCGACGAAGCAGGCGGATGCGACGAGTTCGGGCGCCACTGCATCGCATGGAGGTGACAAAGTCCAGCTTTTCTAAGAGCTCCTTCAGCTGTTCCTCCACTGACATGTGAAGCCGGTTGTCTGGATCCAGCACACTGTCGACTGGACACAACAGGAAAGACTTAGACAACAAGCAAATATGGGTTTAATACTGATATCTTAAAACAAAGTGCTACTGGTGAGTCAAATCAGTACTCACATTTAGAAAAAGCAAACTGACTTAGTTTACTGTAGTTCAGTTTGCCACAGCTACCTACAATGTCTACAGACCCAGTATACTGTAACCACAAAGGATGATCAACCAATAACAAATCAGCAAATTCAAATAGATTCAAACTACACTCATACAGAAAAAACAGATCTATAATAAGGTATGTGAGAAATTTATCCAAATCCAAAAATCTAAAATACACGACCCACCCCTCTGCTGCCAACTTGATAAATCCTGTAACTCAATCAAACCTACCAATTCTCAAAGGAAAAATCTGACTCCACTCAAACTCCTAATATACACACAACAGCCTGAAATCAACAGAAGTGCAATATGCAAGATAAGTGCCAACAGTGCCATGCACTGGTGGCCAGACGTTCTGCTAATCATTGAAGAAAGCAACAGACAACTAACTCCTCCTTACTCCTTTACTTCACTCATATGAAACCATACTTTTAGTACTTTTATTCTGATTTTTTAGACTGGGTGGGGGGAGGGGCGTTCGGTTCTCAGCTAAAACTTAAAATAAAGAGGAAATAGTCACAACTCTCACTTTTTTAAATTCACTATTTAAAAAAATAAATGTTTAACTGTACTGGATCATACACCATATAACTAAGGATTTAATCATACGACACGGTATGGGTGTTCAATTTCCTGCTGCACACCACCACTGTGACTTACCATCCTCCCAGGTGCAGCTGTAAAAGTCTCGTTTCTGAGGAGACTCTGGGAGGAGCATGCCAGAGTCCAGGTCCAGGCCGGTGTTGGTGGCTTGTCGTTGGGCATGGCGCAGTATGGCTCCCCCTAAGTCTCGAAGACGCAGCGCTGCTCGGTGGAAGACTGTGTCCTTGCCGTTGTAGAGGAGACAGTTGGAGACCATCAGGTTGAAATCGGCCTCCAGGTCAGCCACTGAGCGGTAGGCGTGGCTCTCCAGCTTAGAGACCATAGTGGAAAAGTCCATGGGCTGGCTGATAAACTCCAGGTAGTCTGGCACCTAAAGAACAAGACAGAACTCCTAAAGTTAATGTCACATGGAAAATCCAAATCGGTGGAAGTGAACTGTACAAGTGGAAAAGGTTAGTTTGAATGATTTTTTCTTTCCAACATCCTGTAGAGTTGTGCGGTGGGAGGAGCTATTTTTGGCGCCCTGGTTCCTGAAGTAAAAGTCACATTCGTTTTTACCCATAGACAATGTTATGTCACTTCTACAGCTCTGAAGAGCACGAAACTCTCCCAGTTTAATGATCGGTACAAAAGGTTAAGAACTCTGTTCAAAAATATCTGGTTCCTTGATAAAAAGTTGAAGGTACACCTTTGACTTTTTATGACTTGTTTCTCCTCCATAACAAGAGTGTCCAAGACTCCTGGGTATTCCAGTATCTTTTTTTGAGTCTTGTGTTTCTCTCTTCGATAATATTTTATGGGTGGAACACTTTCTGAACCAGCTGCTCCTCCCACTTCTCAACATATATAGATTGTGTGCATACACCTGGTTTGTGTTGCAACAGTAATATCTGACCTCCTTGATGTTGACTGGCTGTGCAAAGATCTGGGCTGTGTCCTTCTCCTGTAGCTGCTCCAGAGTGGAGCGGAGCAGCACCAACATCGGGGTCAACTGCATCTCCAGAGCTGCCTGGTGAACTTTGACCTGCAGTTGTCAGGAGGATATGCATACGATGTCAGCACATGTGAAAGTAACACCCATGAAGAAGTGAGAAGAAAGAAGAGTGCCGTAAATAAAGATAAGCGTGAGGGACCAAGTGATGCAAACTAACCAAGCCACTGTTTTGCAAAATGAAATATGATAAAATCAAAAGACGTCCATGGACAACCAGAATATAATTTCAAGTTTTTATATGGTCAGATTTCCACTGGCTGTCCTATATATATCATATGATTCTCAATTTTGAAGGTTATTTGGTCATTTTCTTCTCACTAAAGCAAATCTACTCATTCACAGCAGCCCCCTGCTGTTTTGTTTTTTCACTCAGTTGTGTTGACAGGACAGTATCATGTGAAAAAAACATGTCAACGTATACTCTCTATAGCACAGGCAAAGAAAAGTGAGACCATCCAAACATCTCAGAACTTTGGAGACCTTAAAATTTGATTTCCTAGAATTATTGCACGTTAGATGTTTAAAATTTCAGTCAGTCGCCATGTCAGTTAGCATGCGAAACTCATCTGTGTACGTCACCTGTTCTCGTTTGAGTTTCTCCCTCTTGCGGATGAGCTCCACCAGCAGCCTGGCTTTTTCCAAGTCATGCCGCAGTTTCTGCCAATATCTCAGTGCTTCTCTTGCAGCAGAAACCTTCTCATCCACCTCAGGCTACAAAGTAAAACATATTTATTAGAGCTCCGTTGTATAAACACTGTATAAGAAATGTATCTGAAGGTAATCAGTGAATTTTAAAAAACGTTTGTTACATTGAATACCATCACAAAAAATGTACCAGGGTTCAAAACTATTCACAGAGACAAAGGCTGTAGTTCTGTTTCCTGCCCTGACCTGTTCAGTATTCCTTTGTGATTGGACGTTCAAGTGCAAACGCCGGACCAGCGGCACACCGTTCCTCGACTGACGTTTCAGCAACCAGTAGCTATGGAGCCTTTGCATGAACTGGTTTTTCCTCTGGAAGAGGATTCCTTTGCAGATGATATTCAGCCTGTATAACAGAGATAGATGCACGTTTGATACAGTCAACATGGCCGACATGTCTGTCCTTTTAAATGTTGGGTCAAACATATATATAGACACACATACAAATGTAAAAATATATATATATTTTTTTAATCTAACCTGGTTGTTGGGATCTGAGGCACTGTCACTTGTGGTGAAGCAGTGTGTTGTTCTGTTGACTCTGTGCTCTTCTTCCCTTTCTTTTTATCCGTCTTGGCATCATCTTCAGTCTTTCTGCCTTTTTTCGGTGTTATAGGACCCTCTGTGTAGGCACTCCGTCCTCTACTAGCCCTCCCTCTGCTGCCCACCACCCTTCCTTCACTCTCCTCATCTGAGACGGTCTCTTGTCCTGGTGGTGAATGGGCCTCACAGAACGCTGTCTTTTTAACCGAGAACGTGGTTCCGTTGACGTTTGTCTCTCTCACAGGATCTATCTTCATAAACAAGCCAGCACGCTGAGCACACGTGACGTGAAACGCGGTGTAACAGTTGGCCTTGTGGCACTGAATTGATGCACCACGGCCCCTCTGCTTGCACAGGTAGCAGGTCAGTTTCCAGCGTGCTGGGGGAATGTTATTGACCCCTTCCACTGGTTCTAGAAAAACTGTGTTGGCAAAGCAGACCTCGGGGATCCAGATGGCACAGACCACATGTGCCCAGCGCCCATCACTCGTTTGCTTGAAGGCGCCGCCACGGTTCGGACAGAGAACACAGTCAACAGGTTTTTGAGGGGACTGGAGGCAACAGCGGCACAGCCACTGGCCCTCGGGGATATAGGGCACTCCATAACACTCCTGGTGCACAGCCAGGTTGCAGGAGTCACAGAAAAGGATGACGTTGCTGTTGAGGCACTCATCATCCAGGCACACACAGCAGAAGGCATCGTCGTCAATAGCGCTCTGAGAGGGCGCCCGGCTGCGGGCTTCCCGGTATGCCTCCTCCTCTAGTCGGTCCACCAGCAGCTCAAAAGTGTCTGGTGAGACAGCTGAGTAACCCTCTGACGTCCGCCCAGCATTTACCATCTCTAGCCAGGCAGTGTCCTCTTCGTCCATGTCATATTCTGCCTCAGCTTCCTGCTCCTCAGCTAAGCGTTCAATGTAACGGTAATAAGCCGTAGGCAGAGGAGGTGCCTCGACTGGCTTGAAGGTTTCTAGGACATGGAACTTGGGTTCAGGGAGGGTCATGTGGTGATGGTGTGATGTGTTTAACTTTTCAGGTGTTTGTGGATGAGACTTGGGACAGTGGTTCTTGGAAGGTGGTGGTGGTGACTTGACAGGAGAACTTTTGGGGTCTTTCCTGCGGCCTCGGGGTGTGACGGGTTTGCGGACTGTTTGGGCACTGCTGGTGGGAGATGATGACTGCTCGCTGTTCTCCTTGTTGCTGTTACACTCACTAATGTCCTGAGCCATCATCTCATCTTCAGTGATGACCTCCAAGGGCTCCAGAATAGAAATACGGTGCAGTCTACCATCCAGTTCCACCTCCACCACCTTCTGGGCCTGGGCGTAAGTCAGAGTTTCTCTGCTTGGAGACGCTTTGAGGCTGTAAGGGGATGGGGACCGCTGGCGGGCACCCCCACGCCCGCCAACTGTCCCATTAGACTTCCGGACATCGGACTTCTTGACATTGGACTTCCGGACATCGGACTTCCGGACATCGGACTTCCGGACATCGGCTCCACCTCCTGCTGCCACCTGGCCTTTTCGACGTGGCTTCCTCATAGGCCACCAATCACACTTTCCCTCCTGTTAAAAGGAAAAAAAAATAAAATAATAAAACCACACTTATTTTGTATACTGTACAAATATAAGCACAGTGTTACAGAAGAAAATGTTATGACATTATTCCACCTTCTAAAGATGTTGCTCGTGCTATAATGATATGCTATTCTAATTTTTTTATGTTAATGAATTCTTCAGTATTTGCTTATTCTTCTAAAGATACATTTAGGCAGGAATATTGCCAATATCACCTGAAGTGTAAAACATTCCTTCACACACCTCAACTCGCATAACTCTTACCAACTCAGTCCATGGGGCTAAATGCACAGAAAAATCAATTGACAGCTGAATAAATGTCAAGCTAAGAGTTATTATTCACTGCTAATACACATACATGACCAGTAAAGAAAAATCTGTAGATTATTCTCGACTATAGCTCATAAAATGCTGGCAACTGCTATCAGGGCTAGCCACAACACAATGGGCTCGTCCAATCAGCTTTCAGAAGAGTTTGACTGATCCACCCGAGAGCCAATCAGCTTCAAGAATACCACGGTCTCAACTGATCAGTGTCCCTATTTCGGGAGTAAAATGTCAGCCATATTTACAGTTTTAAAATACTGTTAAAAGATCTCACACGGTTTAAATTTTAATAATAGTTTTATAATATTTAAGTAATGCTTCATCTGTTCAAGTCGGGATGAAAAAGGCACATTAATCCGGTGCTCTGACATAAAAGTACAGAGACAAGTAGCGTTAGTTTAAGATATCAGCTAAGTTAGCTACCCTGCTAACTTTAACAGATGGGCAGTACCAACGCTAGCTGGCTTGTTATTTTTTTTTTTATCGTTGACAAGACACACAAGTTTGACTACTGCTGGCAAAAATGGAAATAAAAGTTCTGAGTCACTCCATAATAAATAAACAGTAGATAGCAAACTTAAGGCATCTTACCTATTATGGCAACTGACTGACACAGGTAGCTCGACAGCCGGCGGTCTGAAGCCGCTTCTACAGTAATGGTTGCCTAGCCAGCCGCCTTACTCGCTGTGGTCTCGAAGCTAACAGCTACCGTTAGCCAGCTACAGTTTGCTGCTACAGCCGGTATATTTCACCAATTTATACCGCGTCCGTTTCTCCACAACACGGCGTTTGGGAGACAAGCAGTCAATCCCAAAGGTTTGCTGAGAACGCAAGTGGTATATTTGCATTAATAATCTCAGAAACAGCTTATTGTCGACCTAATTTTGTCAGAAGGAGAAATACTAGCCTCCTTCGGCTAACTGGCTAGCTATTTGGGGTCCAGAGTATGTGCTAACTCGAAACGAGCCCAAGTAAACCATACCACTTCCGGATATGTCTTTCAAAATAAAGCCCTTAACGTTTCATCAGTAATAGAACTCAAAATAATTAGCCCACATTTAATGGCCGACTTTGATTTCATCCAGTTAATAACATTTTATTGTATTTCATTGCCAAACAGTCCTCAGACCTTTTATTTACAGATTTGTGTGTGTGTGTGTGTTTTTTTTTACTGCTTTTAAATACATTTTTAAAAATAATATACTACTTCCCTCTGTAACTCGCACTTTTTCAGTTTCTGTGGGATGTTTGATCTTACATCACACCATACAATGTACATATCTATGTACACTCTAAGTTGGTTGATTTGTTGTGAAGTTTTGCAATCATTTATACTTAATTTTAGCTTCCTGTCTGTTATAAAACTGTGTTGCTTTTGAAACTAGACTTTCAATCTCGATCAAAATCAAAATGAGATGTCATATTTATGGT
This sequence comes from Sciaenops ocellatus, assembly GCA_033000465.1. Taxonomy (NCBI): domain Eukaryota; kingdom Metazoa; phylum Chordata; class Actinopteri; family Sciaenidae; genus Sciaenops; species Sciaenops ocellatus. The sequence continues at coordinate 21,813,567 of CP136883.1, forward strand.
TACATAGTTTTATGTTCTTTTATTTTGATTGCGAAATGCCTCACTTCCGCTTTTATGGTAGCCTCCGGGCTACCTTGATAACGGCAAATTGATACAAGTTAAGCCCGCCCCCTTGACGTCACCAGGCCGTGATTTTCGCGCGCAAGCCACTTAGCAGGGTCATTGACAGATTCTCAGTCTGTGTTGATGTATGCATTCTTAGTCTGTAGCTTTTAATCCAAACCAGCCGTTTGAAAACTGCTATGATCTATTTCTGGAACCTGATACCTGTCCTGTCAGCTCATGTACACAAAACATGTGCACACACATGTAGGCTCATGGATTGAATTGTTTATTCTATTTGTATACACACATGCACACACACTCACATACTCAGAGCAAATGCAACAGGCCGTTGTCATATTTGTGTTACATGGTTAAAACAAGTCTCATGGGCAGGAATAACACCAATCCAGTGCAGGTTTTCTAATAATTAAACAGAATCAGGCACAGAATCAACCCTAACAAACGACCTCAGTGCAATAATATACATCACGCAGCAGCCTCTAAATGTACCAAGCCAGTTAAGTACAAAGCTGCTTCATATTGGAAATATCCACAAGGGTTCAGCTTAGATTTTTTGCCATTTTCACCTCTGCACTCATTTTAATGGCAAGAGATTTTTCTGGCTGTGAGTGTTAGACTTTTGGTGTAGCCTGTCTCGGGTAGGAACATTTACTATTTTCTGCATAAACAAAATTTCATACACATCTTGTCTTATTGTTTAATTGGAAAACAATATTACAGTTAATCTTACAGTAAACCATGTGACATTTGGTCACAATAAATTCGAAGACAAACCACTGATAAGGAATGTGTAACACAAAGAGCAATCTACACTTAGGAAACTACTGTACATTACAAAAAAAGAAAAAAAGAAAAAGTGTGTCAGTTTTCACTCTCTGATCACTAATTCAATATCTAAACATATGCAGGGTAACAGAAATGAAGTGAATCCATGGTTTGACTATACAAGGGCACCATTGGCTGTGTATTGGGGTATCAGTAGTTACAAGACATTCATCAGGTCACGGAGACATAGTCAGGGTGTTTTTCCTCTTGGAGTCCCGCCGTGGGAACGGCACAAAGCTTTTCACCTCTCTGAAACATAACCCTGTGGGTAAAAGGGGAAAGCCATTTGTTTTTTGAATGTCCAGCATGTCTAAAACCTTATTAATAAATTAAACACAAAGCCATTAAAGGCATATTTCATGGCATTTTAACATTAATTATTAATTACCACATTAGGAGACGCCCTGCAACAGAATGTGCGTGGTTGTAAATCATCCAACATGGCCAACATGGTAAACACTTTATAAAAAAGTCCTCTTCAAACATTCCAAAGGTATGATAATAAGACTGTTCCACTGTTACTCTTTCCACTATATGACAAATATATGACTTCTTTCTAATATTACTTTCCACATTCTGTGAAAGGCGTCTTTTCTCAGAACTTTGTTCAATGATTGCAACAAATAAGACCATAAATGATCGTTTAACACATGAATTCTGTGAGATCTATAAATGACATAGTCTATGTATACACTACTCAGATTTACACATTATATTATGGCAGTTATTTTTCAATAATGTTTCCTCTTTCACTTACGCTTCCACTCATCCAGGGACAACGTAGCGTTGTCATGGCTATCGTCGTACGGTGTCGGCTCAGGAAAGTCGTCAGGCTCTCTCAAACTGTCGAAATACGGGTGCTCCAGAGCTAGTTCAGCTGTGGGCCTCTCATCTCCGTCCAGAACCAGCATCTTCTCCAACAGGTCGATACCTGCAAACGGTGAGTAGTACCGAAAAATACAACAATGCAATCGAACATAAAAAGCATCAAATTGTACACGTCAGTCAATGTGTAAAACATTTTTACTGAGATTAACCACATGGCAGGTTGCTAATTCTTTTGGAATCAGCAGAAGAAACCATTCTACTGCTGTCAGCTACGTAAAATGTACTTTCACTTATTGTCCCACTACAGAGAACTTCTCCTGTTCCTGACTTCCATGACACAGAACGTTTAGAACAGTAAGTGGAAAAGCTCTCATGAACGGGGTACATGGAAAGTTAATACAGTGTTACATCATAGAGACATAAAGCGGTAAAATGAACATTATAAGCGAATTAAACAGATGATTACCTCAACAACAAACTCCAGATCTGTGGGCAGTAGTAAAAAAAACTGTACTTGCTCTTGTACTAAATGTGTCTCAAGTGTGATAAAAAGGTAAAAAATAAAAATTTGTGGACCAGTCGAGCAGCAATAAAAAGGCTGTGGCTGAACTCACCCTTTGCACTGGCTCTGGGGAAGAACGTTGAGAAGTCTTTTCTGGGATAGCGAGGGAGGGCCTTAATATAATTTTTGGCCTGTTTTTAGAGATAAAAAAAAGAAACAGAATTAAGAATCAAAAACAGCATTTGATGAGACTGCAATACAAATCAAGGCAACAATTCATACTGTATGTATTCAAGTTTTTGACATGGACAATAACGATTCCAAATACTTGCATCTTAACTGACCAAGATCTTAACTGTGACAAATGATATGTAATTGACAAATCAACTGCTTGAGTTTGTAAATGATAGAGGTGTTTCTGTAAAATCAATTGAATCAATTTAAACATCTTATTATCTTATTTTGTTGAAGTTAAAAGATATTGTGTAGTCATTTTACTGCTTGTAGTGCTTTTAGTCTTTAGTCCAAATTACTATCCACAATACTGAGCAATGCATGATATAAACATTGATTCATTGAAAACTGCAGACTGGAACAGCTTCTTAGTACGCTGGCCAAAGATAACTCCTAGGATCCAGGAATCTACATAAAAAAATGTGTCAACGGTGGAAAAACTTCCAAAAAGGCCAGAAAAGAAATCAACTTGCTTGTAAAAATGAAAACTGTTATATAACATTTGATAAAGCTTCTGATGCCCAGGAATCCACAAGAGTACACACAGTGCACAAAGTCTGGAGCTTAGTGCACACGTCAGTTCATTATTTGTGTCATTATAGTGTGATAATAATAAATAAAATCATTTATCATTCGGTCCTTGTTTCTGGGTTTATAAGAAATTACTAAACTGGTACACAACAACTAAACGTCAGACAGGCTGAAAAGAAAGACATGCTCAAGCTGAACTGTTTCTATGATTCATTTACATTTCTTTAAATAACTTCATGTTCATTTTATACTTCCTGCTACATATTTTTTTTGTTGATGCCCTGACTTTTCCTCTAGTGCCACCCTCAGGACAAATTTTATATTGTTTTCACTACAGTATGTTGTTATTGTTGGATGTAATGTATACTGCAGCCTCTGAGGGCTGCTAGTGGGACTTTAGTCTTCTAGATATTATTTTCATGGGTTTAATGAAGGATTTGATGTACTGTGTTCTAAATGACTTTAGAGAGATGATCAGTCCTAACTCTATTAACAATATTCATCAGCTCTAAAGTTGGTGAATAGTAAAATATCAGCCAGTGATGTATAAAAACATCACAGTTAAACAGTAGTTTGATACATACACACACATATTTATGACCCACGCTGTAAGTTAAGTAGTCTTACCTCTAGACTGTCCAGCTTCTGTATGAACTCTGGTCCAGGTACCCCAGTCACTTTCATGATCTGAGTCAGCTGGTCCATGTCTGGTAGTAAAGGGGTTACAATCAAGGATTTTTAAAGCTGCCATGTGCTGGTGGTTCAATAAGCAGGCGTCTACTGTGGAAAGTAGGGTTTCCAAGCAGGTCCGTAAAACAAAATGAAAGCCACTTGATGAAACAGGGACAGCTTTATTTGCTAGCAGGCGCTGTAAATCAGTAAAGTCCATCAGGTGCCAGAAAGAACATAAAAAGCAAATATAAAACAAACAGAAAAAGTAATGTGTAATATAGTGACAGCAATAGCTGCACTGGATGCTGTCTGAGGAACCGTGTTGCATTTGCTGCAGTCTGTAATCTAGTCTAATAGCCTTTTGTGTTCCACTCTGCACCTGATTTATAGTGCCTATAATTAAATGAAACTGTCACTGCTTAATCAAGTGGCTTTGAATCACCTTAATTATTACAACGATTCAATAAAGTGGTATTAAAACTTGACTGAAACCAATTGATGTGATTAAGTCCAGTGAACAGCAGATGAAAAGATACAGTCTTTTCCTTTGAAGAGGGTTTTTCCGTTGATCATTTCTGCCATGATACAGCCCACAGACCAGATGTCAACTAGAATAAACACCAAAGACAAAAACCATCAGTAAAAACCTGAGCAGAGCATGCATTACGAGTTTTAAGTTTCAGTGCAGCAGAAATGAGGAAGGTGGCCTTTATATATTTTAGCAAAGTTCCTACTCACAACAGAAAGTGAAGGATCTATTGTGCTATTAACATTTGGGAATTCTTGGTAAGTAATAGAATCCTATGAAGAGTGTAAAGTTGCCAGAGTTGCTCTCTGCGCTACACTCCATTCTGTAGATGCTGTTTACGAAATGACAAACCACTATGTCCTACAGACACATAAATCCTGGGAAAATCAGTTTCATCGCAGTGACAGCTCTGTCATTGAGTCTCAACACTATCAGGCTGCTGTCAGACGCATCTGTGTCAACTGCTAACAGATTAAGGGAAAAAAGGATTTACTGTCAGAATGACACCCAAGCTACTTCAAATGTCATGTACCGACAACAGGATTCGAAAAAAAAACTGCTGACCCATAAAGTACCAAATAAACCATTGCTAAAAGAAAGACATCTCTGTAAGTGGAGTTTTTACACGACAAACAGTTACAGTTACAGCACCGACAGGTCGACTCAGTACTGAGACAACGGCGACGACAGAGGTAAGAATATGTAACAGCTACGATTGTCTTGCCAGTCTGGGTGTAGTGCATCCAGTTCAGAATGACCTCAGGCGCCCTGTACCAACGGGTCACCACGTAGCCCGTCATCTCAGCGTCGGTACTGCGAGCCAGCCCAAAGTCCAGGATCTGAAGCGGAGGCAAAGAAAACGATTATCTGCATTTGAAACATGAACATTATACATTACACATCAAGTAAATTAACTGTTTGATTGAATGGTTTGTTTTTACATGTACTGTTATACATCGATGACATATACAGTTTCCTGGATATTGCTAACTTTATAGTAGACAGTATATCCTGTATTTTATCACATTTTTTGTTACTTTACTCTTGCAGCAGGCCTATCATTTAAGTTTATCATGTTTTTCTAGTGCAATCCTTCAAAGTACAAACCTTCAGTTCACAGTCTTGGTTCACAGCCAAGTTTCCAGGCTTAAGATCCTGTAAAAGAAAATGAGCTGAGTGATGATTACTCATTGCACTTAGTGATTAACAGCAAAATTATAGCGTTTACACCACGCTGTAACAAAACTGGGACTTTGTGCTTGTAGTTCCTGTGGCCTAACATAGCTCAGCTGGTTGACTCAATTTAACTGTGCAGATTTAAAACAGGAATTCAATGACGTGACTCATCTATAAGCTGACCATAAGACTCACTGCAGAGTCATTCATAGAATACTGCGATATAACGTGTGATAAATGTGTTATTGTTAGTAATGTGTTGATAACACCTCAAGTGCATTAGGAATTGCAGGAGTACTAGCAGGGTAACACTTTAACCAACCATGTTTTCTACAGTCTTACCACACACACACACAAACACACAGTCAGCTGGTCTCAAACGAATATTAACCACCTCACACTAAGAGCTTAGTTAATAAGTAGCATAATCGATAAATATGTTATAATCAAAACATATAAAAAAGAGCTACCTTGCCCTGTAAAGGTATGCACAGTATTTGTAAATCTCCTATCTAGTAACCAAGAACAGTAGATTTAATAGTAGTAAGTTGAAATCCTGCAGTCACAAGGAATTAAAATAATGTTATGTGTTACAATGTATTTTTGGCAACATGAGTCTGTATTAATAGTGCATGTGAAAGGTCTTGTGTGTCCAAGTGCTAAAAAACCATTCATACTGTAAGCTACTGCTCTGTTGTTTTAACCCGACTTTCCCTACTCCACACACACACACCCACACCCATACCCACAAGTGTTGGCACTCTTTCTGAAAGGTGTGTCCTAACATCTCTCGACATGCAGTCAGACATCAGAGACTGAGCTCATCTTACCTGTTGGGGCAGAGTTTGATCTGACTCAATAACAATGACAAATGAAATCAACATTCCCAAGTCTTTCGAGAAGAAGTGCACGTCTGTTATCTGAGGCAATAATGTGCAATACAAATCACTGCACACGTTACAATTTCTACAAAAGCTTGAATCAAGCTATTTTCTTTACCCAAGTCAGCTAATGTCAGCTCTAGACTTGTACTCACCCTGTGGATGATTCCAGCCTTGTGAATGTACTGCAGAGAAGAGACAGACAGAGAAGGCAGCAGACATTTTAACTGGAGTAATATCCAACATATATGACATTTACCTGTGGAATTCTGTGTATGATTTATGCACTATAGGCTCATCTGACAGTTGTAGGAGGCGTTTGAACAAAAACGCTTTTTGTGCGGGGCGTATACAGACAATAGTTATTACAAGCTATAAATCCATCATAAGTTTGTGCTATACTGACTCATTAAAGACACCCTTCATGTGTACATGCATGTAATCAAAGTTCATACAACTGTCTGTAATAAACAGTATAATTCTGGCACAACTGTGCATGATTCCCTGGAAACTATTCACTGAGGTTATAATTACACTTCACTAAATGATTATATGTTTCTGTGATGCAGGCCTCCCCTGCTCACCCTGAGTCCACAGAGCATCTGGTAGACGAGAAACTGGACTTTGTCTTCTGAGAGATGACCTCGCACCTTTGACAGGTCAGTAAACATGTAAGGCATCACCAGGTAGCTGAGAAAAAGAGAGAGACACAGCAAGATAATCAATGGTGAATCGAACAGTCTATCCAAAGCCTCACTAATAATGTACAAGAAATAGCTGTCCTGCTGTCACATTCCACACCCCGTTAATGCTGTAATCCATCGTTTCATATTGTCATTAAGGAGCTTAGGATTCTTGTTTATGTAACACTCATGTTTAAACATGTTTATTTTAATTTCAATTCAGCTTAATAATCCCATATTTTCTGTAAAGCTCTGTCAATTTGTCCAATTAAAAACCATGTGAAAGTGTGGTAACAAGAATAGGAAGCGACCTTTATTATATGAATCCTCTTTTCAGAATCCTCCTAATTGGCTGCTGCAAAAGTCTAAGTTTGCAGTTCAATGTATTCATCTCACCAGCACACTAAACTCAAGTAAAAAATAAAACATCATTAAATTAAATTAATCAATAAATATTCCAAACCAAAATGACCAAATAAAAGTATGAAATATTTTATGAAAATAAATGTCAATTTGGGCCTACAGTTCTCTGATTCTCTGACACATTGAATGCAGAGACCAGTGACATCATAACAGAGATCCATCAATGATTTTTGAACAATCCTCATTGAAAACCATGATGACTGTTTGAAATCCACATTACGGTAATGTAAATATTTAGCACAGATGACTTCAGCTCACTGTCAAACTGCTTACATTACTAACTATCCTAGCCAAGTTTTAGGATGATCTTATTTTTCCACATTAGTAAAGACCTTGTTGGTTCTTGCTTCAACTTTAGGTTTTGGTCTTTGTATTAAATATAAATTGCTGTGTCATTATTCTTCACAGAACACAAAATAACTGGCTATAACAGGCTTTTATTCATCGTACGGGATGAATAACAGAATGGAAATATTAGTTCCATTTAAGGGGAAGTCTCACAGCATACAATGATATTTTTGTCAGCAGCTTATTATGGTCCATTGTTTTAGAATCACGTGTCCAAAAATCACACATTAGTGTAATATTTATGTTTCCACATACTTTCGACCACATAGCACATGACATTCAGTTTACACAGTAAACTCCTGTCGGAAATAGGTCAGTCTCATCACTCTGGAGACTGGCTAATTGTTTAACCCCCAAAATGCAAAGTAATCCTTGTCCCCAAAGGTTTTGTAGTCCTGTAGGTAATTCTTCAGGTGAATACTAAACCTGCAGATCATCAGAGGTGTTGCCTGTCTTTGCCTCAGGGGCTTTGCTAATAAACAGCAGAAAATACTCACAAGTCTTGCATTTCATCGAGGCTTGAGGCAGGTGTAAACACATCCAGGAGTCCTATCACCTAGTTGGAATGAAAGATCAAAATAATTAATATAACAGCCAGAAGGTTATGTTAAAACTACAGTATGTTGAAGGAAGCAGGAGATGTGTTGTGTTACATCTACTCACATTTTCATGCTTCATGTGTTTGAGCAGTCTGAGCTCTCGGTAGGCCCTCTTAGCAAAGATCTCTGACTGGAAGGGCCTGTGGAGCTTCTTGATGGCCACTTTCTCTTTAGTCTTCTCGTTTATTGCTGAGCTGAGGTGAATAATGGAAGTCATTAGCTTTGCCCTCAGAGTCAGAGCGTTTGCTTCTTGTTTCAATTGGATTTCCTTCTTTTGAAGTCAGAGCAGTTAGAAAATGACACGACAGCCTATTTTGAAGTTTCACTCTCACTAAGAAGTTCTGCGTGCATGAAGGAGCTGCCTGTAAGACTCATTTTCTAAATGTGTGGGGGGTCTGTGGTTTATTGAGTATCAACATGTAAATGTTTGGCAACTCGACATGTGCATGTCTGCAGTGATCTGCAGGGCACCAAATCGTAGGAGGACAGGCTTGTTAGGCTATTTGGAGCCACATCCACCGACACACATTACAAACACCACTTGTGCATTGTGCTGTGGACAATGTTGATGCACTAAAGTGGGATATTAAAGTCAAGTTTAAAAAGATAAACAACCACAATAAATACAGTGTGCCTCACACATACAGTAGTTATAAAACTGTTGATTATCTTTCAGTTTATTATTTCCTTCTCTTCCTCTGCTTTCATTTTCTCACAAGGCGATTTATGAGAGATGTGCAATTTGGCAAAAATTACAGATAATGGTTGTGACTTGATCCCAGTTCATCAGATGGTGCGTCTTTTAAAGGTCAGACATACTGAAAGACTACAACTCCCACACTTTAATGCCTAAAACCCTGATAACTAGTTAGCAAGCCAATCTGTAGATCTAACAACAGAAGCACTGAAATCTGTCATAATGAATGTTAAATCATTTTTGACTGTCAGGATTTTCAACTTCTAAGCTTCTATCTACGAAAGATCTCTACACATCCTCAATGGGTTAGGGCTCTGAATGAAACATCTGGTGTCTGGAATTACAATAATCCCATCTGTAGTTCTACAATTTACAAAAATGTACATGTGCAAAGAATAAATAGTGGAAATGGAGTGACCTAAATGTGTGTGGTCTACCACACTAATGAGATGGAAGCACTGTGGTGGCAGGGAAACAAAGTGATTCACTATAATTTTTAAAGGTCCCATGTGTAAGATTTAGGAGGCTGTATTTACAGAGTATAGCAGATTTGCAATATAATATTCATACGTATGTTTTCGTTAGTGTATAATCAACTAAAAATAAGAATTGTTTTGTTTTTGTTAGCTTAAAATGAGACCGTTGAGATGTTGTGGGTCCTTTCAGTGGAGTCCCAACATGTTACCCCACCATGTTTCTATAGTAGCTCTAGATAGCGCCTTTCGCATTTTTTGTATAATTTCTCCAACATGCTTGAAAACATAAGGCTGAGGCGAGGCAGTTGCAATCACCATCTGCACAGCTAGATGTGTAGTCCTACACACTGGTCTTTTAATGACATTAACATTCTTTAATTACATGTTTTTAAGACCAATTCTGATAAATCCTGGACTACATTCAGAAAATCTCTTTATGTACATAAAATATAAAATATAAAACATAAGTTATGTTTAAAAAAAGAAAACACTTATTTCATTTTTACGTTTGGTTGATGGCTTAGGTTGGAGTGGTTCTGCTGGGGAAACTGGACTCATTCATGACCAGTATTTCTAAAACCCTTGCTACTGCCTTGAGTGTAGATCATAATTAGATCCCAGATCATTTAAAACTATAGAACGAGCCTTGACGTCAGCCTTGTAGTATGACAACTGTAACTGTAACAGCTTTTCCAAAAGGATTTAATAATAATACATCACATTGCCAATGTATTACAAATTTACCACCAATAAACAACATCAGTAAACAATAATGTTGTGTCCAATGTTATTTCTGTACCACTAGGCTATATATATATGTATTTACACATACACATGTATGTGCATATATATTATGCAGTATGTAGAAGATCTGTTTCTGTGGCTTCCTCACTGTATCTTTGTCCCTTGTATGTAACTGCATGTAGAAATCAAAGTGGAAAGTGGCCATCTTTAATACTGACATTATAAAACAGCTACACCTCCTCTATTATTGTACAGATGAATACACATAAAAGGTGCGTGTTGTGGGATATGTAGTCTTCGTGCTAACACGCGACACATGCTGTTTGGATGTCTTATGAGCTCTCGGGTGTTATAACTAGTTAACATGAGTTAGTATCTGTGATCATCAGTGTTTACAGTATGTTGGTGTACAGTACAGGACATAAGCCAGGCCCACCACAGGCTGCATGCGGCTAACATTAATAATGAAAGCTGGGATCAGACTCAACACTGTTCACACACACACACACAGTCCAGTCCAAACTACGACAAACACTTCATGCAGCGTTCAGTAAATGACAAATCACTCACCACACGGAGCCGTACGCCCCGGTCCCTATCTGTTTGAGCCGTGTGTATTTCTCCGGGACTTCCCACACCGTGCTGTTGATTTCCTCACGGGAGAAATGTGGATGAGCCTCCATGATGTAGAGGAGAAGGCGAAGCTAGAAAAAAACTTCTCCCCCTGTACGCCTGTCACTTCTTCACTAGGTAAAGCAAAACACCGCTCAAGTACAAGGCAAAATATACACCCTACACCGTACTTCCGGTATGGGCTTTTCAAAATAATATCCGTGTGGGAGTTGACACGGATAGCTAGGGCGTTAACACCGACTCGTATGGTTAGCTACGCTTTTTATTTTTATTTTGTCTCCATTATATGTCAGTTAAAAGCGAATATATGTTATGAACATGCCATCTAAAGCAAAATGTAACCCTCCAGCTAAACGTATGTATATGGAATTTGTAATATTTTTCAATTTTCTAGTTTTATAACGTTGTAATGTGTCATTTCCTTTTACATTAATTTAAAATAGTCCCATATTTCCAATAGTATTCATGAAACAAAACTCTATTTTGAAGGCAAAATCTCCCGAGTTCCGGTCTAAACCTCCTTGTTTGTCGTGAGCTTGACTCAGCACCTCAGAAAGCTACAGTAAGCTACAGTCACTCTGTTACAGTAGTAACATGTTAAGTAGCTTGGAGGACCTCTTAACATGCAGCCTCGTGTAGACTTTCCTTTGCAGTGAAACATTTGAGTGCAAGAAGCCTCATCCACGCAGGAATGATGTAAACACCATACAATCCAGTCCTTAGTGTGAGATATCAGACGCCTTGCTTGCTGAAACATGTCAATATGACTCGATTTGCTCCCACCCACACATGTAGGTGTTACTTGTCATGAATAATTACTGTACGTTGCCAGAAGTTTGTGAATCATGGCAGCCTACAACAGGACATTCACAGTTACAAGCATGGACAAAAACATGTAAACTATCAGCCTGATATTCTGACTTATCTTCGCCGTGGGTTCATTATTAAATCAACAAATTATCCACTAACACTTCTTTTTCAGTCATAACCTCTCACATATTCACACTGCTTTTAGTGTTATGACATGAACAAATCTTTAAAAAGACTAATATTTGTGTAAAAGTACAGTTCTCCCTGAAAACCTGAAAAGCCAGAAAATCAACATTGAAATCTACAGTATCACCAAGATACATAACCTGGAGCTGCTCATATGCAGTTTATGAAAGACTGACCTTGTGAGTTCAGTGTTGCTGTTTTATCTTTTTACAGTGATACTAACAGATCTCAATTCTTAGAAATGGACATATCATTTTCCCACTGAATTTCAACTAGATAAGATCGCTGTGGCACTGTGGGCGCCATGATAGGCTTCACGTTAACCATGTCTTACCTGTTTGTTGTTTTTAGATCTTAGTAAATCTGTAAAGTGTAATTCTAAACTTTTCCATGAATCCAATTTTATTTGAACTAAACCTCATATGTGCACGTGTACAACGGATGGTATTAAACTTCCAGACCTTAGATCAGTTATACTGTATATGTTGCAAATTAAAAGTCCTCACAATACTCATATCTGGAATAACAATAGAAAGTTCAAACTGATATCAGATCATTTAGATTAGATGAGGATTAGGGGATTATATGAGTAGGGTGAAATTGTAAGAGGGATTAGGTGGTTAAGAATAAAAGTGTTTGTGTGTGTCTTATGTTAGTCTCATCAGTCCCTTATCATCTGTGACAGTATTAATAGTTCTTTTATTGTTATTATTTTATTATTTATTATTTTATTGTTAAAAAACACAATGGCATATAAAATAAAGACAATAAGATAGAGGATAGTCTGTGTTATTTTTCTATGCCTGTTTGGGATTTGAGTCAACATCAGCTCCCATATTTGGGGAGCAGCATTTAAAAGTAAAAAAAAAAAGGATGAGGTGACTGTTTTTAAGTGTGCAATAAGTAAGACTTTTACTGCTGCATGGCACAAAATGCCCATAATATATCTGTGGAGGCTGAAAGGGTTATGGATCAATATCAATGACTCAGCCATTACTTGGCCAGCTGCTGAACCTTCTGGCTTTGAAAACTCACTTTCCATCCTGCAGTCTGTTTAGGACAGAAAACATTTCACCTCCTTGAGTTTCAGGAACTAATCTAAATAAGTCTCTGTTTAAAACTGCATTTGCACGTGACAAGTAAGTGTTTTCCTTTCCCTCATTTGTTGCAGAGATATACCCAAGAGCAACTTGGCAACTGTGCTAATATGCTAATGTTGCTATTTTTTTTAACACACTACTATGTTGTGTAAGCAGATATAAGGAAATGTGTGTTATGAATACTTATACTTATGCTCAGCAGTTATAATGTCTCATATGATAACATTTTATATTATTATATTAAGTTTTACCATATTGCTATTTAATATCTGTTTATACAACTAATGGACGCTCTCAGGAATTATAGGTGTTGAAAAATATATAATACAGTATGTAATAAACATTACAACTATTCCTGTAAATGCTAAATAGAGGGGTTAAGTTAAATGACTTAACATCTAAAATTAGGTTTTCATATACTTTAACCCTCCAGGTGTCTCCTGCATCACTGAGCATCCCTGAAGTAATGATCATCGAGTCAGCTAAAGGTAATGCTTTCCCAATCTATATGATCTCTGATGATGAGGAAGTGGAGGATGTAGTTGTTCTTGGAGATGATGAAGGTCATCATTCCTCTGATGATGAGCATGAGGAAGAGGAACAGCAAGAGATTGAGAGTGAGGAAGACACTGATGAGTGATGATAGTAATGACTGGTCTGCCTGGACCAGCAATTATGATGATAATGACAGTGACGATGATGTCATTGATGGTGATGGTGACAGCGTCAGACCTTGCGCCTTGCAATATATAATAATACATGATAAAGGCTTGAGAACACCTTTACCACTGCTCGTTTACTTTGACAGAGGATGTCAACTCTCATGTGCCTTGCAGGCCTGATGTTCAGAATCAGACTCACTCTTATTGGCCAGGTATGTGTACATATGCAAGGAACTTGAATCCGGTTTCACTTTGCTCTCAACATAAACAGATATAGACATAAATACAGCTAAAACAATTACAACAGCTACAAATATATATCAATATGTAGATCTTTATACATAAACAATAATAAAATTTGTAGAGAGAATAAGAATAACACAATAGTGTCATGATGCAGAATGCAAAGGATGCTGAAATAAATATGGTTTATGTAGCAGGTTGCTTATGTACATGAGGTATGCATTATATGCAGTACGAACAGCATGAGTTGATTGTGCATGAGTGATAATATTTACATGTTTAAGAACAAAAAAACTGAATATAAACAGTGAGAATAAATAATTTACATGTATAGTGGATGTTTGAGGCACATGGATTGTTCTTGAACATTACAAAGTGTAACTGTTTGCAGTGTGAGTTATTATTACCTTTTTAATAAGCCTTTATTTAACCCTAACCCAGCTAAGTCCCTTTGAGATTATAAAATCTCTTTTTCAAGGGAGTCCTGGCCAAGACAGAAGCAATACAAAGTTTAAAAAACGTACACACAAACATTAAAATACACAAAACAAAACACACAGTATCAGCTCACAGAATCTTATGCCAAGGAAGACAGACAGGAAGAAGATTTGGAAGACATTAATGATAATACTGTAATCTTTCTCAAAACCCCTGCATCTCTCTAAACCTCTGTTTGTTGGTAATCTAATAGCCATGAGCACATGAGCGTCCAAGCTGTGTGCTTATCTCGCCTTAACTCTCTCTCTCCTCTCTCTCTCCCTGTTTTTCTTCCCCATTGTCCTCTCTTTGCAGTACCGAGACTTCTCTGTTCTGGACCATCGGCCATCCTGGGACCTTTTGGATCCGGATCTCTGCCCGCCAGGAGATTCAGCCTTAGTTCTTGTCTCTCTCTCTCTCTTGTGAACAGTGCCCTTGTCTCTCTCTCTCTCTCCCTCTGTCTGAATGATTCCCTTCTCCCCTCTCCCTTTGGTGTGAATGATGTCCTTGAGTTTTGCCTCTTGTGTGTACGTGTTCTCTCTGTCCTCTTTCCAGGTCTCCTTGATAGAGTGGAGGTCATGTGGGATGTCTTTGTTGCTCCTCTTGATGTTACTTTCCTTTTTCTGTAATCTGAATTGAGGGTCTAAGGCCATGCTCAGACTGGAAAAGCGCAGCCCCCTGATTGCTGCTAGTCTGGCAATACAGTGGAGGTGCCAATGCAGATGGCTGAGGAAACGTCATCTGGCAAAGCACTGTAGATTACTTTGTATCTTGAGTGCTGTATTGTTGATTATCATGATGAAATATAAAATAAAAGCTGCTGTAATAACTTCCCCAAGTGAAGGACCGACTAAAATGCTGACAAAAAGACATTGCCATCCTTAGAGCTATGCTGCTCGCATGGCTAAAAATAGGCGTGATGAATTCAGTTTGAACCTGCAATTTTTAAGGTTTAATGAAATTACAGGATGTTGTGTGGATGGATGTGAGGAAGGAGATGAACGTGGCAGAGGACATTGTCCATTTAGGTCAGTCTGGGATGGATGCATTGAAGGCCGGGGAGGAGGAGACTCATATTAACTTCATTTGGTGGTGCTAACCTTGTTTAATCTACACTGAACGCATTTCTTTGCTGCAGCACATACGTTTAAAGAACCAATTCTCCACTGATCAGTATAAACAAACCAAAACCTAAACTCAGGTTGCTCATTTTTGTCTGTACACTGCAGATACTAAGCACAATGTTATCTGCCAAAATTCAGCACTATTCTTAATTTGATGAAACCACAGCACCCAGACACGAGCAGATCTTTAAACAGAACCAACCAAGTCTTTTGCTGTGACCACTGAGCCACAGTGCAGCTACAGTGATTAAAAAAAACTTAATAAACTTCAGATGCATTACAGTTCATGAAACACATAGAAGCCCAGTGTCATGATATAACCTGCATGCATGTGGTTTACGATGTCCCCCCCCCCCCTCCTGTAAAGTAACATTTAAAAAAATAATCCATTAATGGCCACGGCCATTGATCTTCAAAGGACAATTTAGTGCCTGGCACAGGCTTAATTTAATAGTGTTACTGTAAAATTAACCAAATGAGATAAAAGTTTCCTTTACCCTGACATTCACCTTGACCAAAGGCTAGAAAGTTTTGAATATATTCTGGCAGCCACACTGTCCCTCTGTCCTTCTGTCCTCTGGAATTTGGGATATATGAATTTAACGAATTCATTCTGCCTAGATGCACATTATGATTAAGTCTGCATACCTTGCATTGTTCCAAGTCATTATTTTACATACTACCTAAAGGCTAATATACATTTAAAACTCAAAACTCAAAAATCCAACTTAACAGACATCAGTTGTCTGTCTGCTGTTGCCAGTATTGATAATAAATCCATTTGCTCTTCACTATTTGCTTGCATTTAGTCAATCTTCCTGAGTCATGTCCAAAAATAGTTTTCATCAACTTCTTGAAGAGGGCCTCTGTCACTCTGTCTGGGTAAATGTCAGTGAAATGCCAAATTTCTGAGACATTTTTTCAGTCTTTGAAACACCGGACACAATGGATTTTGATGAACTTCTGTGAGTTAATGACATCGGCTATGGCAGATGTGTCATTTACAAGCTGGCTACAGTTGAAGGAATTTGCCAGCATTTTGTGATATAGGAGTTGTTTAAAGATAATCCATTTCCTATCACATGAACCCTAACAGTTCAGACTATAATTCAGTGATATTCATGTCATGTCTAAGAGTCAAATGAAGTTAAATCAGTAGAGTGATGATATGCTAATGCATATTTAATATCACCCGTACAGTGATTGAAATAAACAGTTTATATTTTAAAGGCTTCAAAAAGCAGCCAGTCGTCTAAAAAAGCAGTCTTCTAAATGAAATGATGATCCCAATTTCAAAAACACAGCATCACATATTCTTTAGGCCTGCCGTATAAGCTTTGAGCTATAAGCTTGTTTTGAAATGGTACTTTCACAAGATATTGCAGATTGATGACATCAGCCGGTCCTCATACTGCAACTACACACGTCTCACAGTCTTATTCAAGCTCAGTTTGGCTTTGTGAATAAAAGCTATGAATGTGGAAATGTGAAAAGATGTCACACCCTGTGGTTGCATCTGTACGACTGTAACTCAATTTTTCCTGGAAAAGTTGTAAATACAGCCCACAAGATGGAGCTAACGTCTAGCAGAGGGCCGCAGGATGAGCTGAGTGCTGCATCTGAATGGTGCATTCAGGCCATTTTATCAGATCAGTGTCCAGTGTAGCTTTGTTTAGGCATGGCTGTGTGTGCTATTCATGTGCTGCAGAAAGGCATGTCTGAGCTTTTAATTTTGTAAATCCTGAGTCATATAACGGTGATTCATAAACCCATGCTTACCCTTGGATTTTATTTTGATGAAGTTTCTGCAGGTGCTACTCTTTTCTTTCATCAACCGTGGCTATCCCTGCCAACTACCAAGATCTTTTGTTTATACATGATGGATCTGAAATGTAAAATGCATCATAGCAGATGTAAAAGCTTTCATGTATTGAGTCATTACACTGCTTTAATAATTGGCAACGGAAACAAAGAGACTGAATGAGATAGTAGTAGATGACACATTTATTTATGTGAACATGTCAGAGAATATTACTTTAAAAGTGAAAGGCTCAAAGCAATACATTGCATCAGCTTCCTTCACACAACGAGGATTGGTAGATAATAAAATAACATGGCATGTCCTCTATTCTTGCTTTTGATGCAGATACACTGGCGTGGCTGGTGGCATGTATATGTGACTCAAGACAAAGCCAGACCTATACATGCACACATGTACATATACATCACTGCAAACATTAACGCACACACACTGGCGGTAATGCAGTCATGTGGATGCACACTCTGAGCCTGTGTCTGTTCTTTCTTCCATCATTTGTGCTTCAACCCATCTGCCTAAATTCTCTCAAGCTAAATCTGACTTGACATTTCCCAACACTGAATCAGCAGAGCAAAGTAGGCGAGCATGTAGATGCATACTGCTAGAGACATAGGAAGTAAGTAAGAGAGAGAAAGAGAGGGAGACGGGGGGAAAAGCAGCTTGTTTCACAAAAGGCCACGGGTAGAGGAAGACATCTATTTGCCCCCCATGCTACCGGAGCACACGATGGCATTAACCTAATGAGTCTTTACATAGTAATTAAAGGTTCCCTACTGAATGATACTCTCTGTCGTTCTGTACCGAAGGAGAATTAATTATTAGTATCAATCAATGATGTTATCTGTGAGTGTTACTTGGTTAAGAAGGAAGACGGGCAGACAGTGGCATTTAGCTGTGATTAATGAAGTGACCTTCCCTACAGCCTTGGCTGAGATCTAGAAAAATCTATTCCATTTCAAAGTGACCTCCGGGGGGGATGGCGGTTTGGAACACCCATACACTCAGCATCCAAATGCAACAAAATGCACACATGCACACACACGACCTTCACCATAAAGACTGGGCAGCGGCGTAGATGCAAAACTTTAGAAATGAACGTCCGAGGAAGTCACATCAGAGGTTCCTCACAGTCCTGCAGTCAGCTGTTCTCGTATTCAGCCGGATTCATTATGGCTGAAGATTGTCGTCATTGTAGCTAAGTTTAGTGGACTGATATTCTTCCTCAAAGCTTTAGCGCACCATCCAATGGCATGCAAATGTGATGGTGGCAGTGGTGGTGATGATAATGATATTAATGGGTGCCCAAAGACTTCTCCGAAGAAATTTCCATATTTTGTCCCATGGGCCTTAGTTGGTAGAGCATGGCATTAACATTTTTATATTGGTACCATTCCCACTAGTACAGGACAAGCCAAGCATGTAGGCTATATTCATTCTTCACACTGGAGTACAGAAGGGAGGAACCGTGTTTTCCACATGGAAAGGTTCACAAAGCAAGCATTGAATTTACACAGGACATTTAAATGACTGTAGTCAGGGCATACTGAATATTTTTAAATGTGCATACATGTATATTATAGACAGGAATTAGCTGTGTCACTTTAGTCTTCACTGTAAACATGTATCATATAAAATATGTACATGTAAGTGCTGTAACTGTACACATAGAATGCTCTGGTTGTGTTTTGGCAAAAGCAGGAATATAATACAGATTATGTGTTATGTATTAGACCTCTACAGCCACAGTGCATTTTTTCCTTTACTACTTTGAATTATACTGCAGGGGCTGTTTAGAGAAAAAAAATCTGGGTGTTTTATGCTTTTATTTTATGCTTCTTGAACTGTAAAAAGATACAAAGATGATAGTTTTAAGAGGAGCTGAGATAGAAGCAGATGGGATAAGTAGCTGTGTTTAGTGACCCAGTTGAACTATTGCTGATGTGGCTACGGTATGGGTAGATAAGGAGTCATTTGTAAAAACAGAAATCTCAGTTTTTATTTGTTTTCTTAAATCATGTTTTTTGTGCACCCTAGGAAATATCAATCCAACTGCTGTTAGTTTATGTCTTTTTGCATATTTTTGCTAAAGATGATGTTTGTAAACCTGTTACATGTTCATCTTAGACTGAACAATATTGAGCCCTCCTCTCATTCACATGCTGGATCTGCATACCTTTGCCTTACTTTACATGACACAGTAGGAAAAGCACAAGTATAATCAAATAATGGTTGAATTCCATTAAGTTGCTTCAGTTTCAGGGTCCTGATATACTGTCTCACTGTCACACTGTCATGATGTCATTTGTGAAAAAGGAACTATGATTTATGATCAGTACAGAAACGAACTGGTCATTCTCCAGCTATAACTCAAACTCCTCAACTGTACACGAATGAACGTTCAATTTAAGTTTTGAGACATCTAAATACTCTGACGATGTTGAAGAACAGCCTTGAACGATTTCTTTGGTCATTAGTAGACAGTAAAACAAGATGAAAACACAACATGTTTGCCATCAAAGACTTATTCCAAATCCAGCAGACACAGAGTAACATTCCTTTTGTGTTTCTGGTCACCTGATGAATATAGGTCCAATATTTAGTCTTATTTTAGCTCTGTTTTTGGTCTCCACCAACTCTGATGGAAAAATCTGGCTCTTTAGCTGCTAAATGCTCCCATATGTTCACCAGCAAGTTATTAACTGTGTCTGTGTGCTGCTCAGAGCTGGGCAGGTAGTGTACAGTGACTCTTGCAACTGGAATCGAAATGAGCAAAGGTAGAGGGCAGGCACGCAAAACGATGAACTAAAAGAGGCTAAAATGGTCTTGTAGGGCTTGGAGAAACCACAGAGTCAGGTTTTAATTGTGTGTGAGTTCATCAATAAAAGTGACCAATTTCATATTACACGTCGCCATCTGATCAATTTTTAATATAAAAATATTGATCACTGCTGCTTTAGGTTTTTTATACTTGTCACAATCTTGCTTTTAGGCTGTGAAAAAGGAGGGAAATACATACACTAGCAAGAACAAATGATTGCACAAATGCACAATTCACTAACAAGGACCACGCCCGTACGGATTAAAGTTTAAACAGGTTTATTGCAAGTTACAGTTGGGAAGCACCGGTGATGTGCTGTGGGGGAGGGTTAGGGAGGAGGGTTGAGGGGTCGAGGGATGGAGGGATGGTGGGATGAGGGGATGGAGGGATGAAGGGATGAGGGTCGGAGGATGAGGGGATGAGGGATGTTAGGATGAGGGATGAAGGGAAGGAGGGAGGAAGGGATGAGGGGAAGAAAGGATGGAGGGATGAGGGATGTAAGGATGAGGGCTGGAGGGAGGAAGCGGGACCATCGGTTGGAGGGGTCCTTGGGTTGACGGGTGGATGGGAGGGATCCTGGAGGGAATCTGGAGGGATTGAGACTCTGGGTGACTCTGAGACCTAGGATTTTTGTGACGTTGTCAGGGATTCCCTGTCTGGAAGCGGTGGAGGCAGCTCCAATGCGGAAGGAGTGCCCTGAGTATAGCTCCGGGGGTATGCCGGATCGGTAAAGGATCTGACGAAAGTGGTGGTGGAACCAGGAGCGTGTGGCTACTCTGCCCATCTCCGAAATGAACAGAGGGTCTCGGGGGGAAGCTCGGCAGGCTAGACGGGAGTTGATGTAATCGAGAATGGGTTCGAATGGACTTAGGTATGAATTCAGTCGGAAGAGGTAGACTGGTTGAGGTTGACCGGACTGGTTGGTTTTGCTGTGTTTTAGGAAATAGATCAGGGTGACGGCGATGTCGGACACTGATGCGTGGCACGATGTATCGTAGTGCAGGGTGGAAGCAGTGAACTCTGAGCAGTGTAGGAAGTCGAAGAATGCCAGGAGGAACATGGATTCAAGGACTTTGTCTGTGCTTGGGACAGGTAGCCTTCGTGAAGGGTTTCGATGCAGCGGGCCAGGAGTTTGGAAGTGAGGGGGAGTCGCTTTGGCATGGGACACGGTTCGGCCTTACGTAGGCCTTTGAGGAGCATGCTGATGTGGGCGTGGGTCAAGGCGGGGCACAGAGCCCCTGAAGATAATTTGGAAACAAAGTTGATTCCGCTGATGTAAACTTGTATAGTGGATGATTTGATTTTCAGGATCAAATGGTCGAATGTGATGAAGCTGGATAAGGTGCGGACGTCCAGCGTGGGGAACGGAAGGTTATGTGAGGCGTGGAAAGCTTTAAAGCAATTCCAACAGGTTAGGTATGAGGAGAGGGTTTGTGGAGTGACGCTGTTGAGGATGAAGTCTCGTGACGTGGTGACCAGGTGTTCCAGCTGCGGAGTCAGTTGAAGATTGTGGCTGAAAACGGTGGGACCGGAGTTGGAAGGCGGTCGGAAGCTGGAGCCAAGAGTTTGAATTTCTGGAGAGAGAAGTGGGAGAGAGAGTGTGAGATGCTCGGATGATAAATTGGTGTTGTGTGGAAACGAGTGTAAGCCTTCGTATGAACTGCATGATGTCAAGGCAGTGGGACCAGCCTTTATTTATGACGTCTACTGCGGCGGAGTATATTGCGATGGTTTTCTTGGACCATTCGTGGCCCCAAAGAATAGCTGCTATAATGGTAATAATGTATAGTGGTAGGTAATATTTTGTGGATTGTGAAGGAAGGAGAGAGGGATGAAAATTCGTGAGGCCATTTGGCTGCGAACCATTTTCCGCTGTAGAGGCCGTCGAAGCCTGCCGGAGGGTGCTGCATCGGTGAAGAACTGGATGTCCTCTGGCCTGGTGATGTGATCTTCGTAGAAAAACGATATTCCGTTCCATGCGGAAAGGAAGTGGTGCCATAGTTTAAGCTCCGTTTTGCTGGCTTCATTGAGCGTGATGTGGTCGTGGAGATTTGGGGTGGATGTGGGTATCGAGAGGAGGTGTGAAAGGAAGGATTGACCTTGGGGGATTATGCGGATGGCGTAGTTGAGGTGACCTAACAGTGAGAGGAGTTGCCGTTTGGTGCATCTGTGGGCCAGGTGGAAGTTGGAAATCAGTAGAGTGGTGCAATGGATTTTCTCAGTGGCAGGGATGCTTGAAGTGAGATGGAGTCGAGGGTGATGCTGAGAAATTCCAGGGACGTGCTGGGTCCCTCTGTCTTTCGGCTGAGAGAGGGACGCCAAGGTTGGTGAAGGCTGAAATCATGGTGGTGAGACCGTGTGATGGGGGGGAAGAAGGCGGTGTGATGGTCAGGAAGTCGTCTAGTAGGTGGATGACGTATGGGAGTTTGTGATTATTTATTAAAATCCAGCAAAATGCTTCAGATAGAGATTAATATAATAATATAATATGAGCCCTTCCAAAGGACACAGAAGAGGTGCCAGTAGTCGGGGTGAAAGGGGAGAACTTTAAAGGCGCTTGTGATGTCTGCCTTGGACAGCCAAGCTCCTTGACCTGCGGCACGGATGAGGGAGATGGCATGATCGATGGTGGAGTACGGCATTGAGAATTCTGGGCTGGGGATAAGGCTGTTGATGCTTGGGACGGTGGAGCCGTGTGGGGATGATAGATCGATTGTTAGTCTCTTCTTTCCGGAGTATTTTCGGGTGGCTATGCCGATGGGGCTGATTCTGAAAGAGGGGAACGGAGGACTGGAGAATGGACCGCTAATGAAGGTTTCTTTGACTTCCTTGGTCAGGAGTCTGTCTACTGTGTCGGGCTCTGAGTTAGTGGATTGTAAATTGTGGCATGAGAAGGAGAAAATGGCATATTTGACAAACTGGCAGTCTGGGTGGTTTTTAAAGGCGGAGGTGAGGGCATTGATGTTAATCGAAGTGCTTAGGTATTTACATGGACCGTGCTTGGTAGGGTTATGGGGACAGGTGACTCTGGCGTGGGCTCCGCCGCAGAAGGAGCAGGTGTGGAGGAAACAGCAGCTGGACGAGCTGCATCCTAGTTCGTTGATGTTGTTACATAAGACCTTGCCCCCCTGGTAGAGGACGGGTCTGCTCTCCTGTCGACTTCTTTGGGGACAGGGCCGAGGGTGATTGGCTGTGAGGCGGCTGGTTTAGGATTGATGGACGGAGGGGGGGCTGCGGAGGGTGGATTGCGGAAAACTGCCTGGTTGCGTTTGTGTGGGACTGAGGTGTGGGGCAGCGGGGTGGTAAGGGTGCATGTGGTGGCTGGGTGGGATGGTGCGCCGCACTGTTCGCAGTTGAGGGATGAGCGTGCTGCGAAGATGTGACAGTATAGCTCTGTGTCTAGGGTGCCCCAGTATGTGCCCTGGTTGAACTGTTGAAGGCGTGCAGTGGCTTGGGAGGCGAACAGAATGTGGTAAGAGTAAAAGTCGTTGCCGCCGAACTGCAAGGCTAGGTCAATGATGAGGGACAGGTAATCGTCCAGCTCTGCCCTACGGTCAGGGAAGGCTGAACAGATGGTGTCACGGTACAGAGAGAAGGCAGAGGTGCATTCTGGAGCTGTGAGCTCTTTGGAGTGGGTGGTGAGTGGTTGTTTGAGTTGGAAGGTGCCCAGGGATGTTTGCAGTTCCCTAGGGATGTGAGGGTTGCATGTGGATGGATGAATGAGTTGAGCTAGATCAATGTAGTTACCGGAAAGAATCTGCTGTCTGATAGCGGACGACACGGGGGATGGTCTTGAAGACGCCGCTGGGCGTACTTGAGGTGATGCTGTGGCTAGAGTGACGTTGGAAGGCGGAAGAGGGTAGAGGGGAAGGGAGCTGGAGCCTGCTGTAGGGGGAGCTGTGGAGAAAAGGGGGGCATTCAAGGTGGGAACAGAAATGCTGGCAACGTGTGGGTTATGGGGGGGGCGAATAGGAAGGCTAGGGTTGAAAGAAGACAGAGGGATGTTGGGATGATGGGATGCATGTGCATGGGAATTAAGTGAAGCTTGGGGGAAGGTGGAGGAGAAATGAGAGACAGGAACTATAGATGTGGGGTTCGATACAACCTGGCCCTGGGTAAGGGCTGGAGGAGGAGGCTGAGCCAAGCGAAGCTGAGCCAAGGGAAGCTGAGCCGAAGAAGGTGACTGCAACCCGGAAGTGGTGTGCGGCGTGGGCTCGTGGAGTTGAGTAGGAAGTCCTGAAGGCGTTTAAAAAGTGTTGCCTTTCTGTCGGAGCGGTGGAATGGGATGTTTTGTCGGGTAAGAGACTGTTTCAGGCTGGCGACTGTCCAGTCGGCTATGCCTGTGGCTGGAGGACGGACGGCGTGTTGCCCGGGAGAAATTGCCTCGCGGCGATTTCGCTGATGCCAGAGCGTTGGGACCTGGAGCGTCTGGAATCGGCGGTGTCTGACGGGTGACGGAGATGGGTTCTTCCCCTGGGGTTGTGAAGTTGAGAAGGCCCAACGGTGTTGGAGCTGTCTGAGATAGACGGCCTCAGACGCCGGTGGACCCGGACTGCAGAGCGCAGCCGTGGTGGCTGACTGGCGGGAATTACCGGGGATGGAGATGTTGCGGACACTTCGGGAGTGTTGGATATCTCATCTAGCAGATCGCTGTCGGATGCATTAAGGGCGAGTTCTTCGTCCATGATGCAGGTGAGATCGTTCATGTGATAACTCAGTCAAAGAAGGACTGGATGGAAAAGGAGTGCTTAAGTACGTGAAGAATGGAAATGGGATGAGTACAAGGCGTGGCCCTTGTTTTCTGAACTTAGTTATAAAACTCCATTTATTATAGTGATAGTGAGTGGATGTGTGAAAAATGTGAAATAGCATTTTATTGTGTACAATTAAAAAAGTACAACTAAACAAACAAAACATAAGAAAACGTAGTGCAAGGGGCAGAGCTAGCGAGGAATTGAGAGAATGTGGACAGCTGATCTTAAATTCATCATGAATGGATTGGCCAGGTGCACCCAGCTGCACTAATGCAAAATCCGACTACCAAGACCTGAAGGGAGACACGAGGTAAGGCACAAACCTAACAGGCTACAGCAGAGATCCGTCACATACTTAACATGATTTAAGACATTTTATTTACTTTTAACTGACCTGCAGGTTGCATAATGAAGTGGCACTATTAAGTTTGGACTTGGCCATGCAGACAGCTGTCATGGAGGATCAATCATCTATGATGATCAGGGCTCAGACCATGAGCATTTTACAGTCCCTAATGTGTCCATTCCATTCACATGGCCACCTGGCTCCCCTTCCGACTGACACAGCATTCATCTCCTAATGAGGACGAAGAGGAAAATACATTTGTTAAAATAGCTCTCCAAACCATGCAGATGTTGAATTTATTTTGTCGCAGATTAACATTTGGTAACAGATTGGTAATGTACACACATGCACACAAACAATGTCAGCAATAGCTAACACACTAGCGCTCATCTAAACAGCAATTACCATCTCATATGAGGCTGGTGCCCTGCCCAGATTATGACAGCTCCTCGTACAGTACTGGGAGTCCCCGCGGTGCCACTTTACCAAGCCTCAGAGGCATGCATGTCATTGTGTCATGTTTCATCTTAGCCACCCATTAATGATGCTCACTGGCCAGCACATAACAGACCTCAGCTTTACCACTGTTTGTCTGCTGGATGCCTCCGTAGAAGCCAGTCAATTCCAATAGTATACATGACATGTAATTGCTGCATTTCTGGAATGTACGGCTATAACGGGCAAAAGGAGGCTGTTACTGGGTGACCCTCAGCATAATGACCCACTCAGTCCTTATAAAGTATTCAGGACATTGACTTTTCAGTCATGAGTGAGACTGAGGAAAAAGGAGACAATAATGAGCATTAGCCAAGCTAGTATATTAATTTGTGAGAATGATAACCCAAACATTGTCAGAGGTTACAGAGCCATGAGTGAGAGGATAAAATAAGACAGTTGTTCATGTCTGCAAAATGTGTCTCTGTCTTTATATTCAGTTCGGCTTAAATGGAGATTTTATTGCTGCAACAGTGCAACAATGTGGTTGTTATTAGACTACTCTAAGGAGAAAAGTGCAGCTAGTGCTGATCAATACATTTTTTACAATCAACCCTAAATTGCCCTAGTAGCCAATGAAGTGAAGTTAAAATGGTGTATTAGATTGTCTTCTCCACTTAACTCACATCAGGAAAGCAGCTTCAGAATTCTGGACAAACTGTAATCTGGTATAATCTGCTGCATTTGACAGCTTTCCAAGGAGGCGTAATGAAGGAGAAGCATGGGTTGCAGTTTTAGCGGTGAGTCAAAGACAGAAAATAAGGTCTTAAGGTCTTAATGTGTTTTTGTTTTTTTTTCTGAACTGAGTACACTTTATTTGGAGGTTAAACTTGTGAAAAAACACCCAAAATGTCTGGAATAATCCCTCATTGCTCAGGAAGCTGTACAGTATGTGCATAGTTATGTCAAGTAAAGCAGGTCAAAGTTGAAACTGTGATGGTTGTGTACAACAGGTAATTTGAGTAATAATTTACAGTTCGCCCTTGTCTGCTGTGTTCCCAAATCTCAGAAGTGATCTTGAGTTTGTACAATCTTACTATCAACAACCAAAACTACAAAATAACACCCATGTAGCAACAAAGCAGAATCATTCTTGAATGATGTTACTCATGTTCATAATAAAGCCTACTTATAGGTTTGTGTGTGATGACTGAAGTTGTGTTTCCTGTCCAACATATGCCAGTAACAAGCAGGATTTCCTGCTGCTTATTTTGTCTTATTTGTATGATAGCATTTCCTAGTCACCTTGCATTTATGACAAGAAACACCATCAGTGACAGAACAGGATAGTAACTGCCATGCTGTGTGGTGTTGCTGTCAACTGTCTTGTCCTTGTTATGCTCCTGTTTCCACAGCTGTTGTTTTCTACAGTTAAAAAAAAACAGACACCCAGGGCTGAAGCAACACATGGCCAAATAACCCTCATTTCATATTCATCCATAATCATTTGTAAGAAATGTTTTAACATACAGGAAGAAAAAGTCAGGTAAGTTGGCTAATTGCCTACACACGGCATCTCCTGGGTTTGGAGACAGATGCATTCTGATATCACCAGCAAATCAGTGACAATACCCAATTATTAAAGAATAATGTATAGAAAAGAGACAGAATGGACATTAAGGGAACAGCTCTTTTACACAATCAATATCTATAAAGTTATTATATAGAGAATTTGTTGTTTATTCGTTTATGACAGTACAAAACTGGGTTTGAGTCCAAAAATGTCTTTACATTAGTTTCTTGGGGTTGTCCTGCTGCATAAGAGACTGTATAAATGTTCAATCAAATTAAATAAACACCAATATTATGCTAATGTGACTGTAACAGCTGTACAGCTTTAAACTGTAAACTGTAGTCTCTTCACAAACAAAAGGCTCCTTATTCTGAAAAGTCTGAATTCAACATCAGTGCAAGATGTTTTTAAAAACAGCTGGGAAACTGTGTGTGTATGACTGAACTTTGCATCATCCCCTATGTGCTCTTGTGACATTGCCATCTGTGGCATCCTATATGTTGATGTATTGTACACCCTACATTGCACACAACGTGACTTCCCCTGTGTATGCACCAGCATTTTCACTTCAACGGATTTTACAATCGTTACTGTACATTGTATCTCCTTTAACACTTACTGACATCAACAACATTCCATAAACGGTGCAACATGAAGTTCTGACCGAACGCTATCTAGAGCAACAAACATGTAATTTAGGAAAAATTCTATTGGTGGAGCTCGCAGAAACGTTTTCCTCTCAGTGTCTTGCAGGACCGTACAAAACATCATGATACACATCAAACAGTTTCAGTTTCAGTTTCTGCTGATAACTGTCACATATAATCATACAGGTACAATCACAATAGTGAAATGTATTTCTGTAAGCTCAGTATAAATATGGACGTCACCCATTGGTTTCCAAAGAGTGTGGTGGCTCTGGCGGCCTACATCTTGGCAGTCCTGCCTCTGCTGCCTCCCGGCTATTCTAAAAATGGGCAAAGACGTGGATCATCGTTGGAGCAGAGGCGGGCTGAATGAAGCCTGGGTGCTCAAACAAGCCATCTGTAATGGCACCTACCTGTCAATAAAAGTTTAATTATGCATTACTAAGCCTTAATACAGTATTAATATTTGTATGGGTGAATTAAATAGAAATTCAGCCCATTACGGTTGCCATTAATGGTGGAATTAGCTAAAGAGACCAAAACTGTTTGTACCAGGCTGTAAACATGTTTATATGTGCTGTGAAGTTGGACATTTTTACGGCTTATAGAGGGCTTATACAGATTGACTTGTTTTGCAGCCAGCCTCAAGTGGTTGTTCAAGGAACTGCAGTTTTTGGTACTTCCACACTGGCTTCACTTCACAGCCACAGATGTTGCCACTTGGTAAGCTCCTACAATGTGTTCAATTAAAAATAGTGTAAAATTGGATTGTAATAAGAATAGAAAGCGTAATAAATAGTAACGTTAGTATGAAAGTAATGTAAGTAAAAAAGTGAATGAATCTCAGTAGAACTCGATAAGTGAATACTACTACTACTAAAAATAAGAATAATAATAACAACAGTACATTAGTCTCAAACCTAAGTGATATTGGCTTTTTATTGAAAGTCACCTATCAGCTAGTCAGTGTCTATCACCTCAGATATGACATCATTTTTTGACTATACAAGAATGAATGAACTCTTATAAACACAGTCAGTGGGATGCTTTGAACAATTCCACTAGGACCTTTTTTAAAATTCAGTTTGAAATCATCAGCTCCTACATGTCCTGAGTCACTGCGAGCAGCAGTGGCTGAAATTCCTGTATTGTTTATAGGGAAGGTAACAAAGGAATATCTAGTGCATCGGTGACTGTGTGTGATAGAGGTACTTAAACAGCTTGTCAATGGAGACAGACACCTAATAAATGAGTATTTAGAGCCTGCGCGACCGCACCTGTCCCTGAAATGAGCTGTTTTGTTGTTGGAGGGCTCTGCATGTTGACCCACTCAAATCCTCCAGTAAAGAAGTCCAACCTTGCAGCTGCTAGCAATATATCTCACATTACCTGCTTCAATTTAATATTTAATGCATTCCAGTAGCTATTCAATGAGTGATGGGTGGAGTATTATAGTTTGTAAAGAAAATGGAAAGCAATATGGGCTGTTAATGTTGCTGACACTTATTCTGGGAAGATGTAGAAGAATAAGTAGACAAGGCAGGTTGAGGAAAGTGGAAATGATCACAATGAGTCACAGAATTACTTCCAGCACTCTTTAAACATCATAGATTGATGATACACATAACTGTATAGTAACTGTTGAATTTTCCAACCCCTTTAGTCTGCATTTGCATGATGATATAACCCATTAGCTCTCATTATGCATGTTGATTGAGTTTACCAACAATAAAGCATGTAGGATTTTTCTTGCCTAAATTGAAACTTGATTAAGAGAAACCAATGACTTGTAACATCTTTCTACTCCAAATACTTCATTTGTCATCTCAGTAAATGGTACAAATGCATCAGACACATTGTGTTCAAGACTTCTACAGAAAAAAACAAAAAAACATTTTTCAGCACAAAACTGGCTTTCCATTACTGACAAACATATACGTAAGAGGCGTCATTCACCAGAGTTTCATCCATATCTTTGTCATTTCATCAAAAACTAATTATGCTGCCTATAATTAGTGTTGAAACTGTAAGTGGTGAGTGGGCAGCCTGTGTGTTAGAGAGCATATGTCACAGTGTGTTAGCGTCTAGGCTAAAACGTGTTACTTACGCCTGTCATGGCCGCCCTGGCTGCCTGTCAGACTAGCCGTGTGGTGACAGTGATGCGTCTTGTCTGTCTAGTTCACTGGCCCAGAAGACCTGTCACCTGTCAACACACCTACACACACACACACACACACACACACACACACACACACACCCTTTTCCTTCCCTGACAAATACAGCAGGGCACACTGTCTCAACCTGAGCTAGTAAAATTCTAAGTTGGTAGCAAGGAGCCTCCTGTCACCTGACAAAATGTATGTTACAGGGATTTAATGTAGCTCACTTGTGCATCAGGCTTTACTCAGTTTTCACCTGCTCTATTTTTGTCCTGTCCATCGCCTCCTTCCACTCATTCCAAAAATATATGGCAATTCATGATATTTACACAATCGCCAGCCATGTCAAAAATCGAATGCTTGAGTCTGATGATGAAGTCTGCGACGATTTCTGCAAAAACAAATGTCAGTATTCTGTTTGACCTGAATAAAAATTGCAGGCCAGGTTATTTCTTCACATGAAAGTCATGACAAAAACAGTCCTAACCTTTACTCCAAACTTAAAGCAACATTGTGTAACTTTTCCACCATAAAATAGCAGATTGAAACAACTGACTTGTAATCAGGTGAATGGTGTCTGTCATTCCCACTATATGAACAACTATTTCTACACTATGTAAGTTTGTGGTCTGGGTACAGCAAGTACGTAACTCTTTACCACACACCAAGTCACACACACAGAAAATGTTTTCTGGTTTTCAGCCTTGACCAAGAGCTCAGAGCACCCAAGGGAGAGTTAGTGTTTGAACCACAGGAAGCACCACAGAACCACAGAAAGGGGGGGTTCTCAGGAGAGGCAGAACATGACAGAGGCAAAGAGACCAAAGAGGATGGAGGAGGAAGCTAAGAAGAGAAAAGGAGAGTGTCCTAGCAAGAGGCTGCCAGACAAGGGTAAATCTCAGACAAGAGCTTCTTGCTGTTGAAATAGTATGTATTTATTAGCCAGGTGCTATACTTATGTTTAAATTCTATTCTTTTTACAGTAAAAAAAACATCTCTGCTAACTCTAACATAGTGGAGCATTTAGTATTTAGCTGCTAAAGAGCCAGATTTTCTCCTCAGAAGTTAGTGGAGACCAAGTGAATATTGGATTTACATTCATCAGGTGGCTCATAAACAATACTCCAAATGAATGCTAACGTGTCTGCTTGATGTGTAAATGACAAACTGTTTGCTTTATTATAGCAGTTTGCTAATTGTTTTGTTAACAGTCTCATGTTCAACTTGCAACCACCTGACCAGAAACACAAATAATGCAGCTTTAACCAAATTTCAGTCACACTATTATATTATGTTATAATAAAAATTTGTAGTAACGTTATGGAAAAATACAGGTTTATTATTTGGTGCTTTTTATAGGATAATGTACGTATAATGTACACTAGTTCACTAACAATCTCGCATTAACCATTCAGTGCTTGCTTGTACAAAAAAGGTTAATGTTTACATGCCCTTTTTACTCTGTTTATATTTCAGTCTATTCAGCTTCACTGAATCTAATCTGCAATAACCTTGGAACCTTCCACATGGAAAGCATAGAGGTTTCATCTTATCTTATCACTCACTTCCTTTTCCATCTGAGCCCTCCTCTCCTCTGTCCTTGTCGATGGCCCTTCTCCAAACCTCTGCTATCCAGCCTGCAGCACATCAGCTACACTCGGTCTTTCTGTCTAACAGCTCCCTCTTCCTCCTCCTCCTCCTCCTCCTCCCTCATGTCCAGTGGCCCTTGTCTAAGTGTGTATTTGTGTCTCTCTCTGAGGCCCAGTGTGTTAGTGCCAGATGACCTGAAGCCACCCATGACCAGTGGTCCACGGCTAAAACGATAAGGCAGGGGACTCCTCTCCTTGCTGTACCTCCACTACTCTCAACTCATCACCTTTTCATTTGGTTGTTTTTCCTTTCTTTGCTAAATGTCTGTCAAATGTGTCAAACTGGTCCGTCATCAGCCTTTCATAACCTTTCCTTAATCCTTAATCTGACGAAAACAACAACATGATGTACTTAGTAGAAGATCAGAGTTAGAGAAATATGTCATAACTATTTGCAGCTCCAAATGCTTGACATATATTTAGCCCAGCACTGAGTCAAATAAAGAATAAAAATTCTTCAAATTCAAATGGAGGTTTCTTTTCCAGGAATGAATTATTAAAGATGACAGTAACATTATAAATCTGTCTGTAATTAGCTTTTTTGTGTACCTTCAGAAACTCTTCATAAACTTACTGCACTGTAAAGTCACTAGGATTTTCTCAAGCCTTTTTGACTGATCTCAAAACATAAATTCTTTTAATCCAGCTTTTAAAAAAACTCTCTCAGCTTTGATGTAGCTTTGGAGTGACAGCAGAAGCAGCTTGGTATTTTCCTGGTTATACCCATGAGGGTCAATGGGAAATCTATTTATTTTGTCTCCAAATCGAATCCTTCGATATCTTATGCAATCTAATGCTACAGTTTGCAAATGATTTTGGGAGAAATGGCCCGTGTCCCCATTGACTTTGACTACAGCTTTGCAGCCCCGTGTTGGCTTCCAGAAACCCCAGAGAGTTTTGATTAACCACATCTGGCCTCTCTCTTTATTGGGATTCATCACTGCAAACTCTTTGGCAATTAGAAAGACCGTCCTTCATGTCAAATCAAAAACATGACTGATGGCCATTTATAATCTTATGAATGCATGTGTGTGTGTGTGTTGGTAGTATGCAATAGAAAAATCTGATTAATGATGCTCATCTCGGCCTCCCTTGGCTGTCCAAATGTAAACAGAGGACTCAACTGTTTGCTCGCAGTGTAATTAGTCAGCGGTGACAGGTCTTTTCTCTCTCTCTCTGTGTCTCCCTGCTCGTCTTGTCATCAGGACAGATACGCACCATGCTGTCAACAAGAGCCTGATAGCCAGCACTGGTAGAAAGGTTAAGATTTACATAAAATATAGCTATCTGCTTACACACACTCCACATCAGACAGATTTCCCATCATTGTGTTTTTAAAAAAAATGTATTCTTTTCTGTCTGTGCTCTCCACAGCCATTATTTCTAATGCTGTGTACCGCTCTGATTGACTCACATAGAGAGGCAAGAATGCACGCATGATTGAGTGCGCACATACACACAAATAGTCATAAACATTCCTCTCTGTTGAGCAGGTAGACAGCAGAATAACGGTCATCTGTCATGGTGAAGGTAACGTGGTTCTAGTACACGCTGTCCTACATAACACCGTATACAATATATATGTACCTTATTGTTTTATTGTTCAGACACCGCTGTCATTAAGTTATCGTCATCAAGAAAGCGCTGCTTGAAAGACAGCGATGGATGGAGTAATATAAAGGTTCATTTTCCAAAGGATCCAAGGTGCTACAGGGAGGATGCATGTATTATGGACTGTATATTGTTAGTATCCGCAGAATATTTCCTGGTAATGGATGAAAGCAATAAAAATATAAAAAAAACATGAAAACAAATTATAATAAGAGAGAGAGAGAGGAAAGTATTTAGATATGTGAATTGACCCTAGTGCTGTTAAAAGAGTTAAAGGGGTGTGTTTGAGGTTGACCTTGTGTCACTAAAATGTCAACTTCTTCACAAAAAAGCTGCCCTTGACATTTCATGATGCGCTGAGTATCCCCTTTAATAGGTGCAGCTCGTCATTTAGAGTTACGCCCTGCTCCGGACAGTGAGTCACATATGAATAAAGAATAAGCGTGGGGTTGAGAGCTGAGAACTTTTTAATACATCCTTACATTAGTAACACTCATTACAGTACATTAAAGTCCTTTGTATCCTTTAATTAGGATCTGCGGGCATTCCAGTCCAGTCTTCCAGAGACATCAGAACGGGTGCATTAGGAAACATTGTTTTTTTGACTCATTGCGTCCTCTTTCATGCAGTTTTATTGATCTTCTTCTCTCCCTTTCAGCCATACTCTGGTTTTTATATTTAGCTGTTTGTGTTTCATGCTTTCCTCCCTTTTTTGTAAAACACTTACAACATACAGAAGCAGAAAGTATAAAAAAAGGGAGCTCTTAAATGTACTTTTTACTTTGTTACATTTATTTGCTATATCCTATAATACCTTTAGATAAACATTTTACATATGAAAACTGCCAGTATATAAAACAGTATATAAAATAGTTAAAATTAACTTTAACTCGACCAGCTGCAGCAATAAAATGCTGCTCACATTTAAATCCATCAGCAGTGAAACTATAAAAAGATGTTGACACTTTTGTAGATTTTGTGGAAGGCCAACACTGAAACAGTACATAGTGTATCGTCTAACTATTTTCTGTGCTTATTTGTACTTTTTATGTATTTTCTATTTGTTGGTATACTGGCAAATCAATCTCTTAGACCTTGACTGTGTTTTGTCTCTGTGGTAGTAGTGGTTGTGGTTGTAGTGGAAGAATGTTGTGGAATGTAAACAGAATATTAAATATAGTGTTGAAGGGGAGAGAAAGGTTGATTTGACCTGACATGATTACGTCATGCTCAAGTTCTGCATTGAAAATGTTAAAGCCACATTAATCAACTCCCAAGCAGTCATTTTTTTTAAATATTGGAAATGCATCAAATGAAGATGTATAAAAGTGACAAATGAACATCCTTGTAGCGAAAAGTACCTAAGAACATTTATTCAAGTGCAAGGTACTTTTGTACTTTGGTAAGGTATTTCGATTTTATGCTACGTTATACTTATACTACATAAACTTCTATTAAACATTTCTATACAATCATTTAACAGCTGTAGTTACTAATTACCTTGAAAATTAAAGGCTCTGCACACCCACTGGGTGACTGGTTAGTCCTCTAGTCAGGTGTAAGTTGGGTGAAGTTATGCTGGGAATTACATTACAATTTCAACGAATGTCAATCAAGTAACATCTTATTAGGCGACATAAGTGAAAACACCAGTTTGTTTGGACTATGGGTGTGCAGGGCCTTAAAAATTTTAATACAAATGATATGATAATCTTATAAAATATGATGCATTACTATTGATTAAACTACAGTTGTACCAAACATTAAAATAAGTAGTTAGCATTAGCTCCATCTACAACTCCAGATAATTTTTTTTTACACATAAATGCATCAGTAGTAATAAATTCATTCATTCAACCATTTCCCATAATCGATTATCCTTATCAGGCTTTTGGGGAGTTGGAGCCGATCCCAGTGGACATTTGGCGAGAGGCGGAGTACACCCTGAGCATGTCGCTAGTTCATCACAGGGCTGACACGTAGAGACAAACTACCAGGTTCACATTCACACAATTTAGAGTCAACAATTAATCAATAACCTATTAACCTGCATGTCTTTGGACTGTGAGAGGAAGCCGGAGTACCTGGAGAGAACCCACACAGACATGGGGAGAACATGCAGATCTCACACAGAGAGGTCCCAACCTCAGCTGCACACTCCCCAGTATTATTTTGAATGCAGGACTTTTACCCAGTATTTTTGCACTACTTACTAAAGTAAAGCATCTGAAATCTGTGTTTCAGGGTCCTTGTATTGTTCGTTCTGGCTCACCATCACACTGTTATAACTTACTGGGACACTTTAATACAACAGAGCCATTGTTAATGTTATTAGTACCACCTGTGCTTTTCCTACAATGACAAGCCAATGTCTGCATTCAAGAAAGTCTATTAGCGACAACACTTACTTGAAGTATGGCGTTTAATTAGAATCCACACACAGAAAACAAGGTGCGTGCTTGTGAGACGAGTGCACAGAACAAGATCCAGCAAATGGAAAAATCATCCTCACCAGGGAGCATTTCTGCACTAATGCAATCGCTCACTCATCAAGCTGACTTTTGAGACTTTGAAATCGGGGATGGAATAGTCAGTGTCTCCTCCTTTAATTGGTCACTTTGAATACTGACCGTGACCTTTGATTGGCTGCTTGGTTTGATTACTGCCAGTCAAAGACAGGCAGTATAAGGATGAAATATTTCATGGGTACATTATCTCACAGGCTGCCCTCCTTTTTTTATCATGACTTTCAAAGGAAATGCAAAAAAGCTCCAAAGGGATGTACAGATTTGGTGTGGAGCTGATTTATAGCTCACAGACAAACTATACTAACTACTTTGCTATATGTTACAGTTACATGTAACTTTAACTCATCCCAGGGCAGATTTGACTTTCATGTCTGTGTCTTCAAGGCCTCCATTCTAAAAACTTCCCACCCCCTACCCTTGCCCACTGCCTCCGTAAAAAATACCCAGACACCCTGCTGGCTCTGAAGCAGAAGAGAGCAAGAGAGAGAGAGAGAGAGAGAGAGAGAGAGAGAGAAAGAGAGAGAGAGAGAGAGAGAGAGACCGAGTGAGCGAGCTGGCATTAGTCAACATTCTCACTGAGATTTCTCCCCACTGATGCGCCACCCACTCCCATGAATGCCAAACAGTTCCTTTATTATCTCTGCATTTACATGATTTTCAGGAGCAGCTTAAGCTTTATTCCTCCAGCCTTGCCTCTCCTCCGCCTCCCTGTTCTCCTCCCTTTCCTTTCCTCCTCTTTCTGCCTTCCCCATTCTACTCTATCAAAGTGCTGTATCATTACGCTTGGGATAATCCTGATCCCCTCGCCCCTCCCTCCTGCTCCTAGTCTTGAGCCTCACCCTTCAAATTCTTCTGTTTTACAGGGTGTTCAGGGTGGGGGAGGTTGCGATGTCTTTTTCTTGTGCTACTGCAAAATGATGATGAAACCATATGGAGGCTGGTGGTGGTGGAGTTTGCAGGGAGAGAAATCGGGAGATGGGGGGAACGGGAGAGAGGGGGGGGCTACACGGCAGCGTAAATGACTTCTTAGCAGTGCAGCGAGATGTGAAGGACAGACTGACGTGAGACGGTGTGGTGAGCAAACTAATGAGCTACACATTTCACGCCGGGAAAGAAAAGGAAAAGAAGAGAGGGAGGGGAGGGGAGGGCAAAGAGGGGGAGGAGAGATGGAGCAGGAGTGGCGAGATGATGACAGAGATAGAGAGATGAGAGGAGGAGAGGTGGAGAAGGAGAGGAGGCAGGGGAAAAGAAGAGGAATGATGGAGGGAAAACGAGAGATGGTGAAGCCTTGCATTTGCAAAGTTGGGAAAAGAAAGAAGGAGAAGGAGACAGAAAAGAAAGGAAAGGAGGAGTGTGGTGCATAAAGAGTAACATGAAAAATGACCTTTCTTTCTTTTCTCATTTATCCTTGCCACGACAATGAACAATAAAGTTAGCTTTGATGAGATATTGCATGGGTGCACAGTCACACACTGCTTTTTTATTATGACTTTCAAAGATTTCTTTTCATTTGACGACAAAGGAAATTTTATTATATGCAAAAAAAGTTCCAATAACGAGTATAGTATTAGCATGGAGCTAATATATGACTCCTTGATGAACTTTAAGAACGGAATGAAACATCAGACTTCCGCCAGTCACTGCATCTGTAATGATAAGGTTTGTTTGATTACATATTCATTATTAAGATTAATCAATACAACGCTTGTTGTCTTTTCGAATCCCTGAATCTAAAGCTATTCCACACTGGCGGCAAGAATAAAATTCTGCATAAATGTAACAGATTTTGGTATGAGGACGCCTGGATTTGCAAAACACCAAATGCAAAAATACTGGCGACAGCCGGCACAAAATAATCCACATTAATTACTCTGTTTCTATTATGAATAATGTGCTTTTATAACTGTATTGTTTTCTGAAAATCAAATTATATTTACTGATTAGTAAACAGCATATGGTGACCTCCTGCTGTGCCAGTGGGTGTACATAAAGATTTTAATCATTAATACCACCACAGACTTTTTAATAAACACCAATCGTCACACCCCTATCACCTGCAACATCACAGTTTGCAAAGCAAAGCGAGTGGCAGAATGCCGCAGCAGTACATTTAGTTATTTTTGGCCTTACACCCAGGACAAAACTTCCTGCTCTCCTCCCTCCTCCTTGGCTCCCTGCTGTGCGAGTCTTTCAGTACCTGGTGTGATGGGTTGTTGAAGGAGGCCTGTGGTCCTCTGTTACTGAATGCAGGCAGGCGTCCAGCTCATCTGAGTCACATCCAGTATTTGTTCTGGTGCAACCCGCCCACCACAGACCCTCAGTGCATCAAATTTTAAAGCACTGAGCTGATAAAATGTGGTTTCAAGAAAACACAGGGCTTTGCCTCAGAGAGTTAAGCCTTTGCTTGGTGTGAGCTAACAGTAGGTCAAGACATGGGGAATGTTTATTAAACCAAGATGTGTCTAAATCCCAATGTAATCATTTAATAACAAGTTGGAGGAGACACCACCAAAAAGTTCAGCTCATGCTATTTAACTTGTGAATAACAACCAATGAAAATTCAACAATTGTTACAGCTTGTTTTTAGCCATGCAAGCACTTACAGCAACATTGCAGAGAAATTGGTATTTTTGTGATTTAGTGCCTCACTTTCAGAGTGCAATACCACTGTCAGGACTATGGAGTTGTACATGTGCATTTGTTATGATTATTACTTATAATCAAAAACTAACAAGGCTAGACAACTTTGTCAACAGCTAAACATCAACAAGTGCAACAACACACAAGACATAGCAGCCAGTTAATATTACTTATAGTCTTGTAGTCTTTTTGCTCAGTCACTTTATTCATTTTCTCTTCTTAGCCTCTTTGTTACCATCTCCTTCTATCTTTTAGCTTCCATTATGTCAATAGACGCTGCTGAGCCCAGTTACATTGCCCGCTTGCCCAGCTCCGGTTCTGGCACGACACCGGCTCTGCTTTGGCTCTGAATCGTGAAACTATTAAAACAAAAGTTTTTATGAAGTGTAATTTTCCAAGTTTAACTTATTGTATTTAAATGTAAAATTTGAAGCATTAATAATACATTCGCCCAGGGGTGTCCTCCAGGTAGACCAGTGCATTATTTCATTCAGTAGTTGGTGACTTGTTAAAATATTCTGTGGTTTGAATAAAATCATCATCTTTATCATCAGAGAAGCAGGTCTTGATTTTTAATTGTGATGACATCACAGATCGATGCTCGGGTTGTCAGATTTGTTTCCCATAAAAATGATTAAATTGTATAAAACAATGTCTCTGACTTCTTTAACTTATGCCTTTGAATTTTCAATGTAATAATGAAATGCAATTTAGACATATTTGAATTACCATGTTTCTTCAGGACAGTGTTAGCATAGGTGGTTCTGTACTGTAATTGGTTCATCCTAACCAGAGGTTAAAAAGGGCTAACGTGTGAATAATCAGCTTTTCCTCTCTCTCTGTCTCTATTTATCTCCCCAACCCCCCTCTGCGCTATGCTGATATATTATGCTATTTAAGTCTCCCTCTTTTCCTCTTTTAGTTGAGATAAGAGTTCATTTCCACTGCCTCTTCTGCTTCTCTCATTATTGTAAAAGTCCTTCTTTTCATGCCAAGGAGCCTGGCAAAGAAGCAAATTGCTTGTCCTGCTAATACTTTATTAGAGGCTACTGGTGTGCACGTACTCTTTCAAACTTAGTCGGACTCACTTGTTCCCTCAATCAATCACGCAAGCTACCCTCAGCTCACCCTATTGGGTGACCACTTATGTTAGAAACAGACTGTATGCATACACACACGCACAGACACACAATCACACACAAGCCTGAGTGAAAATATGCTGCAAAAACTACCTTAATATGCAATACGTCTTGTATTTAAACTCAAATTAGCATTTCTTCAAGTGCTAATATGCAAGACAGACTTAATTTTACAAGCGAACCTGCAACCAGATCCACTGCATGGTGATAAGTATTAGGAAACACTATAGAAACATTGCATTGCATATTAACAGTTACTACCGGCATCACCTCATCACTCATGCTCGTTCAGGTACGTCCTACGCGAGCAGCTCCCGGAGGTTTTCAGAGGCACTGTTGCTGAAATCTGGCAGCTGCATTCAGGGGCTGTGACCTTTGCGTCTTGTTGAGTCGGAGAGAGATGGGTCACTTTGCAAGCTGTGTTTACAAGCCACACACTGTGGAAATCCACTCAGTAAGCATTTAAAACATGAAACACAGCGGAAAAGGTAAAAGTATTCCAACTGAGTTAAATTCAGAGACATGAAAAAGAAACCACAATAAAGCAGTATATAGTGGTATTGACAAAATGTTGCTGGCAAGGACGTTTTTGAAGAGGTGGATGTGTGCAGTACATTTTTATTCTTTCTTTAGCATTTGTTGATGAAAACGCAAAGACATCAATGTTGGGGTGTTATAGTACTGTTTTTAAGGAAGTAAAGTTAAGTCTATGGGATTACAGTTTGAAATTACATCACAATGACTAATCCTAGTAACACTGCTTCAATATTTGTTATGTGGGGCTGGCGGTGGGAGCTGTTCATGTGTCTTGTTAGAAGGAATACGCCTTTTGGTGCAGCTATCTTAAATTTAATGGGAAGTTAGCAAAACGTCTGTGCACTGTTGTTTTTAGAGGTGGGGGAAATGCATTTGCTAAATCAACCAGTTAGTCCTCTTATCAGACTGAAAACATCCACTACAACTGTGGCTCCCAACCGTCACGTATCACTGGGTGTTTTCTGCCTTCTGGCCTCAGAGAGCAGTAATGAAACAGCTTGGTGCACCACAATGAGGAGAAGTCAAGTAGAAGAGGGGTAACTAGTTAAGTAATGGCACTTAGTAATTAGTAAATTAATGTGATTACATTTCCAATAAGTATTAAATAATAAGTCATGGATGACATTTTTTAACTTTCCCAGCACCGATAGACAAACAGTGCGCCTAGACGTCTTCTTGTGCTCACACATGAATCACACACGCACATCCCATTCCCTTATGTAGACACAAACCCAGAGCAATAGGAGGCTTGTCTGAGTCTGGAGAAAAAGGAAGACCTGCCATGACTGCTGGGGGCTTTAATCAGCGTCTGACAGGAGGAGGTGAAGCAGCTCGTCTAATTGACTATAGACAGCGTCTCTGCATTCAGGGCTGCTGCTGTGGCCTCCAACACACAGCATTGATCTGATGGAGAACATTGTCTGCCTCTTACTTACCCTCTTTCTTCATCCATCTGTCCTCTATTCCTCTGACTTCCTTTCTTTTCTGTCTTTCATCCCTGTGCCCCTCCTCCTTTCCTCCTTTCACTCTGTTAATCACTCCGAGTGATTAACAGAGTGAAAGGAGGAAAGGAGGAGGGGCACAGGGATGAAAGACAGAAAAGAAAGGAAGTCAGAGGAATAGAGGACAGATGGATGATGATGAATGGTGAGGCAAACCAGATCTCTCTCCCTCTCTGTCTTTTTATTTCTCTCTTTCCTCCTTTCTTTCACATGGTCTTGACTTTGTTTTCTTTGATGCACTCTTGAAGCTAATGAGAATGCGCCTTTGGGAGGGAGATGATGTATTTTCAAATGATTAGGGCCAAAAGCTACTTCCTTGGCCATCGAACATCAATAGAACAAAGCCAGTTGAACACAAACAGAGTT
Organism: Sciaenops ocellatus; assembly: GCA_033000465.1. Classification (NCBI taxonomy): domain Eukaryota; kingdom Metazoa; phylum Chordata; class Actinopteri; family Sciaenidae; genus Sciaenops; species Sciaenops ocellatus. Next base: position 21,855,038 of record CP136883.1, read on the forward strand.
TAGATTGAAAAAAAGGAGGAAAAAAATGTTCCACTCAGAAGTCGGTTAGGAACCCTCTTGTGGAAAACCAGTGAGGGTCAGTCGCCAACTTGTTAAAGCTTCCACCCCTCAAGTCGTCCTCGCTTCCCTATGATAATGATGTGATTCTGCTTGTATCTCTATTGGATTCAAGGGTTGTGGAGGATAAAGATCTGTGAGCAGAGTGACATGTAGCTTTTGCCTTTGAAGAAACACAGATGAGGCCTTTTGGGAAATCCCCCCAGGACCCCAGATGGACTCCCCTTGGTCTCAATTATACCAGCCTCTACTTGGTACTATGGCGTTCACTCTCTACAGTCTCTATCTCTCTCTGCATGTCATCTCTAGGTCTCTGGTATCACTGCGGGATGGTTCTGTCCTTCACCTTTTGATCCAGGCCAGATCAAACACCAGCTGCTCTTTGATGATAGCAGTGATGGTGGTAATGCTAAGGATCCCAGGGCATCAGATCCCCCCCGGTTTATCACTGGAAACCCCTAACAACCTGTAGCAGCAGGCCTGCAGTTATGCTGTTGACAGCTCTTAGTAGGAGGCACCATAAATAATGGCCATCTAGCTGTGGTGATGCAAGATGTGGGTGTACATTTTGCTGCTGTTCACTTCCAGGGGTGAGGAGCTCTGCAGGGGTACACTATGATGTAGGTGGTGGAGCTATGCAGTTTAGGATTTCCAATGAGTGATGAGGTCTGGGATGACCCATAAAAGCTCTCAGAGAAAGGTTCAGGCTAATGCAGAAGTTTCATGCATGCACTCAACTAATATAACTGATTAGTGTTTCAGTCTGATGGTGGGGAAAAAGGGGTAGATTTTGAGAATAGATGACAGTAATTTTCATGACTGATTTATGCAGTACTCATTCGTATGACCTTGGTGATCCCCTGATGTTTCATCTAGCGGCAACAGCAGGTCAAACTTTTCACAGACACAGTTCAATGTGTCAACATCAACTAGATGCTAGACATTCATGCTTCCCAGATTCTAAACCCTAATGACTTTTCCTTAGCACCAACCTCAGGTTGAGATACAGTTAAATCAGCAAATCAGTAAGAAAGTTGAGGTGGAGCTGTCGGAGAACATCAGAGGGAAAACCAAAAGACATTTTCACAATAAAATATGCTGCATGATTTCACTTAAATCAGTGAAATAGTTGGTGGTGCATGACTTAGCGCTGTAAAGTGTTATGTGCTTCTCCTGACCTGGAGCGTAAGGTTACAGTATTTGTAGTAGATGTGTACGACCAGGATACAGAGGCTTTATTCACCCTAATACAAATCAGTGTAGCATCAAAATGATTATTCATTATCATTTTGAAGCTGTTATTTTGAGAAAAGTTACATAATGTTGCTTTAATCTCCACATTTATTTTTAATGTTAATTTAATGGCATTTAATGGCATATTATTCATTTATAGAGTGGAAACATGTTGGCATGAAAACCTGGTGTTTATTGTTTGCTTATGCTTATCTCCAATAAAAACTATAAAGAAAACAAAACAGTGAATCAGTTATAAGTTAATATATATATATATATATATATATATATATATATATGTTAATATATATATATATATATATATATATATATATTAACTTATAACTGATTCACTGTTTTGTTTTCTTTATAGTTTTTATTGGAGATAAGCATAAGCAAACAATAAACTAAACACCAGGTTTTCATGCCCAGATAAAGAAAGAAAGGTGAATAACAATTTCCTTTCCTCATCAGTTCTTTCTCATTATATAGTAGTTGAAATAGATGTAATAGAGTAATAGATGTCAAATTAGCTTAGAAGCAAATACAACAGTAACCGTTCCTGACTTAACTAAAATTTCTCATATTCAGAAGAGGAAGTTTGTGTGTTTTTTGTATAAATGTCTAAAAAGGTCGGTCCAGTAAAAAACGAACATCTTGAGACTCTCAGGTTGTATAATTTCCTTTGGCTCAAATGTTGTGACACACTGCACCTTATCCATACCAGAAAGGTATTAAATATCACAGCATAACTATAAGTGATATTTTATACACTTATATCACCTTTAATACTGCTGAAAACTAACCATTAATCATCCAAATTACAATATATTAAACCTACTGACAAATTGAGGAAAAGATTAGAATGAGCGGTTCAGCTTTCTAACACAACACATTGGGAGATTTATGACTATTATCATCATCTATTCAGACCTTTTCATCACCTTGGGTTCTTACCTTCTCAAGCCCTGACTAATACAGCTCTGGACGGTGATATAAAATGATTACGGCTGATATGGACATTTATGGTGCGCACATTCATACACAGAAGAGACACAGATACCTGAAGGTCAAGTGGATGAGGGGGGGCAGTCAATTTCAAAGGACCTTTTGTCAAGTCCTTATTGAAATTCATCAATAAAAATGGGCCGCCCTAAGCCTTTTCAGAAATAAAATTGTCATGCTAATTCATTTTGATTGCCACATTGGAATGGCTAAACAAAATGAATGGCGGGGGCCAGATGCGGCCACTGAAGCGTAACTCTGGATATTTCATAGTGAATTACCCTTGATCGACTTGCCCAATGGATCTTGGTGCAAATTCCGATCAAATGCCCACATGTGTGGAATTCCAATCACCGCTTTGCTAACTCATTGATTTGCATGCCAAAGAAGTACACATTAAAAGCCCGATGAAAAAGCAGCACTGCTGACTGGGACTTTTTTTTTTAATCGAAGAACGAAGAGAATTTAAATTTTCATCCCAAGCGTGCACCTCCTGGATAGTAAATGAAAAAATTATTCAGCCATTTGTGAATCAAACGATGAATATTCCTCTTTATCATCTGCAGAGACTTGCAAACACTAGCAAAGAGTAATATGTTTCATTAAGATTTTATTAGAACTGACGTTTGTGCTCAAACAACACACCAAAGTTCTGTTGTTGCTATTCTGGTTGGGAGCATCGACTCAAAGAAAAAACAAAGCAGCTGACCCAAGTTCAGAGCAAAGTGCATCAAATACATGACAGGTCCTGTAGATTAAAGACCACAGACTGAAGTATGGAGGAACACTCAGAATAACAAGTCCTCTGTGTTGCATGAGAGACAGGATGAGGGGGGAGGATACTTTCCAATGAGCCATCTGGACATGGGCCCCCAGGGGACATAGAGCAAAACATGCATAATCTGTCTTCCTCTCTCTCATCTATCTATCTATCTATCTATCTATCTATCTATCTATCTATCTATCTATCTATCTATCTATCTATCTATCTATCTGCAGGAAAACACAAAGAGATGCATTTACTGTACACATGCTGGTAGTGTCATTTCACACTTTTTCACCAACCTGATTTAAAATAGATATTTTTAATACTTTAAATCAGTATTAACTGGCTAATGTGTCATTGTATCTTTTTATATTTTGATAATTATCTTTAGCAGCTAGCATGTGAAGGACTGCTGTCCACATTTAACTTGATTATTTTAGCACATTTTGATTGTGGTACGTATCTTCAGATATAGTCTGGATCTGATCACTAAATGTATAAGCAGTATGTAAGGCCACAGTCATTTATCCTAATGCTTAGCTAAGCTGCTGTGTGTGCCACATTTTTAAACCCCCCATCACAGATTTTTGGGCCACTTGCAACACTGACACATTATCAGCTTTTAAATTGATATGGGGAACTAGCAAACAACATTTATTCTGAGTCATGTCTCTGACCACATGGCTAATTTAAGTGCAATATTCACTCTCTTTTAACTCCCGAGGGAAATATTTGTCTCTTTAGCAGCAAAATTCTGCACCATGTTTATCAGCTAGGCACTAACTCAGTCTGTCTGCTATAGCTGTATCCTTATTCTGCTGAAAACTTGTTTGTGCAGTCTCTGTTACTGTAATTCACCACAAACAGCCGAGTGTACAGACATTAACTGTTGCTAACAAAGAATGTCACATCTTTGTGTTTGTGTGACAGCGCAACTGAACTTGAGTTCTTCCTGCTATTTTCTTCTCTCCTTGTTTCTTGAACGTTCATGAACTGGAGTCACGAACATTGCAGAGCCTCTGGAAAACAACATTTTTCTTTCAAATGGAAAATATTTAGTTTGAGATGTAACCTGAGTAATTGTTAGTTTAAAATCATCATCAAATTAAAAATATTTCAACTTGAGAGATTTTCAAGGCGAAATTTTTTCAACGTGACACCCTGCACAAATTCCTGTCTTCTTACTTCCACTTGCATGAATCCAATTCAGAAAGTTGAAAGCTATATGATTAAAATGCATTGTTTCGTTTTCAAACAACCATGGCACGAGCAACCAGAAGCTAGTGAAAATGAGAAATTGGAGACAGGCATCGAGGGAGAGAGACTTTACATCAGAACAGCGAGGGTACACCTGGATGTGTTACAGTACCTCCGGTGCTCCTCATTCCTGACAGCGCTGTTAGCGGCGTAGCCAGAGGGAAGACCTGCCGCCCAGGCTTCACAAAATACCCACCTGCAAAAATACTACAGCCAGCAAAGGAGCTTCATTCAGAGGTGGTATGAGCAAGACTCCTTTTGTAGGCATTTTTTATGCTCCCTGTCTGCATTTCTTGTTTGTTGAGATGTGAGCTGTGGAGTTTGTCTGTTATTCTGACTGGGTAATTCAGTTTTCCAAAGTTGGCTGTTGTCTATTTCTGCATCTATCTGCACCAGTGCTCTCAGAGTGCTGAATATCATTTTCATTTCACTTTTAACAAAAAACTGTGATTATTGTTAACTTTTGAATTAAAGCACTGTGTAACTTTTGTACCAGAAAAAAACAGATTTAAAAATCATGTTGATGCTGCATTGACGTGCTACGTGTCCTCTAGCTGTTGCACATCAACTCTTTGTGATTTACAGAGTTTCCTGATCGACAGTAAAGTAAGCCGCTGCAAACTGTAGCTGCTGTTAGCTAATGCTAGTTCAGTTTGTTAGCCTGGCTGCTCAGTGTTAGTGTTTGTACCACAGGTATTTTAGAAAAGGAGGTTTTCAGGCCCAGGGCGCAGGTGAATGCTGACACTGAGCGGAGCTGGCGTCGTGCCAGAACCCGAGCTTGGTGGGCGGGCAATGAGACAAAAAAGACTGAAGGGGTTTTTGATGAAAGAAAAGTCTCAGACTGACTTTTAGTTGTTGGTGAGAACTTCATGAAATAAAAGGCTGAAAGACAGACATCGAGCTGGACTTCCTGCTGTTCAACTAGCAAGTAATATTAGCTGGCTGCTATGTCACATGTGGCACTTACTTGATGGTTGACTGTTGTTAAGTTGTTGAGTTGCTAGTTTTTGATCATATATAATATAATCATAACAAAAGCACATCTACAACTGTCCATATTTACGTCAGTGGTGTTACACTCACACTGGAGGCTCTATATCATAACAGTAGCATTTCTACATGATGTTACTTTGATCAAAGGCATATAATTCCTAAAATTGACTTAAAAACATAAAAATATCGAAAGAAAAAAAAGTAAAAACATCTCTGGTTGTATTCTACAGGATCTAATTATAAGGCAAACCTCATCAAATCAAATCAAATTTTATTTGTATAGCCCAAATTCACAAAACACATTTGCCTCAGAGGGCTTTACAATCTGTATAGGGAGTGACACCCTCTGTCCTTAGACCCTCGGTTCGAGTGAGGAAAAACTTGCCCACAAAAAAACCCTTTTAACAGGAAAAAAAAGGTGGAAGAACCCTCAGGAAGAGCCACAGAGGAGGGATCCCTCTCCCAGGACGGACAGACGTGCAATAGATGTCACATGTACAGAACAAATCAACAGAGACATATTGTACGATTACAATGAATGATAAAATGATTACAGTATACAGTACACAGAGATATGGTAACAATAATGACAGTAATAATATAAGTAGTGGACGTCGTGCAGGACCACAGCAGCAGCCACGATCCAGAGAACCTGCTGGACGAGAGAGCACAGAAACTCCGGGGAAGAAGTTTAGTTAGTAACATGCATTAACATGCATTAATGATACGTATGTTTACAGATGGTGATGGTGATGGTGATGGGGAGAGAGAGAGAGAGAGAGAGAGAGAGAGAGAGAGAGAGAGAGAGAGAGAGAGAGAGATTTGAGTAGAGTTTTCAGTAAAGGGAGATGTGACTACATCTTCAACCAGTACCGTGCCTGACTAGGCATAACCCTGAGAGAGAGAGACAGAGAGAGAAAGGAGGGAGAGGGAGTCCCCCGGCAGTCTAGTCCTATAGCAGCATAACTAAGGGATGACCTGAGCCAGCCCTAACTATAAGCTCTATCAAAAAGGAAAGTCTTAAGTCTACTCTTAAAAGTGTTGACCGTGTCTGCCTCCCGAACCCAAAATGGTAGTTTGTTCCACAGAAGAGGAGCTTGGTAGCTGAAAGCTCTGGCTCCCAGTCTACTTTTGGAAACTATAGGAACCACAAGGAACCCAGCATTCTGAGAGCGCAGCGTTCTAGAGGGGTAGTAAGGTACTATGAGCTCTTTTAGATATGATGGTGCCTGACCATGAAGAGCTTTGTATGTAAGGAGAAGAATTTTAAATTCTATTCTAGATTTAACAGGTAGCCAATGCAAAGAAGCCAAAATGGGAGAGATGTGATCTCTGATCTTGGTTCCTGTCAGAACATGTGCAGCAGCATTCTGATGTTCATGTCAATATGGAAATTATCATAGTGGCTTCATATTTTTAAGACTCTGTGAGTCCAATGTGAGGACATAAATGAAACAAGGGACACTTAGCTGCAGTGTGAATGTAATGTTGAGCTCAATGTTCTTATCCATCACTTTACAAGTCATTTCTCCACCACACTCTCTGTCTCCCCCCTCTCACCCTTTCTTAGTCCCCCTTTGGTGTGTCCGTCTCTCTCTGTGCCGTTCAGTTGCAGGGATTGGAGGCCCTCGGGATATTGATTGGGCTCAGCTTAATGCTGTCAGACTGATGGTAGACATGTGATTCACAGACGAGATCTTGGCCCTGGTACACTCAGCCTCCAACCACACACACACACGCACACACTCACTCATAAACACACAAGACAGCAAGTGCATGTACACACACTTACAGTATGTGGGCAGCAATACTATACACACAAATGGACACACATTAGATCATGCACTGATGCACAAAGTCAAATGCATGTGCACACACTCAAACGAGTACCACACACATGCATGAGTACGCACACCCCTTCACACGCACACACACACACACACACACACCCTTGGGAGTCCTCCTGACACCCTCAATCTGTCACAGCTAAAACCCAGAGGACCTCGTCTTCGAGTCAGGAGGGCCGGGACAGTACACTGAGCTCAGCAGAGTTTGAGCTAATCAAGAGTGGCAATGACAGACTGCCTGCAATGACAGACATTTTTTTTCACTTTTACATATTTCACAGTTGAGGATATCTCGTTTCTTTGGTTGGAGGCATGGAAAAGGGAGTTTGTCCTGGTGGGCAAATATGGATTGTGCTTAATCACCCGTCATGGGACTGAGGCGCAAGTCTGAATGGATAGACAGCTTTAGGTTATTCAACCATATTTACTGACAATACTTACATGAACAGTAAAGATTTTTATTATTAGTTGTGTTCATTCTGGTTCACAGACACTACAGGAAAAGATTTTATTAACACAGCAGGTCAAGGCAGTGAGCTATTAATGGTAAAAATTAATAAATGAATAATTCATTAATCACTGATAATCAATATAGTATATGGGTTGTTTGTAGTTGCTTGTGTGTGTTTTCTACCTATTTTTATTATTTATTATTTTATATTATTTTATTGTTGTCTTATTTAATGTATTATTTTATTATTTTGTCATATTTCTATGTATTTTTTATTTCAATTTTAATTGCTTTATATTGTCTCATTTTTTAAATGTCTTTTCCATTACCTTCTTCTTAAACCTTATTTTTCCTGCTTTGAGTATCCTGTTTGTGCTCGTCAGTCTAAACTCTGTATGTAAAGCTGCTATATAAATAAAGTTATTATTATATTATTGTTATTAGGGTAATAGTATATTCAGAAAAGAGGTTAAAGTTTTAATATACAACTAAGAGGAGAATTATTTTGCTTAGGATCCTATATGATGAATTTCCTTGATAAATATACATATTTAGTGTCTCAATCGTTTCTGACCTCCCTGGCACTCAATTTAAAGCCTATTTGTTCTTACTGAAGACATAATTCTTATAAAGGACACGTTATAGATAGATACACAATTCTAGATTTGATTTCTAAACAGCTGGGTGCTATAATGTTACTCAAACAGGAGTAAATTGTGCATTTGGTGTGTGGGTGTATGTTGGATTGAGTTGAAATAAACCGCAGTTCATTGTAATAAAGGGACATGTCACCCAGTGCATCGGTGTGGCTAACTGAAATGATTTCACTGGTTTTCAGACAACAATGGAGCTCACAGAGGAATAAACTGTATCAGGCTACAGAAACAACACTTGTTATTATGATCAATTCATTGTTGGCTTTGGTCTTTTTGTGGGATTAATTGACACAATGAAAAATCTAGAATATCACCAGCCTTATCCTCTAAGGTCGTATCCTCCACTTATTCAATGAATAACACAATTAAGTAATCATTGTGCAGCAGCTCTGAGTGTGTATATTTCCATTTCATAATACACCTATTGTGTTTCATTTCAGTCGAAAGAAATACATCTGATTGAATGCTGTCCTTGGATAGAGTATGTTGGGCTTCTGTTGATATCTAATGAGGATTTTCACTTGACTTTGAGCCTGTTATGTGACTCTTTCGTTGCCCTAATAAAATGTACATTTGTCCTTATGCAAGTACCCAGCGTCCTCTGTGATGTCTGGATGTTCTATTTGTGTGGATACCAGAGACGAGGAGCTGCTGTTGAGTCCAAAGGCAAAAAGGGTTCAAATAAACAACTGAGACCTCAGCAGTAGGTCTGTTAATTGTCTGCATGCAGCGCTGGGGATCAGTGAGACAGATGTGACAGGAAGCAATCATGTGATGAATTGACCCTAGTGTTAAATGGTGCCACTCAACCTTTTAAAATTCGATAAACAAGTCAGAAGCTTGTGCGGAGATCCATACCCTCATCACGGTGAATTTCCTGCTGCGTTAATGGGTCAATGGCAAAATGTGACCCCTTACTTCACTTTTTCAGGACGTTCCAAGAGGCGATCTGACACTTAAAGGGACAATTCACGATTAGGTTTCGACCGCTGCACTAATACCAATTCTTTTTTGAGTAGGAAATTGCTGAATAATCAATATTATCTAAAAATTAAAGCCAAATTCTTTTACGTTACTTAATCGTTATGGATCCATATTCCTTAACACTCATAGTTTGGATGAATTTTTGCAGAAAAGTGTGTTGAATCTACAGTATTCTCAATACTGGATCCAGTAAAGTGAGGTGACACTTAGACACAGCAGTGCTTTCATCTAAATGCTAACGTCAACATGCTAACACACTCACAATAACAATGCTTACGTCATGATGTTAAGCAGGTATAATGTTTATCATGTTCACCATCTTGTTAGCATGCTAACATACACTAATTAGTACTAAAGTAGCAGCTGACACTGTCAGGTATGTGTCATTAATTTTGCAGGTATTTGATCAAAAACAAATGTATTTGACAAATTCATATTTTGACATGATGATGGTGCTAGAGGAAAAGTCAGAGAATCAACGGTTTTTACAATTCCTCCTGAAGGGGACATGAATTTCTTTACCACATCCATTTATATCCATCCATAACAACTTATCCATATCAGGGTCATGGGAGGCTGGAGGTGATCCCACCTGACGTTGGGCGAGAGGCTTATCACAGGGCTGACAAATAGAGACAAACAACTGTTCATGCTCACATTCACACCTATGGGTAATTTAGAGTCACATGTTAACCTATAAACCTACATGTCTTTGTCTGTGGGAGGAAGCCAGACAGGACCAATGCAGACACGGAGAGAGCATGCAAACAGAGAAAGGCTACAGCCAGTTGGGGGTTTTGAACCAGGAAGACAACAGTGCTAACTACTACACTGTGCCACCCCTGTATCACATCTAATGGCAAAAAATCAAATAGCTGTCAAGACATTTCACCAAAAGCTTAAGATGTCAGCCTGCTGGTGGCTCATTAGCATTCATCTGTACAAATGTCTCGGCAGTCCATGGAAAGATATTTTACTGGACAACTGATAACAGTGATCTGTTGGTGGCGCTCGAGGAAAAGTAAGATTCATCCTTTGGGCACTTCATAATTTTATGTCAGTCATCTGATATTTAGATATTTCATTCTGGTTAGTAGTGAAGCAATTGCCATGTGGCTAAAAAAACCAGAACATTGGACATCAAGGGTAAGAGACAGTATTAGACTGATAAAGTGGCAGTGGGTGATTCTGACACACTATATATATAGTGATTGGACGCTTGCAGTGAAGTATTGACATTACTGTTGAAATATTACTTCTTCTGAGTAATGACTACTATTATCTAACATTTACAATCTTCAGAAAACATGTGAATGACACCCATTACTTTTCCAATACCTTCAATATTTCACCTCACTGTGTCCTATTAGTGAAAGGAAATGATGACTCCATTGGTTAAATTTGGCTCCGGCCCCTCTCTCCTTGACTCACTAAATGAGCCGAGTGAAGGATGTTGTGCTCTTCTGCATAAACGCTCGCAGCAAAATAGAGTTTATTAAGACCCATAAAAAACAACATTAAAATTCACAACCAAGGGAGCGTCGCCTGACCCCTGGAGAATGATAAATTAGCTTGTGTTGCTCTAGCAAAACGACCATTTTATACCTTCATCTTCCCCCCCGGAGCTGACTCCCGTTCAGTGTGGAAGCACCGCAAAGGGCCCTGGACTGAGAGGCTTTGGCAGCTTGGAAACATCTTCAGATGATGCTGATAACGTTCTGACTTCTTCTCTCCTCACAGGAAATCACTCAATTGTGTGAATGACATTTAATTCAGCTGAATGTCTGCTTTTCACATTCACTGGTGTCAAGTGGGGATGGCGTCGTGCCGCACTGCACATACTTTCACCTAAGCAGGTCTGAATTTGACATTGAAGTGTCTGTTGTAATAATAGAGAGCAAGGGCCAAGAAAATAAAAGTCAGAAATGTCTCCAGAAATATCTTGGTCGATATTAACTGCTTAGGGCTCAGTCCATTGATACCTTTGACTGTATTCTACTTCTCACTGACCGTGTATTATTGTTTCCTGTAGACAGTGCTGCTCTGCTTATGTGGGATATGTTGTAATTGTTGTATGCAGCCACCTCCACATTGTTTATTTGAGGGATGGCACAACAGATTTTATGTGACACTTGCATTTCCCACAAGCCAAACATGCAGGTGTCTGGGCAGTACTTGAGAAGAGATTAAAAAAATACCATTAGCCATATTGTAAAAACTTGATAGTTATTGAAAAAGGACAGGTTATTGCTAAGTCATAGTATTCTACAGGCCATGTACTCTTTACATGTATGGAACTGTTGTCCTGTAAGTGTCTGCCTATAATGACGATTCTCCTGCTAACCAAAGTCCCTTGCGAGTCATCACTGGCAACTCATTAGCACTATGCTAAGCTAATGGATCAGTAAATGGATTTTTATGTGGGCATAAATGCTAATTCGCTACACTGCAGCGCTGTTCAACAACGCTGTGTTTAGCAAGTCAGTCTGAGCCTCGGGGGAGTGTTTGTGTCTCATTAGGCTCGGCCGGGGATCTATTGTGGATGTGGAGGACTCAGTGGTAAAACAGAAATACAATGGCGAAGGCCTACGGTGCCGAAAGACTTGTCCATCCTGCACCTGAAGGTTTTATTGAAGAGGGGAATGATATCCCACAAGTGCAGATACAATTACTTTTTTGAGAAACAGCCTGTAAGACCATAAGTGATCAAGTGTCAGGTGTTATTATGTTGCATGATGGTTGTTACTATCTGGGATCGACACTGACACAAACTGAAGCTACATGATGACATTGAGAAGGTGAGGAGCTCAGAAATACAGCTCTCATACAGACGATGTGGTGACGTTTAGTCCCTCTTCTGTTCCCACATCACCATTTACTGTATGTCTGTCCATCTGCAAACTCATTTAATCATCAATTACCGGACAAATTCCCAACTGCAAGTGCTAATTGGGGCTCATAATCATATTTTTCTGATCATAATCTGAATAGTCTGAATCTGAATTATGAAGCACATATCTACAATGTCTGATAATACATTGTAACAAGTGTAATGCATCATAAGACTTTCTATAAACCTTTATAATGTATAATGTTTTATACCAAAGGTCATAAGAATGATCATAATAATTAGGTCAAGTATCACAACAGCTCATGCTAAATCACCTTATTAGCATTAGAGATTATGAGGTCTGACAATCATTATTACACATTAACATTATCCTTCCTGCAATCACAGCATGCGGAATGTGGTTATAGTTCGCCATAACAGCATCGTGACAGCTCATTGCTTCTGGTAAAGTAAGGGTTTTCTGATATCCAGTGAATATTCTGTACCACAGATGACAGGGGGCAGGATACCACCTTCATACCATTTGTTGATCCTGACAGCAACCCACGTTCAAAACCCTGAGACAGCAAGACAGACATTCAAAATGGGAGGAAGCAGCAGCAGGGCCTCGTTGAAAGAACATCTCTAACTGAGTGGGAGTTGAGTAGGAACACTGGCTCGACAGCAAATACAGAGCCACATGTCTCAGAGTTTCTATAGCCAGCTGGAACACATAATATTCTTGACGATACTGTATGTTGAGGTATTACATTTTCACTATTCTTACACTGAATAATACGTATTTCTTATACTCCTGTAAAGACATTATTGCAAGCATAAAGACACTATGAATGATGGTTATGGAAAGCAAGGTAATGCTTTACAATAGAGGTCTGTTATTTCTTAACAATGATTTCTCGATGGTTTCCTGCAAAGTTCTGAGTTCTGAGAGAGTCGTTAAAGTCTAACTAAATGTATCGATTTTATCAGCAATTGCTGGATTCAAGAGGGACTTCTTTGAAAGACCTCATCAATTTAAACCCAAATTAAATGTATTTGGAATTTCTTTATTATTGGAAACTTAACATATATATTGATTTGTATGCTTGCATGTAGAGAAAATGCACATTTTGCATGATCACCTGCAATTAATTGGGATTAATTAATTAAAGATGTTATAATTGTCTATATTTCCCAGTGATATTTTTCCTTCCCCAGGAATTATTAGGACCTGTAAAATAAAGCATTAATGAAAGCATTGTGTTTACAGTGTACAAGTTGGGTCAAGCAGCTATGACTATATCCAATATTAAAATCATTAACACATTTTACTAGATGGCAATAGTTTAGTTTGAAGGTGTGCATTATTTTCTTTTAACCGCCCAGGTCTGATGTAGCACCCACAACACTTGTGCCCTCATGTTACAAGTGGGCAAAGTCATAAAGCTCTCTGCAGTGCAGTGAAGAATATCTTGTATATGTAATTTTTCTACCATAAAATAACAGATTTTAAATCATGTTGATGCTACACTGATTTGTGTGTGAATGGGGTCTCTGTTACTCCCACGGTGTGTTCCCTGTACGCATGTTCTTGCACTATGAGAAGTACATAACATTTATGATACACACACAAATCACACACCACCAACTATTTCATTGATTTTGGTGAAACTGGATCATATTTTATGGAGAAAATGTTTTCCCACTGATGTCCTACAGCTGCTCTGCCTCAACCCCTGATGTTTCCTGATGGACACTAAACTGCTGCAAACTATAGTTGCTGTAAGCTAATGTTAGCTCAGTTTGTTAGCCGGGCTGCCAGCACTGTGAGCTCAGAGGACTGGGGGAGAGTTAGTGTTTACACTGGACCTCCAGGGAGAGCGGAGGTTTTCAGGTCCATTGCAATGGGGTCAATACTGATGGGGAGCAGTGCCGTTGTCATGCCAGAGCCATAGCTAGGCAAGCAAACAATGAAAACATCCTCAGCAGATTTAAATGACAAAGGCTTAGAGACCGAAGGGGACTTTGATGGAGGAAGCTTAGAGGAGAAAAGGAGAGCGTAACCAAGGAAGAAGCCTCCAGGAAAGAGTAAATCTAGGACTGACTTTTAGTTGTTGGTGAGAGCGTCGAGAAATAATGGACTTCTTGCTGTTGTAGGTAATATTAGTTGGCTGCTATGTTTTGTGTTGTTACACTTGCCTGATGTTTGGCTGTGTAAGCAAAGTGATTGACTCTGTTTAACAAATGCACATGTACAGCTGTCCTTATTTACGACAGTTGTATCACTGTCTGAAACTGGGACGCTAAATCATCAAATGTCTAAAATGTATATGAAATGTTGCCTTAAATAACCACACCACACTTTGTGCATCATCCCTGTGTACATGTAGACCTGTGGCAACTTTTGTAATGTAATATGCTGCAGTTATAATGCATTATGCAGGAGTCTACATTATTATACATGGGCTTCATAGAAAGTGTTACCCAGTTTTGTTTAAGCCTTCACAAGAAAACTTTTCTCTTTTTTTTATTGTTCCAGTTTGTCTTGGATACTTTTGCTGTGTTATGTTTGGAAAATAATTGGTCTGTAGTTTTGTAGATTTCAACCAAAAGCTTCTTTCAGAACAAGGGCAGTGTGAAATGTATAAAATATTTATATATAGACATTTGAGGACCACAAAAGACATTTATAGTCCTGACAATTTAAGGACACTCCCTCAGCTTGTGGCCCTAAATAGTCTCTCCACCACAGTGCACCGCCACAAAGCTTGAGAGCTCAGTTTGATGATTTGTGCTTGTATAAATGCCTACCTACTGTCAGCTTTTTATAAGTTGAGGTCCAGATATTTGTCATTTCTGTTCTTTATTAATCTAATTTAGATTTTACTCTAATCCATATCTACTCTGCCACTGCCCTGCTGAGTGTGACTGCAGCAGCAGTTCCTGCATTGACAGCGACTGAAATCAAAGGGACAATTTATGTACGCTGAATGCAAACCAAAAAAGCGATAAATAAAGGCAGCATGAAATCAAAAGTAAGGGATCAGGTGGAAATTGGTGTTTTCTCACTATACAGACCACTGTTGACCTGGAAAACACTCACACGCACACACACCAAATACACACTCCACAGCTTCCGGGAGCGGACACTCTCTTTATATCCTCAAATGCATACATTAAGATGGAGATGTACAGGAATTTTTAGTACAAAGAAATGAAAAAAACGTGTAGACACGTTAACAGGAACACCTGTTCAATATAATGCAATCTATTGCAATCACCTTGCAACAAACACTGCCTCTGTGAAGATGATTTTCTGAGACTGCGTCAGAGAGATAATAATTCATCTTGTGGTAGCCTGCTGTGTTGTGGTATTTGGATTGTGTTTTTATGTATTCTGTGTTTCAGATATCTTACTGGTGTTCTTGTTATTGTGTCCACCTCTTGTACTCCTCTTGTGCTCCTCCTGTTCTTTATCTCCTCTTGGAATGAGACCCACAGAACATAAAATACATTAATTGAATATATATATATATGTACATAATTTCAAATATATCAAGCATCTGAAATCAGCAAATAGCACTTCCAGCTGGCCAAAACATTTCATATCAAAATATAGTCAATTTAGACAAGTATTCTGAATACATTTAATCACACATGAATTGATTTTTAATTACAGAATTTAACTTATGTGACATAGTGTAGATCTGTCCCCCGTTTCAATAATATTTCTCCCCCAATATAAATATCTCTATTTACTAAAGAAAAGACAAGAAAGAAAAGAAAAAGGCAAACCCAGGATCCATCCGTGAAGATTCAAATGAGATCCAACATCTGTAAAATCACAAATGCTTCTTTTGCCAGATGGTGAGCTCTGGTCTGGGCGTGTCCCAAAAATATACAAGAGTATGAATAATGCATTGGATATGACTTATTTCACAGTGTATCTCTGGATGTGCACGCACACTCACACACTGGCACGCAAGCATACATACTCAAACACACGCACACACACAAATTCAACCATGGACAGATGCAGACATGCACACACGCACACACATAAAGTATAGACCATTAAATGAGCCAGGGGTCCACATCTGCTAAATGCTCCCAGTGGTGTGTACAAGATGTGTGAGGTTCATTGACAAAAACTACTCTTCTAGTCTATGTTGGCACCACATTAAAAAAAAAACATAAGTTATAAGCTAAGTTGTCCAAAATATCCACATTTCACCATCATGACCTTCATTCATTGAGGAAAGACAGTCAACTCATCTCTGTCGTCTCATTTGTGACATTCCAATAGACTTCTTCCTCCATAATGTCCGTCCTTTGTATGTTCGCAGAGAATTTCGAGGCTACAGCCTTGTAAAGTTTCAGCCAGCCAAATGAGAGAAAGGTGTTAAAGGCTGGAATCCAGTGGATGATATGGCCTGGCTCAACCTCTGTAAAGTCACAATTCTTTAGCAGTGAGCTGTCATTAAAGAAATTTGGCTGGAATATAACCCTGGACGGCTTCATAGTGGGGATAGTAAAGAAGATGAAGAGGATGACTTTTGAAAGACCTTCTGACAAGTCTTAATCGAACCACAAAGGTCCGAAAAATCTTTAAGGAGCTGTTGCCTGCAGACCTGATGTTGGACAACAAAAGACCCAAAAAAAAGGTAATGTACTTCAATGAATATTCGACTGCCTTGTAGATGACTGTTCCTCACAGGGAAATTTGTTCTATGATGTGTCCGTGAATTTGGCTGTGGTGAAGATTGAATGCCGATGGTGTACCATGCTGTTCACTTGAGACTTCTCAGAGTTCTCAGAAGTGTCTGCCAAGAGTGTTTCACTGTGGTGATTGAAGAAGCTCTGGGTTGTTTTTTTGTGTGTGTTTTTTTTTAACTGAACGTCAAGCCTTTGTAAAGTTTGGGTGCCTCGTTGGAGAATGGACACAATGTTCTGGTGTAGTGATTAGCCTCAGTTCCTTTTGTAGCGTGGATGTCAATGATCCTGTGGAAGATTGGAAAAAAAAGACAAGGAAAAGATTAAAATGACACACAGTTGAGGCTCTTTTCATACCTTAATAGTAAATCTGATGACAATTCGTTGTATGTTACAACTCTGATACTATCACATTGAGAGATGTAGGTACGGTGTTGAGCTATTTTACTTCCATAACATATCTTCTCTCAGATTGGTAGAAAGAAAATGCCCCAAATCTACATGTAGGTGTTTGTTTTACTACACTATGTGTATTTGCGTCTTTCACCAAAAGTTAGAAATCATAATATTACCTTTGTATAATTAAAGATAAAATAGATACTATATAACAGGTACTTTGAGTTTTATTCACCAAACTTAGTTTTGTTCCTATTCTATTTTCTGAAGGATTTTAGAATGAAAATGGATGGATTTATGGAGTGAAGAAACAAGTAAAATTTCACCCTATTCACTTGTAGTGTCTCCCTATGGACTAAAAATGAGATTAAACACACATCTGCCTTCATGAGAGACAAGTAATACATGTATTTAATTAATTATTATTGCATATGTACCTTATACCATATACACCTTGAATTTTTGGGAATTCATTCCACTTTTTGGTAAACACTGATTACCTGCCTTTGTGTTAAATCACTGTCACATCCTAGTAGCACTACCTGATTAGTTTTTTTTTAATATTAAAATTAAACCAGTTTAATAAACCACAAATCACCAAATGAGCCATTTTTAATCTGTTGAGGATATTATGTTCTTTTTTTTTTTTTTTACCCTCACAGCGCAGGGCGAGAAAAAAATCCCCACAGTAATAATCAGACCTGCACCCCGCCTGTATTTTCAATTTTCATCCGTGCCAGCTCCAGCGAAACACTTTACATACAGCATGTGAGCTAATTAGGAATTAAATGAGAGCCCCAAATTAACGTCTTGTCATTCTGTGCTTTTGCACTGTTGGATATGATAAAACAGACAACAGAGTTCTACTTTCGGCACATTTCAACACGTGTACTGTTAACTTTATCTAATAAAGGATAGAACTGATTAGAAATACCATGAGGGGCTTCGCTGTGAGAAGCTGGTGAGCTTCCCAACGCTCACGATGGTCATTAATTAAGGCTTCAACAACACAATGTGATTTTGAAAACAACCAATAATTGGTGTTACTTTTTAACTCACTGCTGGTTGTAGGAGTGCCAGCTGATCTGGCTCTATCCATAAGGCTCTAAATAATTTACAATATTTACATAACAGATTCATGCCTGATTGACTAAAAGCTATTACTTTTTAACATAACATTTAATATATAAAACCAGAAATGTAAGTATTTCATATCTGAAAGGGGATTTATTTTAAGGCTAATCCTCAAGCTCCTCTTAAGCAAAATTCCACGTCTTTAACTAAAGGGATGGATCCATATGAGTATGTCTTTTATATTCCTTTCCACATGGAATATATTTCATCTCCAGTGAAATTTTGCAGTTAATGACTTAATTTAGCCAATCATTTGATCAAGAAACCCATTTGAATGTTAATATAACTCTGTCATGAATATGTTACATGGATAAATCCATAAATGTTAATACATAAATGATCTAGGGTGACAGTGGACAAATGTGACACCCAGGACTGCCCATATAAATCATTTAGACACATAAATATGAGTTGGCAAATCCACACAGAATTGCACAAATTCCCAGAGCTGGCAAATAAATATTTATGACGCCCCCAATTCCCCTTTTCTCCCTGTCCTTGGTAATTGTGCGTGATTCATTTTGTTTTCTTGGTGGAAGAGGGAAAATCAATCTTAGAATATTGGCTAGGAGACATAAAGCATGCAGATTCCAAATGCCTGTGGTTTTGCAGAATATAAACGCTTCATAGATACTCAGTCAATGTTTTGGGAAGGCGAAATCGGTTTAATCTATCGTAGGTTTCCTTATTTTTTAGAGTGAAGAAAAATGTTAGTGGAAGAGAAGTTAACTTGCGAGCAGAGTCAGGCTAACCTGTTCCTGGCTCTAGTTTACCTGCTGACTTTTAATAAACAGATCAACAGATCAGATCTTTTTCGAGGAATGTAAGGCGGGCATCTTAGGACTCCATGACATTTAGAAAGTGATTTTTAAAAAATCCTCCTATCTATTTTCTACCTCTATCCTAAAAGAAAGCCTGGGCACTTGAAGTAGCCTCTCTCTTTGATGTAACAACAGCAGAGCTTTTTAGTTATGCATTTCAAAACTTCAAATATCGCCCTTTGATTTCCATTTATTTTTTATATATATTTTTTAGATACATCAAAGTGGCTTCGTCCTGAGAAATGGGGGATTCCATTGTGCCTTCTTCAAGTCCTAGATGATCTTTATTTAAGCTCAGTGGTGGAAGCCTTGCTGGCTAAAACACATGAATAGACACTAATGGCTGATTTATTCCAAGTCTGAGCTACATGTATACTGAAACTTTATACATCTTAGGACTCAAGCATTGCTTCTGTTGTTTATGATGTTTCCATTAAAAGTTATTATTTCTGCTTTCTACAGGATGCAGCAATCAAAACGTCTTTGCTTGGAAGCAGGGTTATACACTCAGTATGCAAATTAAAACAAAATACATCAAAAATTTACATACTTGCTGTTTTCTTCTGCATCCTACGACGGCTCTTTGGGCAAAGGCTGAAAAAGAAAAGTAGAAGGTCAACATCGGGGGAAACAGGGCCTGCTATCACTAACGTTTTATTCAACTTTCTCTCTGCTTATTGGCCTTGGACGCAGAGCAGCATATGTCCATTTAAAAGCACAGATGGCCTGTCTCCCAATTATATCTAAGGCGAGACAACGGAAGCTGAAGGTTATTTTGTTCTCTCCCAGTTTTTATGACCTCTGAGGACGCCGCTTCTCTCCTCGACCAGAAAATACGAGCGAGTAATGGGCACCTCATCATTCGCGTTAACGAGTGAGAGACCTTTCCTTCCTTCCATCAATGGCATCACACAGATAGAGAATTTTATCACATTAGCTGTGGGGCAGGGTGATAAACGCTGTTCCACTTTGTTTCTCTGTGAACAACAACTTCTTGCCTCCTACATTCATCTTTAGTAGAAAACATGAAAACACACTGTTTTCCCCTTGACCGGAGGAAGAAAACAGCTCCCTTGCCTTCTTAATATCGGTGAATGAGCCACTTTTGTGTAGATAATGACTCGGCTAATCATAATCAGGAAGCTAATGGTCTGTTTAACCAATCAGAGGAGCCAAGGCGAGACGGCTGTCTGGGCAGCACATTGGCATTCCCAGCAGCTTCTGCTCTCCCGTCGGCTGTGCCAAGCTATCTGCAGCAGCGAGGTGGACTTGGTATTCTGCTGCCCGCACGGCCTGTCGTCCCGCACTCTGTCGCTCTGTCTGTCCGACTGGCCGACCAGCTCCAGCGCTGTCGAAGAAATTCAGTCCTCTGAAGAGGCGCTGATCCATCACACCTCTCCAGCAGCATGTCATCTAAATGCTAAGTACTTCCACTGCATCTTTAAATCAAAACAAGAAAAGAAATGAGCACGGGGGGCGAGCCGTTGGATGGGATAAAAGCTTATGAGGGCACAATAGAAATCTACCGAGCAAACCCTTTGGTTTTTTGATTACATTCATTTTTGAGGGAGAGGCAATGTGGGAGAGGAGGAACTGGGTGAGAGTAATGTGCATGAGGAACCCAGAGACCTTGTTATCCCTTCAAATATACAAGGAAAAAAGAATAGTTATTGATACACCCACCCTCAAAGGTTCCTTCAGAGAAAATAGCATGTTGTTTGATTTCTCTCCAAAAAGCATCATGAATGTACCTAAGCTGCTCCCACAAAAGGACTCCCTCCTCTCCCTCAACTCCCCGTCTCAGTTGGACTCGTTTCTATCGATTGGAGGGATTCTTGAAGTCAGAGCAGAGTGCTGAGGTGGCAGAAGCGGCCGGCACTATTAACTGCTCTTACTAATTAAAAGGGTAACAAGGTGAGTTTGGCCCCACGGGACGAACTGTGCGGAGAGACAGAGCCGGCTGTTTGCCTGCCGTGCACACCGGTAAACAGTGCTCACCGCCTATGGTGTTTACAAGACAGGAATCCAAGGGCATCGAAGACATATTCATCTCCCGCTGGCATGAGGGAAGAGCAAGATTCACAGATAAGGGGTGAGAAAGGCGCACACTAATAAGCGCTTTGCTAATTGCTTATGTTGCGGTGAAATTGAAACATTTGGACCTTGTCTCTGAGCTTGGGGTGCCCTCGTTTCATCATCACTTGTAAACATTGAGCACTGTGCGTAAATGATAAAGTTTCACAGTTCAAATGAGGTGCGCGGGCTGAATCTTTGAGAGAGTGCCAGAGGAGATTGGCAAAAATATTAAGGGATTCAATTAACTTCCTTCCTTATCATCAACACAACATGTTTTAGGATCAAAGTATTTTCAAGATATAGTACGCCTCATATTACACAAATAGGATCCTCAGCCAAGGTAGCATTACAACTCCCACTGCAGGTACAGCAGACTGTGTTTGCTCAGTGCTCAGGGGGAAACAAAGCAGAGACTGCATATTTGGTAGCACTTCAAGCCGCAAAATTCTCACCAGCAGCCCACCCAGCCATTATGGAGACAGGCGCTGTGCCATCACTGCAGTAACTAAAAATCTTTCCCAAGGGTCTCTCCTAACAAGTGGACTCCTTCACAGGACTTAGTTGGTTTCATCAACTGGAGACTCATAGAGGTCCACTAGAACCGCTGTTGTTATTAGGCTAACAAGCAGAACTAGCCTACTGAAGACTTTGAGTGGATGTTTCATGCCCAGCGTATGAACCTGATGTACAAAAGCATCAGAGCATCACATCCAGAGCAGTCTCAGAGGAACAAAACCAAGGTTAGTCACAAAGCATCAGGTTGCATTTGCTGCAACCTGATGCTTTGTGAGGCATTTCTGGTGAGGCAGCTATAGAAAAAACGGAAGTCCGGTTAAGTGATAAGAAATTGCTATTAATAACAACTTGTGTGGTCTTGGCTAGTCATTACAAACAGCACATATTTGTTGAGATTTCTCCAAAATCCGAAATCAAATCAAAATCAACCAACGCACGGACTGGTTGGGGTTGGGGGAACTGCAAAGTTTGGTAAATCCCTACGAGTCACTAAGAGCAAACCTTTTTACAAAACATAGCTACAAAGCTATTGAAAATATTTTGGTGACGTACAGCTTTAATTATAAATCATACATTACACTTTTGTATATCTTACATGTTACCTCTGCATAATAATGCAGTTTAAGTGCAGATTAATTTAAAAAGTCAGCAATGTAAACCAATAATGTAACTTTGACAAAAATGAATGCAGACTTGGTGTTCATTTTGATGGATAACACAAATCAAGCAAGTTTCAAGAGCCTGCATATTGATTTTCATACCAAAAGAGATTAATGGAAAGCAAAGGATGCCTGGAATGGAAGGAAAAACAAATTTGTAAAACACAGCAGCATGCTTTGCAAAATGATTAGATGTGATGTTAATGTGACTTGTAGTAAATCAGGCAAAAGATACAGACTGTTGTATTGTTATGAATATTACACTTTTGAATTACTATTACTGATGTGTTAAGCATTGAACAGAATAATACTGTAGCTCGTCAAAGTGAAGGTTATTTATACACTGCTGGATGCGTTAATCTGAAACAAAGCATCATATTTTAGAAGTTGAGCATATGTTTTTGTTTATAAAATCTTAACCTGCAAAGTAACAGGTAGCTATACCTGTCAAATAAATACTGTGGAATTTAGAGAAAATATGGTCATATTAAATTTGACATAGTGTAAGTATACAGTAGAAGAGGGAGAGAAAAGAGCTTTATCTAACAGGACCACGGTTGTTTTTAGGTTGAAGGCAGCATCTTAAATGGGAGAAAAACGCTAGATAGTGGATAGATGCGTCATTGGTAGCAACACTAAATAATTTATTTAAAACACAAACAAAATATCCAAAGGGCACAACAAGCATCAGAGCTTTGAAATGGAATGTTGTTGACATGCATGAATGTGTCCAGTCCATAGACAGCCTTTCTGCATTACTTATTAGGAAAAACCATGTGTTGAATTGTGGCCTATGGCTCAGACAATTTTACAGCAGACGGCGCTCTGGAGACAAGCATTGAGCAGGGTAAAACACAAATGGCAGTTCAAAGCCTGGCAATGACAGAACTTCAAATAGGGGAGCGGGATTAAAATGTGCTGAAAGTGACAGTAGAAGGGACCACGTTCACTCTGGGTCTCAGTCAGAGTAGAGGAGGGCAACAAACGCCCGGTGAAGGCAAGCAGAAAAAAGAAGTCCTCTAATAGATGATGGCAGCACCAGAGGAAAAACGAGAAAACAAAGAAACAATGTGTTGCTTTTTTTTACACCCCGCGACTGAACACTAAAGGAAACACTACTATAAATGCAATCACGAAGCTTCCCGCAGTATGTTCCATGACACAACACATGATAACACAAATAGAAAGGGAAATGGGAAGGTGGGCTCGGTTTAGCCGTTTCTCTCTTTTCTGAACATCTCTATCAATCTAACCTATTTCAATATATTTTCTGCATCAGTCCACACGCTATCGCCACAAGACTGATGATCATGCCACGGCATCCGACAAACAGATGAGTCGAAACCAAAGGAGTGCATTTTTCTTTTCCGTATGATAAATAGAAAATCTGTAAATGAAACCAAAATAAAGAGTATATTTGCTTATCGAGCATAACCTCTGTGTACTCTGTGTGTGTTTGGCACGTGTGTTTTTTCGAATGTCAGTCATTTTATAAATGTACAAGCAGAGGCAAAGCGGCCTGGCTACAGTATGTTATCCTTGAGAATCCAGAGAGAGTCTGTCAGATACAATATGACAGGAGTACTGTCAGCTGGAGGTGATCCTGTTAAACATAAAAGATGCTCTTTTGTCTGATGTATGTATCAAAGAAAGGATACGTTCAAGTCATTAGATTAACAATGAATAAAAAATAATAGTCTGAGTTAATTGCAGATTTGCATCTCTCTCGACACTGCTGCTGCTGCAGAAAGTAAAAGATTCCATTAGTTGTGCCTGCTCGTTCAAATTTCTTTGCTGGTGTACAAAATTTAATAATTTTAACTGCAAATGAGACTGAAAGCAAGCAGAGTATTGAAGGACACGGTGCACAGCATGCATATCTAATATTTGAACATACTCTGGCCTGGTTTTTCAATACATTTTGAAGATGCAAACATTTCTCTAATGACCTCCAGCCCTGATTTACTTGCTAATATTTTCCCACTCTATTAGAATTATAAGACCATTTATAACACTTTTTTTACACAGGGCCCATTATTACTGTATGTATCCTTTAGAGCCTTGAGTACAAGGATATACTATTCAAGACACAACCTACTTTACTTCTCTCATTATGCATTTTATTTAGGCTAAATGAATGCTGCTGGTCATAGCGCTGCAGCACCTAATGAAAGTGATTTCACTGTCATAGACCACCTTTATCTAAAGATGGCATCCTGCTGAGAGTACAAATCTGTTTCTAAGAGGTTCAGAAGACAACTCTGTGACGAATACAAGTGGCAGAAAAGAACAAAAGGCAACAATTTACATAACCTAAAAAAAAAAAAAAAAATACACTCCAATCATCTAAACGATAAGTGCAAAGTCACATACTGTACACCCTAATGCAACTGCAAATTAGGCTGAAAGCTAAAAGAGCACTGAAGGACCCTTGAAAAATAGATTTTTTTCTCAGTGGGATGAGCTGTTTAGATAAAGATCCGGTAGAATCAAAAGAAAAAATGTGTGCAGAAAAATGAAATCACATTCAAAGATAAAAGACTGGATGGCCATGTGACCTGCCACCACCACAAGATGCAGACTTTTCAGCTGAATTTGCTCGTCTGTTAGAAACTTTTTTTTTTTTCCAGTAACAACTGCAGGATTATCATTTTTCATTAGGTAGAGCCGGCAGTGGTCACAGGTTTTTTTCCCTCTAATACCGTTGTGATACATCAGTCAGTGCAAAATGCTATTTTGTGGCACACACGTAAAGCATAATGAATCACTATATGCAGACTAGTGGTTTAAATATAACGTAGAAACATTTTTTAGAGACAGAGCAGCTCTTAAGATAATAAATCAGAGCAAAGGCACCTCTGTTATCCTGGTTGACTAATGTTGTATTGGTCTAAACTGGTTGTGTTGCATCAGCAGCAAATAAGCAAGTTGTATGAGGACTGTGTGAGTGTCTGCATCTGTTTTATTTTAGTAGCATATTGAAAAAGCAGAAATTCAAGCATGTAACACCAGTTTAGGCCTACCATAGTCCAAACCATCATTGGTTTGTGTGTGTTTTCCTGTTGTTTGGGCTCTCTGTGTTAGATGCAGTATTTTTCTTAAACAGGCATATATATTCTGATGAATGTCAATGTCTTTTGATGATTTTGACTTTTTTCTATATATGGACTGTGCATAGTCTCTGCTGGTGGGTGGTTAACATTTAGAATCTTATTCACCAATGAAAAGATTATTATTAATATTACATCGTGTGTGGGATAGATAGAAGGATGATAGCTTTGGATTTTGAGTTTTGATTCGAGGATAGACAACAAGCTCTGTGATCTCTCTGAGTAAAATTGATGCACACATTAACCTGGATTATGCTGATTTTAATCTAAAATAGTAAAATAGTGTTAAGCCAACATGCTCTGTGGAAACATGCTGGACAGCCTTAATATTGAGTTTACTGACTGAGGTTGACATAAACAGGAGACTCCAGGCTTGGAACCACCAGCACATTTTTTTTTAGAAACATTTAAAAAAAATAAAAAAAATGCATATCCACTTTCACTCACAATCCACATAAATCCATTTAAGATATCAAACAGTTCACTGATGACTGTGCAAACACAGAATTTCATTTCCGGTGCTAAATGTGTCTCATTACAGAGTTTTAGGTTTATTTTGTGAGCTAGTTCCTGAGAAAGTTTTTTCATCCTCCTGAAAAAAAAATATTTTTTTGGACATGCATGGTTTTTAGCGATGACATTCTAAATTATTACCTTTCTTAACGGTTAATTCTATATTTGTCTTGTTGACCATAAATCCCCTTAAAAGAAACCATCAGTGTGTTGGTCCGTCTTTCAGTACTTTCTGACTTCCTTACCCTGTCTTTGACCTCAGCCATGAGCCCACTGGTTCATACTGAAGATGTAAATCACAAACAATAACATTTATTTTTTTCAAAATTTTCCCTTTTCCCAATTTCCTAAAACAGCTGGGCACTGTGCTTTTTAGCAAACTATTGGTGGGGACTATTTTCAGCGGTGGATTAATACACATTTGCTGTGTTTATAGGATTAACTCAAAATAAACTACAGTGTGGTAATGATTGTCACCTATTGCCACAGTGTGATGTTTTTGGAATGAGGATGGAGGTCAAAATATCCAAATTTAAGCAGGCAATACTTATTAATAGGATAAATTCAGTGCTGGGGGCCTTTCCTGTGATTTTCTGATGAATAATTGTAAGACTTTGCCAGTAGGCCTAACATAATTCTTCTTGCTTCCTGTACAGTTTGAAACAACTCACTAGTACAAAGGTTATTTTTATCAATTCAAGGAAGTCGTAGAAAATCTCCAGTTCGAGGAAAGTGAAGACGTGACTACAATATTAGATTTCACCAGTAGTTTTGGCAGTGCACCTAAAATTTTTTATCAAATTTGAACCTTTCTGTTTATTCTTACTACCCCGCATCCTTTTCATCCTTAACATTAAAGATACCAATTCAACCAGAGATCTGTCATCCTCAACAGGACAAGGCATCCACGATTCATTTCAAGAAGCTGCACACAAACAGTTGTGTTGCTGTCAGAGCCTGGGAGTGTGTTGCTTTTCCTTTGAGAAGTGAGCTCATTAGAAGTCTGTCTCTGGTCAGATGGGTTGCCAGCACAGCAGTGACCATGGCGACACATGACTTGGCTGCCTGGTCGTTTGTCGTAGACATTGAAGCCTTTATAATTGAGGTGCTAGCAAGTGTTACATAACCACACTGTGAAATAATCATCTGTCCATGTATCTCACCTCTTTCATAAGAGGTGAGAATTTCACAACTCCTTCATAACTGGATGGGAACATTTGTATCACTGTGGTGCAATAAATCCAGGTTTTCTGCTTATTTTGCTCCCCTGCGTCACATTTTCTATTCAAACAATTACTTCTTTTATCTTTATTTCTCATAAATCTACACATTTTATTATTTGTTTCCAGGAGAAATCAAGATTGTGTGTCATAGGGCATCATTTCAAAAAGCCTGCAGAGCTAAGTGGTTATGATGTCTTCATGTTTACAGCAGCACTGGCAGGAATACACACACTCTAGTAGGTTTTCGCCCTGGCTGATGCTGGAACAAAGAGCACATAGCTGGAGGAGGGCCACCAGAGCAGAAAAAAAACGAAGAAAATGCTAAAAAACATGATGCAAGCCTCTCTGACCTACTGGGTCATGCTGTGTGTGTATGTCTGTGTATGCTGTTCATTTCACAATTCTCCTTCGTTTGGCAAAAAATGCCCAACTGCAAGTGTTCTGTTTCTCTCCGGGCCACACACTAGCTGAGCAGTGGCATTTGTTGTGTGGGCGTAGGAAGGTTTTTCTTTTTTTTTCACAGCTACTGTCGAGTATTGTCTGAGGGAGGGAATACACATGAAACAGCAGTCTGAATAAGATCAAATCAGGGTTTCAAGCACTTGCATTTCATAATGTATGCTAACTCCAGCCAGCAAAGAAACATTTGAAGCCCAGAACATAATATTTGGGGAAATAGTCTGGTGTTATCATGCACTGAAGAAGAATTTATGAACGTAGTTTCAATTGGAGCCCATCACTTGATTAGCAAAGGCTGATAATCGAGCTCAGTAGTGCTCTCGACAAACGCTCTCACCAAGCAGGGAGCAAGTGATGCAATCTCACAATTTCTTTGCACGCCTGGAAGGAGAAAAAATCATTTTACTGTCCTGAATTCCATCTGTCTCTCTTGTCAATTTTCCACCTGACGGCCATTTCCAACACACAACTGTGCTCTTGTGTAATCTAAGCCCCCCCCCCCCCCCCCCCCCCCCCCCCTTCCTTCCCATCCCCTGACAAGTGTATGAAACCGACCTCATAACACCCGGCCCCACCCCTTCAGAATTGCGCTTTCCACCTCGGAGAATATCATATGTAGACCTTTCAGCGGCTCACTAGTGAAGACAAATTGCTAGCTTGTTTGGTGGGGGCCTCCAGAGAGTGATTCATATTAATGGCGAGCTGGCAGTGGAGAGCAGGCTGCATATGCAAACTCCATTAGCAGGTTAGGCTGGAGTGTGTGACCTGGCAGTGCCACCGTGAGCTGCACACACAGGAGGGCGGGCTGCGGAGAGGAGGCTGAGGGGCCTGCCTTTAGAAAGAGTTGCAGGTGCACAGGAATGTGTGTGTGTGTGTGCGCGTGTGCGTGTGTGTGTGTGCGTGTGTGTGCTGTAATTAGACTGGTATATCACTTCATCATTATATTAGGTTGATGTTGGTGTTTTCTTAAGACATTTATTATAATATTCCGCAGTAATATTTATTGTAGAATTGCTCGGCCTCACATGCAAAGCTGTTAACTGAGATGACAGATAACATGTTTCCACTCAAGTTTTTCGTTTCATGCTGTTTTTGGTTTGTTGGATTTTTTTCCCTAATGGATAGCAAGAAAAGTCATTATAATTTGCAAAAAAATAATTACCTTTTAACACCCAACATACTAAAATTAAAACAACTGACTTATTTTTTCAGTTATTAGAACATTTTTTGGTTTTGAAG
The DNA here is from genome assembly GCA_033000465.1 of Sciaenops ocellatus. NCBI lineage: Eukaryota > Metazoa > Chordata > Actinopteri > Sciaenidae > Sciaenops > Sciaenops ocellatus. The sequence continues at coordinate 21,883,976 of CP136883.1, forward strand.
TTTTCAAAGATTTAATTTGTTGTTTGACTGCTGCAGTGTTTTGATGGTAGGGAGACATTTTTCAAAGGTTTCAGATTATTTTCATGACAGCGAGCAAAAAGGCCAGGTGATGAGGGCCAAATCTAGTGACACATTTATTCCTTGTTCATATACACATAATTTTTCATCATATTAGCAGTCTGTGAAAGTTATCTATAATGCTAATGTAAAGTAAATGGAGCAATGCGTGGTTAAAGATTAAAAATCCTAAATATTGACACACTTCATCTGCAATTAGCAGCTAATATTAATCAAGAAAAAGCCCTTCTATCAACAAGTGTTGCACGAACTAAATGAACGAACTAGGATAATTTTGTTATTCGTACAGTATGTTAAAAAATGCTAAAAATATAAATTTTGTCATGAACGGGAAAAACCTTGTGGTTTTGGGAGCATGACTGTGCTTCATTAAAATCTGCTTCTAAAAAATTTGATTGCAAGATCGCTGGTATGCAAAGTTTAAGAATAAATAGCATGGGAGGAAAGATTATTGGGTCAATAAAATCAGGGAATCATATCAAGAATCATCCTCTCGTTGCCATACGTAGGTGTCCAAACCAAGTGGTAATCTGTCCAGTAACTGTTAAGAGTCTTTCTCTGGACCAAAGCGACAGGAAAATACTGCAGATCTCCATTCACAGGACTCCACCACTATCAGCACAAAATAATCAATGGGTCTGCTTTTACTAATTAACAATTAATGAAACAAATTCATGGGAAAAATAATAAATAAATTAGAGATGGTTCCCTAGTGGAAGATCACTACACATATAGATTTTTTTTAGCTACACAACAGCTCAGTTAGCAAATGTTGTTGAAAAATGTACAAATGTTTTCATCCCATCTTAAATAACAGGTTGCTCAAAGTTAATGTTATGTTATGTTAACTGCTGTTGGCTTGCTGTCTACTCACGCCATTCTTCCAGTATACATACACTATTATTTCAACTACGTAAACATATGAACTTCATAGTTCTGCATTAGCTTGTGAAAAATAAGGTGTGACCATCAGTCAATGTTTTTTTTTCCGATGTGTCGTATTCATTTAACCAACATATCTTCTGCTGCTCGTCTTATTGTCAGGTTGTAGCTACAGTACAGATTGCAAGCGTTAATTAATCTGTCACTCAAAACTCTTCCTTCCATCTCAGCTGACAAAATACAGATTCACATTCAATCTTTAAAGGTGTAGTGTGCCAGATTTAGGGGGCTGTATTTACAGAATATGGCAGTATTCTGTAAATATATTGTATAATCAAATACAATATATTTACAGAATACTGTAAATTATATTGTATAATCAAATGAAAATAATAAATATATTTTTGTTACCTTAGACTTACTTAGAGGGTCTTGTATCTACAGACAATGTGGGTCCTCTTCCATGAAGTCCGCCATATTGAGCCTCTGTGGGGACTTTTTGCGTGTTTAGCAGCCATCATAGTTTTTCTTGTTCATACTTGGAACAGATGGACTAGTGGAATGGGTTGCAATCCACAACTACTCCTCTATATGCCATTAAATCCTACAAACTGGTCCTTTAAGTAACTTTAGTTACCTAACAATTGTTGAAAGCATTACTTAAAGGAGCAATGTGTAGGATTTAGTGGCCTTAGTGGTATATTTGATGATTGCAACCCTCTCGCATCACCATCTCCTTCCTAGCGTGAAGGAGTAGGCCCCCTAAATCTTACATGCTGGACCTTTAAATACTGTAAATTCAAGAAGCAAATGTGGATTTATGTTTATAAGTATAATATATGTTTAGATGCAAGACCACCTATACATCAAGCCTACACACCACACCATGAATAATGATCGCAGCCATTATCAGCTTTCAGAAAACCCACATTGTTGCACCGAATGCACCGATGTAATGAGATTATGTATACATGAAGACAGAGTCACTCACAATTAAAACACCCTCTCTATACTCACTTTCTAACAGATGCACACAGATGTGAACAGATTGCCCTCAGCCAGTGGTCAAGTGGCAGCCTGGCCCTCTATCTCGCCCCCCCAACCTCTCTTTCTCTCTCCCCTCCACTGTCCTCTGCACACTCCAGTCTGATCAATCCTCTTTATAGATTTCTCATTTTCATTTATCTTCCAGAATGTGCTTTCCTCCCATTTCAGGTCTTACAACAAATACCTCTGGATACCTCTTCTCTTCTGCTGCCAAATCCTCCCCATCCTTGCCCTCTCAAAAAAAAAAAAAACACACCAGCATCACTTGTGATTAACTTCTGCAATAAAACTCAGCAACAGCTAATTGAGAATATGCAGGGGAAAACACAATCTGCATTTTTGTCAATGTATATACTAAAAGCAAAACACTAACCTAAGTGTGCTGTCAGGGTAGATTAGAGCACGATGGGAATGCGTGCGTTAAATCTGACGCAGCTGCCCAGGGCTGCTGGACGTGGAGGAGGAGGCGGAGGAGTGAGGGAGATAAAGACGAAGCAAGTGAGAGAGAGATGAAAGAAAACAGAGAGAGAGTGAAAATCGTCAAACCCAGTCACAGGTTAACCTTTGACCTTGTGTACCTGACGATGATCAGCAGTTTATCCTGTTCGTTCCATCCTGTCATCTCTTGCTGACATCAACATGCTGTTTCACTCGCCCTGTCTCTGTAAGTTACATCCCTCCACTTTCCCTTTAGTCTCTCTCTTTTTATTTTGTCATCTTCACACCTGAGGCAGATATCTGCGTATCTGCTGCTGTTTGAACAGATTTATGGACACAAAGCTGGAAAATTACAATCCAAATAGTCTTTGAGTCAGGCTGATAAATCAGCTTATGATAAGATGTGTAATGTTTGAGGTAGTTTAGAAACCATTAGATAGTTTGTCTGTCAGTTTATATTCAGCTGTAAAATGTCAAATTCCTGTTGGTCAAAATTCTTTACATTTTAACTTATTTAAGGGATCTGTAACAAACATGTCTGTGGTTATGTAAACAAAAGTGATTATTGGCCGATATGTTATTACTGTTATTTTTTCTTCTTGAAATTCAGTGTCTGTGGAGCTACAGTATATATTTTACAGTGTACATTTAAAGCCACATTATGTACATATTGCTGGACGTGAATGTCAATAATGGTATATGCAAAAATATAGTGTAGCACTGGCACAAATTCACAAGTCATGAAGTCAACCATGTCAGTCACACAATACAATATGTAAAATAAAACGTGCAAGCATTAGCTAACATTAGTCACAATAAGCTATTGGTAATGCTGATCAAATAGTGTTGTATTAAACTGAGCACTGAAGGGTTTTATTGTTTGGGAATTTAAATTTCCATTTGTAAAAGAATAAATAGCATATTTATTTCAAAAGTTAAAAAGTCCTGTTTAATATTTGGGACTGTTGGTGAGATAATAGTTCCCCCCTTTCAATATTTTCCACACTGTACAGCTCTTCATTTTTAAAGACAGATTTGCTGTACATATTTTTCATATTTCTTATTCTATTGTCAATTTTCTGTTATGTATTCATGACTTCATGACTTCTTGACTTGCAGTTCTTGCTTTTTATCTTTTTATATTTATTTTCTCTCACTATGTTTATTGTTATGCACTAAAACACCAAGACAAATTCCTTGAATGTGAAAACCTACTTGGCAATAAATCTGATTCTTAGCCTGGGGGCTAAATCAACCTCGAAGGTCTAGTATATTCAGCCCCTGACAATATTAAGTGTATTAGTGGTTTTAAATAAAGACATTTTAGACTTTATGTGAAAGGATTGCTCATATCGATGAACTAACAAAGATCACTTTATACTATATTGTCTTTCAGCTCACTGTTTTGGCTGTCTGGATGGCGATGTTGGCCCTACCAGGCAGCTGTTTTAAGCAACAAGCTCTGATGAAGTAACTGTATATTAAATGTATAGCACAACAGCAAATGGACAAAATTAGCAATTAGCTGTTGAACAAAGTGAAGCATTTAGCAGCTCAAGAAACAGATTTGGTAGAGACCAAAACCATTGAATGGCTAAAAATCTGTTATTACTCATTTAATAATTCTTTGGGCAGGTCAGATTTTAGCAACTGCCAACTTTTTGCTGACCAGATCCTGTGGCTAGATTGACACTTTTTAATCAATTAAATAAAGCAAAAAAACACAATTGCAAATTCTTGTTTTGCTCCAGTACAATCTGTTGTAGCCATGTTGAGAATTTAAATATTCTGTCATCCTACTAGTATAAACTCACCAATCCTCAAATCACCTATCCTCATCAGATCAGACCAGACCAGACTTCTGGTGAGGACAGGTTGCTGCTAGTGAGCATCACAAATGAAAAACATTCACCTCTATTTTAATGTGGAGGCAGAAGTCTCAGACAGAAATCTCAAAACCTGGAAAAATGTAAGCAAGGAGAAGCATCTTTTAGTCATTATGCAGCACAATGCTGGAACCAACTGCCTGATGGTCTTAGGAAAGCCCCATCCGTTGTTATGAAATCCAGATTGAAATCCTTATTGTTCTGAAGAACACTTTAAAATGGTCAGCATCATCATTTTCAAATCAAGGCTTTATTATTATAGTTGTAATTTATCTTTTCTGCTCTTTTTAATTGTAATGTTATTGCTTTGTTCTACCTTTGAATTGTGTTGCTTTTAACTGGTCTGTACAGCACCTTGAATCCACCCCTGTGTATGAAACACACTCTATAAATAAAACTGCCTTGCCAAATAAAAACAGGACTGTCTGCATGGCTAGATACTTCTTGAGATAACATGATGTAATATGGTTTCAAAGCAGTTTCCAACATTGTAACAGCTTTCACAGAGCATGCAACCTGTGTCAAGCCAAATCTTTAGAAAAAAAAAATCTACAAATACTAGTAGAGCCAGAGCTATGGCTGGTGGAACTGGGGAGAGAATATAACTGTGTCTATTGGACATTTCATACACTGATTCGGTGTAAACACCACGTCATCAATGATAACTGATGGAAGACGTCGGCTGTTGACAAAACGATAGCCTGCTAATATTATCAGAGAACTCGTTAATTTCCATTGAGCATAAAGTTGCATAGTGTGAAATTACTAAGTGGTATAGTGTGAAGCACACAGGGATTGTAAGATCTATACCCATGGCGACTCGGCTGCTGACCAGGCAAGCAGTAAGACTTTCACTCATGGCTTTCAAACACTTTCATAATGATGTTCCTTTATGATGAATATTATAATAATAAAAACTGAAAGATGAAAAATGAAAGTTTACCCTTGCATAGGCTGATATTGTATGGCGGCTTTTTACTTTTTGCATATTGTTTCACTGCTGAATGAAACAAGCGTTAATCACAGAGCAGTCAGCCTCAGTCAGCACTGCAGCATTGGCAGCTCTGAGGCATTGGATGCATGTTGCACTGTGAGAGGAGCCTACAGAGGAGCAGATGACACCATATTGAAGGCTTTAAAAATTGAACATGTTTTGTATTCATTAACATCTCTCACAAAGTCAGGGAGAGGTCACAGACTGTTGTCAGTGCTTATTTCTCTCAGCACGACACTGATATCTGAAATGTTTGATCTTTTGTTTGAGCAAATTATTGAATCAACACCTCATATTCATATTTGAATCCACATTTTGTCAGCACGCGTCAGACATTTTACAGTACATGTTCAAAGTAAAACCTCTGATAATCCTCCACACAGGTTTGTTTGATTGTTAGATGAATCAACATTGAATCAAACAGGACAGAAAACTGCTTGTCACATCCCAATAAGCGATGTCACAGCAGATGTTTTCTTTCAGTTGTTTACTGTTTATGTGATCCACATTAGCATTAGATACAATTTCATCCTAGGGTCCATGAATAATGATACAAACACAAATTAGTTTGAGTCTGAATACTAAATTGGTACATAACCCAGCTGATTACAAAGTTATATTTCATCTGATCACATTTGCCTAAAACACAGGATATAACATTTACAATGTTCAAGTTTTTTGTATTAGCAATGTGTTTGATGCAAGCTGGTAACAGGCTCAGATCTGAGGAGGTTCTTTACAGAGTAGATTCAAATGATTTATTTTAGCTTTGGGATGTGATACTGTATTTGAGCCTGCTTAGTATTCAAAGTAAGATGCTGGTGTTTCTGGCTGATGTATTTAAACTGTTCCAGGAAGAATTCAGGTTTTTCTGGTGAAACATTTTTCCTGATAAAAAGCAAAATATTCAGATGAAGTCTGGACAGTTTGGTATGCATTTATGAAGTTTTATGTATCCTTCTTATTGCCTCTAGACCCAACAACAAAGCAGTATCAGAAGTGGGTTAGAACCAGTGATGATATGACGATGTCCTTAACATCTTTAGAACATTTTCTACTAATAATTTACTAAGAGAGATACAGTCAAATGAAGAAGTCATACGCAGGATTCTTTGTTTTCTTTCAGTAGCACGCAAGGTTAAATTGTGGATTGTAATTAAACTATTAAACACCTGCTGCAACCTCACTGATCAGAATGAGAAGCAGAGGATGTTTAAACCCACAGAGAGCAGTTCAACATTATTTTTTCTAGCCTTTGTATCCTTTGAAACCTGGGAGCTGACCTGCTGTTTAACTGAAGTGTGCTGCCTCTTGCTCTGGGCTGTGACTTCACATAACACTATCAGCTGCCGGGGGGGTTACCCATGCTGAAAAAGCAGGCGTGACGCTGTTAAGTGCATATGGCGTATATTAATGTCATGTCTTGTAAATTACCGTGACGGTCTTGATGCGACCGCTGCCCCTGGTGCAGGTCCAGCCAGATCGGTTGAACAGGAGGCTGCAGACCTCCCCCTCCAGGCAGGGAGCCATCTCACACCACTGACGGCTCCGTACGATTCGTGCTGGGAGGGCGAAAGACAAGAGGGCAAAGAGGCAAATTAGACAGACAGATTCACAGACGCAGAGAGAGAGACTTCGAAATGTCAACTTTTTCTGGAACAAACAACTAAACTGTCCTTTTTATGCTCACCAGACAGGAAAGCATCTTCATATGTTGATGTGTCTACAAGCCTGTAGTATTTTAATTAGGTTCTTGTTGAACCACCATGTCTGAATTGCCTGTGGTAGTAACCTTTACAGACCAGCTGGCGGTCCATAAATTACTCTCCTCCTAATGCTAGTTTTCACTGCAGCTGCATAGAAAGATTGCTTGTTCCTTTTGACATTTTGTTACGCTTAATATTTCTCCTAGTAAAAAGTAAAAAGCTGTCATTTGTACCATTTCACAACATAATATTGTGGATTTTTCTTTAAGTTGCACTGTTACATTTTTTGGTTTGGGTCTGTCTGTCTTTTCACCATCATGCTGTACAGTATATTACAAGAATCTTACAGCTACAGGAAGGAATAGCAGGAGCACAGGTTGGTGAGAGTGAGAGAGAGAGAGAGAGAGAGAGATGGGGAACAACATGCAGCTAAGGGCCGCAGGTCGGATTCGAACCATGGGCCGCTGTGGCAAGGCTTCATACCTGGGGCGGATGCTCTACCAACTGAGCTAATCGACACCCTGTCATTCTATTCTTAAGATGATCATATTTCTATATTTTAATTCCTGTATGCATTCTAAACTAAAAAAAGCAATTGTATTCTATTGAACAAAACAATGCAGTGTGATTATTTAGAGGATTCATTTTGCATTGCTTTAAATGTCCGCAGGGAGTCGATGCCTGATTTTTATTTATTTACTTATTTCTGTGGCACTTTTGTACCTTTTTAAAAATTAAATAGCGACACTAGAGAAACGACAGGAAATGAAAAGGGAGGATAGAGAGAGAGATGTGGAACAAAATGCAACAAAGGTCCCTGATGGGCGTTGCGGTTCACGCCCCATTGATGCTGGTTTTTAAAAAATATTTCTGCACGACATGTGTCACAGGGGGAAAATACTCATTTGTGCGTACATGTCAGCTGGGATTGGCTGCAGCCCCTCGCGCCCCTGAAGGATAAATGGGTATAGCTAATGGATGGATTTTTCATTTTATACATTTGTAATGTTACATTGGACATAGTTTCAGCAGTACTGTCTAGTTTTAGCTGCACATATACCACAATGTAGTTAAATGCAGAGCAAAATAAACCGTAGTCAGGCCGTGAACAACTAATCTAAATAAGATTTGCAAAACTGAGTTTTGTTTTGGAATTGTATATGGATATGTTAGGATATAGCAGGAATTAGTAATATTTCAATACATGTGTGGATTACAGATTAGAAAGGCAATAAAAAGCCAACAAGCTTCACTCTTCTTAAAAGTTATGTGTCTGCTGGAGACATCATGCTGTCAGAGTGAGAGCCAGTGATGCTCTCATTCTCTCTCTGCAGTCTGTCTGCATGACATTGAATTAGCATTCGCCTGTAGTCGATGCTGATAAGCACTGATTGTTCTTTACACAGTGTGCTAAAGCAACACTGAAAGGTTATCAGCTCTCTGCGGACCTGGCCGGGGCCGCTGCTCCTGCCTACCCACGATCCCCCCGGGGCAGCACATTGTGGAACGAGGTAACATGGTCGGCAAATTGAAAGAGAGGAACTACAATTCGTTGAATGTCCACAGGAGAGCTGAGGGTGGAACAGAGGGGGTGCGGGAGAGAGGGAGAGTAAGGAGGTGTGGAAAAGGGAGGCCTTGTGACATTTTGCTGTGAGGTATTCCTGGTGCAGTCCTTGTTAACAGTCTGAAATTGGTCTTTGGAGTGTCAGACCCCGACTGCTGCTCTGCAATAAAGATCTGTCATCTCGCTGTGTTTATCAAGTTAGTTGAACAGCACCCTTATGTATGTAACCACGCACACATGCAAAATTACTGCTCTGTAGATAAAGCCATTTTCCCTCTGCAAATAATAGATATTGTTGACACACGGGAAGAAGAGCAGTGCTTTTTTTTAGTCTGGCCTCACAGTGTAGTCAGGCGGCTGGGAAACACAGCAGAGAGCAAAACAATCCAGATACCTGTCATCTCATTGAAGCGAACAAGCTTAAGAAAATATTAAAGCTTTGCAACTCCAATCTGAGACAAAATGGTCATTTTGGCTTCACCCTGAGCAGATTCTTCAGTGAGCAGGGGAAAATCTAAAGTGACCTGCCTCCTGACACAGCAACATGCCGTGGTGAATTTTCATTTTCACAGCCATCCGTCAGGCGCAACAAAGCGTAGATTTATCAGTCAGTTGCAGATGTAGTTTTGAGTACATTACAGGGCCAGCAAAACTCAATTTCCAGGGCACGGAATAAAAGCTGAGCTGGCAAAGCGGCGGGAGTGCTGACTAACCGTGGAGTGCATCCGCCCAGCCAGCTCGGAGTCGTGGAGGTTGGCTAAAATAAATGCATTTTTCAGCTGCTGCCACAGTATCCAGGCGCTCGATAGCTTGCCCTTGTTACTTTTTCAATGCCATCCATGACAGCGTGACTTGATCTATGATGACTTGATGAATTTCCTGGTGCCCTAAGCCGCGAAGCGGTCGCACGGCGTTGGTTGGGATTAGAGCGTCGCTGTGATAACTTCATCAACAACAACAACAACATGAATAACACAGGTAGCAAACAAAACAGCATCGCTGCAGTTTGGCTCCAAGATGTCTCCATCCATCAAACCTATCTGTCCAATATGCTGGCAGACGCAACTGTAGACACATTAAAAAGCTTATATGGCACAACCACCCACACAGACATCAACAGTAACCTGAGCAGACTTTAAGCTTCTGAGCTGAAGCTGTCTGAAAATATCTGTCTGCTGTAATATTTCATTTGAAAGTAATCTTTTACATGCTGCTATTATAATAAACCTGGCTTGTTGGATCACTCAACTGGTGCAAATGGCTGCGAATCAGTCCTGGCATGATGGTTTCATTATGATAGGTATCTGTTTTGTGTTGTGTTTCAGCATGTCCTCCTGGTTTTAAGTGTGTGTGCAGCAGCAGCAGCAGCAGAGGTAAAACAGCTGTCTGTGGTGGTTGAAAGAGAAAGAGAGTCTGTCTGTCTGTCTGTCTGACACCTGGGTGGCCCGTCCTGTTGCCGTCACTGTCTGAGTCCCAACTGGGGACGTCGGGCCAGGCTTGTCAGCTGCCAGGGTCCCTGCTGGGGTACAGCTCTGGACCTCCAACTAGATCACATGTAAGACCATCTGTCCCCCCGTGCAGTGCCAAGCCCTGCCCTGCCCAGCACAACACGGCGCTGCCAGACGAGACTCAGAGCAGGGCAGGAGGCACAACAGTGAGTCCTAAACCAGAGGCACTGTTATTCTGATGAAATTCTGCCTCTGCAGAAGTAAAAGGTAACATGAAATTTTTACTAAAACCATAGGCAGCTCATTTAAAATGTATTCAGATGAGGCACAAGAAACAAAAAGACAGTTTTTAGTGACAGTTTCTCAATTGCTGAAAGGAAAAAACAGTGTGTTCATTGCATATAAAAGACGACATAAAGAGAAACATGAATCTCTAATAAAAAATTGTGTCTCTTCTGCTAATTTAATCAAAAACAAGATTAGCTAACTAGCTTAGCTGGGCACCAAAAGCACTGTAACAGGTTTTTACAGGCTTTCTGGCTGATGTTAATTAAGCTTCAATCATGGATCAATTTGTAGCAGCCAGATTTTCAGCCCTCTGTCCTCGACGCAGCTCAACCTGCTACCACAGCCCGGATGGTCTTTCAGTTCTAATTATGACAACAGAAAAATTTCAACACATTTAGAAACAAACGCAGCCAAGCTCCAAATGACTTCATAAAAAACTGTGTTTCATTGTGCAAGCTGTTGCTGTGAATTACTGAGATTTCTCTGTTGCATTTCTTTGGGCTTGTTTTCAAAATGGCTTTGCCAACATTGGATAACGTTTGAATTGGGACGTTAGATCACAAATGATTGTGGGGACTAAGTGTGGTTCATTCAGGTGGCATCAAACCAGGACGTTACCCGGATAGTGACACCCAATTTGTAACAATAAAAATCTACAATGATTCCTCAATGTCACATCTGTGGGCGCCATTCAGTCATTCTGCAATAATGTTTGTGAGAAATGATGAACTTCTAACAAGATATTTCATGTTCATTTTCCTGCTGACTTACAAATGTTGCTTTGGGGAAAACATCACACTTTTGTCACAAACACATTTGTGAAATATTGATTTTTCTTGTATTTCAAATTAATTTGTCTCTTTGCAGCATTTTTTTGTCCCTGAAAACTTCCACTGTTGCTGACATAGATGGAAAATTCAGGAACCATTGATTAGAAATTGAGAAGCCATTTTGTAGTTTTGGGCTGGTGATCCATTTGAGCTGTAAAAGGAGCATGTTGTAAATTCAAATAATGGCTGATGACTAATTATTTAGAATATTTTTTCCTTTCTAATTTTTTTTCTAATCACTGTTAAGTAACTATTAATGAAACTCCACTCTGTATTTTTCACATTAAAACCTGGGGCATTGTGGAAGGATTTCACTGTGGATTGTGGGCAGCTTTGTGAATAAGGGTATCTTCACATGAGCTTTGGATAAATAACAGTTTGAGATTTGATTCAAGGATAGACGACAAGCTCTGTGATCTTGAGTCAGACTGATGAACACATGTCAGTGTCACATGGCCATTAGCTTGGATTTCAGTCTAAAATAGCAAAATAGCTTTGATTAGGCCACTGTGCTCTGTGGAAACACATAGGACAGCCTTGATTTTGATAGTTTACCAACTGAGGTGGACATGAAAAGGAGACATTTATTTAAAAAAATACATATCCACTTTCACTCACAAGGTAAATCCATTTAAAATATAAAATGGTTTACTGATGACTCTGTTAACATAGGTTTTCATTTCTGGTGCTAAATGTGTCTCATTACAGAATTTTACATTTATTGTGTGAGCTAGTTCCTGAAAAATTTTTGGCATAAATGGTTTTCATCAGACAGTGATGATAATTTGTCTGTGTTGTGTTGTTGCACAACACAGACAAATTATCATCAGTTCACAATTAGTGCTGTGAACTGTATATTATACAGTAAATTAAAATGGGAGAAGATCAGAAAAAAAAGGAAATATGATAACATTTTGCATCTGAAGTGAATAAAGTACAACAAATTTCAATTGTGCATCTGCATTATAAATCTGAAGATATCTTTCCTTTTTCCTAATCTCATTTCATCATTGCATCTTTTTTTTCTTCTCTCATTTAGTGTCAATAATCATTTCTCTAAGTGTGAAAGCAGCAGCTTGCAGCCAGCATATAAACAGTCTCCCTGCAGCCTGCAGACTCTTATCATGGTGGCCATCAAGTTTCATACGATTACAGTGTGATGTGGTGGCATGGCAACAACGGGCTAAGCAGAGAAAGGGAGCGGGAGGGAGTCAGGGAGCAGATTAGAGTGGGAGCAGAGAGACAAGCAAGGAAAAGCACATAATCCTCCAGTGTACAGTGTGCAGACTAAACCTTCACAACAGTGACACACAGCAGCCCCAAAAAGAGGGCAAAAAAAGCTTGAAATATGTCCTGAAAAAGACTAACAAAAGAAGTTTCTTTGTAGAAAAATACACTGCACTGCACTGCACAGCGAGAAATTGTTCTGTGAATTAAAACAAATAAGGAATAACACAGTAAACATGTCATACTGCAGGAACAACACGGCCACCATCTGGGCAAATTCTCAGGTAGCTCACATATAACAAACTTTATTCACCACGGGCTTAGGTAAGCTTGTTGGTATGACATTATAGGAAGAGTAAATACTAACAGGATGGCAAAGGAGATAAAAAATATTTGTCCAGTTGTCTACTTTAAGCTACCAGCTGCAGACTGTTGTAGATTTGAAAATGTCCCTAAGGCTACATCATATGTAAGCCTTGGCTTTTAGTTTCTATTCATTACAGGAAACAGCAAAGAGAACTCAAATCCATGAGCTTTTGCTGCTGATTGTAACTATGTAGATGATTTTTTTAAACTGCAAAGTTGCCTAGATACACTCAACTGCAAACATGGTCAAACATCAGACTGTATAGTACTGGACCAGTGTGAAAAGTAGCATTAGCAGCAGTCTGTTCACAGAAAATAGATCATATGCCACAGCTTCTGTTCCTTGCTACTGGGGTGGGATTCAAAATGGTGGAAAATCCAGTGACATAAACTGATGGTCTTTGAAGTGAATTTGAAATGCAAGAATGGCTGCGTGCACTAAATTCCACATCAGTCAAACCTGCAGGGTACGAGAGGATGTTTATTAAAGTTTCAGTTCTAACTTGTAATCCCTCCACCACCAACGTGCCAATCACTCTAACTGGCAGTGGGGACGCTTGAACACCATGTTAAGATGTGTCATTTCTGTGAGTTTCATTAAATATCCAGGCAGTGCTACCTGAGATATTGCACATAACAGATGACCCAAGATGAAAAGGCAGGGCCATTACCGCCCACTCATTTAATTTAAGATTCAAAAAGGTCAGGGAGGGGCAGCAGCTGAGGGCAAACTAAATGCTGTGTCCCAAATCACACTGTAAAAGTCACTGCACATGGTTTATGCAGTAACAGTACAGTGTACAAGACATGAACTTTACTGTGCTGTACTAACAGGAAATTATATACATTTTTGTGTGCTGAAAGTATCAATCAAAATGTGACTTTAGAACACTATTACCAATATAAGATTTGCTCAACTTTGTTTTCTTGGACCTTTCCTGTTTTTTTGAATGTTGGACTTTGCTTGCCTCTTGGATTTGTTTGCCTTCCTTGGGCTGCTCTCTGGTATTTACCATTCCCTACCTCATCAAGTCTTTGTTCATTCATGACATTTGCTATTAATCCATTGTTCAGCACCAGTTCTGCCTCTGTGGTACGTGTTTGGCTTTTATTCCTCGTGTTTTTGGTTGCCCTGCTTGATATTTGTGACACAAACCTGACAGAGACAAAGTAAAATGTCTGTACAAACATTTAAAGTGAAACTGTAATTTTTGAAAGAAGACTTAGTACATTCATTCTCTTACAGATAAAAAGTTAAATTCCTGGGGTATAAAAACCTTTGCTGCTCAGTCCAATATTTCGCTGCTACCTGCCTTACTTGGTCTGGATGACCGGTGGTTTATGGTCTCTCATGTTAGCTAGTGATAGCAAAGAGCCCTAAATAAACATGCTGGATATCACTGTGTAGCTGACATGACTGAGTTAGTTTGCTGACTCTTCCATACTACATACAGTTTTAGTATAGTTTCATTTTGGCTGCTCTTCAGCGGAGTTTGACAGATTATACTGTAATATTTTTATTTTTTAGATGTTCCTGGAGCTGTCTGGACAACATCCATAATTCAAATAATTTTTAACAAATTTTAACAAATACAAAGTTTATTCATCATCAGACAAGGTCTGAAAACACTAGACTGAACATTTTTTTTTAGCATGCATACAGACACCTTAAGTATACTTAATTGTGTCACTTTTCATGGTGAAACTTTACATACATGACCCCAGTTAGTATTATGTAGTATGTATGTTTGTAGTGTATGTCAGAAACTAGGAGACGTCTCAGTTCTTTCCAAACAAATGAATTGACTCAATGACGCTGTCTGGACCGCTGTCCATGGTGCTGAAGAAGGAGCTGTTTTGGGTGTTCTTCAACATTTGTGCTGTGCATTACCTAATATGCCTACTATATATGTCTTATTGACCCAGTCAGGCATTTAGAAAAGTAAATTAGTAAGTATAGGTTTGGTTGCCTAATATTTGTTCACTTATGTATTTATGCCATCTCTGGCAGAAGAACCTTGTCTGTGCTTGCTTTCCTGTACTCAGGTCCTATTTGTGTTAAAGTTAGAATATCTGACGTCATTATAAGCCTTTGTCGCACCCATGCTAACAGAAATGGACTGTGCAGAACAGGGCATTTTTTTACCTGTGAATCACGACTTTATTAAAACTCATTGTTCCCAAAAAAAACTTCCAAGATCAGTTTACTGTCTCAGAGGGCCCCATGCAAAAAAGATCCCCCACTGGAAATGAGGTTATATGGTAAACGCAAGCCTCACATAATCACGTCTCTTGATCTTTCTATCTTTTTCCAAATCGGAGCTATATATGTAACTAGAATCCTATGAATTCTGGATTACAGGAATGGTAAGTAATACCTGGATTTCCACTGTGTCTGGCAGTGAGACACTGCAGAGAGCTGATTTCTTTTTTTATGTGTCTTGATGGGGGGGCCTTGCAAATATCAGAGTGAATATACATTGCTTTGTACTTTTGTGGTGTGGAGTACAAGGCAACATCTTCTTCACAGATTTTTCTTGAGGACAGAAAGGACATAAGAATTTTTTTTTTTTCAGCTTTTCTCTGGAAGAAGGAAAAGCACTGCATTGCAAAGGACACTATGGACCAGAATATGTTGAGTATAACTGTATACATAAAAAAATATGAATTACTGAGTCTAACAAAATGAATTCATGTCAAATTAGGTTGAAAATCTGAAAAGTAAACCAAGTTGAAACCATGTTTTCAAGGAAAAATCAGATTACAAAACATCATGCAAACACTATATTAGGGCAGAAGATATAGCATTTGTTGACTTACTAGTCAGTCAGATCCATTTTCATTAAGACTAACTATTCCATCAGTACACATTTCAAACATTTCACACATTTCAGTCGACCCCTGCTGCTGCTGTGAAAGGATTATATTGAATTTACCCAGAGGACAGTGACCCCTTGCTGCGTTAATAACAGCTCAATGAAAAGTATGCCAAAGCCTTAGTGAGACATACAAATAAATAAACAAGTTTATAAGTCAGAAATTAACTTATGTGCTTCGAAGGGCAAAAGGGCATTTATAGGAATTTACAGCAAAAGCCAATGCAACGGAATATACTTTACGCTAAAGGTCAGAGAGGTTGTCTGAACAGTGGCGGCATTAGACGCACTGCATTTTCATGCAATATGCAGAAATTCCACTTTAAAGCTTCGTGATGATGGACACTATTTCAGCGGAAAGCTTTTAAATGAGCCCGCAGGCAACAGGTTCCATCTTTAATGTACTGGCTATTAATGGAGTGTAGGGTGTGGTGCGGCGGGAAGCCAGTAATAATCAATTTCCTGCTGCTGTAATCATAGTTCTCTGTAAGTTAATTAGCATCTGTTGAGTGTTACAGAGATGCGTTTGCATAGAGGGAGAGGTGGCTGGAATATGTGTGGGGAGCGTGACACAGGCTGTGGGACTGTGGTCTCGTGTCAGGGCTATTAGATTAAGGCTAATAAGAGTCATTGCGTGATAGAATTAATGGTGCGACTGATACATGTGATTGTGATATTGTGAGAGATCCAATCAGCATCGCAGATGGACTGTATCTTATCACCCTCCTCTAGATACTGTCCAATAACACAGAGAGGGGTCTAAAGTATGAACATCTTATCTACAAATTGGATGAACACCACACATTCTCCACACAAGTGATCATTATTCGGTTGGAGCACATTAAAAACACCAGAGGAGGAGAAAAAATTCAACATAATACAGACTGAAGACAACGAAAGAGGCACAAAGTGATTACTAATTTGCTGATGTCACACTGGCTCAGTGGAGGAGGTCTAATGTAGACAACCCATCACATAGTTAGGAGTCAAACAGTCTAAGAGGCATCAAAAAAGGAGACACACAAAGCGATTATCGATTGGCTGGTTAAACAACCAAATTACATCGGCAGTTGCTTTTAATGGAGAAAGAAGGAATCCCATACATTTTGTTCTCTTGGAGCTTTTTCTTTTTCGGTTGCTGACTAAGATGGAGACAGATGATGTGGCCTTAGATAAGGTTATTTTTTAAGACAATATGATAAATTCTGATAAATATTTCATTGCTGATTCTTTATTATTTATTTAATATATCATTAAAACAACTTGTCAATGATTTGGGTAAATTGTAGCAATCACATCACATGATTTCTGGCTTATACTGGTTATACTCGGCCAGATTCTTTGGTGCAAGATGGTTGTGGTGACAAAATGTACCCATTACACTGTTAACCTTGAACTGAACTGTATTGCTGTGCTCTGTGACTACAATTTGCTGTGACTGTCTGCCAAGTGTTGGGTAGCAGACTAGATTAAAAAGGTAAGGTA
This sequence comes from Sciaenops ocellatus, assembly GCA_033000465.1. Classification (NCBI taxonomy): domain Eukaryota; kingdom Metazoa; phylum Chordata; class Actinopteri; family Sciaenidae; genus Sciaenops; species Sciaenops ocellatus. The sequence goes on from CP136883.1 coordinate 21,901,091, forward strand.
AGGGTCAGACTGCCATTATGGGTGAGAAACAACCAAACTTTAGTTTCTTGTAACCAAGTGGAAGGTTTTCTGATCATGTTACATGCAAGGCAGAAACAGTAGAAATGTGTGTTACTTGTATTACTCTTGTCAGACTCACCGTGTGTGTGTGTGTGTGTGTGAGGATCTCTGACCTTCAGCTGAAATAACTGTGACTTGGTATTCTCTGCCTGGTATTCTTTGTAATGATTATCTTACATATTCCAGTTGTATAGTCATATTGTCAATCTTTTTTACCTCATTTTATTCTTACTCTGATGAATAAATCAAAGACAAAGACAATATTGAAGTTGTTTGTTTGTCTGTCTCTCTCACTGGAGATTTCCTCCACAACGGTGAAAGAAGTTTGTTGCGTTGCACCTTTTGTAGATCTATTTTTAAAACCAAACCACCACAACACTACCCAACTTCATAGTGGAGCCTGTGGCAATGTTACTTTCACTTCCAGCCATTCTTGCTGCCACTGTGTGTAATCAAACATGATATGACACATTTTTAATCTCCCTACTGGTGTCCCACACTTACTGTAACACCAAAGTACAGGTGTAATTAATAAAGCGTAGCGTTATTTCAGACAGAGCTTTGATGTTGCGTTTGTGTTGGCTGATTGGTTTGCGGTGTGCTTAACAGTGATTGGCTCATTCGCATCTGTGTACCTAGTAACATCCAATCATATCCATGCAGGTGTACATCACGGTCATCAGAACCTGACAGCCTAGTGCCAACGATGTTTGGTGTCACAGCTGCCTCCACCTCATCAGCCTCCTCCTTACGTGGAATCTCATGTTGTCGATTTAACTAAGATTTGATGAGCTTGTATGTGTTTATTAAGAGGATTAGGGACTATGAGTGGTCAATTCCTTGACAAACTATCTCTGACTGAAATAACATTAATAATGACTACATTGCATTCAGGTGTGCCAGATGTAGAGGCCTGTTATTGCGCATGCTGGTTCACTGGAATGGGACACATAATGGAACGGATCTATCATTAATGTTAATAGTTACACCTGTGCTTTTCCTCTTATGATTTTTCATGATGTTCCTGTTATGTCAAAATGTCGCCTGTGAAAAAGGTCTATGGACGCTGTTGGAGCAGAGTTAATGATTCCAGATGCCATTACTTGGCATTATCACTGTTTATTTCATGTATTTTTAGTCACTGCTGTATTACTTACTCTAATGTCGTTTACTATTTTTTGTTAATGTTGTTTATAATATATTATATTAGCTTCCCACTGGGACTGCTGTGATGCAGTATGAGCACCTTCTGTGACGCCCTTGCAGATTTGAGTTGTGCGTCCCAAAATTCATTACCAATCTGCTGTGTCCTGTCCCTGTGGTAGGTGTGATCTGCAGTAAGATCTGTTGAAATACTTCAGTGAGTTTGTCTGAGTTGGTAAAAATGTGTTTTACATATGTTAAAAAGAGCTTTCACTGCGAATGTGACTATGTCAGTTGTAATTTATTGATTACCTTGCTAGCTTGATGACTCATGTAGCTCCATTAGAAATCTCTGTGGTGTGGCTTGCTTAAGCAGCAGTTAGCTACTTCTACTTCTAAACAATTCTTTCAGCTAACATGAGTATAGAGAATATAACTTGCACAATGCATCAACATTGTGCTGTGTTGTGTGTGCACATTAAAGGCCAATCTTATTTCAACCAAATAAATGCTCAGAGAGTAATTCAAGCTTAAACACAACACTGCTGTGTGGGCAATTAAGGGATCTAGAGCTGGGATTCATGCAATGAACCCCACTTAGACACATATTCAAGTGTTTTGACCAACTGCCAGAATGTTGTTGTTCATTTAGTGATAAATTAAATGGTCACTGCAGGTGAGACAAAGGCACCTAAGGTGGGAATAGTAATGGTTGCACTCTCAATAAATGGGATAACTTCCATTACAGTAAAATTAAACTGTTTTCAGTGTTCCTACGGACCATCTGGGGAACCTTTTTCCATTAATTCAGCATTTATTTACCCACAGATTGTTGCTCCTTTCTAGCACCACTATGCTTTCACATTCATACATTTGGGATTGCTGGGTCAGCAGTAGTCACAAGCTTCCCTAACCATTTCGCCTGTTGTTTTGACTTACAAATCTGCCCTCCCCATGGCTTAAAAAAGGTCATTCAACTTACCATCTACACATGCCGGTCTTGCCCTGGTGGTACCGGCGATCTGGCCTCTCCGGCAGGCACAGCGAGCCGTCTGCCTAGCGATGGTCCGTCTGGGAACACTGCTGTCTCTGTTGAGCATCACTATCTCACAGGTTCCCACCGCCAACTGGCCTGCCAAACACACCACCGAGGAACAAAGTACATCACATTAGCATAATGAGACTGTAATGAACATATTACAGAGGAGCAACTAGTATTCAACGGTACAAACAATAGGCAGCCTGGACGAAGAGCCCCTTTTTTGTCTGCGTGGAACTGCATAGTTTAATACCCTCATTTAAAGTCTCAAATAGAGAAACTGATTTCAATGCTTTAAAAGCAGCGGGCTAGAATGCCTCTTCACTTGTAATACAGTATGGCTGGCTGTTCTGTTGATAAAAGTGTTTTATAGTGATCATGTGGAAAACAAAGATCCCTCCAAGAATTTGTTGAAAGGACATTTTTTATTTTAACCATAACAGTAAGTTAACAAGCCGACAAGTCTAAAACATGAAAAGACAAAAGGAAGAAATTTTGTTAGAGTGTTGGCAATAAAATCAAGTGTTTTTTCTGATTAGTAGCGTGAATGTGCTCAGCAAATTTCATAGTAATCAGTCCATTACATTATGACATATCAAGACTTTTCTCAACAGAAAAAGAACCTAGGTTTACGTGTACCTGACAAAGTCATCTTATGGGCAAATACAGACTTTTGTCTGTCAGAAGCAAAGGTGGCATTGACATTGTCGCAGCACAGCAAAACCCCCTAGAGAGGAGTAGGGGGTAGGTGGTCAACAAAGTGTGACTTTAACAAGGAGACACTGATGTTTGTTTCATGTTTCTTACCAACAGTGAAAAACAATGACCTCGATCATAACTATGTTGCTTTTGAGCCTAACTCTGATAAAACCTTAACCATAGTGCTGGAAGATTTTGTGAAGTCATATGAATTTTGGAAAGCAAAGACAAACAATGTCGTCCCACTAATAGGAGCAACAAATCATCAAATCAAATCAAACACATGGTTTGATTGGGGTGTGGAAGGATGTCATACTCTGGGAAGCAGCATGGAAGATTTCATGGAAATCTGTTCATTAGACTTTACAATTAGTGTTGAGATTTTGGCCAAACGGTGGCACTAGCAGGAAGGTCAGTGGATCACCAAAATGCTTTACATCTTCTGAATGCAATAAATATTCACAGACAGTTTCATCTACAATGGATAGCTGAATGGACTAAACAAATTTGCTAACACAACACAAGCAACTATTGGATAGATTGCCAAGAAATTCATGTCCTCCTCGGGATGAGTTGTTACCTTTTTGGTGACCTTTTCATGACAGTTTGTCCAAATACTCCCATCAGCTTCAGCTGTATTATGGGTTTATTGATGATTAGCAAATGTTAGCATGCTAACACTAAGACACTAAACTAAAAAGGCAAACATGTACATGTACAAGATACTTGTTTTACATCAGCATGTTAGCATTGTCATTAAGAGCATGTCAACATGTTGATGTTAGCATTTTGCTCAGCATCACATAACTGCTAGCATGGCTATAGTGTTGCTCAACATTAAATGATGATATCTGAACAATTTTATATTAGAATTATAATTGTATTGTATTTATATGTCATCATTTTAGATTGATTATATTTACTCATATTTCTGAATATGAGTATTGAAGTTTGAACATGGACCACTGGCCTAAATGACGTGTGACTCAGTTGACATGGCAGTTGCTGCTGGTCATGGTGTTACTACAACTGACCAATTTTCAAGCCAAGCTCTATTGAAATGGCAAATGGACAGACTGTCTTAAGGTGATGATTACCTTTCTCAGAAATCTCTGTCATCTGGGAGTGCTATTCTTACACCTCTATCCAAGCACAGAGAATTACTTCAGAGTTCTCCAGGCATTACAAATTGATGGATGACTCCCTTGCCAGGGACCTGTGGTTCAGCAGGTTTTTTGACTATCAGGTTTGTCAGAATGTGATTTCTAAATTAATTATATGAACTGGAGAAACCTACAACCCACAAGAGTGTTTCAGCTGCAATGGACTACTTCAGAGAGAGGAAAATATTTCTTAAATAACCGTTCTTCATCATCTTGTCTTTTTCATGTCAGGGGAGTTGAAAAAAAAGGTTGATAAAACACTTTTAAAACTTTTACTTGGTAAATTGCATGATGAAATTATTACAATTTGAATCATGTTCATTTGAAATATTGAATTGGTGAATTTATTTAAGAGTTTGTAACAGCAAGAGATGAATTTTCTAGCAGCCAGAGCCGCTCAGCATTCAAACATTCAGTACACCTTCGTCAGACTATTGTCAAGGTGAAGCCATGAGCTTTGTGCCTAGAATAGGAGATGTAGCTCATGCATGATGATGCATGATGATCATTTCTAATTAGTCACACTGAAAACCAGGCAAACAAAAGAAGAGCTTGAACAATGATGTTTCTAGTGTTTAGATTAAACCCTCAGTGCGGCCTTTTGTAGCCAACAGTTCGATTGAACACTTACTGTTTAGGCAGCAGTTTTGTTTGGGTAAGTTATTTGGAAACCCAAGGGAACATATTTAATTGTCTTTTATTTAGGCCTCCTTGGTGTGTTTGAGGGGAATTATTAACCGTTAATAGTCTTGTATTTGATAGATAAACACACTTTAATCACAGTAAATTGCTTGCGGGTGTCTGCTGCTTTCAAAAACACATTTGGAGCAACAAAAGTTTCAAAATATGTAGATGACAAATTCTCTGTATCACCTTTGTCTTTTCAAATCAAAGAGGTTTGCTTCAGCCTCAAATGAGAGATGAAAAACAAATCAATAACCCGCTGAACTGCAGCTGAACAATACTAATATGTGAGAACATGAAATCTGACTCAGCTTAAACTCAGCACATTTCTAATACATGCATATACTGTATATATAAACTTGAAGTTAAATAAGTATATCACAACTTATCTGTTCTAGGCTGAAGAGTAAAGCTCAGAAAAAGTTGGAGAAACCCACTTCACCTTTGTAATGCTCTGGAAAAGGTAACACAGCCTCTTCCTTCTTTTCTTTATTGAATGGAAAGCTGCCAGAGAAAGCCATTCAGGCTGACACTGAAATAAAATCAGCTCAGTGAAGGTAGATTAGAGTCTGTGCTGCAGTTCCTGTGAGGTCAATCCCTGGCATTCACCAACCATCACTCCTTTATACTGCTGTTTCCAGTTCTTCCCAACACCCTCAAAGGTTCATTAAGTGAGACGCTAACTGCTCGATAGCATGAAATGGCTGCAATAATGGCAAAGGTTGAAAGGGTTGTTGATCAACACAAATGACTCATAAAATTACCTCAGCAGGCGCTGAGAGACTGAGAAGTTTCAGAAGCTGCTAAATTTCAGAGAAAGACATCTTGGAGATATTCCAGATGATGAGTCTGACTAATTATTGGTGACCCTGTGACCCATCATTAGCTCACAATATCTCTTGGCCACAGTTAGATTAACCCAGTAGGCCAAAATTAACTTTAAATTAAAATTAACTGTGGGCCCAATGACCCCCCCGGCTGATAATTACAATTCTCTGTGCACTAACAATGTCAAATAACCTTTAAGTACCCATCAACAACAGCGCAGGTTAAAGCCAGATTATTGTATCATTTAGTTTGTGGTAATTTTATTAAACACAACTTTATAGTCTGGCAAGCAAATGCAATGGACAGAGAGAATGGCATCAATTTTCTCATCTAACTAGCCTGTAGTCATATGGATTTGCCACATTTAATGTGGATGTTCAGTCAGTGTTGATGGTGAATGTAGTCAACTGAAGCAATAAAATCCTCAGTGCGTTCTTATGGGCCGAGGAATAGCAGCAAAATCTCTTCTTCTTCTGGCACCAGCGCTGTCATGTGACACGTGCAGTGATCACAGGCTGTTTGATCTCAGAGCTCAAAGATATCGATATAGCTATGTGTAAAATAGAGATGGTCAAACTGCAGGCATTCATTTGCTTGGCAACATTGTTTAACTTTGATTAGCACCCAGCAGCTAACTTAGCTTGCATGGGTGTCAGAAGTCCACGTGCAATGCATCCTGGTAGCTCTGCCAATGGGAGGACTCAGCTTTCTCGATCTATAAGCACAAACTGAGGATTTTTTATGGTTTCGATTGACTACATTTACCATCAACACTGATTGCATATCAAATGATCATAAATCAAGGAACATTCAAGAAGAACTCATTCTCATTTTCAGTGTACCTCAAATCTGCAGATTCTAAGGCCTGCTCACGAGGCTTATGACTGAAGTATTTTTCACTGCCATACTCAACACCAAACTTTAGCCGGGACAAATAGGACAAATCTGCATCTCAATTAATGGATTAGTGGATGGATGCTGGTCTCAGCGGCAGCCACACTTTGTGATTTAGGCTGATAAGATTAGTGTATTTTTACATTAAATTATTACCTAGACGAGTCTTGGGAGTCATAAAACACAATCACCTCTATGAAGAACTGCTAAGCACATTTCATCTCATAGTGCCTTGCTGCCCACCCTCCCCTACCCTCCACGCACCCTCCCCTACCCTCTACCAACCACTCGCCCATCCGCCCACCCTCCACTCTCTTTTTGCTGAGGCAAGTCCCTATATACATGGTGGGTGCTTGGATGACAGGGGTGCCATCACATATCAGTGCTCTCTGCCATGTTTCAACACTGAACAGATGAATGGGCTTCATGCAATAAGCCTGAAGGAGGAGAATAGTAAGGTGGAGGGGGGAGTTGTGTGTGTGTGTGTGTGTGTGTGTGTGTGTGTGGGTGGGTGGGTGGATATGTGGGGGGAGGGGGGCACTTTGTAAAGTGCCCTAAGCTCCACAGGCAGAGGTCCATCATACATACAGGAGTTAATTCATGTGACAGGAGGTTCCTGTCACTCAGCAGCATAAAGACACTTGGCCTCGTCTCTGTTTCACATGATGAAATGCGTATAAGGCTGCTGCTGCGAGGATCACGCTGAGTGAAGGATGGAGCCACATTGCCGTCCAGACTCTGGGTATTGTCAGATATGACATCTAGAGGGCTACAGGAAGCCAATGTGGAGCACATAGACTGACTCTCAGCACTGACTGGCAGCCCGATGACCTTATCACTGCATCACAACAACGTACAATCGCAAAGTGGCAGCGCATACACGCAAAGGGATTCAAACACACACAGCTCAGAGCGGAGACGTGCGTCTGTGCTCTACATATCGGCGCTTTGATCAGACACACTGCAGATCACCAAAGTACAGGAGCACAAATATCCTAATATCTCCGTCTGAAATAAGCTGCCAAGAGTCCACACTCGCTTTCAAAGCGTTCCCCTGATTCAATGTGCGTCACTGCAGGATTGAGAACTGCTCGGCATGATGAGGTAATTCAACTCTAGATACGTTATACTGGCAAACATACAGTGAATTCAGAAAATCACCAATTATCATCTCTTGTTAACATCTAGCAATCTATTTACTCTTCCTTATTGCAGACACTTGTACTTATCAACTCGATTCATTGTAGCTTATCTTTCTTCTTGTTTGTCTCTTTAATTAAGACTGTGCTGCTACATCAGTAGTTAGTCGTAACTGATAAAATACCTATATCAGATTTAACAAACACAACAGGCAGCAGCTCTGCACTGCTCCCATACAAGTGAGACCAGATTGGGAGCTTGCTCTGCTTTTCCTCAGGGAATTTGCCATAAAATTATATGACAGGCTGCACTGAATGAACTATGACAAGGATTCCATTTCCATATTAAAACAATCTTCCTTTATAGATTGTAATTACTTGCGGGCTGCTAAAGATGGAAGTGAGGTTTTTACAATGTTTTATTGCAAAGAGCGCCTCTGCAAACTACTGTTTCAAACCTATTTATTAAAAAATCCACTTCTTGTAAAGCAAGCACAGTTAATTATTCATGACAATATGTATTGTATTTGGTATTATTCCCCATAAAGACACATCTATAGCGTAGAGTTGTAGAGTGCTGGCTCGGCTTAAACTTCTTGGCATTGAATCTAACCGGTTTTCCCTGAGAGAGCCAATCAGACTCTAATCACTACTCTGGCATACAATAATAAGTCTGAGTGATTATCTTCATTCCATTGTATGTTCCTGCCTTGATAGAAGTGCCGTTCTTAAGGATGAAAATGGGGCTGCCAACAAAGCGCTAGTTTAGAGAGCATGACAATCATGTTAACATGCATCAATTCAGATATGAATTCACTTGATCTTTTATGGAAGATTTAAAACACTGTGTGAGAGGGTATAAATATTAATGGTGCAGGTAATCAGTCAAGATAGATTTGTAGAGTCTGCTGTCATCAAATTTTAATTTCAACTTCATATCACCACAAATCATACATCCTGCTTAGATTTATGTTTTTCTCTTTGAAAGCCTTATGTTTAAGGCTGCAACTAATGATTACTACAATTATTAATTAAGCAGTAATTACACCATTCAAATGGACTGCTTTTAATATAGTACTGTCCATGTAGGGAGGACAAAGCGTATTGTAAAACCTCTCTTTCAAACACACTCACATATGGATGGTGGTGGAGAACCCTACGCTTCAACCAAACGCTAGATGTTGAATAAATGTTTGTTTAGTCCAACCAACAGTCCAAACCCCCAAAATATTAAATATAGAGCTGCAGATCTGACAAGCTGAGACAATAGGCCTCGTTCAAGAAGCACTTGTACAAACAGGTGTGATATAGGACACAAATTTTCTCTTATTTAGAATATTCTTTACAAAATGTAAGAACAAAATTGACGAGTCCTTCAGACCCATCATACAAGTCATGTACAGACAGTCTTCCTTTCTCCATAGGGAGGATAACACTTTGACTTAATGGGCATCACCATGCCTTAATCTGAATGAATTTGGAGTTTAAATGTGTTACAGAAAAAAATAACTAAATGTAAATTTAATATTCTGTTCACATTATAACGTGATGTGCATGCTTGTCAATTTGCTAAGAGGATTAAAAACTTTATGCAACTCACTGTCTAAGTGAACATCCCTTGGCTGTCTTCTATCTATAAGTCATAGACCACTTTGCTTTAGTAGACAATTGATATATTTTAGCATTTTAGTTACTTAATGTGAGACCATTCCCTCTTTATTTCTGCACATCACATCTCTGCAAGGACAACATGTTGACAGTTGTAATAATATTCTCTCATCTTTTTTGGTCCCCTAATTTGACGACTGACATTGTAGACTTGTTATCTTCTCAAATGCTGCTTCAAACTTTTTTTTTTTTTTTTTTTAAAGACATTTGCTCACAAACTGAGTAGAACAAGACAATTTGGAGGTGTTGAACAAGTTAATGATGAAATAATGATGAATGAAAAATTTGCATGTAGTAATCATCAAGTTCAAACAAGCAATTTAAGACAGGTTTGCACTGTTTAAAAGGTTTGCTGAATATGATTGGAACACTAAACACTAAAAAATTGAGAGGATGAGCCTGATTGTTATTGATTTATTTGATGATTGTTTCCTCGATTAATGGATTAAGAAAACTGTGAAAAATGTTGATCACATTTGTTTTGTCCTACCAACACTCCAAAACCCCAAAATATTACCATCTACCATTAAATTAGAGATCATTAATCATTTTGAAGTTACACTGATATGTAATCGGGGTAATGATGTCTCTGTCATTCCCACTCTGCGCTCTGTATGTCTGTAACTTTGTGCTCTGGGTATGATCACCTGCAAAAAGCACTTAACGCTTTCTGGCACTAAGTCACATACCAACGCGGAATTTTCTGATGAACAGTAAACTGTGGGGAACTGTAGCTGCTTTTAAGTAATGTTAGCTGAGTTTGTTAGTTGACAGTCAGTGTCACGCAAGAACTGGAGCTGGGCAAGAAGTGTAGCATGTTACCGGGCTCAGCAGCCTCAATGGACATAATGAGAGAGGTGAAAAGACCGAAGAGGACATTGACGGAGGAAGCTAAGAAGAGAAAAGGAGAATGTGACCAAGCAAAAGACTGCCGTCAAGAATAAATCTGTGAATGACCTTTAGTCGTTGGTGAGAGCTTCGTGAAATAAAAGGCTGAAAAACAGACACCGAACTGGGTTTCTTTCTGTTCGACTAGTAAGTAATATTAGCTGGCTGCTATGTCTTGAGTTGGTGCACTTGCTTGATGTTTGGCTGTTAGCAAAGTTGGCTACTCTGACTATAAGGAATTGATTCATAACAAATACAGGTGTACAGTTATCCATATTTACAGCAGAGGTATTGCACTTTGAAACTGGGGGTGTTACACTGTAAAAATACCAAATTCTACATAATGTTGCTTTAATGATGAATAAATCATCAAATAATTCCCAATTCTTTTTCTGTTGAATAAACTAATTGTTTCAGCGCTAATATAAATACAACGGTGTCCTTACATGTGGTGCATCGATTGGATTGTTTGCTAAGTTAGTCACCACTAACTTTGACAAAATACTGTTGTACAGTGTTACATTAACTAAAAGGGCTAACCAACTCAGTCCTGCAAATAAAAAGGTAATCTAAGTGATTTTTCTCTGGATTTACTCTCCACTGCTGCTCTGATTGAAGATCTAATCTTCCCTTCATGCCCATTTTGATCAGCCAGCTCTGTCTGTTATTAACAACTCAGGACGACATCAAACAGCTACCTTATTCGACTGAACATATGCTAGTCAAGGCACCCACAGTCAAGTGCATCTCATTACCTTAACACCATTTGACGTGTGCGGCACAGTAGGTGGCATGTAATGGGACACCAGGTGAGAAAGGCAGATGTTTGACTGACCCCATGCTATACACTTCCTGACACTGTCATGATCTTCTGCTGCTAAACAAGTAGGGCAGCAGAGCAGTGGAGCGAAACATACGCTTTATATTAGTGTGCTTGGTTTGAAGGGAATACCACTGCTTGATTTCACCTGCTATTTGAATACTCTACAGTAGTCCGATCAATATTTATGCAACTGAACAACTCTCAGCTGAAGTCGGAGGATCTGTAATGGGTCTAAGTATTCAATTTAATCTGAAGCTGACAGAAATGAATCAGACGCGATGGTAAAGGGAAGTGCAGGAGCAGCCGAGGTGACTATTGGAGATGAGGGTCATGTTATGCTATTACAGGATGAAGCTCATTTATCTGCAAGCAGTAAAATAAGCACTGTGCTGGCCCACAATCAGTCCACCTTTTATTGTTCCGAGGAGCTGCTCCAGCTCTCATATCCTGATGACAATACGGGTTGGAGTTTCTGTTCTCGACAGCTTTTCATATTCACAAACGTGTACCGGCATTGTATTCAAAGGTGGGGATTTTTTTTTTTTTTTTTTTAAAGCTGCACCAAGCGTGATTTTTGTTCAATCACGAGCACCCAGTGGGGCTGCAGGGAAAAAGAGAAAAGCACTGCACTCCCACCAGCTGAGACGTCGGAGATGTGCTCTATTTGCCCAAATTTAATTCTTGTGTCAGGTGCGTGCGCTACTCCACCCACAGGGAATGACAAATTGAAACTTCTCGTAGCAGCGGTAGGATGGCGCTCCCTCAGGAGAAAGCCGGACTTAACAGCGTTAGATTCTTTCCTTTCTCACCGGAAAGCAATAGAAGCTGTATAGTTCGCTAACGTCACTTTACAGGACTTCTAGGTCTTTTGCAGTTAGTTTCCACTCTCTAACATTCAGCTCTGCCATTGTGTGACATTGCCAAGGGCTGCTTTAAAATAGAAAATATTCCCCTTACATACATCCCCTTCTAGGACTGACACTGTAATTTAGGCCTGATCTGCGACATGTCTTGTACGGTACACATGATGGAGGTGGCTTATGATAGATTTCTGTTGCAGTGATGCAGCACAGTCTGGGCTGCAGAGATATTACAATGTAGAGTACACTCAGACAATTGGTTGTGGATGAATACAGGCTTGAGGCATAAAGACTGAGTGTGCAATATGCCTTGCAAAAGCAAACAGTGGCTCTGCTGAATGTAATGCAGAGAGGATTGTAAAGCCACAGTGACTCACTTAGAATTTCACTCAGATAGTCCTCCAGGATGACCTCCTTCTTTAACGCAGACACAGAGAAAATGGTGAGCATCAGAAGACTATTATGAGCCCATAAGTACCGTACAGTACTACATGATTGCATGAACCGGGCACAGCCCTCTCAGAAAATCATGATCATGGCATCAGGCAGAAAACAGAACAGGACATAAGACTGAAGGAACATAACTCAAATAATTTACACCACTCTGCCAATGATGGAGCAGTTTCGAGCCCAGAGCTTTCCGCAGAGAAAATAACAATGCAGAAATACACTGAGCGGTGCACTACACTCAACCACAGGGGAGGTCAAATCTGACGGCTAGAAAGAATTCATATTCAGGGAGCTATGAAATATGAGCTTTGTGTGCTGCCAAATTGATTTAGCTGTAAAAATTCTTTTCATTTTGTTCCATAAAGATGCTCATACTTTAACAGCTTCACCGCCTATAGAAGCAGGCCTCGATGATTTGCTTAGAATTTACAACCAAGGTCATAATCAAAGCAGGTCTCCCTTTGCATGCTTAATGCCGCCTTGAAGAAGACTAGAATGGAAATCATCCTTAACACTTCAAAAAAGCCAGTAATTCTCTGCTACTCTGATTAGTTTAATGCTTGGATGGATAGGCCCTGCTCCCTGAGTTAAAAGAGAATACCAACCAAAGATTTTTAAATGTATCATTCTGGTGCTCCACGCAGACTTGCTGTCTCCAACACAGGAGCTGATTTGTTAAAGGTGATAAAAGTAACTGTGATAGCATCTGGAATAATTTTGGACATTTGGACAGGAAACACGAGACACATTGCAGCATCCACGACACAAAGAGTGGACTGACTGCGTAAGTCCGTCATCAATGGAGCTCTGTACTGATTGTAAAGCCACAGTGAGTCACTTGAAAATTTAGTGACACAGCCTGTAGATGTGTCTCATAAAATGTGTGCTGTCATTCCCATCGCCAGCTTGCACTGCAGAGCGGGATGACAGGATAGATTGTCGTTTCTGCTCCTCAGCTTCAGGACACTGTTATTTGTGTTTAGAAGCACTGATTGAAGTATTGAAAGAAATCAAAGTGACACGCTAGTTATGACTTGTGACGTGCTGCAAAAAGCAGCATTGCTGTCTGCTGTACTAATATGACAGCAAGTTTAGGATATAGCTCTGATTGATTCAAGTCATTTGGATCCAACTTATCTTCTAATATTAATGATATGTGGTGCTGCCCGCATTGTAAATAAAAGTCTGTTTTTCTGTGGAAGTGAGTTTCAACATTTCTAGATTATCTGCAGAAAGCAGAGAAAAGCAGGATGCGAACTACAGGGGAGCCAGGGGAGCTTGGCTCCTCTTAATAAGATATGAGCTTCTCTGAAAAAAAAAAATCTTTTGTGAAATTTTTGGGGGGTCTCTAAAATATTGACAACATGCTATTTTTGCTATGCATTTCTATCTTACTGTGTTTTTATCACCATGGATTTTGGATAAAATTAGGCTTGCCATCACTATCAAAACGTGGTGGCGTAATAACAGTGATTTTATTGAAGCTTTTCTGCTGAAAATAGCTACCTGTTGCTGCTAGAAATGAGAGGCTAAAGAAAGAAAGGTGCTGGACTTGAAAACCAAAAACCAAAACAATGAGCTCAGTTGAATAAAAGGGAACTGCAGATATGGGTGATTATTCTTCATGGGGCCGTCACTACAAACCCACCACAAAGTAAGTTGATCCAATATTACTGAAAAAATATTTATTAGTGTCGCTTAAAACATCTTCTCTTCATATAGCATCAAGAGCTGAAGGGCCTTGAGGATTTACACTTCTAAGATGCACAATGGTCTCATTTAATCACATTTTAGAAAGAGGAGTTTTCATGTTCCCTTTTTAAGTTGAAATTTATTCTTGGCATTTGAATTCCTTGAGCTGAGTCAGAGCAAAGGCCAACTGTCTGTCCACCTCTGACTTACAAATGTGGGTAAAAACACTCCATCCCCCCCCCCTTCAAACACACACACACACACACACATAGGGAGGAGCTGCCACCGCTCTCTGACTGCACCACTGAAGCGGAATATGGTCCAGTGAGGAAATCCAGACATTTCCAAATTTATCGTTGAATAAACTGGCGACGTTGAGAGCGGCTGACAGGCCATTCATCGTTGTGGGCGATGGCCCAATGGCGTGCACGGACGGAGCTGCTGCGCTTTGATTTCCTGTCCTGGCCGCCATGACAGATGAGTTACGGAGAGGGTGGAGGCAACGCAGTCTCTCACCACTACAAGGCTTCACCCCTCTGCTCACCAGTTCAGCCACACTCGTCACTGCTTCCAGGGCCCTCAGGGGCCATGAAGGTGAAAGTGGTAGAGAGCTGGTCATAGAAAGCCATGGGAGTTTAAACTCTCCCAGTGGTGAGCGGTCATAAAAGATACTGTAACCCGGGTCTTATACTAACAGATAAAATGACAATAAAGCAGCGGTGGTCAGAACTTCCTTTACAACAGCACTGACTGGTCAAAGCATACAGTTTGAAAAGGAGGATTTTAGTGGGATTTGAAGATTACAAGTACGGATTAAAAAATACTATGTGCTTCATTCTTAAAATTCAGCTCAGAGCTGTAAAGACGGGTGAGCAGAGAACACAGAGAATGTCAAATCTTAAGTCATATCCAGTAGTTTTAACTATCAGTCCAATCCCACGAGAATCTATTCACTCGACAAATATCAAAGCTAGTAAAGTTCACAAGAGATTGATTGAACGATTTTGTACAATAATGCACTAATGAGATCATTTTCAGATGAAAATGAGTCAATAATAAATGGCTGAGGAGAAGGGGAGGGTAGCTGTAACTCCTCAGATGATATGCAGAGGCTTGATAGACGGTTCAGAGGCGGCAATAAGAGGCTGGTGACAGCAGCATTTTGGAAGGAAAACACTGCAAATTAGAGGCAAAGGGAGCACATTTCAGTGCATAGGCAGTTCATTTTTCACATCAGTGTCTACTTTTGTTCCCGGCAAGCTGCCAAAGACATTGATGTAGGCACTATCCCTCCTCCACAGTAGTAATTATGCTGCTGGCCAATGCTTGATTAAAAGATCTAATCTGTAAACTCAGTGTTCAACATCTCCCAACAAGTTTGAGTGCTTTAAGCCTGTTCTCTGCGTCTTTGACAGCATCGGCATCCGAGATGTTTTGTCATGGACAGAGGCCAATGAAGTGCGGAGAAACATCCTTTTGCTTTCTATTCTGTGTCAGGGTGAAGGTGTAATTGCATGACTTGATGTATTATTCAAGGGGAAAGCATGGCGTGGATGGATATAGCCTTAACCTAAGTGAAATTATAAAGCTTGAAGGCAGCAGGCCTTTTTCCTGCACTGTTGCTTTTTTCACATGAAGCTCAATTCTGGTTTCTGTAAAATATAATTGCACATGGTAGCAGAGTGCCTGCATCAGAATAGGTACAAATATGTGGTTAGTTTGGCAACATTTTTTTTTTAAACTTTAAAAATCTCCTAGAAGAATTTTGTCATGAAAGATTGGTCCCCCTAACATAAGACAAGCTCCTGGTGATATTATAGGGCTAGAATACTAAATAAATTGTGTTAGGTCCAGTGATGTCATATATAATGCTCAGTATTATACACCTGCTACAGGAATATTATTATAGACCTCACAAATCAGATTACAAAAACACCACAAGGTACAAGGTCACCATAAATTGACTAGTGATGAGCACAGACACGTTACAAGTCCCTGCAGGGTTGTTTTATTGGACATTATAGGGATTTTACTTCAGGATCACAAGATCTGACCACGCCATGTGCAGCTGCATCCCAATAAGAAGCCCTCAGAGACAATGGTGCTGCTGACAAAGTAATAAATAGCTAGAAGTGTCCTTACCCTCTCTGAGCAGATGGGAGTAGATGAGCCAGAGGAGCAGCAGGCAGCAGAGTGACGCACCTCCACCTGCGGAGAGCGTCTTCAATCCAGACTGCATCCTACACCTTCAGCCTTTTAGATTATCCAAACTTTCAACGCTTGTGCCGCTCAGATGTCAAGCAGATCGGCGGGAGAGTGGCTAATCCAGTGGCGTCTCCACAGCCTGTCGTCGGCATCCATTTTGAGGTTATAATAGGAGAGGGACTGATAGTAATCCCCCCTTGCTTTTCAAATTCCCTCGGTGAGCCGCATATCCATCCACACACACACACACAGGAAGAGAAAGAGAGAGGGTACAGTGTCACCAGATCTGGCCAAGTTTACGCAGCTGTGGTTTCAGGAGCTGAAATCCACTGGCTGGCTTCTGCAAAAAAAAAAAAACTGGAAGTATGTAGAGGAAGAGGAGTGATCAGCAGCAGTCCCCCGCAGTTTTGATCCTCACACGGAGATGCTGATGATGCTGGTAGTAAATTCAGCCGCTCAACATCCCCTGAACACCGCTGTCACCTGTTCTTTCTTTCTTCTCCCCTCTCTGCGCTCCGCACTCTTCCTATTATTCCAAATTTCCCCTCAACCAACTTCTGCACCGAGCCCGGGCTCCGTGTGACTCTACAGAGAAACGCGCAAGTTAACCCAAGCGGACATGACGATCATACCAATCAGCAGAGGGAGAAACTTATTCGAAAACGCATCACTCCGGCGCACGCACACAGCGGCTGCTAAAGGCGCAAATGCGTCATATTGTGGTCACATATGCACACAGCAGCTCAGGCGAAATGTCACGTCAAAACAAGAGCGGCGGGTGTCACGCAGCGCAGCGCAGAGCAGAGCGGCGCCGCCGGACAAAACGCACTCCGAGCGCGTCAGCGCGGGGTGGTGCGGTGAAGTTGGACACACTTGTCACCTTTGCGAGCGCCTTTATCGAGGCTCTGGCAAATAGTCAGCGATGATGCCCCGCAACTCGTGCTCGAGGAAAAGCTCCCCCTCCCCTCAAAGTCAAGTGCTGCGTTGCAGACGTGTGTTAACCCAGCTTTATCCTGACCCGGCCGGCTCCATTTGCATGCAGGCGACGCTGAAGATGAAGAGGATTCCCCTTCTTCATCCCCTGGAAGGAAATACTGCTGCTATTACTGCTGCTGCTGCACCCTGAGTTGCCTTGAGTTACAACGTTTCCATCTGCTCTCTCTCTCGCACACGCACACACACACAGTGGCCTAATTCCTTCCGCAAAGTGAGAAAAAACTTTGAGCTCCCAGGCTATAAATCCCAAACTGTAGATGATGATGATGCTTATTTATACACAGTAAGATGTCCCATCTCAGCCCACAGGGAGACACAACGCAGCAGCAGCCTCCTTGCACATTCTGACATGTTACTTTCCTCCATGTCTTTTATGCCCTCTTTCATAGGTGGAAAACGCCCTTGAGGGCTGTATGGTCTTGAGGACTACAGTTAACATTTAAGCACACTGGCATTCTGGGAAAAAAATGTGAGAGAGGTCTGTTCCTTCAGTGGACTGGCGGTGTAGCATGTGGAGTGCCTCAGAGCTCTCTAAAGCAGAGGTTACATTATTATATATTGCCTAATATCACATCAAGTCTCAAGTGTGCCCACATACAGTGGGGGCACATTCCCCGAGTGTGTGTGTGTGTATGTGTGTGTGTGTGTGTGTGAGCTAAAGCCCTGCAGATGCCAGTCTATCTTCTGAAAGAGCGCCATTTAAGACTCCCTTGCCACTTGAGGACCATTACTATAACTCACCCTCCTCATACACACACACACACGCACCAAATTCCATGACCAGTGAATGTGCACTTTATTAGCAGATGGAGAAGTTCCCCTTGTGTGCTGCTGTGCTATCAGCCTTTCACTGAATGGCTTTTATGATGACATATTGGTGCAGGCCAAGGCCTGTCACATCATCACAGTAATATATGAAACATTACTGGGGCTCACCCTGCAAAGACTATGCATTGGTTTAATATTAAAGGGATACTTTCCCCATTCCCCACCTTTCTTCCACATGAGGGAGTCATGCCTTTAAATCTGCTGATGTTTTCTGCATCACTGTAACCACCATCAGCAGCAGCAGCTTGCTTTACTTGGCCGATGGTGGAAGAACTACAGGGAGAGTTCGGCTGCTGAGCTGAGGCTTGTTTTCTTCTCCCGTCTACAGACTATCAGCCAGTTCAGAGTTAAGAACCATGTTTCAGTCTGTCAGAGTGATGTCCCAGCAGGGGTTGTGGTTTAATTAATCATAATAAATCACTGTGACTGACGTGGTTGTAAAAATTGCCAGTTTATTCTTACCCATCATATTTATTTTCATGTTTACCAATAATACACAGACTTATTTTTAATTGCATTTGGGCACGTGTGGATTGTAATAATAGTAATGTCACTGACACAATGCTGTGTGCACTTTAAAAAGGCTGTCCTCAACAACAAAATTGTTTAAGAAATTGTGATTTATTCATGCTGGACGCTTATGCACATGCTTTCTAACTGTCTACTACATGCGATTATTATGTTTAACCAAAAGTGGTCATTAATGCTGCTGTGTTATTTGGCTGTCATCTTTGATCAGAACAGAAATGTCAGAGATGTTTGTATGTATGTATGTGTGCCAGTGGTGTGTGCCAGTGGTTAAAGTACATTTGCTCAAGTACTGTAATTATTTACAATTTTGAGGTACTTAACTTCGATTATGTCCTACCTAATGCTTCTACTATATTTTATCTGACAGTTGAAGTTAATAGAATATAATTTTTTATATAAAAACATATGATCAGTTTATATATATGACTATAGATGAAAGGCAAAATTATCATTCTGCTGCAGTACTTTTATTTGCTGCATATCCTATATTTCTGTTCTTCTACTTAAAGTGGCTGTCATCAAATCAACAACTAGCTGAACATTGTGGAGCATTTAGCAAGTAATAAAGATATGATTCTTTGATTTGGTAAGAACCAAAACTGGTGACCAAAAACACAATTTCACATAAATGCTAATGGTTGCATATTAAGCAACCATTAAGTTTATCATATCAACCAAAGGTGAAAATATGTCAGTGTTGTTCACATCAAGCTGCTTATTAACTCATGTCGTGCTATTTTGTCAGTCTGCTTGTTTGTAGGAGCACTTTTGGCTATCCAATCAGCACATCTACTACCTACTTGGAACAGGAGCATATTGTCTGAGAAAGAGAGAGTAAGGAGCCCCGGAGTGTCCATAGAGAGAAATAAATATATGTCGAGGCCATGATTTGTTGCCTAGTGTTTGATAATTAATGAGAACAAGATAAGTTCCAACACAACAGACCTAACTACGCTGAATGCATAGGTAGGATATCAACACATAATTACAGTAAATCTCAGTCCAAGACCATCTGTGTGTAAAGACACATACACAGTCAACAACACCACTCCGTTACATTCAAGTTAATGGCAATGATTTTGCTCTAAGCTATGATTGTCTGGCAAGTTGTCAGAAACCAGGGTGAGGGTTTTCGGCAAACTGTAATGCCTCGTTACGGATGGTGGGCAGACTGTGTGTTGATAGCCTGTGTGTTCAACATAGGCTCATTTTGGTGAAGAATGTATCTCAGGTTGATTTAACTGTGTTACACTTTGGAGCTCATTGCAGTTAATGCATAAACTGATGGATGCATACAACACATTAGTCCTGTGACTTTGAACTGTGTACATTTACTATTTCCAGATATTTACTGTATCATTTACATTGCAATCCTCATCACAGTCCTACATAAACAAAGCAATAATTATTGGGGGTGGGATAAGTTATGGCATGGCACAATTAACTTGATTGCCATCATAAACATATGAGTTTTGTGTGTTACAGTGTATATTCTTGGACCAAGACATGCCATTCACTAAAGTAAGACTTGAAGGATAAAAGAAAAAAAAAGGATGAAGAGAACAAAGTGACGGCAATAGGTGAGGCTAGAGGAGAGATGGAGGTTATGTCCTGGTGCTGTGGCATGAGTCAGGATGTGAGATTGAGCCACTGCTTCATCTACACTCTTAGGTTGGTGAAGAGGACGGCTCTTCAGCTAGCTAGTCTAGCTCAGTGGTTCTCAAGCTTTTTTTGTCACAAGACACACCATTTATGCTTGTTCAAGGTACCTTTACATATGATTATAGCTGTCAGTCATCATAAACAAGACAAGAGAGAGAACAAGAGATCAGGGGAAGGGCTGAGTGTGTGAAGATCGATGTTATCAGATGGTGAGAGCGCGGAAACCACTGATTACACTGCAGTAATAACTAGCAATAGAATGCTGATTGACATACATCTGTTGCAACATTTAATATTGGCCTGTAGCTGGCATCCAACAGTGTGTGTTATGACTGTCTGCCCATAATGAGCATTGGAATAATGAGCATTGGAATAATGAGCATTGATGACTATTTAGCCCCTCTTGGATGGAATAGTGCAACAATGGTTTGTATATGGTTTGTTTAATCTTATATTGGTTGGTGTGGTTAAAAAAATGGTTAAGTCTGTATATGCACAAAATAAATAACATGTTTTTATGATCTAATCATCACATTAAAATTGTTAGATTTTGGTTGGGATGTATGCTGACTGCATCCTTTTTTATAATCAGGACAGGAGAGAGGAGAGGAGAGGAGAGGAGAGGAGAGGAGAGGAGAGGAGAGGAGAGGATATGTGGAGTGCGACAGACAGATGAAACAAAAGGAGTCCTTGTCACACAATAGAAGCAGAAGCTATGAGACCAGGGCTGGTCAATTTTCAAAACTGAACAAAGCACTGGAAACATACAATCTACTAGACTGCTTCATCAATTTCAAGGCTCTTATATTTTTCTTGACTTTTACTCCTGCTGCTGAAAATAAAAATAATACCAAACAATGAATGAGAACTGATGTTGTGGAAACCAGCCTACACACCTGACCAGTATTTTTTGATAAAGCACGGTGTCTCACATCTTCTATTCATTTTACTCTGCAGTAACCTGAAAGTGATGCAATTATCGGGTAAAAATCCAAATATTGTGTTTCAAGACCCTAACAATGGCCACAATAGCAGAAACACAGGCATAAATTATATAATTATTATTGACTGAATTCCATTTAGCACCTGTGATTATCCTGTTATGACAAGTCAAAATGTGAAAAAGGCCTTTTGTGTGAAAGTACGTGTGTGTGATACTGCTGGGCCTGCGATTGTGATGTCTGTCAGAATTAGGAAGAGTGGCATTTGTAATTATCTGTCAATGCTTTGACATCTTGGAGGACAAAATTACATATCCCTGTATATAGGATGTGCATGGTATATATGCAGATGTCACAACAGAAATTTGTTGAAGCCAAGACAAATTTGTATGAATCAACTGCTGAGGCAGAAGTTCAGACAGCAGCTGGATCAATGAAGAGTGAAGTTTGCTGATATTAGTGCAGAGGGAGTTCTCATGTGATAACAAGGGACTGAAAACCATCAAAGGTGAATTTAAAGAAATATATATCAATAGGAACAGCAAAGTAGTTAACCAAGTGTTTCTGTAACATGACTGAATTTACATTTTTTTATTTACCACAAGGTTGCATGAAGTAGCACATGAAGTGCATCATCGCTGACATTTTTTGTGTTCCTACATATGTAAGCAGAAACATTTGTGTGTGTGTGTGTGTGTGCGTGAGAAGTGCAAGTTTTCAGGACATATAGGGATATGGGGACTCAAAAGAGGGAGTTCAAGTAAACTGCTACTGGTATCTATTGGGATACCGTGTCTTGCTCAAGGACACTTCAGCAGGAACACAGTGGTTCAAACACAAAAAACTGAGAACTTAGAAATGAAAAGTACAAATCATGTTCATATTTTCACTGTCCACAAGCTACATTTGCATATTGCAGCTAATTTTGCGTGTTGTTAATTATTCATAACTTTTCACATAAACATGGTTTTATTGGAACAGGTGGAGAATTTGTTACAGTTAATTTGCAACATTTGTCAAATCAATGGGGGGAAAAAAAAGCAAATTAGGACACCCCAAATTTATGAGCATGTGCATTAGGATACGCAGGCATCGCAGGAATGTGATTTGTTAGCTTCAAACCAAGACAGGCCACAGCCATGTGCACCCATAACTCCAATCCTTGCTTTTCAGCCACCGGCTGTTCTGGCTTTGCTTACATGCCGAAGAGGAGCATATGGAGGCCCAAAGCATCTGTTCAAATGGCACTTTCTTCTGCAAAATATTGAAATAGTGGGTGGATACAGTCACTACTCATCAGCAGAATTCAAAACAGTAACATATTAAAGTTGTGATACAGTTTTTACACCAGGTACTTAAAGTGATACTCACATTCATTTGTGGAGGACATCAGCATAAACTTCAAGCCACTCCTGAAGCATTACAGTATGCTCACTGTGTTTCTAAATATTCACTTTTGCCAAAGTTGGAAAAATACAGCTTCTGTTTGTTGCTAGCCTGGTCAACTTCTTTTTCAACCAATGTACTGGAAGCAAAGGTGGTTGCATACAACAAATACAAGTAATATTTAATGATATTTCATCAAAATAGTCAGAATATTTGGAAAGTACTGGACATTTAGGCAACTAAATATACTTCTGGTTTGTGAAATCAATCAGATTTTTTCTTGCTATTCTAACTGTTAGGCTATAAACTTTTCAGAGCCACTTTACGATATTCAAACCAAGAGTTTGGTGGAAAATCTTAAATCAAATTTAGAGAATATCTGAAAGTATGTTTAGAGTAATCTTGGAACCCATCAGGTATCATCTGACAACAATTCAGCCTCTAGGGGCACTGGCCAATGTTTTAGGTGTCAAGTGTAGCAAGCTGATATCTGGAAAACAGATAACAGATATCTACATCAAGACTTCCTCTGTAGTCCAATTAGCAGCTTGATACACTTTATTCTGCTAATCTCTTTAAAATGATATCTGCATATAAATGCAGATAACTTTAAAAAAAAAAAAGAAAAGCTAATAAATCATCTTCAGATGATAGCTGTTGGGTTCCAAGATTGTATTTTGGCTAATGTGTTCTGCTTCTTTTGCTTTTCACACAGACTGTTGCAACCAAAGAAGCACTCAGATGTAACTGGTCAATACTACTTCGGCTATGAAGGGAAACCAGTTCCCGATGCCAAAATCTTGGTCCCCTGCCTACAGATGCATTCATACAGTCAAATCAGCTCTATAAACATATATAGAGCAAATTTTCACCACACATCATTCACACAAATTTGACTGCTGGACTGCTTGTACAGTCCATATTGATTCCTCTAGCCTACTGACTGTACAAACATTAGATTTTAGGCTAGCTAGCAATGGGCATACTGGCAGAAGAATAAGTTCACAGGGTTCTATGTTTCCCAGCACAATATCATCTTAATCTGACACACCTACAGACTTTTTAAAGGCTTTCAGCTCTCAGCAATGTTTTTTTTTTTTTGCTAGGCCAAATGTTCAATGCATGTTTTGGGTCAGTTATAGCCTGCTCCTGGTAACTCTTTATTTTCTGTATTTTCTATCAAGATTTATAAACCTCAGGATATTTTTAAGTTGAGTGTGACTAAACATGAGGCTGCTGACTAAAATCGATTTCATCGCTGTCATCTTTTGCACTGCTCATAGTGTAGCACCAGCATACAGAAAGAGCTTTCACCTGAGGTTTCCATATCTCAATATGATCAAAATTTGCAAAGCAGGTGAGCTCAGAGCGCAGGCAGCATTATACAGGCTTGACCTGCTGATGGTCACAGCAGCCATCAGCTCTGCCTTCTGAAATAACTCTCCGTGTTCCACATGGATTTCTGCTCGTTTTTTACAAGCACAACTCCCTTCTCGCTCCCTCCATGCAGACAATGTGAGCGACATGCCAGTCAGTCGGGACATGGACTGGACCCCTTTTTCTGCTCCGCTGGACAGAGAGTCATGTTGACAAGCTGCTGCAGAAAGGCAAAGCAGCGTCTATCCTTTTGAGGCGCAGCGGACCTTGAAAGAACAACACAAACAAATTCGAGTGCAGGGCAAGGTCCCTCACGTAATTACTGAAGATGCAACGTGCTCCTCATAATGATTCTGACTTAAGAGTTTTCCTACTTTATAGCTTCTTCCTATAGACCACTAAAAGAAAACACCAATCTGCTGCAGCATTTATGTCGCCATACGTACATACCTAATAAGATAATCACAAGGTTTAATCAACAATGGCAGAAATGTCTGTTGCTCATATGCTGACAGATATAACACAATAATTCAACGTAGATAGTTTGTGAGGATGTTTACATTCCCTTTTTTCAAACAGACAAGGCCAATAATCTTTTCAGCACACCATAAAAGCCTAACAGATCTACATAGATTTGCATGTAACAACATTTGCATGCATTAATATATTTATTGTAGGAATGTAGGAGTAAAAATAATGCACACTGGATCATCAGTAATACATGTGATGAATCATTTGGATATGATGGTTAACAGCAACATAAACTCCTGTAACATCTGCCTGATAACTATAGAAACAATTTGTCACAATACCCAAACTGTTTGATTGACGGGAATAGCATTAACATTTAAAGATATTCAAATGAAAATAATTAGCACTTGAACATGCATAATCAGATTCCATTTCAACTTGAAACAAACTCTATTATCACACACATCAGTCTACAAGGCTCAAGCAGAGGCCATACAGATCCTGACCTACCAACTTCAGTTGTGGTGATGCTGAAGTCAGATCAATAGTGCCAAGTCAATAGAAGGGCAGTGATTTTCAACAACCACACCATAATCACTATTAGTGATTTACTGACCTGTTTGCATGTGAAATGGAGCCTCTGAGAACGTTTCAATTACAATGTGTTTTTCTTGTCTGTCCCCTCTCAGCTGTTTGGATCAAAACACTAACTTCGGAAATTCAATATGGTGCCATGCCCCAAGAAATTCAGCCTATTTTCTGCCCTGTCAGATTCTGAACTGTTGGCACTGATAGCCCAATAAAAAAACAAACACCAACCCAGTAGAGGAAGATAGATATGGAGCCTTTTTTTCTTTTAGTTTCCAACAAACATGCTGCCATTGTTGTTATATATTATTGTTCTGCAGGAACTGTGGCTTTGGAGTGTTTGTTTTTGATTAGGAATGTTTAATGGCCTCTACACATTCAATTATCAGCAGCCTGCTCCGCCAGTCGATAGTCATCCTCACATTAATGGCCCAGAACTGATTACCAAGGACAGAGAGAGAAATGGGTGAAATGTTATTCATTCAAAGCGCTAATTAAATCCTCCTCGGTGGGACTTTCAAATCCCACTAGAAACTTTGCCAGCATTTTACTAAGTACCACTTATAGCGATAGCATGTCTAAAAATAAAGGTGATCGTCAAAAACAACGTGCTCGTGGATTTCTCTGTAGCCTTGCTGTCTAAGTAATTGTGCTGCCGCTGTTGATAGAGCAGAAAATATCACGTTGTGGCCTTGGTTTTCTGTGTATCATTCAGCTGTACACATCTCCCTCAGATATATAAACTTTAGTAAGTGAGTAACATAACTCAAAGTGTAGCCTTGTGGAGCAAAAGGGGATAACAGGGTCTGATGAATATCGATGTCATGTCAAAACTTTTGTCTGCTTGTTTTTCTTTTTGTTGAACACAGCATGAAGTTATAAATGCCAGGAAGGTTGTTCTCTGCCTCTTTGTGCAGTCATGGTGTGGAGCTCCTTCCTCTTTCTCTTCATAATACTGCAAGTGAAATTAATTAACTCGCTGCCAAACAAATTGAAGGACCTCCTCTTGATGGAACACTTTTCTCTATAGTTTGGATCAAATGATAGCCTTCACATCCTCATGCAGCATATCATCAGTGCTGAGAGGAACCTTTCAGTTAAACACTTTCAAAGGCTGAACTAGGCACGCTGCCAACGATCTATTGTTCCTGTCCTGGGTTTCTTGGTCTAAGCTCTCCCACCAGCACAGGGAGGAGAGGATTCACACGGGTATGTGTGCAAAGTTTTTGTGTCCAAATTAGTTCTACCCGAAATGTCAGCAATAAACTGGGATTTTTGTTTTGCACCTAATGCTTCCCAACCTCAATTTGCCTTGTTGCCATGACACACCAGCAGCATCAGCTATGGCAAGCAATAAAAGGAATTTTTCCCTGGGTAATTTTCCCTCCCTCTTAAACCGCCTCCTCAATTTTCCGTCGTTCATTTTGACTCCTTCATTTCTCAAAGTCAAAGCTCCTCTGTCCAATGAAACCTGTGAAGAGGTATGTAAAACTATATGGAAATGTAAGACATTAAACTGAACCAGATTAAAAATCCGGTAAATTTAAGGAACATGATGTGATATTTGGTACTTGTTGCGATTTAACACCCCCAGTTTCACTGTTGTAAATATGGACAGCTGTATGCATACATTTGTTATAATCAGTGTTGTGCCTGAACGCGTTCAATGAACGATCGTTCATGAACTCGTTCATATTTTGGGCGAACGTGAACTGAACGTACTGTATTTCTGCTGTTATTGTGAACGCGCTCATTCTGGCGTTTGTGAACGGCGCCCTCTCACAGTTTAACTTCGTTCAAGAGTGTGCCAGTTTTCCATAGAGCCTTCCATGCAAAACCCCGCCTAAAACACACCGAAAACAGGCCTTAATATGTAGCGGAAAAACACCCAATCTGGCAACACCAGCCACCACAGAGTCGCACCGTTGCATGCGTCATCTAAATGCGAAGCATGGAGGCAAAAACAACTGATGGCTGCAGCATTACCTCAGACTCTGCCTCTGCAATTAATACGGAATCTTCGTATTACTACTTAAAAGAATTTTATGAAAAAGTCAGTGATGATCCAGGTGGGAAAAACCTTTTTGTGTAAACTTTGCCCGCCGGGTTTCAAGAAGCAAAATGGAATTTGATGTGAATTGTTTCCAGGTTTGGGAAATTAGTAAAATTGAAAAACATTTGCACCTTAAGGACTACTGTCTTGTTTTTGTTTTAATAATTACTCATTAAAAAAGACCATTCAAGCAGCAAGTTTTCCCTCATGTTTTTGAGAATATACTGCAGGGGTGAAAGCTGCAGCTGGCTACTAGTGTGGATTGAATAGGTGGCAACAAATGGGGAAATGCCAGTATTCTGAGGGCTGTCCTCTTAATGCTAATGTAAACCCTGGTTGGATAAAGATTCAAAATGGATATGAAGATGAAATCTGACACATAGTTTCAGTGTTAAAACTGATAAAATAATTGCTGTCTGTGGTACTATATGGGCTGTGGCAATAATTTTGAAAAATAATAGCTCGCAGCAACATATTGAAAAAAAAAGAACTATTTTTGGAACTGTGAACTTAGTTCAAAATTTTGAATTATGAACTATGAACTGAACAAGTTCATTTTAAAATTTGTGAACTGAACTTTGAACTAGTTCATGTAGAAAGTGAACTTTCCCAACACTGGTTATAATTACATTATTTATGATTAAAATCTAGCGAGTTAACAACTTGCTCACTTCCAAACATCAAGATATAGCAGCCAGCTAATATTACTTACTAGTTCAAGAAGTCCAGCTTGGTGTCTGTCTTCTCTTATGCCATTAGCTTTGACCATAGAAGCTGCTGAACCCAGTTACATTGGCTACTCGTCTGACTCTGGTTCTGGCACGACACCAACTCCACTATCTGTCAGCATCCTCCTGTTCAGGCCTGAAAAACATCATCTTCTTGGAGATCTTAAACTCCTGTACTATTAAACACCAACTGTCCCCCAAAGGTCTGAGCACCCAGTCCAGTCCAGGAACATCACAGCTAACTGAGCTAACTGACGTTAGCTAACAGCAGCTACACTTTGCAGAAGTTTACTTTAATGTCTATCAGGAAACTCACCGAGAGCTGAGCCGGAGCAGCCAGAGGACATTAGAGGGAAAACCAGAAAATATTTTCTTCAGTTTCACTAAAATCAGTGAAAAGCAGCAAACAGCATTCCAGATGTTTAGTTACAGGGCACAGAGTGTGAAAGACAGAGGCACTAATCACTTTAGTTGTAAATTCAAGTTAGCCAGACCGAGGCATTTTTGTTGATAGAAAGAGTGAGGCTGAAATTTCATACTGTGCGTAGTTTAATAAATTGGATGGGCTGCTGCAGAGTTGCAGACCTACAGAGAGTGCGCTTGAAGGTCTCAAAAATTCAACTAGAGCCCTGTATGGACCAAACCAACCTAGCACACCAACACCAGAAAAGAACACTAATATTGAATGATTCTATGAAATCACAGTTCAATGACAATTTATCTAATGTCAATGTTTTGCTTTTTGTAATATCTTTACATTACTACTGCAGTATGGGAAGAAAAGAATGTGATTATGAGAAATACAATATGGTTATACAATAATACAATACAGTAAGGTATAGTTTTGTCAGATAAGCATCATGGTTACAGTTAAAAATACAAATGATCAGTTTCTGTGATGAGGGGTGAACATCCACCACGTAGACTTAATTTCCACCTAAGTTTATATAGAGTGCAGTAAATCCTTGGCCAGCACTGAACATTGGCAATAGACGTAAATTGTGAGATGCAAAATCATCCAATATGGGTGCAGTTCCGAGTGGTCGGACCTGTGGAAGCACATATCAAACTCTGTAAGTTTAGTACTGGGAACACTGGAACTGGGCCTACATGTCTGGATTTGCAGACTTAACTGCCATGTTCCTCAGAAATCCTCAAGCTGGTCAAATTCACAATTCAACAAGTAGATGAGGGCCAACCACAGCCAATTCAGACAGCTTTAAATGTCCACAGGCCTCTAAAAAGCATTGTTTAAATGATTACCCGTAACTCACAGCAACATGGATGTGATGGTTGAAGAAAGGAATAATAATAATAATGAGGAAGACCAACTAAGAAAAAATACTGAATATATTTAGTCCAGCAGTGAATATATATTCATATTAGCTGTGTTAATACTCATGTACAGTTCACATCAACGATTATCCATCGTAGAGCAACAGACCCTGAACTTGAACTGCAGATGTTAATACTGTGTAGATATAAATATATGGGCTGAAAGGTCAAGAGCTGGTACTTCAGGTACACCTGGAAACAAGCAAACCATTGCTCTTATTGCTTGTGAGTTCAACTCTTCATTTATGATAGGAGCTATTTTTATCTTTCAAAAGTTACAAAGCCTGACTTTAAATATTATATCTCAGTAATATTAGGGAATATATTGCTATAGATGGTTATGGGCCAGGCTCATGAAGACAGAGAACAGAGGCTTACTATCGTATCACTGGAGGCAAAGTATCCATACATCAACGTTACTCTTGCAAATGTTAGAAACAGCAGGTTTCCTTTGAGCTTTGGAATTTCCAGGGACTGAACATCCTCAACAGAGAAATAAACCATCAGTTCTACACTTTAATGCTTCATCTTACCAACTGTGGTCTTGTTCTGTATCTTATTTGCTGCAGAGGAGCCGCTGTGACAGTCAGCAGTAGTTGCTACTGCATATGTCCCACTATTACTAACGCTTAGCCGTAGAATATTTACTGCCTTATGTCTACAAGGCGGCTCTGAATGCTTCCTCTGCCCGTCTCTTCCCCATAGAGGCGTGCCACTTTGGATTTTCATCAAGGTTGCTTTAATGTGAGCTGTTGTAATCACGGCCTGTAGGCCTACGGGCGTCACTGGTTTAATCTTGGTTCCAAATTCCCCAGGCCCCGGACCCTCTCATGTGTCAGCCCTGCTTTCATCACATAGAAAAAAACTCAACATGGAGGAATACCTTGAAATGACTGAAATATGTATGGGTGTACCCTGAAACCTACAAAAGTGTGTGGTTTGTGCTTGTTGAATGGATGACTTGGGTGCCTTGAATTTTAACACAGCACAACAGCACCTACACACTGTGTTACCCTTTGGTCTTCACCTCCATGAGAAGGGTAAAGAGATATGTGACAGGGCTTACTGTCACCAACCGAGAAAAGCAACAGGGACAATCAAGAGTGCAACTGTATGGTAACAAAGTATCTCAGGCTTGTTTTTTTTCCCCCCCCTCACTCTCGGTTTCTGTCTATCTTTCAGCTGCTTTGATGCGTTTCCATGAGAACAGCGAGACAGAGCAGGTAGGTGTTGTTGCCCCTGGTGTAGTAACTACCAAACTGAACAGAGAGGAAGCCGTGCTGGAAGATTTTTGTTATCTGTGTCTCTCCAGCCCAGGTACTGCAAGGCGATTCAAGGCAGGGCTTTATTTGTGCACACATGTGGCCTTGCACATGTGCAAACAGATAAATACAGCAAACGCCTATTCCATCACACACATAAACACACTGAACAACGAGATTATACATATCAAGGCTGACCTATTTGACCTAAATTATCATATCCTTCTCTAAATGATTCTAAAAGTGTAAGGAAATGAAAGTGAACTGAGCTTGGTATATTACATACAAATGTGGCTTGATTCAGCATTCTAAAAAAGCAACAGCAACCCACAAGAGATTTGAAATCTC
The DNA here is from genome assembly GCA_033000465.1 of Sciaenops ocellatus. Lineage (NCBI taxonomy): Eukaryota > Metazoa > Chordata > Actinopteri > Sciaenidae > Sciaenops > Sciaenops ocellatus. The sequence continues at coordinate 21,931,832 of CP136883.1, forward strand.
ATGGGAATATTTGTATCAGACAACTCTAAAGATTCAGGCTGTTCCATGCATACAAGGTTACACAGGGCTGCAGAGATCCCATTTGTGAGAGCCTGAGAGTCTCTCAATGCCATTTAGAGCCTTCTTGGACACCATGACAAAGTGGAGTGGTGCAGCACTATTCATCTTCCAGCTGTGGCCAGGAGCCTCTGACACCCCAGTAGACAGAGGGAAATGAAAAGAGGGTGCAGCAGCCAATGGCACCGTACTTTATCTGCCGAGAGACTTGGCTTATCCTCCAGCTGTGTGGGCACTGCCTTTGAATGCAAACAATATGGCTGCAGAATTTAGGGCAGGCGAGAAAAGAGGCTTGCGTGGTTATGTTGTGGGCTGTAAAAGCTATCAACGAACTTTCCCTGCAGAGGATTTAGAAGTTGTGACGTCTATGAATGGGGGTAGGAATTTGTATGACGGAACTTATTGTTAAGTGTCAGAATGTTAAAGGATAAATCTGGTTTATTACAACTTGGGTCTTATTTTTGTAGCTTGCTAGCCTATCGGCTATTGTAAATACACTGTACTCGCCAAAGCAACTCTGGGATTTGGGACATGGTAACATACAACAAAGTTCAATGAGGCATAAAACACAGTAACTTGAATGTTACTGTCTCAGTCCTTCAGACTTCTTGTAACAAGTAAAATTTATTAGTTGCGCTGTGTCATGTCTTGCAGTAAAAGTGTGAATTACAAGGATCACTTTTGATGATCTTTCTGATTTTCTATGGAAATTTAAAAGCTATCTATCTATGTAAGAGCTGTCGAAATGATGGGCAGTAATTTCATTTGTGCTCCTGAAATTGTACTTTGAGAGAGACAGAGAGGGGGAGAGGGAGAAGTATGGAGTGAGATGTATTATGGATCATCTTTTTGGGTTGACGTGGGTTGAATCAAAGCTGACAAACCAGCTACTTGAATTTGTTGTAGTCAAACAGTAATTTATCATAAAACAAGGATGTGCACCCTGTAGGACTGAATTCATTATCTCGGATCTGCAAAGCTGAAAGGTTATATGTATGAGATTTAAAACATTAATATAGCAGCAAAAGGCTATTTGCTATATAAAGATATAGTGGAGTCATGGTGTCCTGACGTCACACTCCCCTCCCTTGTGTTGTTACCTCAGCCTTTCTGTGCTGTGTTTACAAAGGCAGGCTGGCTATGTGTGCATGAGTCCTTCACTGTGCACCTGAGGGGAACACCTGAAACAACCTCTCATCTACGTCTGTGAATGAAATCTCTGGGGTCCAAGTAATCGCCCATGAAAGAAGCAAAAGCAATTGATAGGGCCAGTGATTGGGCCTCGGGGGGTTAAAAACACTTTGCCATGTGCATAATCATTCTCGATTGGCTATTTTGCCACCATTGTAGCCCATATCTTCACATCTAACTGGGTTAAGTTATTTCAATTAATGCAGGAAAAGCCTAACAACAATAACAGTTTTATTTTGTGTCTGTTGTAAAAAAGTAAATTCCCTGACTGTTTTGGTCTGAGATGCTATACTCTAATAGCTGGGAATTTCTTATATATACCCTTTAACCTTGTGCTCAAAACAGCAGAGAGAGAAAAAAGTTAAAGCACGCTTGCAGGAAAAGCCATAAAGGGTGGGAGGCTGCAAATTCAGGGGTGAATGCTGGGTGATTTCTGTAAGCCAAAGCAACCAGGCCACAGTCAAGCACTAGTTCTTTGAGATCACAATACAAGTGGCCAGTTAGCAGATGTCAGATGTCAATATTAGTGCTGAACAGCCAATGTTAGCATCATCAACATGGTAAGCATTATGTCTGGTAAATGTCCGCATGTTAGTATTTTCATTGTGAGGTTGTTGACATGTAGCTCAGTACAAGTACAGTACAAGCAAGTACAACCTAACAGAGCTGCTAGCATTGCTGTGGATAGTCATCGTCAAATCTAATGCAATTTCATTCTCCTCCATTGTACTGGGATTTCAGACAGCTATTTCGAAACCTACACAAATTGCACTAAAAGCATATGCATGGCTAGAAAAAAGTGGGATTAAGCATATATGCAAAGGTAATATTTTGAAAACAAACACATTTCACAAAAAATGCACTTCTAGCATTATTATTGTGTTTACTTGCAGCCATGGAGTTGAACGGTAATGTGGCAGCCAGCCAGGCACGCAGCCACAGCAGGAAGTTTGTGTTTGCTTGTCAAGCAGTCAGAGGCAAAGTGACTCCACGGTCCTGGAACAGCAGTCTTGTCTCTGCAGCTTCTCCACATGTTGTCTCGCTCTCAGCAGTTCACATTAACATTTCATGGAGGAGCAGTGAATGCGTCTACCAAGAGAAAAAAATGTAATTGGAATTTGCGACAGAAAATTTTGCCATTGCTGACATCGGCCATTCATGCTCATTTCACCTCCCTCAGGAGTTCCTGCCCTATTCTTGCTGAAATCACAGCGCTGTCCACTTAAATGTCGAATGGTTGCTTCCTTTACTTTGTATAGAGATTATAATGACTCATCCTCTTACAGAAGAGCTAATCTTAGCATCCATTTAGCAAAGAAGTGTTCCACCATTATGACAAGTGACCCCTATTTCTTTTCATGGAAACGACTGCTTCCTGCTTGAATCAGAGAATGGCCGGCAGGCACATAATTCAAATACTGTCCAGAAAAGTGCTGTGCCTGCAGATTAGAAAGAAGGCCCTGAACTGCATGAGATATTAAAGCATTAAGACCATATGAGGAAGTAATCCACAAGATCTCACCAGTGTCTAGACACAGATGAGGGGACGGGAATTTCAAATTGGTGACATTGGGAGAAATGTCTGGCCTTTATCCCCCATCGGAGGCGGTGAATAAACTCCAGAAAGCGGACCATCCATCCAGAGTGAGTGAGAGACTGATAAAAGCAAGAAATGTGGGCACGGATGATTGCACAAAAGACGTAGTATACTCTGTTATTTTAAAAAATTAGGGGTGTGTGCGCATTTAAAGGATAATTACATCCTAAGTTAGAGTGATCAGTGTAATTCCACTGAAACTCTACATTTGAATAATTACATTTTTAAGTGACAAAGACATCGCAAATAAAAGGAAATAGAAAATGAGGAAAGGCTGAAAAAAGAGACATAAATGCACAGAGAACAAATGAGCAACAGCAGCCAAAAGAGAAAGAAAGGAAGAAAGTAAAACAGACAAAATGAAAGAAGCCTCAAAGAGCAGCAATGAAAAAGGGAGAGTGAAAAACTCGGGAGATCGGGGATAATCAAGCGTGAGGCAGTTGTGCAAAATTTACAGCTGTAATTTGGAATCCCACAGCCCTGGCATCTGGATGAAGAGGGAGGCACAACAGATTCTCATTTGCCAGAAACAGTCCATGCTTGGTGGGCGTTTCTGTCAATGCTTCCCTCTCCCTCCTCCTCTCTCTCGCTGGCTCATTCTCTGTCTCTGGAGTGCTTCTCCATCCTGCAAGGTGCACAAATGAAACCTGCATCACAAGACAGGCAGCATATCTCCACTATACCTGAGCAGCCAGCCTTGAAGACACAACGCCGTGAGGGATCATTTCAATTGTGGAGGGCAAAAAGGAAAATGTGAATTGATAGACTCAGCAGACAAAACAAAGGCCGCCTTTCTTTTAGGGCATGTTAAGCCTCTTCTAAACTGCTATGCCATTTTGGATTTTCTTTAAAGTAAGAATTTGTAACATCTTTATATCTATCCAACATGCAAATGTCCTCTGGGGAATATTTTTACCCATTTCCAGGGGCCCTACATGTTGATGCAGTTGCCAGGGATTATAGATATGCACTATTTCAGGGCCCCAGGAGAGCAGTTTCCATGGGGCCCAGACTTACTAGCATCCCTGTAGGGAGACCACAGCGGTAATTTATTGTCCTATTTAATTTCCCACAAGGGCACTGCAGAAATCTAAAGAGATAAAGTCCATCTACCATACATGTATTTGCAAATTCAATTGGCTAATGAACTCTCTTAGCCAATGACATTTACCTGCACTTCATCAAAATTATCCATTCATACATTTTCAGCCACTTACACAGGTCTAAGTAGGTCCTCCCGAGACATCCTGAAGGGTTTCCAGGTCAGATAGGACTTATGGATTCCTCTAGTGAGTTCTGCTTGCACCTGGACTTTCCTCCCAGGTGGACATTTCCCAGAATACCTACAAAGGGAGGCGTCCCATGGAGCCACCTTCAGATGCATGAACCCCCTCAGCTAGCTCCTTTAAGTATTACGGAGAATGGATTCTGCTTTGAGATCCCACTTGCCTGAGTTAACATCATGTTCCCAAGCCTTCCTTCAGACCAACTTTAGACCTACATGAAAGATGCACCCTCTTCATTCATTTGAAAGGGGGCAACAGCAGAATGTTCTAGCAAAAAAACAAAGGTTTGTCTGGCAAAGAAGTTGAACCAGGCTGAACTTTTCCCAAAACGGCAATGCAACGGCATCCGCAAAACTGCTGGTACTCTTGCGAGCAGCAGCTTCAATTGTCTGTAGGTGTCTAAACTGAAGGTGTTGAAGGTCCGCTGTTCACACTTTCACATATTTGGTGTGGTAATACACCTCAGGTTGCACCCACCCTGAGAAGGAAACTCATTTTAAGTGCTACAGTATTAAAGTCACGGTCACTACCAGAAGCTCATGAACATAAAAGAAGTCTGAATTATCGATTGATATATAGTATATCGGGTTCAGCTCCCTCTTTTTCTTGAAATCCAGACAAAAAAAAACCTGACTGCAGTTGTGTTACATTCTTTTGTAGCCTCCACTGCAAGAGAGACCTTGAGATACTTGAAATCCTTCACCTGGGGCGACAACTTCAGTTTGAGGTGCTGACCAGTTTCGCAAGTTGAAGAGGTCATAAGAACTCCACCATCAGCAAAAAGCAATGAAACCCTTCAACTATTTTGATGGACGGGGTTGCACAATGAATGACACGAAGGTCTAAAAATACAGTGCAAGAGAAACTCGTCCTCTACTGTGCTGTATCTGCAGACAGCTCCAGCTGAAATACACCACAAAAAATGTCTGTCATTGAAAATCAGTTGCATTTGAAATACATCATGATGTTTTGTTTCAGGTCAGGTTGACTTGCCAGCCACTTTGCTGTGACAGAACAGAAAAACAAAAATCAATCACACACATTTTTTAACGGTGCAAGTCACAAATGAAATTAAAAGAGGCCGAGCAACACAAGGCAGTTGGCAGAAGTTGTTTGCCAAGAAAGTTTCTCTTGCACCTTCTGACAAGGCCATTTCCCACAGAGCAAATGTCTGTATTGGACAATACCAGCAATATCAAATGCTTTCAGTTCTAATCTGTCTGAGCATTTGATCACGGCCCATTACTTCAAAGACATTTTTCTCTTGTACTCCACGAATATAACAGCAAGGTAATTTGTACAACAACAATCTACACCAGGACAAAGTCCGCTGTCGATAGTGTTTAAAAAAAGCAAAACTAAGCGCACGTTTCAACACCACTCAGTGATATTCATTTGAATTAATGGCTAAGTAGTGCATATTCACTTCACAGCTTTCAAACTCTGGTTACCCAGAAGAACAGCCTGCAGTTTAATTAGAAAACTCTTGGCTCCATTGTGAGGGGGTGGGGGAGAGGGAAGGAGGAGCAAGAGGAGGGGGTGGAAGGAGTCACTGAAAGAGCACTCTGTCTTCAAACCCATTTAGTAGACAAGAACACTGGAAGAAACCTTGAAGAGAGGAGGAAGAAAGGCAAAGTAGGGTGAGATAGTAGGAGATGGTGTGATTGTATCAAAGTCCTAACAAGGGAGACAACGAGAACACTTCCTGTAAAGCATGATGCTAAATTCCAGTAAACTTCCAACCCCCAAGCGTTCTGCAGCGTTCCACAGGAACTGCTGTTTCATGAAGCATGGGTAGATGGATTTGCCTCCAGTTTACAAGGAGAAACTCTGACTTTGTTCCATTGTGCCTTTTCTGATAGGAGGTCTGAAATTTGAAGAGTTACGACTTGTCTGGAACGCAGTGTTATTGTGCAGGTCTTTCATTCAACCAGGTGGTTTCACTTACTAACATACCTGCTAAAAAAGGGAGGAACTTTTTCAATGACATCAGTTGGCACAATCTTCAAGTGAACTGAAACCCTTGAACTCTGCACCAGTCTTGCGATTTCTTGTGCAGCCAAGCCTGCCAGCACATTGTCACAGCTTGGCTTACAGCAGTCTAAACAAGCTAAATGTGCTGGCTTTACAGTACGCGGCCGAACTGCCCTGTGGATAACAAGGTGACCAATGGCACCAACACCACCACCAGCCGTACTGGACCTGCAGCGGTATCGAGTATATGCCATAATGCTCCCATGATGTCTTCCTATGGAGGGAGTGGGCCACCACTGCCTGCTCGCCTGTGGTTTCGCTGTGTAATGAAATATGTCTCCCTTGATGTATGGCTGCAGGAGAAGCCCAAATCGAAAATTGAATCACACTAACTTAATTTGTGGTCGGGGCAATCAAATTACTTGTTTTGGCTGCAGTGCTGACGATGAATTCATCTTTGTGACAAAGCTGTCACGGCAGCGTAAAGGGGGCGGAGGAGACAGAGCGTATGTGTGTGTGTATGTACTGTATTGGGTAATGGTGAAAAGAAGTTAGATGAGGACTGCCAGCAGTGCTGTTGTATGCAGTATTGCGTGTGGTGACCATGTTTAGCTTGAATTGAACGAATGAACAAATTTGCTGTCAGTAAAAAGTGTGAAGTTGTCAGGAGTTTCATAATAGCAACAACAAAAGGATTTTTTTCTTTTTTACAGCAGTCAATGAACAACTAAAAATGTAAGCCGCTTACAAAGGCCTGGGCTGCCCTGTGGAGTAGTTTAGAGGAGAAGTGTCAGAAGGCGTCGGCATCTACAGTATGTGTTCTTTTCTGCTGCAACTGAACAGCGTGACATCAGTGCCTCAAGACCCAAAGCTTTATCTGGCTAAGGCTGAGCTGAATTAAAGGGTCAGTTCAACCAAATGGCAACAAACAAACAAACAATTCCTTCTCACGTTTTTCCCTGTTCTGATTTGTTTTCTGATTTGTACCACATTACATTAGAGATACATTTAGCTCTGTGAGAAAAACACAGTCCTCAATTTAATTCAGTTTTATTTATATAGCACCAAATCATAACAGAAGTTATTTTGTGACACTTTTCATATAGAGCAGGTCTGAATTGTACTATCTATAATATTATTTACATAGACAAAACAATTACTACCACGAGCAAGCACTTGGTGACAGTGACAAGGAAAAACTTCCTTTAGGAGGCAGAAACCAGCAGAACCTGGCTCATGGTGGGCAGCTTTCTACTGAGACCAGTGGACTTTAGAGTTTATCTGTAGATTTACTCACTATTCTCTTGTGGTAAGTAAGAAAATGTGTTTTGTCTTTTGTAATGAGTTGAACTCAGGTGGTTATGCTAAACAAAATCTTTATCTCTCTCCTTGGTTTGAGTCTGAGAATTTTGGTCTCTATCATTCCTCAGCCACACATGATGACAAAATAAACCCCCCAAAAAACACTGCAAACCTGACATACCTAGAAAGAGGTCACACTAATCGTGATGTACTGTACCTTTAGCAGGTCATGCCACAGGCCTCTGTGAGGGAGGAACGGTCAAACTCAGCGGTGGACTCGACCAGAAAGTGAGGCTGATAGATTGGGACAGTGAGGGTGGAGGCAGTGTTTGTGTGTCACTCCTTCGTTCTTCCCTTCACTTCACACGTTGTGAAGACCAATGCCGCGGGCGTAGAATAGTTACTCGCTGAATAAATCCCATAAAAGCAGAGAGTTTTTATTCACAGAATTAAATGCGCCTAGCAGAATTAACAAGTTACAAGATTTGTTCCCTGTTCAACCAATTTCCACAATTCAGAATAGGTTTGTGATGGGCCATTGCAAATAAAGCCTGTCCATGCATACATGCATACTTCACATCCGTATACATTTACAAAGGGTGGATACCTCTCCTTTGTTTTTTTACAGCTCTGGGGAGAAAATGACAGCCAAGCAGAAATAATTTAAAAACGGCTCAGTGGGCAAACTCACAATGAGTGATGGATAAACACGTTTGTATCCAAACAGTTTTAGCAGCTCAATTCAGTGGGCAAAAGTAATGATTGTTTGTCCAAAAAACACAGTTTGAATGGTGTTCTTGTTACACTTGTGTCAGTTTGAATTCTTTTCAATGATGTGATATGAAACTACAAACACTTACACTCAGTTTATCCACAGAGTATTTGTTACTTTTGGCTTCATGATGCGTGCAGTATGTTTTAAATGTTGCTGTTTCAAATCTATCCTCATTTTCATGACATCTAGCTCTTGCTCCTGGATCTAAAGCTACACACAGCAGAGTACAGATTTTATGTTTTCCATAGTTCATGGAAGCCAATAATTCGTTTTTGTGATGCATTCAAATGGTGGTAATGTAGTTTAAGCACAGATTGTTTGAAAATTCTGCACTACCTTACTTTACAACAATGTACATCAGATGAAAATGAATGTAGACTTCATATTTTCTGATTATGATGGATTAAGTTGTATGCTAAGAGATTTTTTTATATCATACTGAATGGTGATGAATGGAAATAAATGTGTGTTTCTATAAGCATGGTACTAGCATGGTTCAAATGGTTAGTTGTGATTATTTATTTATTTATTTTTTTCGGTTACAGGTGGTGTTTGTGGTATTACACTTTGACATTCATTTGTTACATGATGGTTTCCTTTGTACGTGTATGTAGTGTGTTTATGTTTGTTTTTGTCTCTGTTTTGAACCCACCTCCACTCAGGTAGTGCATCAACCAACCAATACATTTGATGCACAGGAGTAGGAGGGGGTTGCCTCATTAAGTTGTTTTATGTGCACGTACTAGCAACTGTCCACAGTCAAGATTCTCCTGGTTTTGTTCAGAACTTGAGCGTTGGTGTACGTACCAGGGCTAAGCTAGATGACAGAAAATATTAGAAATTCAGAAGATGTGATGGTTCATTATTCATTCATTCATTTATTCATTCATTCATTTTTGGTAATTAATCATTTTTCATTACCCTGGAATGAGTCCACAGAGTCCGCCATGATGAACCGCCTTGTTTCTACAGTAGCATAGAGCACACAACCCAAACTGGCTTTAGTTAGTGCCATTCACATTTTTCACTTTCACAGAAACCATAGATCAGAGCCTACACAGAAGGAGAGGGTGAGGTGAGGTGTATTCATTTGGTTGCAATCAGCAACTTCGCTAGATGCCACTAAATCCTACACACTGGACGACTGTTATGGGTAACTGTAAGTTGCAAAGGCTCACAGAGGAGACTAAATGCACACCTCCCAAATCCCAACAATGTATGCCATTCATTCAACATCTTGAGGAGAAGTTTTCTCTATTTTTCCTCTTTCAGACTCTGGACTGCCACAGATGGAAACTAAATTCCTCTTCAAGGAACTTAATGTTGTTGCCCAACTTGTCATTGTCACGTCCATTTATGTTGATAGATCCAATTTCTTTCACAGATGTAGTGGTTTGTTTACAGCCTGTCACCACTGTGAAATTGATTTCCGTTCCTTGATTTCTTCAACATTTTCTTTACATTGTGGTTTGTTACATTATCTCCTAATGTACACGTATGTTGCGCCCACAGTCTGTCAGAGGATTAAAAGAAACAGCAAGCAAATGTATCTGAAAGACTCTTATATAGATACATTTATATATATAGAAAAACAATACATTAGATGTATTTGTTTATGTGCAGTACAATTCAGCTTTTATGTGGACCTCTTGCTGGTGGAGACGCCTGACATACATACATACCTGATGAAGATCCATCCATCCTGTGACCAGCTTAATGAATCTGGTCCTCTGATACCTCGATTTCGCCATCGTACACAGAAACCACACTGCTTTTGGCTTCTTAAGGACAGGCGACAACATCCTAAAAATAGTTCCTGTTTACCCTCCTGTGTTTTGTTGGGCCTGTGTCCTGCTGTGACTCTCCTTGCCAGCTCACTGTTTTTGCATTGCCAGTGTCACCTTCGATTTCTTTAAGGAGAGACCGAGCAGATGAGTTGTTGCTGGAGAGGAGAAGGTGGAAACGAAACGAAGACATGAGATGGGTGAAATTCAAAGATAGAACGATGTAAAAAGGGAGAGGGAGGGAGACAAGGCTGCGGCAGGGTCAAAGATGAAAGAAGAGAAATTTGGATGGGTGAGGGGAGGGCGTTGGAGCTTTAGGAAGAGACAGCTTTTAAGAAAGCGAGGGGGATGGACGGAAAGATTGAGAGAGAAAAAAGCCCCCAGGAGAGGAGAGAGATGTAGTTTTTAAGGAAAGATAGGAAGAGAGAGAGCGGGCCTACTGAATGAAAACAGCTGGAGAGAAAGAGAAAGGAGTAAAGATGTAGAGGAAAAGAAAGAGTGTCAAAGAAAACGACTGCTCTTTTGAGAGCTCTCTCTTCATGTCCTGGCGGGGCACCACTCTGCTGTCAGGTCCACCTTCCCCGGACAAGGACTGCTTGTCACGTTAATGGCCTGGAAGGAAGACCATGTCACTTTATCACCTCGCCGCGACGCCAACATGGCCATGGCTTTTGTCTCCTCAGCTCCCTCTCCGCTCCACAACTCCCTGGAAGTGACTAATTGATCCTGGGAGACGGGCTTTTTTGTGTCTCGGGGGCTGATGAACAATGTGAGAAAAAGCCGCTGATAAAGGAAAAAAAAAAGAAAGGGAGCAGGATGTGCGCCCGGCTCGGGATAATGTAGCCTACTGTCTGCTGCAGTGCTATCTCATTTCCCCACACAAAAGTAACATCGCCACTTTGTAAATGAAAGTCAGTCAGGCGAAAGATGCCCCTCACGCTCTGGCAGCCCCTTCTTGAGATAATAGGCGCATGCACATTATTTCTGTAGACACAAGATCGACTTGAAAAAAAAAGGAGCAGTGTGTGGGTAGTAAATGTAATTCATTCAAGTGTGTGTGTTTGTGTATGTGTGTGTCTTCAGTATCCAACCCTCCAAGCATTCCTAAGTATTCTCCCAGGAATAGAGAGAATGATTGGTGGGATTATATCCTATAACATGCATCCAATTGCTTCACAGTACAACTCCATGTCTCAACTCATCTCTGCTGGATCCAATCCCTTCTCCTCTGAAGCTGCTGGAGGAGTTTTTGTTTACTCATCTGCCTGTTGATGCTAAATGCCCCAGCATGCAAATGAGAGAGGGTGAAATGAAACGGTTGAGCTAACAATATGGAAAAATATATCAGCTCCATTTCAAGAAAGAGAAGGAGGAGGAGGAGGTTTAGGCCACAGAGCGCCGTTGGAAAAAAGCCAAGGGAACAGAAGGGTGGAAAGCTATCTAAAAGGAGGCAAGAATCTCCCCTCCTTCAATAGCTCTGGCCTTGTCAGATATGGTTATGCTTATTGGAGACACGGGCGAGGGGGGTCAGTGCACCAGCATGCCTCAGAACATCACCGCGCCTGGGCTATGATAAGAATAGTGCACTGAATCATAGCTTACAGTGCAGTTATGTGTATGGATGATGCATGGTGAATGAACTGAAGATAAGGCCGGGTAACTGGATGTGCTGGACACAGCTACACTTCTCTTCAACACGGCGGGGTGTGTGTGTGTGTGTGCACATCCATTCGGCTTGTGAACAATAATTTTCAAGGCTCAAAGATCCATGGAAGGCTGAATTACACGTAAGAGGGGTTTAAGTTTCATTTCATTTCCTCCCTCTCAACACTTTATGTCTTCTGGAGGAACACGGTGGACAATCAATCAAAAATGTTTCCAAAGCTCTCTCTTAAATGGGCATGGATAGGGCTGAGGGGGGCAGAAAGATGCTAATGCTACAACTAATGTGCACAACCCAAACAAGTGCATGTACAGCCAAGTGCATTGTTTGGGCAATAAAACTGCAGAAAATAGTGAACACTTCCTATTATCTACAAATTGCTTGTTTGGTCCAACCAAACAACCTATTCACATTACAATGTTGTAAAACAGAGAAAAAAAAACTTTTTTAGGATCTTAAATGATTTTGAAGGATAAGGCTGGTGTACTATACATTTATTATATAATATAATATATTATAGTATATAATACTATATATTTGCTGTAGTTGTTTTAAAGACCTAAATTTGTAAAATTAGTGCCTTCACAAATTCACAGATGCAATGAAAAAAAATAATACCTCCAACAATCCTTCAATGCCGTTTGACGCCTTTGATAGATGTGAAAATTACAGTTGTGACTACACCTGTCGGTGATGACACAAAATGTCTATAATCTCAATTTACTGCCGACTACAGATGGGACTACAGAGTGTTTATTACATAAGAAACAGAAAGTAAACAAGGAAATGAGTATAGACACAGACGATCTCCAACAAAGCGTTTCTGACTTCTCTATCTGTGGAACTGAACTGAAGTTTGATTTTCTAAAAAGAGCAGGGCGTCGATAGAACAATACCAGCTGTTTTCATAAAAATCAAACAGGAGCAAATAGTGCATTTGTTGGGCACTATTTTCAGCTGTGGAATAAAACACATTTCTTGCACAGGTATTTACAACAGCAGGACAGAGTCAAAATAAACTACAGTGCCAGTGTTGCTCACTGTTGTGATAATAGTTTTTAGAAAACTTTGGAACAATGGAGCTCTATGGCACAGATGAATACGTTTTATAACACTTTGGCTACATGGACAACACTTGTTAATAGGATCAGTTCTTTCTCTCAGGTCTTTTGATTGGATCACATGCCTTACCCTTAAATTGTTGTATTTTATTTCCTGTCAATCAAAGGCCACTAAATAAATGCAATATATCTTGCAGGTTGCTGCTCTGAAGGTCGCAGTAGACTTTTGTTACAGCAATCATTCTGACTTGTCACAGCAGGAAAAAGCACAGGTGTAACTGTGTGTTCCAGTAAGTGATCCAGCGTGCACAATAGCACAGGCCTGAAAATGGAACACCTAACTGGAATGCAGTCTTTATTAAGGTTATTAATCACACCTGTGCTTTTCTTGCAAGGACGTAAAAATGTCTGCTGTGAAAAAGGTCTATTCATCGGCTTCAATCTCGGGTATTGAATGTTTTAGTTTCCGTTTCAAGCTGAGCTGAGAGTTCTGCTTTGGAGAGACACTGGAGTAGCCAAGTCCACCGTGATTTCATATTTTTAAAAAAAAAGTTTAACAGTTATGAACCCACTTGAAAACATCAGCTTTACCTCCATTTTCACAGTACCCCAATGCCATCTCATCCCATTCCTTCCAGCACCTTTCCACCCATCCCCATCCTCCCCCCCTACCCTCCCTCTTTCACACCCTAATCGTTGAGACTTACAGAAAAATCAATTTCCACTACCCAGCAGAGAGGCCCAATGTTTCACCACGGTGTCTGATTGATGACGTGCAGACGCCATCTCACACCCCGCTGCTTTTTATAGCACCTCCGAGTTGGTCGCCATTCAGTGCATTTTTATGGCAAATAATAACAGGAGATGTAATAGCTATTCCCTCTGGTGAGTAAATCTGAGCAGGGAGACAAGAGGATGGCCCGCCCAGACAGCTGGAGGACAGTCCCACGTCAACAAGTTACTTAGGCTGAATGATTGGGTACATGGCTCTGAAGGGCTCGCGGCAATTCAACAATCAGACGTGAAGGCTGTTTCTGAAATCACTGGCATCCAATCTGAGCATTCCATTCTGTCATCCTCCATTTTAATACTGCAGAGTGGCCAGCTACTAATCTACGCTCAGGTGCCAGTTTATCAGGTGGAGCATACAGACGCTTCCAAGAAGCTTAACTACTAGTTGACTTCACTGATGCGTGATTGAAGTGCATACACGTGGGCCTCTCAGAGACACTCGCCACCCTGATTTTCACACATCCTCAGGAAATGGTGTGAACAAAGAAAGTGGGCAGCTCTGTGGGAGAAAACAGCTCGGTTGTGAAACAGGTCAGAGGATGACCAGAGACAAGCCAACAGGAAAGCCATACTTACTTAAATAACAGCTCAGTGCAAAAAAACGTGTAATAATAAACCCGTCACACCTTTCCTAAAAGTGGAGAGGTGAAGGCAGCAGAAGCTTCAAGAAGAGGAAGAAGAGCTGAAGGTTAGGGCTTGGTTGTCACCACTGTACAAACAAAGCTGCTCAGTGGCTGTCAGTGAAACCAGCCTGGATAAAAAGAAAAATATTAAATAAAAAAAAAAAACTGGATTACAGAAGAATGAAAATGTTTTGCCTGGCCTCACAAATCTCAGTTTGTGTTGCAGCAAGCTGGTGGCTCTGTGTCAGCGGTTCAGGCTGGTAGACAGAGCGTAATGGTGTGGGCAGTGCTTTCTTGGCACACACGGAGGCCATTAATAGCATCATTGGGATGCCACAGTGTGCCCGAGCCTCGCTGCCGATCAGGTGCAGCCACGTCTCGTCCAAAAGTCTTGCTCAAAGAGATATTTCCAGGGGTTGGAATGAGAGTTGGAAGGAAGGAAACGTTTTGTAGACTTGAGTCCACTCTGCTGACCTGCACAATCTCCTGTAGTGAGGTGAAATGAGAAAAATCTGCAGTAATGACATATTAAGAGCTTTTAATGTCACACTGAAAATGAAGGATTTAATCATATCCAAGATTTATGTTACAGTTCAATGTTTTAAAAAATCTGCTAGATATTTTTATGTAAGAGAATAACTGCTTGGTTTGCATCTCCTGTGCAGGAGTTTGTCTCTGCTAGATGATTCTGGTCATTGTACCTGAAAATTAAGAAATTAAAAGAGGTTTCCTGCACATACAAATCAGAGCTCATTTAAGCTGTGAATGTGGGCCATTGCAGGCCTATGGTTGAAATGTCGTCACAGAGCTTTGTGATCTGATCCGAGTCTTAGCTGCAGATTTTTACTTTTTAGACTGTGTATAAAAATGTGTTCGAAAAGTGTCAGGCAAGACATCTGTCTCCTCTCTCTCTCTCTCTCTCTCTCTCTCTCTCACTCTCTGCAATCCAATAAAGCCCAAATGCAATAGAAATGTCAAATTGAATAGCGTCACTTGCTGCGAGTGGCGCCGTGACTGCATCTACAGTAAGTACTGAGACAAACAATGTTTTAACAATCTTTATTTATCCGGGGAAGGATTTTGCTGAGCGTGCAGCCTCTCTGAGCACATTCATACAGTTCCATATACTCACACCTGGGAGCTGTCACACACAACTGCAGACAGCTGCCCGCACACTACCGCGATCTGCCGAACAGCTCAGATGAAGCAAATACAATGTTAAGGTCACTTTTGGTCAGACAGTCCAATAACTGCATCAGGTTTGGAATAACATTATCAGCCTCACAGCCCTGTCCTTTGACTGCTGAACAGCAACACAGCCTCCCGTGTGTGCCTCTGCCCTACACTGTGTTGCAACAGTGTTGAATGCACAGATGACTCAACTGTCCAGGCTCACAGCTAATGGAGACCTTTACCTCGCCCTGACCTGCCTCACATCTCCTCAGGGTACAGACAGTGGTAACAAATGCTGGTGGGAGAAAATGTTAGTCGTCACAAAGGTGCCACCGAACACTAGGACCAATGCAGAGGTAACTAAAAATATGTTTTTGATTGTCCAGGAACTAAAAGTGGAATGCAGCCTTTATAAAGGCTTTTAATCACATCTGTGGTTTTGCTGGAGGCAAAAATGTCCGCTGTGGAAAAAAAGTCTATTCATCGGCTTCGAGGTTGAGTATTAAATGTTTTAGTTCACATTTCATGATGAGCTGAAAGTCTTGCTTTTAAAACACGCACAGTGGGCTGCAGAACTCCCCCCGGAACAAGTCCACTATGATTTAAGGTTTAAGAAAAACAAGCAAAGGGCACAAAGTGTCAGCTTCTTTCAGAGTATAATGTCAATACATGTTCACAAGCCATCAGGTCAACAGCCAGTTTTTTTCCTCTAATGCTTTGTTGAGATTTTACAAATACAGATATTAAAGGTACCATGTGGAGCTTTTCACCACTAGCAGCACTGTGGAGCAGGGCTTTTTATGAGTGGGTCCCTTTGTTTGAATCTTGCTTGCACACAAAGACGCACATGCACGCTGGTAACAAGATTCATACTGCATACCTGTAGCTAATTTCACTTCACTCTGCTGATTTGCAGTTGGTGGCAGTGATGAACCAAGAAATGCAGCAATGTGCCACCGCCGACACAGGCAAGAAAAGTGCCCTCAAATGTTCAGTGAGATGTGTGGGTGTATGAACAGCACTACGTAAGTAACAAGTGTTTTGTTTTACACTTACGGAAGATGCAAATATGTAGTACTTCAATGACACAGCTGCTGTTATTTTATGTTTTTATTATGAACACATCCAACCCAATAATTTTACCTTAGTATTTTTGAAATGCAGCCATTCTAATTAACTTTTAAAAACATTTATTTCTAATTAAAATACATATTTCTTTTTTTTATTACTTACTTACTTTTTTGCCAGTGGTGTGCATTGCTGTCTACCACAGTGTATTTCCAGATACCACAACCAGGATGTACTAAAGATGGAAATTTCCAGATTCTACACATGGGGGCATTGAGTAAGAATGGCGGAAATTAAAAAACAATCCAAAATAACATTTTTTTAAAAGTAACTCTTCAATGCTGAGAGCATTATATTATATTGGGATGGAAGCATTATTCTCAGAGAGTTCTCTCTCATCTAAAAGAAATCTGGAGCGTCTTGGTAACCATATGGCTACTGTGCATGACTGTGAAATGGCCGTATGGTCACAACTGTGACTATAACTGTCTGCTTCTTCACTGTCCAATGAAGGACAAGAAAACTATCTACCTGCTTTGATACTAAAAGTACATGAGAAAATATATCTCTTTCAAAATCACATTACATCACAACAATTTACATTGTAGTTACAATAAATGTTTCTCGCAGCAAAGACAAGTACAAAATAATAACTAACAATGATATTTTCTGTAAAAATATCTTAATAAACAGATAAAAGTAAGGCAAAGACAAAGTAAGGCAGTGGTGAAAGGTGTCACCTGTACTAAAGATGTCAGAGTTTGGACATAATATTCCGTTAAGTGTTCAGCTGATGAATTAAAACAGAAAAATCTGTACTCACCAGTTCAATCTGCTTCTTGTTCCTCTGTATGTTTTGGTGGAAAACATCACAGACCAGCAGATTTGGTCAATACAAACAAGAGCATACGGGGTGCCATTTGCTGATGTCGCTGGATATTAAACTTGTAATTTTTCAAGCAGTTAACTATTTCATGGAGCCATTTGGAGCCAGAAACATGCAAAATGGCCAGCTCAAGTTCGAACTGGCCCAGTTTTTCATCTCGTCCCTCCTTGGCCTGCTTCTATTTGTGTTTACAGTAACTACAACATATGTATTTTCCAGCTACTGTTTTCTGTATTCTTTGCAGGAGTTTTAAGTCAACATATTACTTAAACAGTCCCACTATTTGCTGCTGGCATTTGATGAACAGATGATTACATAAACCAGAAATCTTTCCACGTACATTTCTGACGTGCCAGCTCTGGGGAACACTAACGGGCAGGGTAAACAAGGATAAAGCTGGCGGGAGAACGTGTTTGAAGCGTCCTTAGAGAGCTGCAGATCTCAGGCGGGCTAAACTGCTGTCAAGTTCATCGATACAGGCTTTACACCACAGTGCACAAAGACAGCCTGAGTCCTGGCTGCAGGCCCCTGCTTTAAACAACTCCAGAGCCTGCTATCGAACTCCTCTGGTCGGCCGTCAATATCGCCTCTGTGTCTGTCTTTCTCTTCACAGCTGTTAGCCATGCCAGAGAGAGAGAGTTGGAGGGAGATTGTGTAGGATGAGAGACAAAGTCTTGTCATAACCGTAGGGGTGCAGGGGACGGTTTTGTTTCAGACAATTTCTTGGTGCATAAGTCAGGAAGGAGAGAGCATCCAGCTAGCACTTTGAACGTGTATTTCACTTGTGCTGGACTTATACTGAACTTTAGTCCTGCAAGTTTCTCCTACAGCTCTACAACTTCACACCTGATCGACACTTTTTTTTCTTCTTCTTTTTTTTTTTTTACAAGAGCTGCACATTTTCACGACATCTTAATTAGATTTAGTGTGCAGCCGTTGAGCTGGAGCAAAGACCTGTGCTCCGTCTCACATCGCCTGTGATCCCCGAAGAGAAAATGAATTGTGTCCCTCGTTCAGTGGTCGCCTTAGCTATTTGCCATTTAATCCCCCTGTTACTTTGAATTTCCTTAAACCCTGCAGCCTTAAAAAGGAACTCCAGTGAACTCCAAATCAGGATCAGTTTACTTGTTTTGAGAACTCCTCAGCCAGTGAAAAACTGTTCTCTTTAAGTCTCCAGTGGCTCGCGATAAGTGACATCACTTGAGTTATCTGGGATTGAGCCACCGCTATACCATACAGCCTTTTCATTACGCTCTACTACTGCCCAACAGCTTGCTACTCCCTCGCTACAAAGAGGGCCCAGTGGAGCGAGCTCCCCATTGACATTAGGACGGCAGAAAGTCTTTGCATCTTCCACCATACACTGAAGACTCTTTTGTTCAGACTCCATCTTGGCATATAAAAAGAAAAAACAAGAAAAAGTTTATAACTAAACTCTCTATTAGTTATAAATGTGCCACTCAAAGCTTGATGTACATGATTCCTGCAATGTTGGGATAAATATATGGTTGAATGCACTTATTTCAAAGAGCTTTGTCATCAGGTCTACTATGATATACTAACATAAATGTGTATCAACTATGCTACACCTGCTATTAGAATTGAAACCTTTTATGATGTCAAAGTCACTAATTCCCATGGAAATGTTAGCAGTCCTCGTACTTATGTTGTACTCATAACCTTGGCTTGCTTCATTCTATTGAGCTGAATTTACCCGCCATGGTCTAGGACTCATGGGAAATACTGTTTTTTCCTTGTTTAGACATGAAGAATGAACTGCACAACATACTGTGGAGTAATTGTTGTGTTGTGGCCTGGATTTTTTGCATTTCATGTTATTATAAATGTCAATATAAGCGTATGTTTTGAGAGTTCTGGTTTAACTTCAGCTCTACTGCAAACTGTCTTGAAGGAAATGAGATAGCCAGTGAATCTAAAATCATAACACCTGTGTCCCACCATCCGTTTTACATAAGCCTGCTCTGCCTCAGTGGAAACTGTTCAACAGAAGAGAAAAGGATGGTTCGCAGTTAGCCATGAGACAGGAGTGGATGGCACAAATACGTTCCCTTGTGTTGTTGTCTGATAGCACTTTGTAGCTACTATGTCACCAAGCTTCCACCATCACCTGCCTCACTCAAATTTTGACCTGTCTGTCTCATCCCTATAAGTAAACATCGATCTTTTTAGCCGTCTAGTTATGGTTGTAATACAGACCTTCCTCTTTAAGGACAGCTGGACAATAAGAGTAAAGTTCTGAATAAACTGATTGGTTGAAATTGTTCTTTATTCATGAGTAATGTTGGATTATTCAAGTTGAGAAATTGAAGGTAATTAGAGTCTTCTACTAGAAAATTAGTATCTTCTCCATCCTGAGTGTGTGCTCTGCTTAATGTGACTACATGGCGAGAGTCGGAGAGAGCACTTATGAAATCTCTAGAGGTCATGAGAGGGTGCAAAGAAGTGGAATAACATCCAGAGGGGAGCTCTTGTGGAGGAACACAAGCATAAGGATGGAGGAATAGGTGTGAATCTCGGGCCGAGGAGCATATACTTGTGAGTATGTTCCTGTATCCCATCATTCCTCATTCCTTGGCTCAAGGTGGAAGGCCTGGACGGCTTCTTGTGACAACCTTAAAGGCTGATGGAGCGTGGCCTGCTGTATCCCCAGTCTCTGCTGCCAAGCCCTTCACCTTCCCTCATTTAGGGGTATTGTCTCTGAATGAGTATCATTTGTCACCGCTGACTTGCTCCATGCAGACACCCGAGCTGTCTTTCCGTGGCCCTCACCCATTTCCACAGTTGGTAAACAGCTAAATCCCTCTCCCAATCAATGCAGCCTATTTAACTTGAGCTATTGACTCGGCAGACCTCAACAGACTTGAGAGGCAGAAAAAATACACACAAATTAGACGGGTGAGAAAGAACAACAGAAATGGTGGCACGGACTATGAACAGTCACATTTTCAATAATGAGCTTTTGGTTGCAGGAGGGAAGAAAGTGAGGGAGCAGTGGTAAAGGAAGCAAGGGACTGGTGCGAAAAAAAAAAGCGAGGGAAAACAGGAGGTATTGATCGATATGAACAGATAATCACCAGGCCTCTGTCCCGATGTGTAAAGAGTGTGACATTGCAGAGGTGGGCACGGCAGGGAAGAGATCAATGGGCTGCTTTTTGTTGATCCGTAATCCTTAACTATCTATAAGTAATTAACCTTCAGAGGAGAATGCAGGGAAAAAATAAATGGAGAAATAAGAGGGGGAATAGCAATGAGCACAAGTAATACAGAAGATACCTTGCATTGACCAGATAACAGCACAGGAAACCAAATTAATGGTTGTCTCCACTGCTGCCTCTGCAATTTGCTACATCTGATTCGGTTTTATTTCTGTCAAGGACTGCATTCGCTGCATCTCCCAGTGGTCTTAAAATGAGGATAAATATAGAACAAGCTATCTTATATTAATTTGGGAGAAAAATGTTAAAAATCTAAAGTATTTGTTTTATTTGCTGTGATTTCAGGGTATCATCTATCATCTCTGGGCTGATGAGTGTGCGCATCCTCGCCTAAAGTATTTCCTGAGAAGATGGAGGAAAAGGATCTTATTAGGAGTCAGAGTGCCCTCTGTGGGCACTAGAAGAAAAACAAAGGGAGAGGAGGGAGGAGGACCACCACCTTCTGATAGGAAAAAATAAATAAATAAATAAATTGTACACCACGCTGTTTCCCCTTTTCTATTTTTAAGCTCAGCCAAATGAACAACCTACAATGTGAAATGAACACGGCTCAGTCACAGCAGTATCTGTACAGAGTTTAATGGCACACAAATGCCCATACAGTACATGGTGATCATCTCAAATCAAATTGGACTTCTATCTTATCATGAGTGAACTGTAAAGAATGTTTTAAATTAGTTCAAGGCAGAGCATGTTATTGTAAATTGTCACAATAATACACAATGATACAACGGACTGTGGGTTAAGCATACAGTGTGTGAAGTAAGAAATAACTTATTACAATATGGCCACTGTAGGAAGCGTTTAGCAGGTGATTATATTGTGTTAAAAGTGAGGAACGTCAATGACGGCGTTTTGAGTTAAATTATAGTCATCAGGTAAAAACAGCTCTTAAGATACTTTCTCATAAACTTAAAACATGCCACTGGAAAATCTGATCATTCTATAATAACAAAAAGAAAAAGAAAAAAGGATTTCTTCTCAATGGCTCGGTCCTGTGCCTCAAGCACATTTTTCGGCAGATCCCTATTTGAGCTGAGTGCCTCTTCTTCGTTTACCAGTGAGAAAAAATGTGAAGTGTAACCTTGGCTTTCGAAGACGATTCTTCACCAAAATGGACACCTGAAGACAAGAAAAAGTAATGATTTGCTTAAGTCAGGCAAAGCCTCATTTGGCTGTCTTACAAAAATGTGGGAAAACTAAATACATATATTTCAGTAGATTTGTGCTGCCCTGCATCGCTGGTCTAAATAAATTGTGCAGCAGAAAATGTCAAATGCAGACACCACGTGAAAACAAAATAAAAGCTTGAGCAGCAGTACTGACCATCCGATGTAGCACTGGCACAGGTTCTCGTGTGATGTGGCTTGCTTGATGAGGAGCTCCACTTGTGTTGGCACATCCAGCGTCTCGTCATGAGAAAAGTCTCGACCTGCAGGGAACAAACTTGCATCAAAACACTGGACCTGTGACAGAAAATTCTGATACAGCTTTCTGATTTCAAGGACTTTAGTCAGCGACAAAGTATTTTTCTGATTGTTTAAGAGCTTTTATCTACGGAAAAATGGTTGCCCTACAGTATTAAGTACTGTATGTATGAGTCAAACATATGACAACTTGACATTCTTCTGCACTAAAGATTGGACCAAACAATGAATACATTTTTTGCCGTGCACTTATTCGATAATAAAGAATTTCAGCTTTCTTTTAAAGTCATGTGTTGAGTGACAGACCTCTCATTAACCTGAGTGAGTTTAACAATTCTACCAGAAGTCTGTTTTTCTTGCAGAAACCATAAAATAGTAGAAAAGCTGCTATTTCTCTACAGTTCCGACCCTTTTTGTGTATCTGTTTTGGTGCTCGTGCTGCAGAACTTACCTGTAAGTTTGTCTCTCACCCTGTTGATAATCTGAATGGCCTTCTTGTTGAGTGCCTCAGGTTGTACCAAACCATCTCCAACTGAAAGAAAACACAAAAAGGCATGAACTACTAACAACTCAAGAAAAAGCAAATTCAAGTGCACTCTGTGTCTCTCTTTGCAGCTGAAGGAAATCAAAGTGGACTTCAAGTGCTGCCTTGCAATAGCACGGCAATTGCACCAATCATTTATGACAGCGAGAGACCTCGGCATTGTAGTGAAACGTGTGGAGAAAAACGAAAGAGATCTACAACAACAAATAATCCATGGAGTAAGAGAATGAGATGTTCACTCACTGAACGAGTGAATGGATTCAGGCACTGTGGTCCCTGGTTTCTTGTGTGTGGTCTCTCCAAGGTCTATTCCCTCAAGGGCCTCTGCAAGGGAACCATACAGTCACTGATTTAAACATGTTCTTACATAAAGCAGAAAACAGGAAGCGGTTTTGTACTGGAGACTCACCCACTGATTGTCCAGCGGTGTATGAGTCGGTTCTGGTGCGAGAACGCTTGTTGCCTTTGGTGTTTGCTGCAAGTGAAACAGGTAACCAGGATTTTTCAACGTGACATGACAATGACTACTAAGTGACTACTAAAATAAGCTACTTTAACCTTTACAAATAGTTAAAGGTCCAGTGTCTAGGTCCAGGATTTATTGGCACCTAGCGGTGAAGTTGCAGATTGCAGCCAAATGAATACTCTCCAAACGCCTCACTGTCTCCTTCATATAACCATGTAGGAAAAACTCACATTTGTGGAAGAGGACCCGCTCTCACTGCAGATATAAAGGTCTCGTTTTGAGACAACAAAAACATAATGATTCTTATTTACAGATGATTATACAATAATGGAAACATACTAATGAATATTGTATCCTGCTCAGAAATACTTCTAAATCTTACACACTGGACCTTTAAGGCTCTAATATTATTTTACAAAGAGAGCAGATCTTTTTGAAATATTTAAATTGTCTCCCAGATTTTAAAATTAAAAAAAATAAATAAAAAACTCATTCACAATAAAACTTTTGTATCCTTCTGTTGCAGATAAAACGTCTTGCTTAAGGGAACCATGTCTATATTAGATGAAAGTGTGCCAGAGATATTCATTCACTTTATTCACTTGAATTTAACCAGACTTTTAGATGTCTACACCACTTCTTTAAGCATTTGGTCAATTTCTCTTCCAAATATGAGCCAAATTGATTTCAGTTTTACTCCTGGGACAACGCTTTACTTTATTCGCCTGGTCTGATTAAATTTAATGCTCCTCTCTCTCAACAGCCTCAAAAAATGAGCTTCAACTGTACACTTAGTGAAAAATGTAACGCTGGCCTTCATGTTCTGTGATGCTGTTGTGGTTATTTCAGTCTACAACATGTCATTTGTCTGTCGCCTGTGTTCCTTTCCATGCTAAATGTACTCAATGTGAACAGCTGATGATCTCTTACTGTCCATGAGCCTCCAGTTCAGCAGCGGGTCATAGACGAAGGCCTCCAGCACGGCCATGACGCTGTCTCTGTGCTCCCTCAACACCTCCATCACAGTGTGGCAGGTGATCCGGTAGTTCCCGTCCAAGCCTGTCACCTGGCAGCCAATCAGACACAAACTTTACTGATGGAGACAAACCTGTCACAACATCAGAGGATTCAGTTTCTGTCTTGTGTTTGTACATTAAAGACAGGTCGATAAGAGCCGGATCCAATCCGATCTTCTGAGGTTTGGTGTGGTGCATCCCTTCAGTTTATATTTAGATCATTGAACTGTGCTTTGAACATAAACATATTTATAACTTTAAAAACTTTTCCTGTTGTTTAAGAGAACCTCCAACATTATTGAATTTTATTTCTTTATGCCTTCATTTGTAATTCTCTTTCTTCTTGGCTCATTAAATACAAGACACAGTGAGTCATTACTTTCGATAAAACACTGCACACTTGGAAAATATTAATTATTATTTTAACTAAAATATAGAAAACACAGGCAGGAGAATCAGTTCGGACAGGATCCAGTAGTAAAGTATTTGTAGTTTTAATGTGGGGGCCATTAACAGTTAGATAACTTTGGAGAAATAACTTCTTCTAACTTCTTTCTTTTGACTTTCCAAGCTGAAGTGAACACCTGTCCAGCTGTGTTAAACTGGACCATACACACCTTTTTAGTGATTACAGTATAAGAAGCCGCAGAGTTTCATACCTCCATGGCATTGGTCAGCATCCTTGTCAGTCTGAACGGGATCTTTTCAGGGAACTTCTCTCTGGTCATGGCGACCTGGTTGAAAGTTGTAATGACGGTCAGTCTCAGATAAATTTAAAAAATGATCTGGATTCAAATAAAATCTGCTCGCACCTCAAAACAGTCTCCAAAGTCAATGTGGAGGATTTTGCCACTTAACCGGTCCAACATCAGGTTGGATGGATGCCTGAAAAATAGACACATTGTCTCCTTACTGCACAAAACTGTGACTGTCATTACTCTGACAATATGCTCAAAACAATGCAAGACTTCAACCTTTCTTGCTGAGAAACTCACCTGTCACCCAGTCCCAGGATGTAGCCCACCATGGACATCACGGCCAGGGAGCGGGTGTAATTGGTCCTCCTGTCAAACCACACCTGGAAGAGAAATAACATCTGCATTATGAGAGCTCTTGTGGCTCACAACATTAGAGCAGAACAGTGTGGAAAATGGCACAGAGATCTCTGGCAGGCTGCTTGATACATCTTTCCAGACACTTGAACATGCAGAACAGCAGGCACACGAGGTACTAATGTTCCTAAAAATGGATTCAATTTGAAGGTCTGTTTGTTAAGTCCTGCTAAGTCAGTGGTTTGAAAGTAGGACACACAACCCAGAAAACTGAATCTTCAGGGAACACAACAGTTTTATTTCACTGCTATTGTATTTACCTCAATAATTAGAAAAGCGAGACACACTTTTTCCTCTCCTCCTGACCAAAACCACTAAAATGTGGGTGAACCATCCTCCTCTGTGCTGACACAGTAAAGAAGCAGAGCGTCTCACCTCTGAGCTGGGGCTCTTGAGCCACAAAAGCTTGGCCAGGTCGTCTCCGGCTGTGTTGTTGACGGCGTGCTCGAACACCTCCACCTTCTCCATCAACGTCAGGTGGTCGTAGTCTGGAGCCATCTGAAAAGGCATTACGAAAGCAGAATTTAAATGTGAACTAAAAATACCATGCTGTGACAAATCCTTTTTTTAAATTCCAGGTACAAGTGAATGAGACTAAAACCTGCACATAAAAATGGAATCTCAAACTTTATGTATATATTTTTGATATTTTGCCACCAGAGAGAGACTGGAAGAGCAATGGAATATATTAAACAGATAATGATTCTTATTTCCAACCTGGGTCTCCACCGCCATGACGATTGATTGTGTTCAAAATGTCATCACTTAGTTCACCGCAGAGACTGATGTCATTTCAGTTACTAGCTGTTAGGCAAAACACACCCACAGAGGCCAAACGCCAAACTCCAAAAAGTACTTTAAGATTGTTCTTGATTTTGGAGTTTCTGCTGCATTTTGAATGAACTATATATCACAGGTACTGTATGAGCTGCTTTTTGAAGGGTCTTATATTTAATGTATGAGTTATGTTGATGGACTCTTCATACTGAATGTTAATACCTACTACAGCGAAATGAAGCTATATAAGTGGTAGATATAAAAACACTCCACATGTTAATGTAATTACAAGTAGGAAACTGTGTTCATACAGAAATATGAGGCTGTTTCAGGTCATGGAAAATTAAAGTGCCTGTAAGCAGGTCCCATTACAGTAAGAGTGTTAATTGTTTGGAAAGAAAATGCTTTAATAACTGCTTTGGGTTCAGATGTCAGAGACTGTGTTTCCCCTGCAGGTGTGTATCAAACAGGTTCACCTTTAATGTAACTGTAGAGTTTAACAAAGAAACATAGTGACTGTGATCTATTATTGAGACAATCTATCATTGTCTCACTCTCTCATCTTTCTCATCTTTCATGTAAAGCTGATTAATGGCCTGACTGATTGACTGGTCAACTTAATATGTTGCCATTTAGAGAGCTTAAGCTGAGTGTAACACATCATTAAAAACACCATTAGAAAATTGAAAATAAAATCAAAATTCAAAACATGTCAGCAGAAGCAAATTTGTGAGCAGGGCAATTACCATTTAAAGGTTCAGTTTGCTCAATTTGTTCTCACATCTGAATGAAATTAGACTACTGTGCAAACTCCACACGACGTGTTTTAGTTCAATTTTCACCATTACTGATGAAACTAGCTATTAAGCTTCTTTGAAAATATGCCCAGTTTTTATGAAGGGTCTGTTTTTCATATGCAGCTAATGACCCATTTCTCTATTCTCTGATTAAAGGACAACTGACAGATGGCTTCAGAGTGACATTTCCTGCTTGTTACTAACAGTCTGACACAGTCTGTTGTCAGACATGGTTGGGTATGATGTCATTATCCCATTGTGGATGAATAAGACTTGAACTTCAGTTCTGCCCTTCTCCTGCAGACTTGATGTTTCTTTGTTTGGCTGCGATGCCTTTGTCCGTGTACAGTTTTCAATCACCACTCTCGGGGTTGTAACCTGCTCTGTCACAGCTCCCATATGTCATCTGAGGCACTTTCACTTACTGTAGTGACATTTTAGTAAGGATTATATGTATATGTCTGTGTTTTCCTTCGACTAACTGGGCTCTCTAAGGCAGAGCTATGTAGTTAATTTGTGACAATTAAGGACATGTGAATGTATTTTTCATTAAAGAGTGATTGGTATTCATCAAGATAATCACTGAAAACAGATGCTTCCTCAGCTTTGATTAATCTATTTAGTATTAAGTCTGGGTGCTTTATATGAAAATTACAAATTTACAAACAGTTGATGAATGAGACCAACTGCTGGCATAAGCTCTTATACACAAATACATATCTAATAACATAGCATAATTCATCTTATATAGGAAGGTGGCGCTGCTCTGCGGCTGACTACCACATAAGAGCTCGTTCATAATTAAAATCCATCTTGGGAATGAAACTTTCCCCAAAGTCGTGAGTTAAGTGACTGACACAGAGAAAACAAACACATATGTAGTAGGGATGTGTGCGATTAGTCTACTAGTTGGTTAAATGTTGCTACACTTGCTAGTTGATACCAGAAATACTTAATTATAATATAATTTAGTCATTAAACAAGTATAATTTATGTACAACACTGGTTAACTGTTGCGTGTAAGATGTTTGCAGACACCCTCCAGGCAGCAGCTTTTCATTCTGAAGGCTAATGCCTGTGCTGGTTGTACTACATGTCATCTTTGTCCCACTTTAGAAGTGAAGTTATAGTCATAACATTTCATTACTGCAGTCTGCTTTGGGATTCTACCAGTCAGTTTGACTCTCTACCATCTAACCTCCACATGAAAGAGAAACATTATAGTGGAACTGCCGCTGAACAGAGTATGGCAAGTTATGATGACAGTGACTAGCAATGACATTCAATATCTGTCAGCCTCGTTCCATATGCTGGCTGACAGGCGAGGTTTAGTCAGCCAATGAAGAGTTAGCTGTAACATTATTCTCTGTAACTCTACATCACTTTTGGCATGTCATCTACGTTTTGTCGTAGTGTCATGCATGAAGTTATCCCACAATGATCAAACAGCCATGAGAGTGATGTCTCTTCATCTAATTCAGCAAAGGGGCACAGGTCGGAATCGTACCACTGCAGCAAGGCCTGAGCCTTTGTTCTTTGTTCTCTATTCTTGTTTACGACAGTGGAATTAATCGTCAGGAGCATCCCTAATATGTAGACAGGAAATGCATATTCAGTCTGTTTCAGCTAATAAAATGCAGGACGTAGAAATCTAGTAGATGCTCGCGCCTCCTCACCCTGAGCATGATGCGATGTTCAATGTTGAGGAGAATCTTTTTCTTCTCTCTGTAGTCTCTGATGAGGGCATGCAAGGTGTCACAGTGGGGCACCCAGCCAATCAGACCTGAGTTGGTGGACAGGGGGATCACTGCATAGCGCTGAATGCTGATGAATCAAACACAAACACAAACACACGTACAATTCATGGTCAAGGTTTCAATCATTTCATTTCAGAACTTTACGTCCTCAACTGTGAGAGTATGCAAGTGTGTGTGAATGTGTGTATGTGTGATGCTCTTGTATGTGTGTATGTGTGTGTGTGTGTGTGAATGTGACAGTGTGTCTACCTGAGGTTCTTGCGCAAGGACGCCGGGTCGTTGGCCAGCAGTGTGTTGACCAGACCAAAAAGCTGCATGACTCTCTCATCCTGCCGCAGGTCCTCGTGGCCCTTCAACAGGAACATGAACTCGTGGCCGTTACTGCCTGCAGAGGGCGCCACAAAACACAATGTTGATACGCTGCTCAATGAGGGTTAGGGCATTATGTAAGCATCATTATATGGTTGGATTTGGCAGTAATGGCTGTTTCTCTCCAGGGTGCTCCCCTGCTGCTCTGCAGCTGCATCTCCATTACCTTCGCCTGAAGCAATGTCTATTGAGTTTGAGCAGGCAATAAATGATTTCATATGAACCACAGCACTACTACAGTAGGTTTTGTCCCAGTAAACCCCTTACTTTATGGTCAACCTCGGTTTGGAATGGCACTCCAATACGACAGATATGACAGAATGTGGTAAAATAACTGTGCAGCACAACGAACACAGGGCTTTACAAGTACTGTGCTGAAAGTTACTTGTGAAGTTCAGATGAAGTTCTATGTGTTGACTGAGGCCAGGATATTGTCTTGAACAGCTGATGTGGAGTGGAAAATATGTATCTATGCACTGAATGAACTGTGACATCATCTTTGAGTCTGAATCACATTTTCAGCGTGATCCTCTGAGCGAGAGGAAAAAGTATTTGCTGATGTCACACGTCTAATTGTTCCACTATCTTATTCTGTCCTCTGTGTTCTGAACTGACGTTACAATGACTTCACCGACACTGTAATTGCCACGCTACCTTTAATGGAGTTACCTGATACTTCCAGTGGAACAAGTTCTATCCCCAGTGCTCCTAATGACAATCCCAGTAAGCAATGTATTGCGTGTCACTAAAGGGACAGAGCGCTGACAGTAAATCTAAGCCTGTAGTGGGTGACAGGTCTTAATCTGAAGTCTTGCTCCAGAGGTCAGTTGATTTATTGGCCATCATCTTTTTCAGAGTATGTTGTGTAACACTGATGGGATACATCAGAACAAGGTATCACATTGTGTGGTAGGACAGAGTGAAGCAGACTGAACTATTTGTGATTGATCATCTCAGGATTGGGCCTCAAGACAAGGTGACTTTATAGCACTGTGCCATTTTAGGAGCAGTTCAGTGTCATATTTCAAAGCACAAAGCAGAGTAGGGGATAAGGTGTCAGACTTATTTATATCTGTATTTAAATTAATGTCAATGGACGGTGTTTTGGGAGGATTCTGACAAATCGATCTGCACCTGCATGCTCCATTTCTCTTGAAAAAGAAAATAAAAAAACGAGGTGACTCATGACATGAGTTTGCTGGCCACTGAGTTTAAAAAAGTAGTTTTTTTGTGGTGAGATTTTAATATTATAACCTCATCACAGCTTCTGTGTATAAAGAAAATTTTTAGTCTGATGTTTTATCCACATACTGAACTTTGCCATTAATGATGTATTCAAAATAAATTATAGTTCTGGAGCCGCTTATTGTTGGCTTAAGTTTCTATTCATATTGAGTTCTCTTTAATGCAATGGAGCACGCCTGCTGAAAGTGTATGACTCTAACTACAGATATTCTTTCATCTATTTTCCGAATATAATGGGTTCAGAGCTACAAGGCCTGTGCAATTTTCTCCAAATCTTACCCATGATGGTGAGTTTGCGTGGGCGCTGCTTAGAGGTGATAACCTGCAGGGAGGGGGCGATGGACTGGATGCGGATGATAGGCTGGTTGGGGTCATAAGTGCCTGGTACAGCCAGCTCCAGGTCCCGGCACATCAACAGCTTTGGAGACACATATTGTAGCTCCAGGGAGGTCAGCTGTGTGGAACGTTGATGAGGTGGGGGTGTAGGACAGGAAGAGACAATCAGTTGTTTAGTCTGTTGTGTAAAACAGACTTTGGCAAAACAGCTCCTGTCAACAGTCTGAATCGTCTGAATCAATATGGAGAGTATTACAGACACTGGCTCATATCCAAGTTAACCTCTTCCACTCAGCACAGATGCCAAAATCCATGGCTGCTACTACTGTCTTTCAGCGGCTGTATCGAGCTGAAGATGGTAACATGTGAAACTAGTAGACCTAAGGCATGTGTTGGTACCAGCCATGTCATGCTAGCTTGTTATGAATGGGGCAAAATTTTAGTGATTTGAAAACTGGTATGGCCATTTTCCCTTCAGCTCAAAATATCTGAATGAAAATTGGTTTTATGAGTAACCACAAGTTTTCCCTTTACAGATATGCCCACTTTATGCTAATCCCATGCAGCTTTGGGCAAAAAACATGTAGTTTTTTGCATGCAGTAGAAATGGTTATTTCCACCTAGTGTATTTGAATATCTCTACATACTGGGCTCCCTAAACAGTATTGGAACTGCATAAATTGGGTCTGACTGGAAAGCTGAGACTCTTGTGGATTCAATGAGCCCAACTGTATTCATATGGGATGTGGTTCATTCCCATAGTAGCCATTTCATTCTAGTGAGACTATTTTTTTAAACTTGTCTTCACTTCATGATGTATGGCTTTCCAAGACATGTTTAAAATAAGAGCCATTTCCAGAAGAGAAGAGATTACCATCCAATCACTGAAGAATGTAATTCTTACAGAAATCTCAAAATGGCAAAAGTTTTAGATACCACATCACAGCATGAACTTTTGAAGGTGTTCCTCAAAGTCTTAGTGTCTTAAAACTAAAAACAAACAAACAAACAAACACACACATTATTTATTACATATTTATGACTAGACTAGATCTCAGATTAATCTTCAATTTCACAGCTTTCAGATGATGCATATCACTTCTATGTAGTTTATACTGTTGACTTGCTCTCTCCCCTTAAAGATCCGGTGTCCCCTAAAAAAATCTGGAAAAAAGTTGTTTACACACAACCTTTAATAAATGACTGTGGAACATTTCACTTTCTATGTCGGTCGATAAACACTGTTCTTGTCTGCATTCAACCATCAGTGATTTAAACTGCATCAAATTGGACCATGGCAGGCTATTCACAGTTTAATTCTGAATGCTAATGTATAGTTACTTCATCACAGCTGCAACCTGCTCTGGACCTGTTTACATGCATCCTGGAGAGGGCTTATTTCTCTGTTAATGCCCAGAGGGGGAATATTTGCAAAACTCCCACCATGTTATTATGTTGCTGTGTATTTCATGCTGCTTACTGTAATGTCGCAGCAGGAAGCATATCCCTGAGAGCAGGGCCATGCCACAGTGTCAAATAGCATTGCCGCCTCCATTTGCTGTGTGAGGGGAGAGCTTCTGACTGAACTATTTTTAATGTCATTCTTCAGCTACGATGATGATCGCTGCGAGGGAAGACATCTATCAGTTCAGTTTTATCGGGACCCGGTGTAAGGAAAGTTTCAGTTTATCCACCCACGACTTTCTAAACTGACTCTGAGAAGAACACCAGAGTAAATGTATCTACAGCTATATAGAGCTTCATCACGATGCAGTGTTCACATGTGCACGCCCACATAGAGAATATGTGTTTATCAGAACATAGTGAAATGAGCATCTTATCCATGTGGCATATACGATAATGTATTTAGCTCCTAAGTACTCTGGAATTTTTGGGTGAAGGAGAATGTAGTTTAATTAAAGAAAACCGTTTAATTGTGTTTTGGGAGCTGTTGAGAGAATTACACAGAACATATATGAAAAATGAAACAAAAATGAAGCAATTCTTCATCACAGCAGTTGGTTGTGTGAAAGGCTGAAGGATAATAGTACAACTAATACTACAAGCTAATAGCTGGGCCAAAAAAAGATAAGTTAAAGTCATTACAAGGACAAAAACCCAGAGGAAAATTAGCTGCAACTTGTAGTAGATTCGACCTGATATCATTTATGTGTCCCTCATAATTTAGTTGATAAACTGACTACTGAGTGTACGATATCAAAATGAGTGACACTATGCGATGATGTTCTGCCATTCCGATTTGACTCCCATCATCCTTCTGTCTCATCACATCCTGCCATCTTTCAACACTATTTCTGGCGTCTTGTTTAATGACAGAAAGGGGAAGAATGAAAGAATCCCCTTGTTTCTCTATCGTTATCATCCAGTCATGCTCCTCTTTTATACCACTCTGCATGACTGAGAGACTGCACACAGATTTACCTGTCGTGCGATCAAAGAACGAGTCAGGACATGAAAGATAACCACATCTGAGAAGAGATAGGAATGGACACAGGAATGCAGACCTGGTGTGATGCTTCAACTTTCCCAGGAGGCTTAGAGTTGCCATTTCAGCAGTACAGGTTGATATTCTATACTTACAGTATAAAATGTTGAAATATATACGGTACATTTACATCTTCGTACGAACAGTATTCCTACCTGAAGCAGACCACAGTGGTTTTTAGAATGTGGAAAATCTAGTACAACACATTCAGCGCAGTGACTCAGTAGTATCACTCACCTGTGGGAGCTGTTTGGAGATGCGTCTGAATACATGATAGTACAGGTCCCAGGCCTGTGTCAGGTCTTTTACGTTTCCAGAGCGCATGTACTTCCTGCACCAGTCCTGAGCCTCCATCAAGTCCCTGCCGTAAGCCTGTAGCATGAATTAAGACAAACACGCTCTGTTCCTGTACAATGACTCACTCAATTAAATGAAAATGGTTTGCCAAAGCAGGACTATAAAAGTGAAAAAAATCGATGTTCCAACTTGATTAATCTAGGATTTCGGTAAGTATTTTGTTTTTTTATAGTGCACATCTGCAAAGGCAGCCTAAATGGAAACATCTGAGACTACTTGTGCAGAGAGGTCACTGGTTTGAATTGTGGCTGTATAATATAGTTTGTTTGTGCTTATTAAATATATATATATAGTTTATTTTATATTGGCTACAAAAGTATTCACCACTTTGAAATCTAGTGTATGAATTAAGCTTTTTTTTTTACACTAATCAACAGAAAAGTTCTAATTAGATCTAATTAAATACGAAGCACATTCTATTTTTTTCTATTTAATTTAGGAAAGTGAATCAGGACCTAAATGGTCCTTTAGTGCATTTGTATTTGAGTTTTCACTGAATGTCAAAACAACAGATTAAAAAACCACAGTGTCATTTGTGGTGTCGTTTTGGCACACAAGACAACAAATTGTCATGCAACTTGTTATCTTTGTTGAACATGCAGAGGCAATAGAGTTTGTTGTGTTGCAGTAAACAAAACCAAACTCTTAATTCAACCCCAGTCTGAGAGGACACGCACCTGGTTAAAAGAGGTCTCCTTGAGGGTCTGAGGTCCCCTCTCCATCATGGCATGTAGAGGTTCGAGCACAGCAAACATTCCCTTGACGTTGCGCTCGCCAAAGTAAAGACGCGATGCCTCCTCAAGGCCCTCGTGCCACATCTCGTGCCATAAGATGGCCACTCGGATAAGCTCTTCACTCACCTGGGAGAGGAAAAACCAAAGACCAAAACTCAGAGGTATAAAATATCAGTCGTTTTTCTAAAACTGATCATTCATGCATGGAATAAGCATAAATAAAATAAAAACAAAACAACAGTTACTGTATATGAAGAAGATTCAACTGACAAACTTGCCCTGTTGAGACAAAATCATAAAGATGAGTGGTTAAAATCTCTGTACCATGATGGCCTGCTGAACCAGAGTGTTACAGTGTTCACACATGTTCTTCAGGATCTTGTTAGCAGCATTGTGGCGGGCTGTGGTGGTGGACTTGGAGGCCACAGTCAGCGGGTAGATCAAAGCCTGGAGGTGAACAGAGAACAATTTATCACTCATCACAGACAGTACTGCTTTAAATTACCATAGGAAATGTGCTCTTGGTTCTGTTTTGTATCATGAGGCAGTACATTAGCCAGTGAGTCATCAGTACATTGCAAGCAGACTTACTTGAGGATGATATCGGCCAATGTCTGTCAGCAGCTGGTGGATGAGGCGACCCACCAGAGCTCGAGGAGTGTCGATTCGAGCTATGAGCTGAGGGATCACCTGTACAGGTAAAGGAAGGCATAATGGAATAAAACCTCAGTAACCGGGCTTAATCTGCAAAGGGATGTAGTATTGACACAATGAGTCCAGAAACACACAATAAAGTGTTTGGGTTATTTTTTACAACATTTTCTCTGCCCAAAACTTCTCACTTTCATGGGGATTAACTCGTCACACTTCTTTGCCTCTATTTCAAATGTGTGTTTGTGTGCATGTATTACCTGTAGCCAGGTGTCTATTTGAATGGTCTTGATGCCCTCCACCAGGGCTTCATTCACTTCAGGCCAGTGGCCGTAGTCAAACCACAGAGTCAGAACCCTGAACAGTACAAAAAATAAAAGACAAAGATTACGTCTAATTCTTTTCTTGCCTAATTATTACAGTCAACCACTAGAGGTCCTCCTATCCCAACACACCATTTCTGTTGACTATGGCTGCAGTTTGTTTGCTTGGACTACTTGTGTTACAGTCATTTAACTCACCTGAGTGTGTCCTGCAGGTTATTGCCTCTGGACAGTGAAATGGAGCGGAAGAAACCTTGAACAGCAGGAACTGTGTACAGGAGCAACGTCTTTGAGAGGTCCTGTGGAGAGACACAGCAGATTATTTCTCATGCACGACACAAAGAAAAGCTGTACTGGGGAACACACTGCACTGTAGGTGTTGACTGCACAGGGGGATGGCAAAGTGTGGAAAGTCGCTAGTAGCAGCACAGATTAGGCAAAACTGAATGAATTTTTCAAAGCTCTGTCTAGAGAGTGACAGGAGGAGAGTGTTACCATAATACTATCTTCTCAGACAAAGGCAATGCTCCAAATTGTCCCAAGAAATGTCACTTTTTAAGTTTGCTCTTTTTTTAACTGTACAAGATGCAGGGACTTTGTCACATCTTGAAAATGACGCTTTCTCAATACATGTACATGAATATTGGGATCTGTAGTCGGTCACTACCTTTTGAGCATGAGGCTGAAATGTGAGGCATGTTCCCTGAGTAGGCTGAAATGCTGCATATATAATGCAGACAGTGTAGTTATGATGTATAAAGTATTTTGACTAAAGATGTCCACCTTGGTTGTGCTGGGAGTGCTGGAAGGAGAGGAGAACATTGAATGGCAGATCATGGCGGGTTTAAAGAGGACTTAACCCTCTGCAACTCCTCCTCACCTCATTGACCTTCTTCTGGCCTGGTGAGGGCACAGGACTGTGGTCAGTACTGTCGACCTCGCTGTCGCTGTTGCTCGCTTCGCTATTGGCGCTGGCACCGCTGGCATGACGCAGCTTCTTCTTCTCATCTCGTCCTTGGTTCTGGTGTTTGTAGTGCAGCACCGCCTCAAAATTCATCACTGCCCAGGCATGCCAGGCCTGTTGAAAAAATGGTACAAACTGGGTGAAACTAGATTTCTGAGACTGGAAATGACTTCCATGTTCATGATGTCATTCTTCAGTTTACCGAGGGACAGATATCTCCCAGCGGGCTGTAATTTTTCTGATCCAAACATATGAGTTTGATGTTTGGCTGTGTTTAGCAACCAGCTATCAAATGTTGAAAGCTGAAGGGAGGTGGTGAGGACTGATGGGGGAGAAGGGTATGAGGGTATGGTGACATATGTGTAGCCTGTGGCACATGCATGGACAAGAAAAAGCAGAGATGCTCTCAATTCTTCTATCACCTCATATGTTTGATGCATCAGCAGCAGCACTACAAGCCTAAGTCTAATAAGCAAAATAAGTGAACCGTGCATACACAAAAACCAAACAAACTATGTTATGACATGTTTGGTTAAAAGGGCTATAAAATGGGATCCAAGGTTTTCCTAGTGACACAGCAGTGTCAGGGCGACCTCCTGCCAAACACAGCTGGGATTTTACTGCGGCCAGGGAGAAGCCAGAAGTGAAAGGTTAGAGTTGAAAGGGAGCGACTGACCTTGTACCAGTTGCGGTCGTGCTCGGTGGAATGGCTGTAATACTGCAGGACTTTGGGGATGGTGCTCTCGTTGATGCCCTGCAGACTGAGCTGCCACTCCCCCAGCTTCAAGAAACACCTACGTGAAAGAAAGGGAGAGACAGAAAGACATTTCATCTATGATTTTCTTATGATTATCAGACCCTTTTGGCTTATTCTGTAGTCTACACCAACTGCAAGCTAACAATGAAGTGGCATCCAACCAATGAAGCTCCTATGAGAGGTCCTTCATTCACGCACAACACACTGACATTTTCTGGCATTCAACACAAACAGCTAAACCTTTTTTGAGACCATAAAAGTTACTGAAGTCAATGTTGTTAATAGAAGCTCTGCAGTAAGTAAGTAACATGAAAACATTAGAAATGAAAAAACATCGTGAGTTTATAACCGCACTGATGTTGTCATTGCTTATAAAGAGTTGGCAGTGACATACACTGCACCCAAGGGCAGTCCATTAAAAAGGAGCGAGATAATGATATAAGACTTGGAAATCATGCAGACATTTATCAAAAGTATCACTACTTAAGGCAGCAGTGCATATCTGCTGAAAGGTTCTAGGATTACATCCGGAGATTTTCAATTATAAAAACCACTTCTCCTTTAATTTAACCTGACAGTAAGCTCTGTGGCATCCCTGAGGGACACTTTAGCTCCATCCATCACCCACACAAACACAGATGGCTATGGGCAAATAGTCAAACTAGTTGTGCTTGGCAAGGCCAAGACATATAATTCACATACAGCTACACCAAACTGAGCAACTGGCAAGCATTGTATTGTCAACCCATCTGACAGCAGTCTGAATACTGTTTGCAGAGCTCATCGAATAAATTGTTTTTTGGGATTACGTAATCCTTTCTGAGTGCTTTTCCATGCGAGCGTACAGTTTGGGTTCAGCGTGTCTATGCCGAGCTGTTTCCGTAAACTGTTAACAGGTTCAAGTTTTGAGAAAGGAGCAGAAGGAGGCGGGGGAGGAGGATGGGGTATTTGGGGACATTGGAACAACATGTTTATTTAGACACAAGATGCCAGGGTTATTGATCTTACGTAAAATAGTGGTGGAATTACACTGAGTTCTTTGGAGAGAGAGTGAAGGCATCCATGTGACTGTGTGGACGTGAGCGTCTGACTGAGTGGTCCAGGTGTGCTCCATACCACACAGTCGACCTGTATTCATGAAAGTGTGTCAGCACGTCTGGAGAGAACCCGTCCTGACTGACATTGTACAGGTGTTTTTTCTAACATGCATTCCTCAGATATCCAGAGTCACTGTCTGGAAGATGCAAAAATATATCATAAAAAAAAATCCCCTCCTGCATGGTGTCACACTGGTGTGCTGTCATGTATGATTTATAAGATGGGAGGGTGCACATGACTGCTGTGTGTTTGTGCACAAGGCAAGATGAGACAACTGTACATTTTAACGTACATGTCTGCTCCCAGGTCGCACCTCTTGCAGTGCAGTCAAATTCTCTCTGCTGTGCTGGTGAGCAGCTAATATTCAAACCAAAAAGGAGAGAGCTTTAGATATCCTCCGCAAATATTTCCATGAGCCCACAAGCGCAAGCAAACAACTTCTTTAAGACTTTGAAGTAATTCCCAGCAATTTGGAGAAATACGAAACTTTCCATTTTCTAATCCCCTAAATCAGCGTCTGAAAACACATGATAGTTATTTGAATGTCAAGTTTTTCAAAAAAAAAAAAAAGAAAATCTGGTGTTGTGTTGACATCTGTTTGAAAAAGACTCCATTCTGCGTCTTTTCCCACGGTGAGGTAAGGTGATAGTGGAAAGATGCCATGGCTGTGCCACCAGGGCTTAGGAGAGCAGAGGAAGAGGTATCGGTGCAATCCACCAGCACTGCGGAGGAGACGCACCTGGCCTGTTATACCTGTAGGCACTGTGCCATGTTTGGTTTGTGATAAGTAGCTGCGTGGAACCAAACTGCCAAAAAGGAACATTTTATCGAAAAGCTTGACGTGAGACATTCAGAAAATCTGGCCAGCTTTGAAAAAGACCGCAGGATGGCAACGGGCAAGTAAAAGGTGCTATGCCAGATTTGGTCAAGCTCATGGAAAGGAAGCAGAATGCACTGTACATGACCCTGTGTGTTTACAACATGAGGGCAGTAAAACACATGAGGTTACTTTTTCCCTTCTTCAGCATGTTGCTTTGTGTTTTCGTCATTGTGCTGTAGTGGGAAGCTGGCACGGAGTTTCTTAAGTGATTTAATAGAACCAAACCACTTATAAATGCATAATGGCACTTTAATGGCATTACTTCTGGTGAACTAGACTTTCAAGCAGGAGCCTCACTAGTGATATGTACTGAGAAACAAAAGCCATGCAGTCAATCTTATTGTGCATGTAGAGAGATGAGATGAGCTCAAAGCTAATTACATCAGCTTATCATTTGTTTAACAGTAAAGATGTACTTTAATGTATGTAATAACTAGTATTGTGCAAGTCATCCTGATCAAATGTTAGTGAAAAGTTTCTGGAATCAGTTCTGCATGAGTATGTAGACACTTGATATCCACCATAGGCTGTTTTCACAGCACACAGTTTGACTTGTCATGGTAAGAGGAGCACAGGTGTTAATAATAACATTAATAAATTGTATTCAATATCCCAGTAAGTCATGACAGTGTGTCAGTGAGCCAGCATGCAAAACACCAGGAACCTGAAACTAAAGCAGCTAACAGGAATTCAGCCATCATTCATTTTAACATTTACATCTGTGCTTTTCCTACTGTGACATATCAAAAATGTTTTCTAGTGGTGAGCTGCTGCGTCCAGAAAAAAAGCAGACCTGGCCATCAGTTTGTGGAGTTCCAGCTTATGCTGTTGATCCTCGGCTGCGATGGCGTGCTGGGCTTGCTGCTGCATCCCTTGCACAAAGTGCTGCATGTGCTGGAAGGCATCAATCTGTAGAGATACAAAACAAATACAGACAGTAGGTAAGGTTTGTGAGGAATCTGTTTGTCTGTGGGGCTTTGTCCCTTTTTAGAAAATCACTTTTAAATTAAATACAAGCATGTGATTTGTAATAAACGGTGAACAGCTGGTGTTAACACACTTGTCACACTCATTTTTGTCGACATGTATTCTGTAGCCTTTCCCCTGAAACAGTGTTGTCGAGATGCAGTGCCCAGTAATTATCTGCCTATCTCACCACAACTGGCACAATTATTAACTTTATTAACATTTGTCGTCATCAGCCCCTACAGAGCCGACTGTCCAGTCTGAGGCAGAACAACAATGGTCATTCTTTACTGTTTATTTCAGTGTTGCTGGACCCACCAATGGCTGACTGTGGAAATCTTGTGCTGTCATGGTTACACTGTTTTTACTGTTTTTGAATCTATGTTACAGTTTTTTATATATTTTTGTATAACCAACATTAAAATTCTATATGTGGAAATGAAATTGAAAATGAAGTCTTGCCTTTACTTCTAATCCATTATCCCTAACAGAGGACCCTCTATTGCTTGGTTTTCACTGATTAAGGTCCCAGACATGGCAGGTTTGATGAGAGATATACTGAGCTGACGTTCCCTAGAGTTCCTAAACATCAGAAACATCCAATGCGTCCATTCTGGCTGTCTGTGTGTGTGTGTGTGTGTGTGTTTTCATAGTCTAACTGGCCTGGTGAGCAGTGCAGCTGGGCCTACTAACAGCAACGTTTACACTCACACTTACCTAAGTTCCCTAATGAGACCTGCACTCTGGAGCCACAAACATGCTTCAACACCTGGCAATAAATGTGTGTTTATGTGTGTTTGGGGGTGTATATACTGTATGTGAATGTGTAGTAGACAAATGTCACAGGGCAGAGTGGTTCAATCCCATGCTGCTCTGGTGAAACATGCAGTATAATGTTAGGTCACCACTGCTGGTAGCTGGAAGTTTTGGCGAGTGCTCTTGTGTTGGACGCTCAGCCACAGACAGCACAACACTTTCTGAACAAATATTAACTTTATTAGTAACCTATTAAGTGGCTTACTTCATCCACCGTTGCCATGGATGCGGAAAATTAATAACAACAACATCAATCTAAATGTAACAGTTGAGTTGGGTTTACTGGATCTCTTAGAAATAACGTAAGTCTGAGCTATATTTGTAAGTCTCTACTGGATTCAAAAAAATAAATGCAAATTCAACCAAATCCTGGAATATTTATGAGCAGCTGGAATTCCTGAAATACTGTAACTGTGTCAGATCAGGGGAACACTCGCTAATCTCACTAATCACAACACTGTCCAATAATACTTAGAACCACTGTTCGGCTCCCAAATTAAATAAAAACTTTAACTGCAATCAACCAACATCATCATGAATATGTAACAATTCAGGATTTTTGTTCGGCAGCTGTTGCTTTTAAATTAAATATAAATCACTCTCAGTGAGCTCAGCCAATTCAAATCTCAGATAACAATCAGTAACATAATATCAACTTCACACTATTTATAGAGTTTATTCAACTATTTCCTTAAGATTATAAGAATTTACCAATTAATATGACAGCCTGTGCACATTACACTGTTAAAAAAGGATGTTTTAAATATATGCTTCAAATTTACTGTGAGTTTCTAGACTAGACATATGCTGTTAATAACTGCAATTTCATGTTGTTTAATCATTCAAGTTTGTTTATGATTATTGTTACTTAAGCACTGTATTTTTTTTTCTTTTTATCACAGTCAACAGTGTTGTAATTATGTTGTTTAATAATCACAAAAAAAGCTTCAAAATCCTATTGGGATTGATTAATCAAGTTTGATTCTCCTTGTGCAGTCATCCTGTTGAAGCAGGTAGCAATTTTAATGTTTTTCTATAGATGTAGTTTGTTAGTTGATGTTTCAGTGCAGATAATTTAAGCTCTCCCTGTTCTGTTTTCAACTCTGGTGACAAATATAAAAGCAACAAACAAATATTAACAAAATGGTTATTGTAAACCATCAACATAACAGGTTTGTTTGCTCATACCTTGCGGGTACTCTTCCACATGTACTTCATATAAGCGTAGGTGACGTGTGGGTGGGCTGTGGGCAGCGGGTGATCAAGTTGTTTGGAGGGGTCGACACCCAGAAGCAGTACCAGGGTCTTGTGGGCCAGAGCCTGGAGGGATAAAGAGGGCAACAGAGAGCAAATGAATCACCAGAGAGAAACTCAGATGGTCTTTAGGGACCCCAGCACTTTCAGAGCTTGATTAAACTTCCACTTTGATACAACTTTAGGAATGAGTAAAGAAAAAAACAGGTCATGAGTAAGTACGTGAGATTGTGTGAATAAAGACAAATTTAAAAGACAAGGAGCGACAGAAAGTGAAGTTAGGGTCATTTTTTCCAAACCTCCTGTAATCACATTTCCTGCCATGTTTGACGTTAGCCAATCACATCTTGTTTTTCATTCACATCATGGATGAGGATTCTGGGAGTGTGTGTGCTTAAATGCAAGAACAGCGTGTAGAAAGAAAAATCGGCCAATTGTCTGCCATCCCGTGCAATCAATTAAAACAACAGTGAGGATGGAAAATTTCCCCACTTTAATTGTGCAGATATACAGGTTCAGGTTTCTAAACAGTGTGATTGAGGGTGCT
Organism: Sciaenops ocellatus; assembly: GCA_033000465.1. Lineage (NCBI taxonomy): Eukaryota > Metazoa > Chordata > Actinopteri > Sciaenidae > Sciaenops > Sciaenops ocellatus. The sequence continues at coordinate 21,973,999 of CP136883.1, forward strand.
GTGTTACTTTCATCATTGCCAAGTTAAAACAGGTTGAATTTCATGGCTGGAGTTCATGGTTGCACTTAACTTCGTCAGGGTATGACTTTCCTTTTCCGTTTGACAAGACTGATTTAATCAAGTCTGATTTATTCCTCCTGAATGTTATGCAATTATAATTATAATTAACTCTGCACGATCAGGGGTCAGACCAGGGAATACTGGGGGGTTTTGTACAAAATACAGTATGCCAATACACTGACCAGACGTCCACTCTTGCCACAGAGGCTGGCATACTTCAACCAAGTCCTCATGTCCTCGTGGGGGCTGATGACAAGCGATCTGACCATCAGGATCCTCTGCCAGTCCTCTACGATACGCTGACAACCCTAGGGGAAAACACACAAAAGTAACAAGGGACAGACGGGTTAAACGCATCTCTCTTTTGTTACTCCCTTCAAAGAGAGGAACCTCATCGTTAAACTCCAAAGAATGGAACAAACGTGAGAGAGGGGAAGAGTCTAAACCTACTATTATTACCAGTGGTCCCTGTCTTAAACATGTCCACGTGTGGGTTCACGTGCCTCCACAAACACACAAACACAAGTCTGTCTTAATAATATTTGGATTTGTACCATTAGATGACTTCCACTATTAAATATTCTCTTCCAACCTCAGGGGGAGGCAACGCAGAGAAGACACTGGACTAATCCAGCTCCCTGTGTGATCTGAACTGAAGACAAATCTACATGGGGTAGACAAAATCATATAAACATTTCATGAAAAAGGACTCTAATGAAATTTGATTATAATTACAAACACTGCTACAAGCAAGGGTTGCATTATGTTGCATGGTAACTAGCAGCAACAAAAGAGGTCTTGAAATCAGTACTTTTGAGGCGTTTTAAAGATAATATGTTTGGGCCAGTGTTGATGGTTTTCCTTAGATGGCCAAAGTATGTCAGGACAAGCCTTTTAAGTGGGCTTTACAAGATGGGATAAGGGGCAGAGTGCAGATTAGAAAACAGAAACTATGTTCAGGGATTAGAAACTGTAAGAATCATTCATCTGAGAAGCTATAAGGAAGTGCCAAATTATCCAGTTCCCCCAACATGATTGAAAGGAGCAACTGGGTATCATTGGGGGTCACTGGGGGTCATGCTGGACAGGTGGTCTAAGATGTGTACCATGTAACCGCAATGTTCCTTCTTTGATCTGGACTGTGGACCGTCGTTGCATGTGAGAATATTGCAAACAGTCTGCCACACTTTACCCATGTGTAACTGACACATCGACTCATAGTGGGAGAGGAGAAGTTGGACCCAAAGAGGAAAGTTAAAATGTCTCCTGCATTAGCAGAAGAGGAGACACCAGAGAACCAGAAACACCTTGAGCAGTAAGGGAGCTGAGAGTTCAAAAATCAAACGGGGACTTCACATTGATAGAAGTGTACGAACTCACACTGATACATGTACCCAGCAGCAGTGGGGTGCAGTATTTTCATACGCTCTTTGCTGTACCTCTAATCCTTTGATGAGGGAGAGACTGTTGTAGGGAGAAAGAGTACAGGAGCACGGACAGTGACTTCCTGACAGATGTATGAGGTCAGGCTCCAATAAATCACGATAGAGAGAAGAAACCTGTCAGGCATTGCAGCCTCAGCTCTAGTGCTGCTATAATGGGCCCTGTCTGTTTGCTCAGAAAGACCCCTCTTGATCCTAAATACCTCTTCCAACCAACCTTCATCTGTTATGAACGGAAAAAGTCGAGATGATCAAGAGTATCTTCATTTTACTGCACAGGGATTTGAGTGTGTGCGTAATGGTTTCCATTCAATGGTCAAGCTAATTTCAATTTACAAAAACTTTTGAAATGTTACAAGAAAATTATACCTGTGTGCATTTTTAACAGCGAGGTGATATTGATCAACATGTACAGTTTAGATGGAAAGAAATAGACTTTTTAAATATAATGAATTACTAAAATATGGACAGTCACTCATTTTAAAAGATTCAACAAACAGGCTGGCATACATTCAGTTCACATTCACACTAATACTCTGCATCAGTTGCTAGAAAACATGCCGTTTTGTTTAGCTGCTTTTTGATGCTTTAAAAATGAGGCAGAGCCATTTCTGAAAAAAAAAAAATACTCCTGTATAATAATTTTTTGGCCAGTCAAAGCCAGTGCTGTTTTTATTTTGGACTATTTCCAGCATTATATCCTTCACTGTGACTTTATGACACCGACAGACCTCTGGAAACAGTAAGTGTCCTGGCATTTGCACTCAGTACGCCTCATACTGCAAATTTGTTTTTTGAAAAAAAGAAGAAGAAAGAAAGCACAGTGGAGCTGTGCGGGCAGGCCCCTGCAGTCTTCAGTCAAATACAATCTTAATGGGCTGTGATTAAGGTAGAGGATGACGCATGTTTTTGTTTTTTGGTGAAGTGGATTTTCCAAAATGTCAGAAACATCTTGAGCAGGAGGTGAGAGACAGGAATGCCTATAAGTTGCATTATAAATGCTGTATTAGACTGAGCAGCTTAGATGGCATGGTATCAAGAGTGGTGCATCACAGATCAAAGGCTTATCACTTTATCTGCCTGACTTAAATTCTCCTCTCAACATGCACATACATGGCTGAGGGCTTTCACATTTTGATTAAGCTGTAGACCAACATGGAAAAGATGAACCTGAACAGTATTATCTTAGATCGGATGGCATTTGTCTTAAATTCCAAAGACTTGGCAGGCGGCAACATTTTCCCCAACCGCTTGTGAATTTGTGGTTCTTCCACATGTCCTCCTGTCTTATTTAACAGCATGTACAACACTGTAATTCACAATTAATAATGATAATAGTAGTAATCATAATCAGTCTCGGGAAGTAGGAAGAGTTTGGATAGGGTTACACAAAATGAGCCACGTTTTTTTTTTCGGAATATTCCAACAAGGCCCATTTCATGTAGGCGAGTGAGTGAGGCCCCCAGTAGGTCAGTATCTCTTTGTGTGGCACCATGAGTTTCACCTCAGGTGGGAGGCAACAAAAATAATTACAGTGCTAATAGCAATAAGCAGTGCAGTTCTCGTCGCCTGTATACCCTCCTCTGCCATTGGTGCTGTATAAACTAATGTTATGTAGCTAAAAACATAAACACCCAGAACATTAAAATTTGATTCATTGCAGCACAGGCGCACATTCATTCTCCAACAGAGAACTGCAACGCCAAACCACAAAAATCCAATTTGGTCACTGCACAGTGGACAGTGTATTGAAAACATTAGATTTATAAAACAAACTACATTTTTCTGTTTTTCTTTTTCTAGCTAGAAATCTACAGATGACTGAATTTCTGTAGACAAATAGACTAATCTGGACAGACTCTAGCTAGCGTTGCCTGCATGTGGAACATATCTTTGACTTAATTACCACTGACCTTCATCTGACGTTTGTTTAAACACTGTAAATAACACTCACCAGAGCCCAACACGTTGCTACTTTTACAAATTGACTTTAAATTTATTTTCAAACAGGGAAATTAAGAAACAAATCTACAAGACAGTGAACCTTTATTCACTGGGTATTAGTCTTTGCACAATGTCTTGCATGTATGCATGGTGTCTGGTTTGTAATGTTTCCCATTAGTAACAGTAGCCTTTCCAACATCTGCTTTACATTTGTAGTTGCACATGTGAATCTGTGTGTGTGTGCGCATGTGTATGTGTGTCCATTTATCATGCACTGTAGTTACCTGAAGTCTCTCCCACCATGTTTCCCTAATGATGTCTCTCCTCTCCGGCACCAGCTTGTACTGGATCACCTCCTCTAGCTCGGACAGCATCTGGCAAGACACCATGGCCTAGGAAACAAACACACACACACACATTCATTCTTGTCTACATGTTAATTGTTAAAAGTTGCAAAATGCATTCAGCAGACCACTGGACTTCTTGTGTGGCATCTGTCAGAGAAGATTGGTCATCTCAGTATGGTGGGATTTGTTAACATCTGTCATTTGTAACAACTTAGAGAATCTAGACGTCCGCTGTAGTGTTTGCTGCTGCAGCGACAGTGTGCACATCAAAATAAACCAGGATCAAATGGCTTTACCTGACAACGTTGCTGCTGTTTTTGACTTGAAATGGACAATTCCACTTGTAGGTATAATAAACTTTGAAGAAACTGTAAATATCTATACTTTTAACTTCTAAATAAAGTAGATAAGAAACTTGATTATCACTGTAATAATTCGCCACATGCGGCAAACGCAATGAAAAATGAGATGATAGAATGAAGCCAGTCACTGAATATTTTGGCTACTTCAGAGAAACACTTACCCCGTAGGCTCGACTGTAGCTCTCTCCAGCCATGGCTGTGAGCTCAGCATCCAGCAGGTCTCTCGCTTTGTCAATACACTGCATTAAAAACAATCGGGGAAAATAAGCCACACAATTACAGTGTGATCTTAAATTTGAATGATCACACAAAAACAATGACTGTACATCTGTCACCAACCGTCTAAATTTATATATTTTTTGTTTTAACAAGTTCTTCTGAATGGGTTAGCTTCTGAAGTCACTGTAAAACCTCAACATGAGAAACACAGGTTTAATTCATGACTTGACTCCCCAAGACACTGACTTGTCAGTAACGCTAAATAGCAATAAGGTAAAGATAGCTTGACCCTGGAATGGACTGTGACACAATGTCACATTCTCCTTGCACCGGGACCAGCCAGGATTGGACTAAACCCAGGAAATAAAACCACTTTGTGCAAAAGCACGAAGCCATGTTATTGCTTGCTGCTCACACCCTTTTCACTTAAGTGCAGCCAACAGTGACACATTAGTGCAACTAGGACTAGAACACCTGCTTATATAGCGAAATGGTTTGATGCACTGCTGAGTGCCAAGTGTTTTATGAGGAGAGGTAAATGAACTGTTGAGAGCAACAGCATGAAACTTATGTGACCATGGTTTGTGGATGTCAAATGTACTTTTTTAAAAACACCTTAAATTATTCAGAGAAAGGGAAAGCAAAGGGCGATGAAGAGGATTCATAATGGGAGCTATTAGTCATGCATAGTTCCTGCTATGACAACGACACAAATTCCAAAAACTTTTTATGATGTTCAACCAACTTGTCAGAGCACATTCATGCCCTAAAAATGTTTTTCTTACCTTCCTGCTTTTTGGGCTATTTTACTGAATATTACTGACTCATTTTGTAAAATTCCAGCTCCCTCACTTTCTCTAGCAGCATTAGATTTCTGAAGGTTTCAAGGGTACTGCAGACATTCCATCACCAATGAGAACCCTGAGGGGTGGAAAAACAGTAAGACCTGATCCAGAGGAGCAAAAGGAACAAACAAGGACGCAAGTATTGTGGCTGAAAGCGTGCTGATTTCTTGGGCTTCTACACCCGATGTTTTTGGGAGCTGTTATTAGTGGGAAGGTAAAATGAGGGAGGTTGACTTCTCTGAGGCCAGGACACACAGCTGTTTCAAACCGACTCCCAACAATTATTATTTTTTCTTTTTTTTGCAGGGAGGAAAAAGGAGGAATGGCATGCACCAACACCTCTTCAAGCATGCAAAACAAGAGGAGGGGTTATGGGAGGGTGGTTGGGACGAGGTGACAATGAGGCTGCTTCTTTACAGGGTCCTGTTTACTCCTGAATTACTGCGCTGGGGCCTCATTGGAAATGTGCAGTCCAGACGACTCCTGATAAATGCAGTGTCTGGCTCCTGGCAGCACAAACAAACCGTGACCCGATCTTTCATTCTTTTACATAAAGGTTGCACTTATGTACTTACATAGGCTGAAGTCCAGTGATACTACTTTATCATTACAGTGTGGTATGAAGGCCTGTATATGAATGGTTAGAGCCAAATCAACCACTAGAGGAAAGTCGAAACAAAGCCCAAACAAACAAAAAAACAATTTACAAATCACACACTGGAGGTCTGGATATGTCATGAATGTAGCAGACTGCTTTTCTGGGGGGGAGCACGACTGCCATGTCTACACATCATCCCTGGAACAAACCAAACAATAAGATTTATAAAGCAAAGTAACCTAAAACCCTTCACAAAGACACACACTGAGACTTCTGAAGCACATGCCTAGTTGTTGGGGATGTGGAGGGAGGAGAGCCACAGTCTGATGGAATCAAAAGAACTTAAGTGCGAGGATTATCAACCACATCCGGAAGACTAGACTGATCTCATGTTGACATTTAAGCTTTCACCCTCGCTCCATCTGCTTTTGATTGCTCTTCGCTCAATGTGAGTGGCCTCATTGTCGCCAAGAGTCAAAAGTCTGCTTTCCCTATTCAGCTGACACAGAATCCTATAGGCCACACCTGGATCTAATCTCCAAATTAGAACAGGGGTGGCTGTGGCTGTGGCTGTGGAGGGAGGAGGGGGCACGGAGAGCAGGTCTCCTGGGCATTGCGGTGATAAAGGGACTTGGAGGACGAGTCCAGGGAAACTGGAGGCGCAGGTGTTTACTGGTGTCAGTGCTGGAGCTTGTGTTCGTTAGACGTGCTGGCATCCAGCTTGAACAAATCCATCTCCAGCGACCATGATCTCATCTAATATCCCAACCTTCATCAAATGAGGAAAAAAACACCCTGACCTCCACCAGACCTTGTTGACAGGCAGACAGGAGGGGTAATGTGCTCTTTATTTGTTTGAGGCTAAATTCTGCGATGATTTACAATTTTAAGAGTTACATAACATTTCCACGCCGCGGAGGTACCACATTGTAAGGAAAAAGAAACAAACAAACCTTGTGCTTTTTATTCCTTTTAATGAAAAGTCTGTGCTGATGGGGGAATTCGATCCTGTCTGGAATAGCCGTAAAGCCATTTTTATGTTTCTTTGCAGTGTTGGTTTCCAATGATTTTAACTTTTCATACGTTGCTATAAAGACTAATGAAAAGTCCAGAAAGCACGAGGCTAGGCGAATTCCCATGTGGCATGTCTTTATGAGATGTTTTCTAAAAATATAGACTTTTTAATGTACACTGGATGGAGGGGAAATCTTTGGCATTGAGTGTGTTTGTGAGTGGTGATGTAACCCACCTGCTGGGCCAATGAGAAGAGGTCCTGATGCAGGGCTAGCACTGCCCTATAAAAAGCGCCATCATGTGTGTCTCTTGGGATCATACACGTGTACTCCTCCATGCTGTCCCAGTGGCCTGAAGAAACAACAACCAAGTTAAGAAAGAGAACAAAGACGCTTAAAAGTGAAGCTTCTAATGGCGTCTGAAATGTCTTGAGACCTAACTTAGCAGGACTGAAGCTGATTGAGGTTCTTTTGAACCACACTCCACATCAGCTTGCTATTGATATAAATGACTGAAACTTCAACATTTTGCTTCCCAATGACAACAATAAAAGATGGTTTGAGTCTTCAGATAGACGGGCCTGCTGGTGTGGTATCGTCATAAGGATTACGATTGAATTTGGAAAGTCAAAGCCACAGACCACAAACCTCAGAGGGTGCCTCTGCAGTGTGGTCCCTGCTTTTCTCCACCATTGCACGTTACGATATGTCAATGTTATGACTGGATACCATTCCCATCTGGTTATGCGAGGGTGACTTGGCAAGAGCTGTTACTGTTTTCACTGCTGCTCAGTTTGATTGCATTGTTGTCAGACAATCTCTTCTCTTGAAACTCCGCTGACTGCTACTATATTGTTCATTTAATCCTGACATTAAGTATTCGAGTGCTTACCTAGACCCCAGGCGGCAGCAGCAGCCATTCGAGCCATCTTGGCCTGGGTTTCCTCGCTCACCAGCGTCCACTCCTCACAGCACTGCTGGTGCAACTGGCCCCTGGAACACATTAACCACAGGCTTCAGAAGGTAGAAAAAGCAAATCCAGATTTATTCAGTCCCAGTTAATCAGAAACTGATATCAGCTATCATTAGGTTCCTTAGTAGATCAGGTAATCAGGGGCTGAGTATTGTTGTACACACTGTGGAGTGCAAAAAAGGATTCTTAACAACCTAGAACTACGCTCCGTCATTGTGCAATAACATTTAAAATATTTTGCATATCATTTGGAGAGCTGTGTTGGCATTTGTGCATACAGTAAACATAGATTATTCTTGTGTAAAACATGAGGAAGTTGGACTAGAGGAGCAACAACTGGCTGACATAAATTTGAAAATCATAGTGACAAGTGTGCAAAACAACTGCAGCTTTTACAACTTGTCTAAACCGATGCTACTGGTCTCTCCAGAAAAAGAAAAAAAAAGAAAAGGCTCTTCTACAGTCCAACCCTTCAATAATACATTCATGTCAAGACACTGAATGTACTTTTCTTGCGCCAAACAACAATTGTAGAAATCATTCACTACAATAGCCAAGTGCTTTTGGCGATTGATGAGAAGGAGATAAGACTTGATTTCCGTTACATCTGCCATCATTTATTTGTTCTTAAAGATGAACATCTTAAATCAAGTGTACCGTCCCGACAGAGTCTGATAAAATCAAGAATCCTAGCAAACAGATGGATGTTCCTGTTGGGGTCAGGTGCATCTAACCAAGACTAATTCCTCATTAACAACAATCAGTGCTGCATTGTCTAGGAGGAGATCAAACCCACCGCATGTGTTTTACAGGCAGGACGCTGGAGCGAGCTTAGCTGAGGGAGAGAAAGCGGGAGGGGCAGAGAAAAAGAGAGAGGCGGGTTTGGATGGGGGTCAGTGAAGTGAAGCCGTTCTCCAGCTGCCTGGCTATCGTATAACATGAAAGCAACAAGTACAAAAAGCTCTGACACACAGAGCCCACGTGTGTCTACATCAGACAAACACGGAGTCCAGCGGAAGGATGAGCTGGAGTTTTTTGACTCAGCAGACCATCACTCACAGCTTTGGAATTTCTACTGAAAAATCAACCAGAACAGGAGCCAGAGTAATTTACAGTAACATACTAGCATCGTATAACAGAACACCACTAGTTCTGAATACCAGGAATTCATATTTTAGTATTTGGGAGCAAATTGTTGCCACAATCTACTCTCTTTTCCAAGAAACAATACCTGCAAGATCGCCATTTTTTCTTTCAGCATATGTTAATACACTAAAGACAATAAGATGTACTGAGACATAAAAGCCTCAAAATTTCACCTTGAAATGCAGTTATTTTGGTAATTGCTTTTCAAGCCTTGTACATAAAATATTTTCATGCTGCATGATTAGATTTGAGTGACTAGTAACAGCATTTGTCAGGTATGAACCCAGACATATTTTTGTCAAGCTCCTCGATTAAATGATTTCAAAACTTAGGATGGACATTCTAGACTAAATGTTGCTTCAAAGCTGCCCAATACTCAACTCTACTATTAACTTGACTTTTAACAACCTCTCTCACCAGTTTTGGATGAACACAAGGAACACATCTCTGGTACAACATCCTTGTTCTTAACAAGGAACAATGTGTTCTTTCATATCTGATCTGCTTTGACTCAAGACCCGGTCAACTGTTATATCATCACCAAGCCTAACTCACAACACAACACAAACATACACATCAAGCTGAATCATTTTCTTGTAAGATTATGAAATTCCTTGAAATGAATCACAGTGTACAGGAAGGACAGGCTACGTAAGCAAATTAACATCTGCTCAGTGTCACAAGCTCGACATCTTTGGACAACTTGTGACTTTCTTTTCCCCTCAAAATGCTCTTTGAAGGTGAGCAGTCATTATGGAGTTGAGCCACAGCTGTGGTGAGCTTTAATTGGAGTGGCACCTCTTACTAACGTAAGATGGCTGTTTATGCATTTCCCAGAAAACTGACTTCATACAACTCAGAGGAACCACTTTCTCTCTCTTTTCACTACGTCATCAAAGGCCTAAATGTCAGGACTCGTGTGGAATAAGCTGCCTACGCACAATGAGTAAATAAAAAGTGGGAGAAGGAAGAGCTTACATCAAGAATACTACTGCAAACGCTGTCTTTACCCATTAGAGGCTAACACATATGAATGAATCTGAGACCTGAAGGCTGGAACACTGTCTGGAACACTGCAGCCCTACTGAACTCACAACAGACACGACTACTGACATACCATTCTCCCAGGGCCTCTAAACAGCGCATCCTGCCCAAGATGAGCTCTGGATCCTCTTTGTTCATGTCGATCTTTTTGTCGTATGCTACCAGGGCATCCTCCCACTCATGCAGCTTCTCATACCAGGTGGCTTGGATTTCCTAGTAGATGGCAGGAGAGAGTCACATAAGAAAGATTAAAGTGAAACCAAGTAACTACATGAATACACATGATTAATCTGCATTTCATCACATAGTCAAAAACGTGTTTGTTATCTTGACCATTTGACTATTTAATAAATTGTTTTTTAGTTTAAGCAGAGTTCTGGAACTACGCTTCTTGTTCATTTACAGTAAGGCAAAGACTTTTACATCTAACTTACATTCTAATATTACATGGCTGACTGGAGATTCCCAACTTAATCAATCAATCCTGGACCCATTACATCTAATCTTCTAGGTATTGACTTCTTTTGGGAGACATCAACCAATGATTAAGTAGATAGACCTCTTCCAGATTTGCTTCACTGATGATTCCTGACTGGACACTGAATAGAGGAACCTTACAGCCTCCCACAGTGAAGCTTTCCAAATGGTCACCTCATAAACATGGTTCCTGGAAGTGCACAGTGAAACTGTTTTTACTGAGTCTTTTCACTTTTACCATGTTTTCATGGAGAAGCATAAATGCGGCTCACAAAAGGCAGAAGGAAATACCTTTTCCATAGGGTTCCTAATGGTTGGAAAAAACTTGACTTTGGGCTAAAAATAACCACCTCATAAAACCACGTGAATGCATTCTCAGGAAATACTACGTTGAGGTTATCTAACATATAGCCCAGTTTTTGTCCGTATCGCCCCACCACTGATCACATATATTAAGTATGTCATCAACACCAGCTAAGCTCTTGAATTCAGTCACTCCTCTTTTTTAATCTACTTACAGTGCGTTAGATTTTGATGTCTATGTTGTATATATTAAAGGACCAGTGTGTAGGGTTTATTGGCATAGGTATAGCTGCTTAAAAGCCAATAGCCTCACCATCTCCTCCTAGCATAAAACTAGAAACTATAGTGGCTGTGAAATGCACAAAAAATACAAAAGGCCCTATCTGAATCCAGTGTTTAATTTGTCTGTTCTGGGCTACTGTAGAAAAATGATGGTTCGATATGGTGGACTCAGTGGAAAGGACCTGCAGCGTTTAAATACATAAACAACAATAACAACAACAGTAACATAACTATTCTTTCTTATATACTATTCTTTTTATTTTATTTTTATTATACACTCAGGAAAACATTCATAGTTATGAATATTACATTCCATTTGTGCCATTTTCTCTAAATAGAGCCCCTAAATCTTACACAGTATACTTTTGAGTGTTTGGTGATATTGTAATATGTTTATTCTAAAAAAGAATAAATGAGACTGGTCATGTTCAATGGAATGAAGTAATACCAAATGCCTACCTATTTAAGCAGAACAAATAGTGGTGGATACTGGTTTTGTCTGTTAAAATACCAAAAGAAACTATCTGCTACAGCAAACAAAAATCACACTTATTGTATCGCAATTTTGGTAACATGGAAGGTGACTGATCAGAACAAAAAATACTAATTTTCTCGTGTGTAATTGATGTGGAAAATCGGTGTGATGGTGTCCAGTGCATGTCCACTGTTTGACAGTGATTTCATATCTGGACCAGGTCCATCTACAAAGAACATGAAACACTGAGCAGTTTTATGGAATATTATAGTAGTCCTGTTCATGAACTGAAAAGAAAATCCAGAGACAAATATATACCTCCATAATTACAGAAAGAACATATAAAAGATTTAGATTTCGATGTAAACTAAATGATACAGGCAAATTGGGCATTAGCTCAATATAAATACCAACGCTGACATTCCGGAGTGACATATTCTGTGGCTTTCAACTTGGCCCATCAAAAGTCACATAGAGTTACAGTAAATGAAGCTATTTAGGGATCTGACAAACCACTCACCTCACGAAATAATTACGGTTTGTATTTTTTGGTATGAAATATTACATCTTTTAACCACTGGGGGAAAGAAAAAAGTAGTCTGAGGTAGTTTTTTTTTTTTTTTTTTTAAGACAAAGCAGAGACATATAAAAGGTGTGCAAATATGTAAGAAAATCCAAACATCCTGTCAATTGGACGAAAAAGTCCATACTTCTGCTTCTTGCCCTTGACTGCAGATCAGCTTAGCAGATGTTTTTTTCCACATGCTGCACATTACGAACAGGGTGTTCTGGGAGTACGTGTCTCAAATGACCCTCATCCCCATGTTAAACTGTGTCTATGGGGAAAAGGACACCCCAGGAAGAAGTGTATGCAAACAGGAGACCACATATAATACAGTCCACTAAGAACAACTAGAAATATTAGTGACAAAATGAAATATAAACCAGTGAGTCTTGTTTTGAGCTCCAGTTTGAAGACTTATCAGATGCAGACACGGCAATGTGATCTATACTTGTATGAGACAAGATTTTACAACTCCAGAAAGTTATCATTGGACCAGTCATTTTCTCCTGTGTCACATAGACTTAGCACTATGTTTCACATATATACCACAATGTATTCTACCCACAATGTGTGCTTGCAATTATTTGACCAGATGATGGAGGGCTAAGTTGCAGCAATGATTGAGTCAGTTGAAACATTTTTTAAATTTTTTTTATGAAAAACTGTTTGGTATGACTGAAAGGAAAGAGGAGGCCTAGTTTTTTGTCCAAGTGTTGGGTTTGAATGCAACCTAGGATACGGTTTCCTTTTTTGGTTGGAGGCAAGAAAACGACACGTGGAAGAAAAAAAAAAAAACACTCACCAGTTCACCAAAATGCTTCATGGCATACTCCAGCACCCCAGATGCTGCTTCTGGCTGCTGCAGTTTATTGTTGATGCTGCAAGATATGACAAAAATAAAGACAAACATTTACTTTTAGACCCTTTGGAACACAAAACTTGGAATAAGTACAATTGGGGAAATCTTTGGTTCAACACAATATGTGGACAATGTGTAGATGTAGGCACTATTAAAAGACTCGTTAATGGCCAGAAAAGCCATTTCTGAGGTCCAGTTGTCTAACTATACATAAAATATATGTTTAAAACAGCCAACAACAGCTATATAGTTACATAACAGCAGATTTGAACATCTGCATTGTGAGTGATTATACACAGGTGGCCAATTGAGTAGGTGTTGATAATCTGTCAAATGTCTAACCTCTTCTGGAAGAAACTTTTGCCACCTTCAATGTGTTGATAAAGCTAAAGTTAACATTAACTCCCCCACCCCTTTTTCTCTCCAACTTGTGAAACCTTGCAGACAAGTCTGTGTTGCTGTTAACTCCACTGGGGAGGATGTACAACAGGCCCTCAACAGCCATCACCAGGAGGTTTACGCATTTGTTTCTCCATGCAAGCACCAACCAACTAGCCATCGGTTTCCCACTGACAGAGATTATTTTAATACAGAATAAAGCCAGTGGAACTACTACCCATCATTGGGTTTCTCCGGTGGTGAGGAAGAATTGTATTCCCGTGCCATCCGTGTTCCTTCAAGAAAAGTCATTTACAATTTAACAATGAGGCAGTCTTACGATTGCCAACTAAGTCAACCAAGAAACATGCCTCAATGCATTTTGGCAATGTAAAATAAATGTTTCTTTTTTCTCAGCAAGGTGTTTATTGTGAAAAGCAAATGCACCTATTGACATTTGTCACGCTTCTTTGACAAATGATGCGTTATCTGTCAAGACATTACAATTCCTGTTTGTACACTGTCCACTCACCCGCACCGCCACCACATCTGGAAACACTCATATGAATCGCAAGTCTATTATATTTCCTCAACTGCGAAACCCGTGTGCAGCCACGGCCAATACATCTGTAAAATGTAGCGTTTGAAGAGTGCTGGTATGCAGTGGAGTTCCTGAGGACAGCAGGCAAAAGTTGATGAAGGACACTTGAGCATATATGTCAGAATGCTGGTTTGACACAGAGTAAAAGGCCAAAAAATGTGATGAAATGGCACAGCAAGTGGCCATGCCAACATTCACGGAGCTGCTGCTACAAATAACCTCAACAGGAGTTATTGTGTACATTGTTGGAAACAAAAGACAATTTGACCACTGAAGGCAACTTTCAAAAAAGCACTTGCTGACTTTAGGGACTCAATGCTTCCATAGACTGATTCTGATACCCTGATTCAGTACTGACTGACACTGAATGCTAATATTAGTGTTACCAGTGCTGTTTTTACTTTTACAATTGAAAATCTGTGTGGAACTGATTGGGATCAATTTTATATGTGTAACATAACATCATTTTTAACTATAAATCAGTTAAAGCATGACACTTTATAATGATAAACAGTGCACATATGGATCCAGATATGGCTCACTGCCTATATGCAACAAGATCAATTTCAGCCATATGGGACAGCTAATCATGTATGTGTGCTGCAGAACAGTGACCCCATCCATTCATTTATTAGCTATATCCATCCATCTATTAGCTAGAGAATGGGGAGGGGGCACAGGGGATGGCTTGGCGCCAATCCCAGCTGTCATTGGGTGAGAGGCGGGATACACCCTTGACAGGTCACCAGTCAATCACAGGGCTGACACACAGAGACACACCTACAGGTAATTTAGAGTTTGTATTGCGAGAGGTGACTGGACCACCCAAAGTAAACACAAATGAACATAAGAGTTTGAACCCATAACCTGTGCTACTACACCACTGTGCCGCCCCACGTTACATATTGTGTTGATAAAATGAAGTTATAGGCTTATAAAAAAAGTTACATGTCTACTGAAGTGCAGAAATGTTCCTAAAATAATTACAGTTATAACAGCATCTTCAGAATTGACATGTGAGTAACAAAATTGTAAAACAAACTGAATAACGTCTCAAAATATCCTTCAAAACCTCTTCTGGGTCTATGAAGTGAATCCACGCTCTTGTCCAAATATGGTCACTTCTGGCTCCAAAAATCCGACATGACAACGTTTATAATGCCAAACTTGTGGCTTAAAAATGACTGTCCACAAACTGCTCTTGCGTGACAATTGTCGTGTCGTACTGTCGTTTCACACACACACTGGCATTTGAATTGATTTTCAAAAGAAGCTGGTGTAAACAGATGACGGAGGGTGCAAGACTTAAGGGCCTTAAGGAAATCAAACTCGACAGAATGTGATTACATAACATTAGAAAGTGAGCTCATTTTAGTAAATAAGCATTTGTCTGCGACTCTCATGGGTCTTGAGAGAGTGCCATGAATCTTTAGAGCAGCCAATTAAATAACTATCCCAGACGACAACCATCCAGTATTCTGACTAACACTGATGATATCACGCTGGTATGTTGTGTATACTTGGTCATTTAAATTGGACCTACAAATTACCACTTGTTGTCAAATTAACAACTTTAAAGCACCGAATGAACACAAAACTGTGAGTCCTCTATGTCACACCACACACAAGCTGCTGAGGTATGCTAAAGCTGCCCAGATGTGGCTTTATCGGAGGAGACAAATCAGAATACGGGCTTTCTCTCCTGCGGACCCTGGAGATTTCATTGTCCCTCAGCCGAAGCCATCTGGCTGCCAGCTCCAAGCACACACAGTCTAAACACATCCAGATGACAGGACTCACATAGCATTCTCCTCAAGTAAAAACGCCATCAAACTCTTAGCAAGCAGAAAACCTCTTGAAACCACTGTCAAGCCTCTCTCTTGTGCAGGGCCACGAGTATCACTTCCTAACTGGAACTTTTCTCTGATCCTGGGAGACACGGACAAGCCACTGAAGAAAGCTTGAGCTTAAGTTCTACCAACTGTAAAACTGTCATCATTTATTAGAACTTGCCATGAAATTTAGACAATGTGCTGTGTATCCTAGATCAGATTTCTCTAAGGTTTAATTCTAAACGCTGAATGAGGTTAGCATGCAGCTCTTTTCCACAGTTCAGATAGGAAGATTCTTGATCCTATATTTTAAATGCACAAGGCCAGTATGTAGACTATAAACAAACAAAACAGTCTGAGAATGAATTATACAAAATATTTTAGAGGACAAATGCAGACCCTGCACCTATATTTGGTAATTTCCCTTGGCCAAATACAGAATAAACAGTTTTGTCTTTCAGTTTACTTTATGACTGGGAATTTTTATTGCTCCTTGTATCCCAAAAACAGAGCACCGCAGTTATTGCTACTCAAATATCTCCTCTACCAGAGGAGAGAGAAAAACAATCCCCTTAAACAGCCTCACACCTTGTATTTGGCTGTTAAGTATTAAAACATGGAGAGTGATGGCATGTTCTTGGCAAACGTTAATTAGAAATGTTAAGTGTAGCTTTCAGTCAGGGCCTTAGTACAGGCATGCTGTTAAATTTTCATCACAGAGAGAAACAAATCACTTTCTTCTTGTGTTTTCTCAAGAGTGTAACACAAATGATTTATTGCACTGCAAACTCTAAACCAAGCATATATACATCAGATTTTGATTAATATAATTCATTTAACCATGATTACCTTGGGTCAGAGAGCACCAAGAGGGAGTAGAAATTTATATAGAATTTTCAAATGTTACACTAGAAAGAAAATCCCCCTCTCAACTATTCTAAAGTGGCTTGGATTTTTCATTAAAGAGAGCGAACAATCCCGGAGGAAATTGCAGATATTTCCCTCCACAGTGGGGAAGATGTATGTGAATCTCACAAAGAGGAAAAATGGGGCCTCACTACTGGACCTAATCTAATCTAATTAGGAATATATCCACTTGATCCTTACTGATTTTTAAGCCCTTTGCCAAGTGCTGACTCCATTCCTTAATGTTGAACATAATAACTTCAAAATGGGAATGGCTATCTAAACACTGTTCAAGGACACAATCAAGGGCCAATGAATTGATTTCCTTTGGTTTTGTTTTACTTTTAATGCTGAAGAAATATTTGTAAGTTTGGATATTTTTTTAAAAACATCTGATAATATTGGCAAAGGTTAATTGAATTAGAATAGAAGTACATTCACTGAGATGCTAGTTGCAAATTGCCAAGTAGTAATACTGCATTGTCACGGAATGCACATAAAAATCTACAAAGTGGTCCACTTCAATTAGGTACGAGAGTTTACCTATATGTAGAGGTTAAATATGAAGAAATCATAAATGTAAACCACATGACACAGGAGGAATTGTATGTGAGTATAAAGTTGTTGAAATGGCCATGAAGGAAGCTTGGAGCTGTATTTGATCCACTAGTTGTGCAAGGAATATGAACAGTCACGTTACATGAGATAAAAAGCTGCCCACATGTATTCAAATTTTATAAATTATATAAATGTTTTGGTTTGAGGTTTGATTTGGTTGAAGATTGCTGGAGGCGTGAATTTGGACACTGTCAAGTAGACGAAACAGCGATTTCTTGGCTGGTACATTACAGCAGCAGATCTTTCACACCACTGAGACTTGCATATGCTCCGCTACCGGAAAAGTGGAAAAGTGACACTAGCTTGAACTGTTCATTCGTGGGGTAGCCAAAATGCAATCAACAATATTCCCAGGCACAATGAACCCAACTATCTGGCACCTTGGGGGAGTTCTTTCCATTACGCAAGCCATGTCCTAGTAGACAGATGAGAAACGGGTGGAGTTAGAACTTTGTTGACAACACTCACAACGCTGCTTCAACCGACTATGGTCTCTGAAACAAACACTTTCCAAGGCAACAGGGCACGAGAAGGCCAATTTGAGACATCAAAGGAAAGAGACATTCCATCCAAGATGACCTCGTGCTTTCGAGAAAATATGTCAAGCAGTCGTGGTCATCATGTAGAGCCTGGATGGAGAGTCTATTTTATAAAAGAACAATTCTTTTATTCTGGCTAACAGGTGGCACAGGTCTGAAGGGTAAATCTTCAAAAAACAACATACATATGGTAGCTATAAAGAAGAAAAAAATACATTTTCTAAGAATTTAAGAATGAAAATGATAAAACGTTTATAATTAACAGAAATAACAGCAGCTCTTGAAAACATTTAAAGAATAATGGTCTTGCAAAAAATCAAACAACATTACAGATGACCTTGTACCCATTTTTACCCATTTGAAAAAAACACAAAAAAAACTATTTCTTTTGGAAAAACAGTCACTTTCAAATTAGCTTAATATCTTTATTATATCCTTATGTAGCATGAACTCCCTTTGTTTTAATTTTCTGTCCAGAAAATGTTGCACCGATAATCCTATTCAGACATCAGTCATAGGCAATTAGAAAATGATTGGCATTAATGAGTACAAATGTATTTTTTCAGCTGTATATTTCTTTAGCCGCACGACTGAGCTTTGAAAGAAAATGATATTGTACTACTGATTGTTGACTCGTCAATCGGATGATGAATGACGGCAGAGCAAGGCAAGGTAGGTTTATTTTTTTAACCCCTTTCAAACAGAGACAAATCAGCAAGCTTTACATACAACATTAAAATGAAATAAAACAGTCAAAAGAAAATTGAAAAACACTAAAATTAAAGTAGAAAGAGACAAAAGAATAATAAATAAAGTAACTTAGTCTAAAACTGAATAGACGGACAAAAGACAAACAACAGAATCATCTCAAACCGTTTGAAGCCCGGAGACGGAGTACTTTGATAAATGCTGTGACATAACCAACACTTCATCTTTCATTCATATCAGAGAAGTGTTAGTCAACATCATATAAAATGAGGACCCAAATCTTTAACTTTAACAAAACACAACATAAATCTTCAAGCCTGGCATGCACACATCATCTATGGAAATAATGAGCAACATGTTGTCATTACTGAATACAGATCTTGGCCTCTGTGTGTCTTAAGAGACAGCAGCATCACATGCATCACTGCATGAGATAAGCACAGAGGCATAGGAAGTGGTTACCTCAGTGACCCGCCTCATTCCAGATTGTCCTGGGATGCGTGTGGCTAAAGGAGGGCTGAACTCATCTCTGTCTTCATCTGACTAGCTCTTTGTCTCTCATTTCTCAAAAAACGTTGAGACAAAAAGGTGGTTGTTTCATCACTGAGCAGATGCTGCAGCATGGGGAAACACTTAGCATCCCTTGACTTTGAGATGACCAAAATCAGCTCTCTCAATAAAGCTTATTATTAAGCTTAATAATCTGGGAATGTGGCAATGTAAACAGGAAAAGGGTGAGTAAGACATTATAAACGTATCACAAATGGTACTGTTGAAATGGTATACATAGAGAAAACAGGTCTATCCCTTGATTGCATAACGCGGGATTTAACCGGGATTTACGCAGGGGACGTAAGCGCCGCGGAACAGCTGCGCCGCGGAACGGCTGCGTCCTCTGCCCGGCGTCAACTCACACCGGGCGCGTAACAGCAGCGTAGCGCTGCCTTGCGAGCCAGCCGTATTCACGCGAGATCACGAGATCACGCGATAATCCTGAACGTACGCTAAACCGCGAGATCCCGTGGTAAACTGTGGAAACAACAACAACAAACAGCTTACTTTGCTTCTCTGACGTGGAAGAGATTATAAAAAGGATCTGTTGTGTCATAAATTATTGTGTGTTGTTCCACTTCAACAATTACTCTGTCGTCGTCCATGTTGAGACCCTTTGATCGATTGACTGCTGACCTGGTGCCACCGGTCATGGCGTAATGTTGATGTGAAGTTGTGATAGGCTATATAAACTGCGTATTGTGTTTTATTTTGAAAGGGGGCGGAAGTGTATTACTTTGATTCTGTGTCGGACTTCCTGTCTGGTGCAATCTGCTCTGTTGAGCTTGACGCGAATCAGCAGCGGCTCCGTCAAAAATAGAAGTGCTACGGAATGCTCGCGCTGCAGAGCGGAGAGCCGCTGCTGGGACGCTGCTGAGACGTTACGCGGCGCGCCCGGTGGGAATGGTCTCATTGACTAGAGTGGCAGCGATCAGCTCCGGTGACCGCGGCGCAGCCGTTACACGGCCGTTACGTCCCCTGTGTAAATCAGGCGTAAGTCTACATAACAGTTTTCAGTTTTTTCTTTTTCCTCAAGTAAGTTAGGTATGTTAGGGGGCCACTGAGACATCAGCCGGAGAAACCATTCCACCCATGTTTACACCATACTATCAGCACATTGGGACACCACTGTAGAAAGTGTCTCCTGGGTTCCTCACCTTCAGGTCAAGAGGCCAACAGAACAAAGCGTCTCCCGTGGCCTCAAACAAAAAGAGAAAAAAAAAAAAAAAAAAACATCCCGAAAGTTACCTCATTGGAATGCTGCTGTTGCTGTGTGGATAAAGAGATCCATATACAATGTGTTTTGAAAGTCTCGAGTTGCTGCAGGCTACATATTGACCATATTTTCAGTGAAATTATCCATTAAATGTTTCCAATGAAAGATGCCAGTTCTTTGACAAAATAATTTTTTCTTTTGTTCAATTGAAATTGATTCATGCTGCAATTGATTTGTCTTCTAAACAATGGAAAAAGGCAATGGGTGCAGATGTTTCATTTAAACAAAAGGATTACCAGTGTCGTGAAGCAGCTAAATGCCAGCTGCTGGTCAAAGAGGCAAAAGTATAATATTTACACTGTATTCAGAATTCATTGAATTGAATCCTTTCTACATGTATGGAGACAGAAATGGGTGTAGTTAAAGATTTGTGATTAAGAAAAGGTGACCGTTTTTATATTTCCGCTCACTTTATTAATGCTGAGACCTACTTAATGCCTGAGCTCACAACCACAAAGATAAAAACACTTAATGGTTGAAAAAAAACAATGAAATTCCTAAATGCCACAAGTGGTTTTTGTTTTCTGTCCCGTGACGCAACTGTTTTTACATCCCAATGTCACGAAATGTCTCTCTGAAGCAGTGCCACAGGGCCAACTGTGTTTACACAAACCAGAGGGGACTGTTCTAGAGGGATAGCGGCTAATCCACCTTCTTCCCCACCAGTACTGTTTGTTCCAGCTACTGGTTTGTAGGGTAGTGAGCAGACGGTCGCAGCCTGGCCCCCATCTGCTGTACCACAACAAACTCCACCTGGTAATCATCACCAGCTTCAGCCACCAGACCTTATGATCTGCTCTGCCAGGGCATGAAGGCTGCCACTCTCTGAGCTGGAGGATGCCCTGGTGCATACTATGTCCTTCATTATGGAAAATGTGGAACAGTTTATTTTTCCCCTATACGTGACCGGGTTTAACTGAATTGCAGATCACCAGCCATCGTAATATTTTGAAATTCGAATCCATGGTAACTCAGCTGCTTCCCTTAGGTGTCTAAATTTAAGGTAATATCCATCCCATGGTGATTTTTATAATAGCTTAGAGGCATTGTCAGACATGTCATTTCTGTTCCGGTCTATTTTCAAACTATGAATTAAGCTTCACTGGGAGGATACAACTGCAGACCGAAAGTATCTATTTTATATGTAATCCAGCGTGAAACAAAATGGTACTTAAATGGCCTTGTACTTCAGTTCAAACTTAATAACAGTAAGTGAATCACAGCGAATCAGTTGTTACTTTGAGGGCTTTGTAATACTAGCTTGTACTGAATATTGATACGGTAAAGAGGCTCTGCAGTAAATAATAAGCAGTATTGTAGGACTCTGTCAAAACCATGAATATGGACACTATTTTTCATACCTATTGGCTTATTTAGATGCCAGAGATCTGAATTAGATTATTTCAAACTTCAAAGACGAATCAAAACCATATTCCTGGTATGATAATCCAAAATAAAATAAAAAAAATCCTGAGTGTAAGCACCTCAAGGAAATATAATGTCTTCAAATAGGTCAAACTGACACCAAAGGATCTTCTGTGCAGATGGAAATGACAGGTGGAAGAGGTTACTGTTAATAAAGATTATGTGATTCAAAGTTTTGAGATAGAAACCTTGGAATCCACTGGCTCCTGCGTTCACCTCCTGCCTTTCCTGTAATTGAACCCATGAGTGCTCTGCTGACAGCTTGGCCCCGGTGGTCACTGTTTGATTACAAAACGTTTTTCCAGTGTACTTAGGGACACAAAAGAAGTCTGTGAGCATACTCGGACTCGAGACACTTTTGTTTTGTCAGCTCGCACTTATCAAGAGATAGACGACTGCGGCAATTAGCGCAGTGGGGTGTCCAACTTGTCTTAGAGTGTAAAGGAAAAAATCTGTTCAGGGAAATCTGTGGGCTTCCAGAGGAAGTCATATAAAGAAGGGGGCTTTGGTTAAAGTTTAGTGAATACCTCTAATGTTAAGAGGAGCCACGCATTCTTCACACAGAGCCTGGTGAGACATGGTTCGAGGGTAAACTGTGTTGATGGCGTAAAGAAGCTGTTTTGAAGGGAAAAACAGCGTGATACTAAACGCATAAAACAGCATCCAGCTGGACTTTTGTGTACTAGCACTGAATGACAGAGTCCAGGGCCAGAGGAAAGTGATGCTGCTGGGATACATTGAGATGTGACTCACAGAGCAGTTAGGGCAATGAGAAAATCCAGGAAGGCTAATTATGCACATTTTTCCAAAAGAAACTGATGCACATCAATGACTTAAGGTTAAGATTTACAGAGAGGCTCTACGCATCATCAAACATTACATTATTGAACCATCAGAAACATCTGCCAACTGTTGAAATATTATTTATATAGACCTAAGGTGAAAATGATCAAAATTAAGCAGTCAGATTCAGAACCAGTAAACTTTCTGCTGTCTGTAAGTTGGCAGAAGGGTTGGAAATTGCCTCAATTATATTTAACATACGATAGCAAAGATACTCATCTTAATTCAATTACCTTTAGATAGTCATCTGAACACTTTAAACTATAATGGAAAGGTAAGACTGAACATCCAAGAGAGTTGGAGACAATTTTTGGAACAAAACAACCGACATATTGCAATCATCACATTTGTTTGCTATTTTATGCTGAAAGCAACAGTAGGTGCATGAGACAGTAACATTATTTGAGAGTCGTTGTCATTATTTTTTGACAAATGAGAAATCAAGGAGGATTATGTTTATGATCTCATCAGACTTCAGAATTTGTCTGGCTGGAACGATATGAACACGAAGGCAGTCTATTATGTTTGTATAAAGATGACAAATGGCTTATTACTCCCATATGAATCTTGAAAATCAAACAAATACAGAAAACTAAGAGCACATGTCAGCATAAAATATATATATATATTAAAAAAACATACATTGAGTATGAGAGGAAATTGCAAAGCGATGAGCAGCTGTAAAAGGTGACTATTCAGGGAGCAAAATGTCTAGGGAAAGGAAGAGCTACATGAATCCAACTATTTCACTTCGGCACTGTGACACATCAAAGCAACAACAGACCATTTCATAATTATGTAAGATTTTGGAATTTGAGTAAAGTCATACTTGTCTCACTTATTTGTGCTCCAAATGCAGTTCCCATGACACAAAGATGATGCAGAACAGAACGATCTTAACTGTTTCCTTATTATTTTTGTTTTTTGCCTGACTAAGCCATGAATAGTGAGGGACGTCTGCCAAACATTTGGCAGAATGGACACAGAAATCCTGAGGATTTATACAAAACAAGGCCTCGCTGATGATGCCAGATTATGTAGTATGATGAGGGTAAAAGTTTCAGTTTTGCTCCATGAACCTTATCTGGGCCTTCTGCTCCCTGCTTTGTGCTTTCAAAAATATTACTAACTTATGAAGTTAAATATTAAATTTGGATTAATTAAAAACAATAATAGACAAAATGTGTTGAGCTGAGCCTGAAATATTCTCACTTACAGATCTTTAGTTTTAATCCCAGTAGGAATGTGCATCTCATCATGCACGTGCACATACACGAGATACACACCCACTCATAAAAACACTGCTCCACAGCACTACAAGTGGTCAAAAGCTCCACAGCATCTTTAATGCAAATATATAGTTCTTTTAAAACTTAAACAAAGTACTCAAATATTGTGCTTTAATACAGCTACTGTACTTCACTGTGTATTGTCAACATTTATTGTCTATGAATGTACCAACGCCTCCATCCCTGCCTTTTTCAGAGGGTTCATTCCTGTCCATGTGGAGAAGGAAAAACCCATAAAGTTCAAGTAAAAACTGACAGGAATGTCCTGGTTCAGCCATGTCTCAGTCAGTACTGTTATGCACAACTCCCTGCATTTACAGCGTATTCAATCACGCCAGTTCATCTATTTTGCACAGCAATGATCACACATAGCTGCATATTACAAAAGTCATATGTTGTGTCAATGGTCAAGGCATACTCGATCACTGTCCGAAACCCCACCACCGTCCCGTTGGCCTAATCTCCAGAGGCATCTCCTCTACGCTGGCAGTGCAGGCAACTCCTCAGGGAAGCTTGGATGAGATAGAAATTCTACAGAATAGAGCTTCAAGAAAGCGTCTCTAATGTCTGACATTGCAAAGGTATTATTTTCACCCCCGGCCAGTTAGAAATTTTAAAAGCGAAGATGACCCAAAAGCAGGAATTTTGTAAACACTGTCATTAAGACACACAAACGTACAACACTGCAAGGATACCACTTTCACTGGTACAAGGCTGCTTTGCATCTTCCATAATTGTTCTAAAAATTGGCTCCAGCTCCAACAAAAACAGAATGTAATTTATGTAAGACATAAATAGGCTACCAAACTATTAACTCAACAACGACCTGGTTGTGGTCATATGACCTACAACTAAAACCAGAATGAGTACATTTATGAGTCACCCATGAGTTCCCATATGAACTGAACGATTCTTTGACATTTGAGGAAACTGGAATATTAATAGGTATATTTGGCTGATTATAGTGCCTCCTGTGCTTTACAATGCTGAGAGTGTTTCTGTGAAATTGCTTTGCGTTGGTACCAAACCCAAAAACCAAAGTCAATGTTGTGCTATAAGGCAGAACACAGGAGAGAAAATAGCTGCCAATTCCTTCTGGTATTCACAAAAATCGCAAGAATATGACTTCATTTTGTTGCCCTGTGGTTCACTAGTGAGTAACAGTATACCATTTTAGCTACTTTAAAAATGCAGTGCACGTGTAATGGCAAAATGTTAAGCCTTTACACATGTACACACAGCATATTCAGACACTGCCTGCCCGCTCCTGAACAAATTCTTTCTACTTAATGCAAACTGTATTTTGGTCTAATTTTATCCTGAAGGTTTCACTAAACCTTTCTCCTTATATCAACACCCTTTTGAAATTTGATGCTGAAAGGCTCGGTGGAAAACATGCCTGCTTCAACATCTGCCAAAAAAGGGGTAGCATCAATAGAACACTTAACCTACAATTAGGAGTATTTAGTGACTTCACACATCTCTTGGCATGTGAACACCAAATTTACTGAAGAAATGGTCAGCCCCAAGGATATAGTAAAATCTGTCATTAACAGGGTAATTAAGGTGCTTAAGATAGAGAGGAAAATTACATACAACTAAAGTCTAAAACAAGAATTTAAATGTTTTCACTATTCATGTATGGGTAAATTATTTAAAGTCAAAACATATTAAGAGAGATATCAAGAGTTCAATTTTCATACTAAACCAAGAGGCACATAACTGGAAGTGCAATGAGTTCAGACAGTAGCTTTATTTTGTTTCCTCAGTTCTTAATGCAGCTTTTCCAGGCAGAGGCAAAAAAAACATTACTGCCCAGAAACGTTCAACACCTGACAAAGAGAGGAGAAACGTGGGCAAAACTTCTGTGGAATGAGTGAAAGTAAGATGAGGGTAGAGCCAGAGAAGGGAGGGGGTAGCCAGGGGGAGGAGGGATGGGAAAGGTCCTCCACCCTGAAGGTTGGAGAGGGTCAGCACGGTGAGTTGCGCGCACCGGGAGAGAGGGGGAGGACCCACATGCAAAATATTTAAGATGTTCAGACAGAGGAGGGCTTCACCGAGGAAATAAGACAGAGCCTGAGTGAGCCATTGGTCAAAGAGGAGCTCCAACTCAACTGGTCTGTTTGATATTTCTAGCAAAGACCTTCTGCAGGGAGTGACTGCTTTTGAACACTGAAAGCAACCAAAAAACACCTTATATTGTGTTAAAACCTAGAACTTTTATATAGAAAATGGTCAAAGTAAATTTGAGCGTAGTGGCTTTGGGGGTCACTCTGCTCCTGTTGGCAGAGACATGGGCCCAGAATCCCAGGAAGAGACTGGCACCTCCAAAGCCTGTCAAGGCTCAGTGCTGCGATGAGGTGCGCTCTCTCAAGGTTCAGGTGGCCAATCTGACCAGCCTCCTCGAGGAGCTGAGTCGCAAGCAGGAGAACGACTTAAGGGGTGTTGTGAGGCAAATTATGGAGCTGGACCAGCAGAACCAACAGCAAGAAGCCAGAGTCACAGAGGCAGAAAGCAAGTACTCAGAGATCAACAACCGTGTGGAGATCATGCAGCTACAAACCCTACAATCTGCTACCCAGACTTCATCAGGTGAGCATCAACACGTTAGAGCAGCTCTTAACAGAGTAGAAAATTAAATGACATTGTGGTTAAAGTCTGTGTGTTGCTGGTTGCAGTCAAATAACTCACTCAGTAAGTTTTTAGTTTAAGTAAGTAATTATTTTTGCTATATTTAATCCATGTGAAAGCAATTTACATAAACAAAAAATCCTGGAGAGTTTGTAAAATGTTAACACATTTTTTAAGCTATGAGCTTCTTTCCCTCTCTCTCACCTGTTGAGCAGTTGCTGTCAAATTCACACTCCTGGTCTTCAAATTATTTCCACAAATGGACACAGATTTTAGATATGACTGAACTTTGCAGTGTACAGTTTGTCTTCCAACCTTTGCAGCCTGTCTCAATTTAGTTTTGAATGAAAAACAGCTGTTTTTGATTTCTTTTTGTTTAGTCTGATACATTACAAGAGCTTCTTTTCATGGGAAAAAGTAATGATTTTTTAATCGATAAGATAAACTCTAGTAAATCATAAGCTATTATTTCACTGGAATGAAATAATTTGCTCTGTGGAATGTAGGCCAGCTACACTCACACAACACCATATATTTAGTTTAGCTGTGAAAAACTATAATCAGTATTTTCCATTGCTTTGTGGATGTCAGACAAGTCCTGTGAATAAGTCGTGAGATAGATTACAGTGCACACACTTATTGCAGTTGCCCAACGGCTGTCAAAAGCATTAATTTAGAGCTGTAGAGTCCCATCAGTAGGGCTGTCAATAAAAGGACTCCATCAAAGCCAAACCATCTGCGACATTCGTCTCAACTTTAACACACTACTAATCAGCACTGGCTGCTGCAGAGAGGTTAACCAGGCATGACGTAGTTTATTATTTCAATACCTTAACTGTGTGGTCTAACAGGGCCACATTCATGTCACTGGCAAAGGGAACACAGGGGCCTTTTTAAAACATCAGTAAAGTAGAGACAGGAGAGCAGAACAGGAAAGGATGCAAAGATTAGAAGCAGTGGTGGGTTTCCATATCTTTTTCTTTTGCACAGACTTTTTAAAGTATTGGGCTTATTGCTCCGCAGTGATCTCATAGCCCTATTAATGGCATCACCATACTGTGACAGGAGTAAAAGAGGGGAACTATGCAAAAATTAGAGCCATGCTGTGCATGTTCTCCTCTGTTTTGATTTATTTTGCTTCTGATGGGGGTAAGGGTCACTTTTCATCTGTCCAATCACTCAGATATCCATAAAACTGTTAGAATTTATGACATTCACATTTTTAAAAACTGCTCATGAAACTGCATATGGTTTTGGCATAACTGAAGTGACTCTTTTTTTTTTCCAGATGCCATATATGACTGTGCATCCCTCTACAGCAAGAACTACAAGATCTCTGGAGAGTACAAACTGCCTAAAGATGACTTTCTGGGTACACCTGAGCTGAACGTAAGTATTTGAATACGTATTTGAGCCTTATGTATAGCATGCTTTCGTTGTGTACCTTTTGGTAGAGCATTGGAAGGTCTCCCTCTTCTCTCTGCTTTCTATAACATTACGGTAAATACTTTCAGGTCTTCTGCGATATGGAGACAAATGGAGGTGGCTGGACTCTGATCCAAAGGCGCAAGGTCGGCCTGACATCATTCAACCGTGACTGGAAGCAGTACAAAAGTGGATTTGGATCCATCCGTGGAGACTTCTGGCTAGGCAATGACCACATCTTCCGTCTAACAAGGCAACCCAGTATGCTCAGGATTGAGATGGAGGTACGTGTTGGAAAATATGGCACTCAGTAAGCTTGGGCTGAGACACTAAAGAACAAGAATACATAAACCACCACACATAAACCATTTCATAGTTAAATGTAAGAGGGAATAAATACAGAACGAGTTTATTCCTATGGGTACTGAGTGTTTAAAAATTACTAATAAATAAAAACGATTTTTTAGAGATGGGAGGCAGACCATACCAATATTCTCAGGTTGTATAACTGGCCCTCTCAATCATGTTATATGTGTTTTCCAATGCAGGACTGGGAAGGACAGACCCGCTATGCTGAGTATGGCTTTTTCACTGTGGGTAACGAGCTCAACAGCTACAAGCTCTTCCTCTCCAACTACAGCGGGAACGCTGGAGACTCCCTGCGCTACCACAACAACACCAACTTCAGTACCATCAACAAGGACAATGACAAATGCGTGGATGACTGTGCTGCTCGGCGCAAAGGTAAATTATAAGAGCGACCCCACTCAAGACAAGCCATGTAGTCATTTACAGTAGTTGTTACAGGTACTAATTTCCCTGCATTTAACAGTTAGGTCTAATTCTTTCCCCTCGCCGCTTTCTAGGTGGTTACTGGTACAACTGCTGCACTGACTCAAACTTGAATGGCGTTTTTTACCGCTATGGTGAGCACACAAAGAACTCAGATGGGATCACTTGGTACGGCTGGCACGGGTCCAACTACTCCCTCAAGAAAGTGGAGATGAAGGTCCGGCCAGTGGATTTTCAACCATAAGTGCTTCAGCTGTGTGTCCTGGATCAAGATCATACGCATGAATGCTGAGATATCTCACTAATACCTGTTCAACCAAATTGTAGCTTTCCCTGGACTGAGAAAGAAATAAAATGTTTGTGATGGTCTGGTTAAATTTCAGTCAGAAGAATGTGTAATGTTTTTGCCGTGTTTGATTGTAAATTGTAGTTCAATTTATGTATTTATCAGTAAGATATTTTATTTTTTAAAAGCTTTGATAGATGTTCTTTTACCACTGTCCCATATGGGTACTGCATTTTGCCTCCTCTCGTTTGTTTTGAAAGCACTAGGATGTATTTTTTAGTTAAAACAAGGAGCAAGAATCAGTCCAGACTGGTCTGGTTCATGTTTAAATCATCAAGGACTGGTGGAAATTAAAAGGGATCTTTGTGAGTTGCTGGAATGGGACCAACCACCAAAGGTATTTCTTATAAATTACGCTGCATTTTATTGTAAAACCCTAACCATTGATTATGGAAATGTGTAATTTGTAAAATGTGTACAGTGTAATTATGTTGTTTTATGTGATAGAAAATAAACATATTTTTTAAAAGAAACACGGTGCACGACTGTCTCAAACAGATAATTCTACATTGTTCTCTTCCCTGGCTGAATAGCATGGTTGAAATGTGACAAAGTCACAAAGCAAATCAAGATCTTGTGTCCATTCATGTCCAATAATGGCAACATATTTGCCTTGAGCCACCAACCTCTGACCCTTGGGTCATCTCCTGACATTCTTGCCAAAGGTCCCAGGGCACCGAAGCCAAATGCAGAAAAGAAGACCACACACACTCTGTATTATGCTATCGACTTAAATACCTCTAGGTTTACTGCCTCGACACTACAATGACAGCATTTTGCAACTCTTTGAACACAACAAAGAATTCCTTAGAGGATTGAAATACCTACAGACAGGGAGTACTGCCTATACAGGCTTATTGTTAGGCTTAGTCAGATTTGCTTCCTTTTAAAAGGTGACACACGGAGTCAGGGTAAACATCTAATTAAAGCTGTGTCCCTACCCTTTTGACAAACGACCACAGTGGAATGACCTGGTCTATTCTGATGTTTGAAAGTTTTCAAACTTTGACCCCAACAACAAAAGCGGACATTGAACTGTGGTGGACGGTGTAAGTATAAGAGGTCAGTTCCTACTGACGTAAACCTTTATGTCTCCATAGAGGGTACAACACAGTTCTAATGACTGGCATGCTTCATTTAGGAAAACTGCTGGAAATGAAATTTATAGCTATTTTTCAGGCGAGTTAAACTTTTGTGAATTCGGCTGCCAAAAGTTGGAGTTATTATTTGACAAAAAAGTTGTGTGAGGGTGAACTGACTTGACCACTGGGCTCCTTCAGCAAGTATTAAACCCAAAGAATCAAAGAAACTATGGTGTGGAAATGGACTGCACCATCCAAAAGAGTGCCAAAATATTTTAACAAGCTTCATTCAGCCTCAGCAAAAACGTTATATTTATTGTGTGTATTTCTAAATTGGTCCTTGTGATTACAGTATTATACGTTCACCAAATTTTAAAATGATGCACAAAGGCCGCTCTAGATGGCTAGCATAAGATGAGATTTTGCTTAACAGTTTGCAGCCCTCTATACATCTGAACATACTAAACTTTATTTAAAATTCCATTTCCAGGCATTTCCATGGTGCCCGGTAACATCATGGCTACACATTTATTGTTAACACATGCTCCAGATGCAATATTGCCCGGCTCCAGTCGCTACAGTAGAGATGGAACCACCAAATTTATAGTTACTCTGTAAAAGAAGAACTTTACTTTTACAGACCTCTAGAATACCTATCACATAGCTTTCACCCCCATCATCACATACTACCAGATATTATCAAATTCAACAAAAATGAATAAAACAGAAAGAAATTAGTAACATAAGTAAATTTAAAGACACTGCATGATGTACCAATAACACCATGGCCAAATGCTCAATTAACAGCGTTCCTGTGTTGTTGGGAATAATGGGGAAAATGTGACCAGTTTCCTGGCTCTATCCACAGTTCTAAGGCCTAAAAACACAGTCAGACCACAAACTAATTCTTTTGATTTTCTTAAAATCCCTCACACATTTTTCATACCAGGGACAACTCATAAAAGTTGCACTATTATGAGTATGTCACTTACTCAGATTTTAATACCCTGAATTTTAACTGAACATCCATATGAGAGAACAGACTCATGGACAAACATCATGACTCATCAGGTACTAAAAAAGCAGTGACGTTGTCTCCTTGTCATCAAAAACTGTGCATCAGATATGGCTTCTTTTTTTTTTTTTTTTTTTTTTTTTTTTTTTAAAAATACAGCGACGACTCAGTAGAGCCAGTTTTACGCAGTACTTTCTGCACACCGGCCTCTAGATCTTTTATGGGAAATCCTGGAGAGGTGAGAACCAGATGGGGATATTGAAAACACCAGAGTGCCGGCTCCCATCATTCATCATCATCAAGGCTCCTGAGAAATTGAAAACAGGCCCCTGAGAAACACAAGTCCAGACACTCATAGATGAAAAGGAGGCAAGCGTCCAATTAGATGCCTGGAAAACAGATTTCACCATGCCATGCCAAAGGCAGAGAAATAAAGAAGGATGAGAAAAGGGGATGGAAAAGATGACAGATGATATCAAAGGGTTATGGGATAGGGTAGTTGTAATATAATTTCTTAATGGATTTATTATATTAAAACTTGACTTTTGAGCAAATGGCTTATGTCTGTCTTTAAGCTATACCTTCTATTGCAATAACTATGAATCATAGAGGCACCTGTCAAACCCATTTTTTGTGACGAGGATGAATCTCCACCAGCAGGAAGTGCTTACCTCCCACTGACACCGAAAGACACTCAAAGTGATCAAGAAATGATTTGTCATAAGCAAGTCCCAACTTACAAGAATATATGAATCTACATATTCTTTTGACTCTACTTCAACAACCTAAATAAACAAACAAAAAAAACAAACAAACAAAAAAAACAGTTGGACCAAAGGAGAAATTACACAACTAAACATTGAGTCAGGCCGGCTGTGAAATTTCTCTGAAATCTCAAAATCCCATACTAACTTTGAACCTCAAGTTTGAACATTGGGTGCCGTCAGCTCACTTAACATAACTCATCATGAGAAGCATTTTATCCAGCTTGCAAACAATGCCAAACAACGTGTACTTGGAACTGGAAATCTGAAAGATCCCCAGCACAAAAAACAACACTGGATCAATGAACTTGTGATCTACAGTCCTCCCAAGAAACTGGATTCTGTCAGAACAAAAGCCCACAAACTTTGACTGTATCTTGGTCCCTTAATATTATAACTATTAAACTTTAATGATTTATTTTATCATTATTAATCATATATTGCTGTCAAATAATCTTGAATAATGTAATGTTTTTTATAGTGAAAAAGTGTAATGTGCCATTTCAAATAAAAAATATGTATAGAAAAATACAGTAATTTCTTATTTACCTTGTTCGGGTAAAGATAAAATGTGTGCTTGCTGTTTTCAGTCAAATGTGGTAATGAAAAAAGACTGAGCTTAACTTATCACTGTTTATAAAAGCTGTGATTGTTTGTCATTAAAAAATGGTTTGCTCCTACCTGATAAGAGACTCCAGGATGAGAGGAGAAGGACCTTTCTGAAACTCCAGCTCTTTGTAATGCAGAGCTTTGGCATAGGCACGACACTTGGCAGCTCTCTCGCCAAGCAGCACAATGCCATTATCATCTCTGAGAGGCAGAGGACCCTGGAAAAGAAAACAAAGTCTATGAAAATTAAGTTATCTTATTTCCTAAATAAGATGAAACTTGAATGACTCTCCACTGGGTTTGCAACATCAATGCAACCTAGTAAACTTCCCAAAAACATAGACACGACACATTTGTTCCTCATTTGTCATGAGTTGTATTAAAAGATCTAAGACTGAAATGTTTATTTCTCTCATATTTTGTTCTTTAATTTGTTAAAACCAGTGTTAGTGAGCACTTCTGCTTTGCCAAAATAATCCATCCTTCTGCCATCTGGTTAGCAATCATTGCCCCCGTTGCAATATCAGGAAATATCCAGGGGGGAAAAAAATGGTATCTACACCCAAAATAGAAGTGATGTGTTTTTGTTGAGTATATTAGTCTTTCTGGCTGTTTAATGTAGACTATAACTCACTTACTGTGAATGACTGGAATAAGGTCATTGGATGCAGCATTTAAATGATTTGTATTAATGCGCCTTTGTAAGTGACATAATGTGCCAAAGTCTGGTAACCTACAGAAAACATCTTATGTCCTTCTTTCCACTGGCTGAGAATAGGACACGTTATATGTGTTTCTACTACAGCTTCACAGCAGGGGGGGGGGGGGGGACCCCGATGAAATGCTATATTATGACTCAACCATGACGGTCTCTGCCCTCAACGTAACAGTATCACCACTAATTAGCTCAACATGTGTGGCCAAATAGTAGCTTAGAGAGAAAGTGCTCTCTTGAAAGGCTTTCTCTGTTAACCTTTTAGCAGTCTTGCAACACCTGTGTAACAAAGTAGTTCTGTGGTTTTAAGTCCTTAGGTTCCTTATTTTTTATCAAAATAAAAGCATGAATGTATTGCTGTTTGGACAAACTTCAACCCTACAAGACAACATCCATTTAAACATGTTTCACAGTTTCAATTGCACTGTGCCCACATGAAAGTAGTTGGTGCAGATATTCCAGCTGAAGTGAATTGTGGCATTGGCAGCCCCACAAAATATTGGTACATAAATACACACAAGTGTGGAAAGTTCTCAATTCTAAGATACATTGGGATGTGGATGTGGAAGATTCTGCACTGATGCAGTGACAGCACATAATCTGGACTGTGCTACCTCTACAAAGTTAAAGCAGATACAGCTGGATAATAATAAAGCTGTAAAGCTGCATCATTTCGTTGTAACGTTTGTGAACATTAGGCTAACAGAACATCTTTGGACAACCAATGTTACTTTTATATGTTGGGGGAGGGAAGGGGACAGAGATCAGCAGCAAGTGGTAAAAATTTGGTCAGAATTTATGAACTGGACAAGATGCATGCTGTGTGTCAAAACATGTTTCCCAACCTAGATAAAAAAATTTAAAAAATACAGCAAGCAGCTAATCAGCCAACAACTGATGAGGTGCTGTCAACTTTGCTTTGAGAGAGGGAAGGAGAAGCACCTGATCAAAAATCCTCAGTTTTCTATATTACTTTTTTCAATGTTAAGAATCATGCATTTGAATCATTCAATCATAATCAGATTCACGTCTCTATAAAATATGAGCGCAAGTGAGGAGACTTGGGTGGATTCTCTTGTTCTTACATTGATTCATTTACTGATAAACCTACTGAGTACCTCTATGTTCTATTGTTTGCAGTCATAAACTCTGCTTTGTATCTAATTCACCATTTGACATTTCTGGCAGATGCACAAACAGCATAGTCAGGAGATATGTTGATGACAAAAGAAAGACACCAATTTAAGTGAGCCAAGTGAACCATCATCGTTGTTTCCACAAAGACAACATTAAAACAGATGAGGTCTGAGTGCTGCTGCTTTGCCAGTTGGAGAGGCATGTAAGTATGACCTATTTTAAAACGGTATTTCAAAAGCATGTAATGTCATGTGCATCCAATGGGCATGTACTTCTTGTTCCACAAAGGGGCTGGACTGTTTGTATAAAAAGCTCAGAAACTGACTGAATTTGTTGAGTCCTTGGGAATAATGAATAACATCTAAACCGTATTGATTCATGATGGATGGTTTGAAATGTTATATTCTATGAGGCAATAAAAGCATTATTCATCAGCCCTTTAAAATGCACTAGTGAACATCAAAACCTTTCTAAAAACTTAAGATATAAACCTGCAAGCATCCTAATAAAACCTGACAAGTACAATCCTTCAGTCCAAAATTGTGTCTCAGGGATTCTGTGGTTAAATGTAGCTGCTGCAGCTGAGTGCTAACCTTGTCACTGTGCTCCATGAACTCTGCCAGGTTTAGCAGAGTCTGTGTGACCTCAGCAATGTCCTGAGAGGTGAGAGCTAACTCAATGCTGCGGATGAGTTCGTCCTGCTGGTCCTCGCTCAGCTCAGACCAGCAAGACAGGAAGGCCGCATTGAACAGGTCCCTGTGGAGTGTAGAAACAGAATTTTCACATTAAAACAAAGACAATCAAATTCAAATTTTGAATGCTCTGTCACAGCTATTTTTCAGAATAGAGACCAGAGAGACCAGACAATCAAACCGTAGCTAAGATTATTTCAAAACTTGTAAAGACTGTATCACTATATATATGCAATGATGTTTCATAGCTTCAATCTCAGAGCATTAATAGTATTTTATATTTAACAATCTGCTTCACATTTACAGTTAAACAAAGTCACATCTGGAAATTAGTAGCTAGTGCAACCAGTCTTGTAGTGCTGGTAACTAAGTGGTCCCATAAAGACAGGGCTTCAAATTCTCGGTTAATATGGAAAACCTTTTAAAATTTTCAGCTGTAGAGGTCTATCATGGATGTGGAGCATTAAAAAACTGAGACAAGGAGGGTTGGAGAGGGGAGGTGAGTCAGACATGACAGAAGTTGTGTACCTGGCGAGAGGGATGTAGGTTTGGGCCAGTGACCAGCACGATCGCAGGGCTGGAGAGGAGGACTCCTTCAGCAGGACGACACTCAAACGTCTCAGCCACTCCAGCCAGTCATCTTTGGACACCTTCCTGGCAGCACCCCAAGCCTGTGAAGAAGACAGAAATCATCCGTCTCTGGAGTCACTGGGAAGTACAGAGGAGAAGTACAGTTCCTCCAGACCACGAGTGTCACAGGTAATGTGTGTGGGATGATCTGGCAAAGATATGCACATAAATTTTTGGCTACCAGTCATCAAATGTTCCAAAGAATGATACAGTGTTCTTCCAAAAGATTGTCTCATTTGGTGTTTTGACGATGGTGGATGAGAGCACTGTGTGACAAGTCAATCTCGACGTATATATATATCTCTGCTTAGGCCATGAATTGCATCATTTTTATACTCATCAAACCATTCAGTGAGCGCTTGCGACCTGCATGGAAGCATCTGCACTCATTATGTTTCTCCCGCTTGTTTGTTCAGGTTTTTCCTTTAATTCATCACCGGTGTGTTGGTCCGTATTTCATCAACACGAGTAAACTATGGGTTTACACACAGGACTGTTTACTATACACAATCACAATACCTGCAGTTTACAACTATGGCAGTGAAACAAACACCGGCGTCTTGTGTGCGTTATCTTTTACTACGTAATGAACCAGTTTTGAAGGTAAATGTATCTCTTCTGACCTTCTGAAGTGCAGTAGTGCTGACATGAAGCTTCTTCATAGGCCCTGCCTCCACTGGCCCGCTGACCAGAGCATCACCACGAAGCTGGCGATGTTGGAAGATTAGAGGGTTCTCTTCCTCCTCTGCAAGAGTATAACCCTATAGTGGCCACAAACACACACACACACACACACATAGGCCACACACACAAACAGCCCACACACAGATGAACTGTTGAATCAGGCCTCAAAGAAAAGCATTTCCTTCCTGAAGGATAACTGTTGATAAACAGAGCATGGTAATGACTTGCTTATGGTGCACTGTACATAAAAAAGGTTTTGTTTAATTATGATTGTGTAATCTATTGTTTGACCATGTGCAGTTACTCTGCCTGTGTCATGAAGGGTTATAATGTTTTGGGTCTGACTGGGCAAGAGGTATGAACATAGGCTTATGAATTCAGGAGACATGTTGGAAATGTGCCTGGTATCAACTGGTTTAATATGTTTTTGAGAAAACCTGGATGTATTTAGGGGGCTTACCTTAACAATGCGACATATGAGTATGTCATAACGCTGGTGGTTGATCCTGTGTTTTAGCATCACTTTGTTCACCATGGGAATGAAGATCTGGTACTGAAAATAAGAAGGAAGGGAAGGAGAGTAAATAAAAGGGTGTATGAGTGTTTTATGAGGTTTCGTCTAGCTACCCCTCATCACAAGCCAAATAACTTTGTGTACTGCACTTGTATCTAACCACCCTGAGACTCAGATCAAAAGCTTCCTCTGTATGTTTGTTGCCAGCCGTGGCTGCACGTGGGCTTGTGGTTCTGAGGTTAGGCCTGAAAACGATAGGAGGGTTTAGGGATAAGGAAGGGGGAGGCTCGGGAGAAGAGGGAGAGGTAAATGTGACCTCATCCACGCTCATAAACACCACCCCCCGCCGCCAAATGCTCAATGACATCAGCAGTCTGGAAGGAAGTAATAAAGACTAGGGGGGAGAGGGGTTACCGAAATGCTGTTCGTGTGAAGCCAGCAGTAGGGAGGCTGGAAGTAGTCTTCTGGATAATAGGTATCTAAAGGGAGCCCTGGGGACAGCAATAGCTACCTTCTTGCCCAACTGGAACACTAGAGAGGACAGTGTGTCCATAGAGGTGGAGCGCAGTTCAGGCGTGCTGTCAAGTGTCCGAACAATTGGGTGAATAATGCGTGAAGCGTAGTCGGTAAAGTCCAGGGACTCTGTCAGACGCTCCAGTGTCTCCAAGGCAACCCTGAGCCACACAGATGAAAAACAGATCAACACAAAACGCTCACTTCAACATTAGAAGGACAGAGACATGGCGTGCTCTATGGGGCTTTTTAAAATAGCCTAGATGACATGTGAAAAGGTTGAGTATTTGTCAGCCGTCTATATGAAAGAAAAGGGCATATAAAAATGTGCTGTTAAGAATTCTACCAGGGGGACCATGCTTTTCTTTCTGGTATCTTAGGGCTGGTACTGACTTGCGGGCCTGCAGGGGCACATCAGGGGCATCAAACAGCTTGACAATGGGAGGTAGCAGCAAGTGCAGGTAGTCGTCTAGGTTGGCACCAAACAGCTGGATGGCGTTGAGCAGCTGCAAAAGAGAGCACACACAGCTCAGTCACACATACCCCAACACTTACCATGAGCAGTTCATTTTAAGGAGCTTATGGCTAAATAGTCCTTTTCAGGCTCTTTTTCAAGGTGCTGGCATACATGTTAGCCTTTCAGGAAAATTCTGCATCGCTACGAGTGAATGATTGAATGAGTGAATGAACGAGTATCTTATTTGTATGTCACTTCACAGCACACAGACCATACAATAAAATAAAATACAAAGGCATATTGGAAGTACAAAACTCCACACAGAAACTTACAATGTGGGCCTGCTGGTAGGCCAACAGTCATATATTTTACTATAAGGCGTACACAACCTTGACGTCAATGGTTTGATTTCTCTTGTAGATCCTTACACGTTTTAGGTGTGTGTTTTTGCAAACAAATGGCGCACATACGGTCACATATTCTGAGACCCACTTCAAAGAAGTTATGAGAGACGGGCAACAACAACTTGTATATCGAACATACAATTTTACATAACAGCCAATTTATACTTTGTAAGCTTAAAAGCTGTCCAAAACCAAAGTTGGAAATCCATTCAAGAGATACATGGTGCCAACTACCCAAAATTGTAGTCTTATGACCAAATTTTTACATGACTGGTGCTACAACCTTCAAATCACTACAATGCGTTGGACAATGCTGACATTATATCTTCTAATGCTGTAGATATATCTACATAGATAGCCACAGTGTAAATATATCTATAAAAAGTACTGTTTATTCTAGTGAATTTTATCTATGCAGCACCAAATCATAACAGAAGTTATCTCATGACACTGTACAACGTTTGCCTTTTGTTGTTGTGCAATTAAAAACCTAGAATTTACATTTATTTACATCATAGCATTAAGATTCACCATGTATCCTTTGCAGAGTCTGACATGTGTCCTTACTGATAGCACACAGTGTCGCTTCCATCCCTCCAGCCAACTGTTGGCACAACACATCTTGAATAAAAATTAGCTGTGTGGTTGTTATTTGAGAGGAGGTTCTGTAGTTTGGTTTAATGGTCACGTCATGGTGTGTGAAGCATGTGTGAGCAGTGTGCATAAATAGATGGTGGTCCTAAAGGATGACGTATGTAGCAGCCAACTAACGCACCCCAGCCCCTCAACAACGCACCATGACCATTT
This sequence comes from Sciaenops ocellatus, assembly GCA_033000465.1. Lineage (NCBI taxonomy): Eukaryota > Metazoa > Chordata > Actinopteri > Sciaenidae > Sciaenops > Sciaenops ocellatus. The sequence goes on from CP136883.1 coordinate 22,013,137, forward strand.
CCGCTCTTTCCCCGCACCTCCACCCCCATGTCTAAATTGTGCACGGCGAGACAGCAGGAAGCCGAGGTGGAGGTGTGCAAGTGTGTGTGTGTGTGTGTGTGTGTGTGTGTGTGTGTGTGAGAGTGGGAGGGGAGGGGTTGGTGTTGGCTGGACAGAACAGCTCCTTTAAATGATGGGAGTATGTTTTTCTTTTCTTCTCCCTTGGACTAGAGGGTAACCCGATTCCCAGTTCCCCCATTTCTTGACCCCCATCCTGTGCGAAAGATTAGGCTCCAGACTCAGGCCTGAGTTATAGACTATCCAGACTGTGGGCTGCTGGGTTATCTAATACTGTAGACTCTGAGACAAAACAGCACCAGAGGAGAGAGCACTAGATGACCGTGCTTCTTATGATTCTGTCTTTGCGGTCTGCGCCTCAACCATGATTTAGGGTTTGAGGGAAAACCCGATAACTACTGGCTGCAGCTGCTGAAATAGGAGAGTGTGTGAGCTACACATCTATGCTGTCTTTGAACTGCTGCATTACAAGTGAATAGCTTAGACCTGAATAGTCTTGATGCATATCGAAGGAAACCACGAGCAGAAAGCAGTAAGTCAACTGTGGGCTGAGCTCTGTGCTTACTGAAAGAGTGTGGAGTGACAGAAGCACATTATAAAAATACACACTGCTCTCGGTGATGCACCGTAAATTAAGTTATCTACTCAAATAACAACTCAAATCTGACATCTGATCTTTTCAATCTAATTAGAGCGCCCTCTCCGCCAGATTTATGACACACAGAGTGTCACTTTTTCTCCATCAATCAGTACAACTGTCAGATGTCTAAGAAGCTGAGTGGTCAACTCTGACCTAAAAAAAAATAGATACATAAGACATTATTTGGAGTCATTCTATACTGGGACATATATTCTATACGCTTTACTGCCATTATTAATTATGCCCACTAAATTTTAACTCGTCCACATTACTGCTACATTAAATTTCTCTATAAAAATATATAGCACATATTTCGAGTTAGGTATCCCTATCTTAAGGACCCAGTATAATCAAACTACAAGCACAGTTATTTTCACTCATTCCTATATATCTTCCTCTTTCACAGGGTTTGCTTGGAGAATTCTTATGGCAGACTGAAATAGAGCAATTTACTTGTGCAGTGTGGCCAAAAGCAGAGAGAACAGGAAACAGTGCAGCTCAGGTTGCAAACATAAACTATTGGAGCTAGCATGGCTAGCATGCCAGAAAACAGCAGTTCGGAAATTTGTTCCTTTTACAGTGTTTTAATACACAATTTCCTGCCATTAAGCTCTATCTCTGTCCTGCACTCACTGAAGCCAAACAGCTTCCCAACCCATCTCTCAAATGCGATGAACATTGGAGAGTCAAATTCATGTCAAAATTTATAGATATTTAAAAGTACCCATTTTGGGGTTTTTGTAAACAAAAATATAATGTAATTTAGTGTTACTCACCAAAACACGTGTATCCTTAAGACCTAAATATATTTCCTTTTAAATAACATTTTTGAAAGAAATGGTTTTATACAAGATTTTATACATTTGTGCACTGCTGCAGTTTGCCACAAACTGCAGCATTACACTGTCATCAGGAATGTGTGCCATGCATGATTGTGCTCATACGGGGACCTGCTCACAAAACATTGCTCTATAGCACTACTAGTGGTAAAAAAAATAATCCACAGGTTACCTTTAAACCTGAGTCGGTATTCAAACTTTAGTTTTTTTGTTGATAGAATGATTAATCAGTTAAATAATTTAAACCTAATTAAGATGCTTGCTACAAATAATAAATATTAACCATCTTACCTTCATCTGACTGTGATTTATTATTAAAGTTCCACATCAATATTCCTCAAAATTTTTCAAACAACAAGGAAGTTATATACTAAATGAATGATCAGCCAAATAGAGTAAGAACTGTAAATTAGAGAAAAAAGCATTATAATAGACTGACAGCCTCTTGTTTAGAATATAGACTTCTTCAGAGCATCATCAAATGAATTTAGACAGGACTGTATAATTGCCATGGATGTCACATGGAAAGCACAAGTTAAAAATAAGGTTTGAACTAAGGCCACCAAATAAATCATGTAAAGGGAATTGACAGTGACTGGACAAAATGGAAAATGTTGTATTGCTCGAGGACTTGGAACATGATGCGCTTTAGAGGGAGGGCATCATTAAAAAGTACACACACTGAGGCATCTCTGATGATGATACCGCCTATACACTGGGCTACAGAAGGCAGCCTGGTCTGTTTTTATTGCAAGTGTTTTCAAATGACTCAATTTTATTTTTTATTTTTCAGCTGTTTCTCTGCACTCTGCTGAGTAAGCGTTCATGGCACCATTAACCTGTTTCCGAGCAGTATTTTTTATTTGTTAAATCTCCGCCGAGGGTTCTGAAAGCACTTTCTTAAAAAGCTGTTCCAGCTCTGTGGCCACAATTTCAGTTCCAGCAAATGGATTCATTTCTGTAACCTCTCAATTTGTCAAATCTTTATTGTTTATATTTTTTCAATTTCATTTTTATGTTTATGTTCCATTTTCTTCCCTGAGGAATTCTCTAGGTTTACTGTGGCAATAACTGAATTTTTAACACGACTTATTGAAATCTAATCTCTTCTGTAATTCTGGCTGTAAAGGTGTCACAGTTAAAGACTCTACCAAGCAAATTTTTCTGACAGTATAAATTCTATGTACACATAATAGTAATAGTAATAGTAATCTTGATTTGATGATTTGATGATAATAGCCTGTGAGCTTTGAATTTGTAGCATTATTTAGTATTACTTTGTGCAGTATAAACCCTGTGAATCAATTTAGGAGAGACAGCAACTTTTCCTAGCAGCTTTTCTTTGAATCCTGGTGGTTGGAATACCCTCTGGTCAGAAGGTCATCTGAACTGCACCAGGTTGCACTCACCTTAATGGTAACACTGCGCCCGGTACTGTTGTCGTGCATGAAGACACGCAACATGTGTGGGATAAGCTGAGGCAAGTAGAGCTTGAACTCTCCACCCAGCGCCACAACAATCTGCTCGATCAGAAGGATGATGGTGTTCTGCATGGGGTTGTTTGGTGTCCAGTACTCCTATAGGTCAGAACATAATAAGTTGGCATGAATTAGAATAACTTCATTGAAGTATTTCTTCAAAAACTGAGTACTGTCCCTGCTTTCTATAGCACGTTCTGCTACTATACACAGAATTTGTGATCTAAATAATGCACAACACTAATAATACCTAAACAGACAGACAGATGTTACTGTTAAAGTGGGTAATTTGTTTGTCCTAAATAAGAGTGACCTAAATTAACGAGAGTCCGATTTCTGAATATATATTTTTATAATATTCAGAGAGTCCAAAGCACTTAGTACAAAACACTACCTCATCCACCTTGCCCTCGTATAGTGCGGAGGGTTAGTGTGAGTCTTAGGAACCGGGTCAGAATGAGCGATGAACTCAGTGTGAGTGAGACGTTTGGGCAGATTTCCCTTTGGAAATACAAAAGTTTTCAAATGCCAGAGGCAGAGAGGGAGCATCACGATACTAGATGGCGAGGAATGGAGACAATTTCCTGTCAACTGGGACTGACATCACGTCTCTGTGTGGCTTATGACACTGTTTTGGAAAATCTAGGCACGGTCACTGTGTACATTAGAGATAATAGCAATTGGAGTTAAGGTAGAAGACCTGAAGTCACGCAATACGTCAATCAGTCAATGGGCTTCAGCTGTGAGATCTGGCAGAGGTGTTTTGTCAGTGACCAGAGGTCTCAAGCAGCCCCCAACTTCCTGCTTTCACTGCCTGTGGCAGCTGACTAGAGAGCAAGTGAGTGTACATCCTGAATGGCTATTCCAGCCCACTCATCTGGATGCAGGAGCGGAGCTGGAGAAAAAATGAATAGATTCTTTGTTTCACCCGCCATTTATTAACTCAGAGGGACTTGAGGTGCAGTGGTCCAGCTCTCTCAATTACTTTTCTCCAGGAGGAGTTACCGCCATTGCAAAAGTGTCGGTAACAGTGTTACCAAGATTCCGATACAAGGACAGTCATATGATATTTTGTGCCTTGTTATATGATTATGTGCTAGACAAGTGTGTTTGTGCAAGTGCAAGGGCTATGGCTTTAGCAGTGGTCCCACGTCATGACGTGATAAGGGCAAATGTCTCACCAGTTTTCTCTTAAAAATGAATCATGAGTGGAAAAGTACATCAGAGCTGTACTGCTTTTAGAGAGTGTCATTTGAAACAACAGTAAAGAGAATCATACAAGTACAAATACCATGATTTTCTTTTTCTCCCAGTATCGCAGCCTCTTTAATCTTGTTGGTAAAGTATCACACCACACATGATGTATACTGCTGTGTGACACGGGGAAAGACTTCATCCAGGGGCCCTGAACACATTACTCCTAATGAGGAAGGTGGCGAGCACAACTGAACGCAATTAAGAGTTTGCAGCTGTTTGCCTGACTCACAGGAAAATAAGCGGAGCTGGATGATCGGTGTTTAGGGATTGAGGTCGTGGGGGTGGGGGTGGGGGATGTTAACACGGTTACTCACTCTGATGAGGGTGAAGATGTCGTCCATGTAGGGGCGGATGTGGATCTTCACAAAGCACACCACCATTCCCATCTGCTGGAAAAGGAACTGGAGAACAAAAAGAGCACAGTGAGGAGATTTGCCTTGAGAATAACCAACATTAACCAGAGGTAAACAGATAACAAATCAACCAGACAGCCTCTTTCCTCTAATTTTCTAATTCTCCCAGTATTGCAAGTAATTCTACTTACCTCTCTGATGCTGGCGTCACAGACCCGGATCACATTGAGGAAAGTGGGCATGACCTGGGGCAGGAACTGGACACACTTAAGGCCCAGAGACTTGAAGATAAAGGTGACAGCTTGGACCACCATAGTATGGTGGTTTGAGAGGGAAGGGTCTCTAAGGATGCGCATCAGAGTGACGATTGCCACCGCAGGGTAAAACTCATCCAGGGGAAGGTTGCCCATGTTCACTAGCATCTCACTGGTGCTGTAGTCGGCTGTGGGGAGAAGAAGAAAGAGGGATGCACTTTGATTTTTGAAAGACTTGGAACATTCACACTCTTTACCAGACAAGACTGAACCAGATGTTGTGACTATATTTTTCTGGAATCGTGGAGAAAATCCTTGTGAAGGGTCACAAGTATAAAATTGTAGTTTTTCTATAACATAATCCAATTTGAAATTATACCACTTCCTCGTCCTGACCAGACTTCGAAACATCTTGTCTATCCACATGCATTGAACAGGAGCAGACACCCCCTAAACAGGCCATCTGTTTATATGTAGTGGATCACACTACCACAATAGCATAAGCAGTGTCCCCAGTTCAGCGGCTGCTTTCTTCAAAATCTACATCACAATACAATACAAAGTAACATGTCATGAGGTTACTGAGAAATGCAGCTGTTTTTGCTCACATTTTAATTACAAGACTGACTGACATGTCCTTTGGTGCTCTCAGTCTTCCACAGGCCATCATGCCCTAATCAGATTTATAAACAACTCATTCAGGTGGTTTTTGTCAACTCAAACCTGTGAAATTAAACATGACTGAGTCATACACACCAGGTGTTTGATCCAGTTCATGTGTGATGTGTTTATAATTTGAGAACAACGGCAAAGCCAACAACGTTCTTCCTACTTTCGATCAATCATGTGAGGGTGGTAATACAAGTTGATAAGGACTGCTTGGGTGCTCAATTAACCTTTTAATTCTCCAAATACACCTTCACGAGCCACTGCATTATCCACATTTAATACAGCATAGAAATATCCAATCCAAATCTAATCAATCAGTTGTTGTTTTGATTAGAGAGCATACAAACACGTTTGAGAAACAAATTTCTTAAAAGTATGAGTTACAGATGGAACAGCTATTGCTGTGATTTTTGGTGGTGGTGAAAAAACTTTTCTTTAGACAGTAAAAGAACACTCTCAGCTTGATTCGTACAAATAAAAGCTGTCCATTTAAATTACGTCAAATGTGCTCATATCATTATTATTACTAGTTATTTTACAACTATAAATCCAGTTCCAACTATAACTTCATCAGCCCAACCCTTGTGACTATGTTGGACAGAAGACTATGCCGTCATGACACTAAAAGACCATTAGTCAGGCAATAATTCTCTTGTGTGTAAGTCTGAGAATGTCAACGATGATTTATGGAAGTGGAAGATAAGATGACAGAGTTGTAAAAATCCTGTCCCATAGTGTGGAGCATTTTGGCATCTGATAAACCTTCAAACTCAAGCATATACAACTCAAACCACTCCTTCTGTATCGTATTTCATCTAAAAAAGCAGAAGCAACACACCCATACCATCGCAGCCACTTAACGGGCATCTTTGGTCTGACCACCCAGTAATTCTCACTTTTACCCTGAAATTTAGGATATCCGTGTGATCTTTGCCATCTGTAATAAACCTTTTCAGAATCACCTTCAAGTACACGAGATTCTGAGGAGCCACATGAGGTTTTCAGCAGTCGTGCCCAGAATTGGAGAGTGCAATTTCTTTTGTGTAAATCAAACAACTGTGGTGGTCTTTTTTACACATTTACAATGCATATTTCTTATTTTAAATAAGCATTTTTATTTTATTTTTTTCTGACAGGCAATGCAAATAGGGACAGTCTGTCCATTTATCTATGCAGAGCTATTGAGTTTTACAAGGCATCTGAGAATACAGACGTCTGGTATTCAGCGTTTCACTGGCCTTCTGCAGGAGTACAGTTTCAGCTGCTCCAGTCGTTTCCCTCAAGACTCCAGACCGTAGACATAACAGATTGGCAAAGAGCTTGCAGGCTAAAGAGGGCAGCTTTGCTTGTAGATCTTTCATTATTCCGGCCTTCACCAAGTCTAGATTAATGACTATGATAGATGGCTACACATGTGTAACTTTACAGAGAACAAACAGGCATCAGTGGACCTAAGTGAGGCAGCAGTACAGCAGTAATTCAGGTCTCAGCTGTGTAGGACAAGCCATAATAACAGATGTAAATACAGCAACTTACTAAGAAGCAAGTTTTATGACTCTGATGTTCAGTAGTGACGTGATTCGTCTTGTTTGAAGTCAGGTGAGGAGATGGATCTAGCCAATGACCTCCCACATAACAAACATGCTGTCAAATATCGCTCATGCTCCAGACGCTGACCCTGACAAATCTGCCAACAGATGCATTGCCTCCAAATCTGGTCACAGTCCATTTAGCTAGAGAACAAACTGGTAAAACTATTACCATATTGTCCAAGGTCACATTCTGAGACACATGACTGGAGCAGACAACGGGAGACCTGCATTCTCCATACACAATACACCATGACAAAAGACAGATGAGCAGTTTTTTTATTGTCACTCAAGAATTTTCAAGATCTCCAGAGGATGACAGCTTTTAAATGACAGCATCCATCATAAGGAATGTCAAAACCTCCTGAATTACCACGTGAATTTCTGCAGTTAATCGCAGTCAGGAGCATAGCATAATGCAGCCTATTGGTAGCTTAAGATTGTTACCACTTCTTATGGATAGCCTTGCTTACATGTGTTTAACTATCTGTGTCTAATCTAAAGGGTAAGCCAGGGGAGGAGGAGGGAGGAGTGGTGGGAAAGAATATAACCTAGAAATGTAAACTATAGGATATGTATCTAAGCAATGACAGTATTTTGACACAAATTTATCTTCGCGTAGAGATACAGCCAAGGTAAGAAAATTCCTCTGTGATTCTTTTCTGGCTTCTGATTTGTGACAACAAAACTAATAGTGCTAGACAACAGCAACTGAAAAATGTTGCAAATATAATATTATACATCAATGTGTGAGGAAAATGAATGCTTCAGAGGACTGCATCAGTAATCAATCCACGCACAAAACAAAACAGCAATGCAAATTATTCATTATTAGTCTATTAAACAGATGCTTAAAGAGATGTCTGTCTAAGTGGGTCACCTTAAATTAAACATCTCTCCTCTAAAAAGATCCCACTCCAGTTGAAGCAGTTTTATTTCCCAGAACTGGCGTAGGTCGACAGAAGCCAGAAATTAGATCCCAGAGGCTTCAACAAACCAAAAACCCAAAACCATAGTTGCTGTTGACTTTTCAAATGCAGGGTCAAGACCCTTAAAAATTGTGTTTTGTCTCGAGTGTGTAGACATATCACTTCACTGCGCTCCATTTCTAATTAACTGTAGATTTATGAAATGTAAAACAGCCAAGCTGTAAAGGATAACCATAAGGGCTTTGGGTCAGACAGAATATCAGTGGTTTTTGTGAGGCAGATTCAGCAAGCGATCATATTCAAACCCAAGACAAATTGAGCTGCAAGATTTCAAAGGTGTGTTTAACTCACAGTTTTTTTTCCACAGCACTATCTTGGAGCTAACAAAGAGGAACAGCTGAGCTTCTGCCTTGTCCTGCAGTCATCCTGAGTCAACCCTGAACACTTGCTTTACCTGAACCCCAGAGCCTGTCTGCCTTTACCTGGGCTTTCCTGACTCGTAATAATCAACTGTGGGTAGAGATCACCTTTCAAACAAATTATTGTGCACAGTTAAATATTGTTCAAAATAGTGAAGCATAAAACATCTCACATCACACCTAACAGCTGCTTTATCAAATGTATACTATGTGATCCTCTTTCCTCGTGCATCACTAAATCATTCATGAGTTTGACAAAAATGGATGCAATTCAATCTTTTGCTGGCATTTTATCAATCCAAATGTTACAGAAGAAGTGATGAAGCAAATATGCAGTGTTTTACATCTCAGATGCATTTTCTGAATGACATTTAAATGCTACTTCCAAAATGCAAACTGACACTTCATAAGTTTAGTGACCTTTCAAACCAGACTTGTTTGTTCAATCAAATTGCTTCACAGTCCATCTTTAAGAAGTGTATTACTGTCGAGGCTTTTCCTGGTTAGATATGATTGTTTATATTTATGTAGACACACATATATCTGGTATTATTAATTAACTGTGTAAATAGAGTATCATATCTTAGTGAAAACATATGCTCTTTTAATTAAACATAAAAACTATAATAGCCGGTCCAAGGCCACAATAACACTATCCTATACTATTCCATCAGGCTCTCACACACAAACACACTGTAATCACAGCACCAACCTCAAGAGACGGACCCACACAGAGATATTTTAAAAAAAAAAGGTTCAAGTTGATTTGGAAACTTTCCAGCTGTTCCACTAATAATACTACTGTAACTACTGTAACAAATAAAAACAAATTCATATTTCTGGCTATTACATATTTCTGAAATTACAACCAAAACCGTGATTGGTAATAGATATCACAAGCCTACCTGAGTCCTGGCTGGACTTGGACTCAGAGAGACTGACGGCGGAGGCGTCTCGTGACTGGTCAATCATGCCGATGTTCACCTTGTGCTTGTAGGGGTCCAAAGCTCCAAGAAGACCCAGCACACGGATAGCCTGTTGGAGACATACAGCACACACACTTGGCAATCTTGTACTGGAAGACAAGATTTAGAAAACTTCACGAATTTCTGACTTTACTTTAATTCAACTACCGATATTTAGAAACTTATCTATCATTTCAAAACAGTTAGAAAGGGCTATCATCTCCTTACGACTCTGAAGGTCCGTTGAAGTACAATATTTAGCCACTTATTGGCTAAGTAAGGGACTATATGGAAGATGTAAAAATTACATCAACAAAGAGGTGTGGAGTATATTGCCCGAGTGGTTTGAGGAGGCTCTATGGATGTTATGATACTTTTCCCCCCATAGGAATCAGTAAGCTGACAGCTGACCAAAGCTTCTGTCTTCAAACAGTAAACAAAGCCATCTTTCAGGCTGACAGGTAAAGAGTACTTGATACTAGATAGATCTTTGTCATTTTTTATTAAAGGAATTTTAATAAAAAATGACAAAGCAGAATAAATAGTCAACATAGACTAGGTTAGAACAGGGTTTTCAAATTTATTACATAGTGGATTTGAGGGCCAGAGTTTCCAGAACCCACGTGCACATGCCACCCACCACACACAGTGGCAGTGCTCTCTCTGACACCCACATAATGTAACAGGCGAAGGAAGAAATTCTGACAATTATCACTTACATCACAGCCCAAGGCTTAGGAAAAAGTAACCATGTAACTATGGAAAATGTGCATAGCCTCATACTGTATGTATTTCTGCAATTATAGTTCAGCAGTCTAAGTCAATACATCTAAACATACATTCATTTGTTTAGTATATGTTGACAGGTAGAGTTTCTGGCCTCATAATGAGTTACAGAACGACAGAGTTGGGTTCACGTTGCCACGAAGTAAACTGTGGGGAAAAGGAAGGGTTAGGAGCCAAGATGGAGGCACTGGTGCATACCTCTCTCCTGATGCCCTGGTTTTGTTCCGTCTTCAGGAAGTTGAGCAGCACCTCCAGAAGGGAGGGGTACTTGCGGTAGGGCTCCACCACATAACCTGTACTAGCCACCTGCTGGCCCAGTGTCCACAGCGCCACCTGGTGGAAAGTCAGACATAGATTCTCTGAGCAATGCCACTGATGGAGACGCATAAAGCATAATGCCTGAGGTGCTTAGGAATCTTTTTGCATTGTTACCCAACTGTCCTTGTAATAAAATGTACCTATTAAACAAATGATACTAAAACGATTCTTTATTAAAAGGGAGCAAATTAAAATCCCAGCCATTAATCTTGTCTACCTGCTCCTGACATCATTTCAAATTGTTTTTCAGTCTCTTATTCATAAGCCATTGGTAATACTTCTGAATGATTTCACCATACGTTTGCTCCTGGCACATAATCCTGTTTAAACAGCAAATACCAGCCTCACAATCCTCTAAAAATTGTTTTTGAGTGACTTAAAATGTTTGCAGAAATTATATCCAGTTATGTTTACTGAAGTAGACATGTATTTACTGTACCCAAGAAATAAATATTTTTCTGAACTTGGAGTACTGCTGAGAGAAAAACATTAGATCCAGATGAAGCACATACTTGTTTGCAGGACTGTACCTGTCGTTTGGCCAACGAGGAGGAGTCCTGCAGCATGTCCATGATGATTGGAAAAAGCTCGTCCATCCACTTCCTCATCTCCAGGCCACTCACCTGACAGAGTCCACACAAGAGAACCAATCAAAACTGAGGAAATCTCATAATCTCTCCAATTTACACTTTCACTAAAATCTAAAAAAGGATTTTGATTAGTGATCCTAATCTATCTGACCATATTAAACCAATGTCCTTATGTGATGTGAAACTTTGTGCTGTCTTATGTGTTTGGACAGTCCATTCATTGCTGTGTCCATTGGTCAAATTTGTTCGGAGAGGGGTGATGTAACTGTCTTTTTTGGCTGTATCACGAGGAGTTATCAAAATCAGACATTTCACATCTACACACAGACACTATATGTTGTTTACTATATTTATGTATTTCCTACATTTTCTTGTGCCTTCCTGTGCTGGTTCCTGAGCAACTGGGCGTCTTCCGCTTCCTGCACTGAGTCAACCCTGAACACCTGGTCTACCTGAATATCTCCTGCACACTGACTGAACTGCAGAGTCTGCATGCCTTTAACCCGACTCTCCTGACTCCTTTTCTGCAGGGACCGTCGAACCACCTGGACAGAGTGGAGTAAGGCACACATCCATGGGTGGCGCTCTACCCTGTACTTTCCACCTCAGACAAGAAAAAGCTCAGACTGCTTGCATTAAAACTGTTTAAGTGCAAGACTGTGTAGAGAGACCGTGAAAATGTAATAATATGCAGAGGGCAAACAATTCGGCTCAGATTTATTGGGTATAAAATCAATATGACACACTGTCCCTATAAAACTTGAAGGAATTGAAAGATTAAATCCAGCTTTACCTGAGCCAACTCGCCAATGGTTGCAAGGACACTAATGACCACTCCAGGGTTGGGGTCAGGGTCTTTCAGTTTGAGAATGAGAGCCTGTAAAAGTAAAAGGTAACAGAGTCACTTAACTTATTCAACCCCAGCGCTCTGCTCAAATTACAGACAGAAGTTTATTTGAGAGCCCCAAGAAATAAGACTGTAATGGACTTAAAAAAGTCGTCTCGAATGTACCTGATGTACATAATGTGCAATGCATTTCATTTTTTTTCAAAGCCAATAAAGACATCTCTCTATTTCATAATTGTTTCCTTACTTCAGATTAGTTCTCTTAGATTGACAACAGAGCAAAAAGAGAAAGAATCATGTTTTGAGTAGAGTATCCTTTTGATTTTGTAACAAAGTAATATAATACCATCACTGAAAAAAAAACAGCAAAATGAAAAAGAACAAGTAAATTCTCAATCGTGGGAAACACTCATAGACCTTGACAGTGAAGAAAAAGCAGAGTTGTACCTTGAGGATGGGCTCCATATATGGCCGGATGAGGCGGGGGGCGTTGGAGACAAGGTGGCCAAGCATACGAGCACTCTGCTCTTTGTTCCTGCCGACACCACTGTGCTCCAACTCTGTTAAGATCTGAAACGATATTCAAAACATGTATAACACACCCAATTTTCCATATCCAGAATGAATCTTAATGAGGTTAATTCATTGTGCACACAAAGAAACCTTTACTAAATCTTACAAACGAATACTTGGGCCTTTAAGCTGGTCTTTGCTGCCCTCTAATGGTATTCAGTTAAAACAACAGACAAATAATCTTTTCAGAGCAAACAACTGATGTGTGTTTGCTCAAAATATTGTATTTGTAAGATATCTTTAATATGTTAAAATGTTTTCATTATGTTATCCACTCAATAACCCCTTGAATTTATTTCATTTCAACACCAGGCTAAGTAGAAACTTAAAGAAAGGCTCTATTTCTAATATGAATACAAGGCCCTCTGTTGAGATTTTTAAAATGATAATTGCATATTTCAAATTATTTGGATGGCCAAGACTTTTTCGCCACACCTGCATAAAATCTGACTGGACTGACTGTAACCCTGACCTGACCTTTAATAATGAAAATTTGTAACTTGTGCTGCAGCTGTTAAACATCTGGTGTGAATGTGTTTCAGTGTTTTAGACTGAACAATTCAACACCAAACTTCCTTTTAATGGGTAAAAAATGCATATAGGACCTTCAACGCAATAAACCGTTACGTTTAGTGTGCCATCTGTTGTTCCTCTCCTACCTGGATGAGCATCTTGCGTAGAAAGGGCATGACAAAGGCCGGGTTCATACTGCTGAGGCGTCCAATTGTGCAGATGGCCAGCTCCCTGATCTCAAACACCTCATCATTCAGCGCGACAAACAGCGCCTGCAGGTTCTCAGCCTGGGCGAGGTGAGCATCGAAACGCTCATCAAGTGATGCCAGCACACAGTATCGAATGTCTGGATCTGCAGAAGTACAGGGACAAGGACAAGTCACGCATTTTGACTCTCTTATCGTGATGGGTCATTCCAGCTGTTGACAGCTCATGGCATTCTCATGGCACAAATGTAATATTTTTTCAAATCAAATGCTAATTCTTGTAAAATAGAGTTCTCATCACTTACAGAGACTTTTATACATTATTATACATAAAAAAAATCCACATAGTACTACTGCCCCTTTCCTTTCCCTTTTACCTGGGTCTGTGATGCCAACAACAAGCAGCTTGCTTAGCACATCTGCAACAACCTGCACAGCGGTCTGGCTGACAACATGGCCGCTGATCAGGTGGATGGAGGGGGTAAGGAGGCGCGAGCAGGTCCGAGCTGCCTCCATCCGGATCTCCTTGTGCTCACTGTTCAGGAAGTGATCAGCACAGTGGCGCACAAACTGGGTGAGGGAGTGTCCTAATGAAAGAACAAAGAGTCAGAATGATCCCTGAACTGGGAGATGCATTTGAATATGAAAGCATGCATAAAGCTTCAATTAATAACAACACACCATTAGTTTGAGGACTCTTTCCTCTTCATCCAGACAGGACAATTTTGCTTAGTTTAAAGAGTTTTGGATTTCAAATTTCAAAAGTAAAACTCTGAAAAAGTATTGTGGCTAGAGCCAGAAATATCCCATTACCCATAACAAAGCCTGTTCAATGTGCAGTGCGACCCCGGCTTGTTTTTGCACCAAAAGGCAAACCCCACCCCACCGTCCACTACAGGATGATGCAAGACTGTGAAAAATAATTGTTTCACCACAGGCTGCTGTACACAGCTTACTGCTGGAAAATATTAAGCAAGTCAGCATGGTGACTGAACACGACTTCTTCTCACTCCCCACCTGAACTGAAAACCCCCTCAAAACATCAGCTCAGCAGAATTCACATTTAATAAACACAGATTTTGTTTGCATTTTGCACAGCATCTGAGTAGCCTTAAGCAGCTTTTAAAATGCTATTTACATACATACATAGAGTTAACATTAGAGGGGAATAAGTTCAAAACAAATGCCAAGATTTTCAATTGTCCAGAACTATCTAGTATTTTGATTCAGTACTATGCTGTCTGAAGCTCTATGGGTCCAGTCCAGAGAACAGCTGGAAACACAACCGCTCCAGCCATTTCTGCACTTCACTCAATAGTTTCTTACAGATCATGTGCTCTCGCCCCGTTGTGACTCCAATTTTAAATCTAATGGTTTATGCTTTCAATTTAAAACCACAACACTTTTTCCAACTTGACTGAATGTGCAGCTTGCAAGCACTGAGGCATTAACTCCATCACTTATTTCTTTTCATGCTTTCATGCCCCTTGCATTTTTTAGCACTGTAATGTGACTACCCACACTCATCACTTTTCTTTTACTGAAAGACCCAAATTTAAGATCAATCTTTGAATGCAATTTGGTGCATTAGAACTGGGGGTCTGGGCAAATTTTTTGACTCAGTTGAAGTTCTCTCCCTGTGTTTCTTAACAAAATAAAGTTAAAAATAAAATATGATGTGATTTGCAAGATTCTTGCCTTCAAACTCAAAGCTCCCCAGCGTGCGCAGGGCCAGTGTGATGCTTCCTACGTCACTGGCCTCGGGGATGTTTGTGAGGCTTGGTGAAGCCAGCTGGTGAGCGAGGCCTTTGGGCATGCCAGGGTGACGGAGCGGCTTGTGCATCAACACTAGGGAAAGCATCTTTAGCAGACCATCCTGGATGTCCTTCTTCAATTGAGGGATTTGACGGCTTAGGTCGTACAGCACTGCCGTCAGTGCAGGGCTACATGAACAGGACACAATAAACAAACAACCCAATATCATCAACGCTGTCGTGTCAATTTTAGAAGCCAAACTCTGGACTTGAACTCTGCTACTTAAACCCAGCCCAAAAATCCAAACCCAGAAACCTGGAAATGATAAAGTCTTACTAGTTTAATTATCTATCATAGTGATGAACCCATTCTGTCCTACCTGAGGCCCACAGCCAGCATAGGCTCCAGCAGCTCCTTGATGTCTGGTTGGATGCTGGGGCCCATGGCTCTGGAAAGCATGCTGATACAGGTAAACACTGTGGCATCTACCTGCATGGTCTTCTGCCTCCTGCACACATGGAAGACCAGAAAGTGAAAAAACATACACTAATGGTAAGTCTCTTTTCTTTTCATACAGAGAATCCAAAATTATTTTTAAATATGTGTACCACAGAGGATATGCCCGAAACATACATTTAGATTTAGATTTAAAGGAGGGTTTCTTCCAATATAACACTACTATAGACTACAAACCTAGAATGATTCTTAACATGCGTGACAAGACAAGAGAACATAAACTGTGTGGTAAGACAAAACTATTAAAAGGATATTAACAAATCAAACATATCAATATCTAAACATGAAGTAAACTTTATTACAATATATAGAGAGACTACAATCTGTTTCATGTTTTTAATTACTGACTTGTGTGCAAAGTCTTTGGGTGGCAGCGCAGCCTTGATGATCTCAAGGACCTTCGAGAGGTACGGCTGGATTTCTGCCCTGACGGCCACCACCAGCAGCCCCAGGGCCTGGAACGCTGCCGTCCTCTCTTTCTCCTTCTTCAGACAGCCCAGCAGGTAGCCCATAGTGTCTGACAGGTACTGGTCTGCTCGGTGGATGGAACGACCACAGTGCAAATAGTTAAATACAGATGTAGGGCTTTGTATAGACTGCAGCACAGTACACATAAATTAACTTAATGGTAGAAACTAGAAGCAATTTATTACGACAAAGCCCCTCGATGTCCGGACAGAGGAGGGCAAAAGGTATTGGTCATGATCTCTTTACATTTTGTTCCTAACCACCAGTGAGGCCCAGCGGTTATAGTGATGGGGGAAAAAAAAAATCACAGTTGCATGGTACCGTAAGAAAGATGGATTTAACATTTGATCATTAACTAGTCCCACCTGTAAATATATGTGGCTGGAAAGCTGCCAGGCGTGGAAGTAGGTTGAGGATGGTCATCTGGATCAGAGGGTTTTTACTGGTCTTGTATTTTAACACCCACCGACACACCTGGACAAAGCACATAATAAAAGCTTGTGTCAGCTGTAATTTATCTGGTTCTGAGAACAGCACCTTGTGTTGTGGACCTTGTGATATATTAAATCTCTTCATGGGTCTGCTGCATTGTTGTGGGAGCTGAGTAAAATAACATACAACATAGAAGCTAAGTTTCTTTTTTCTATTCAAAATTCAATTTAGAATTTCTTGTTTTTAATTTGTTGTCAAAGTGTCTGTTGTTACTTTAAACTACTGTTTCTCACACTTGCACATCATAACTGCATTCAGTAGTTGACCATTCAAGTAACAAATACAGGGTGCTGGACTGCAAGACTAAAGTGAGGGCCAGAGAGCTTAAACAATAAAGTCACACTTTAATTTTCACCCAGTTCTGTATCATTACACTGTGGTTTGTATGTGCAAATAAGCATGTTGCCAGCCCCCAGAGAGCAGCGTTCAAGTCCGCTTTATGACATATTCTAAGGCTGCTGTTCAAACTTTGTTTGGTACCAAATGTGGTTTAACAGAGACTCACAAAATTAAGATCAAACAAGAATCAAGATTCTGTTCATGTATTGCCTATTTCTCACCTCAAATGTTTCAGAAACATTATTTTATTGTACTGATTAGCTGTTATGTCAGTGATATTTGTGACCAGGCTACCATTTTTTTCTTCTTTAAAACAGACGAGCCAAAATCAAGCAACACCCAACTTGCAGCACATCACCCACCAGTTGAAGCGTTTAGTGGTCTGGTGGGGCCCAGTGCATTCTGATTGTTGTAGGTTTTCTATCTTTTGAGCAAAAGGGAATACCACGAGCCTTTTTCTCTGTTTTCTTTGGTCATGTAGCATCAATTTCAAAAATATTTGCATCTTTCTACTGCATAGACAGCCCAGCTTTATGAAAAGACCATCTTCCCAGTGGTGAAATACTTCTTTAACCACTGCTGAAGCAAGCATTTTAATTATTATAATATGAGTGGACAGTAGAGTATAATGTGATGCACTCCACTATAACACCGATGTAAACTATGGCCTGAAACACACAATAGTTCTATAAACATTTGTCTGGCAGTCTAACCAAAACTGAACACTTAACTTAAACCTTCAAAAGCACCATTTACTGCAGAGCTGCCCTACACACAAAACCAACGCACACCAGCCCCCAGACTGGGAAACAGATTCCACCTCCCTGTGCATCACTTTCTTCCAATTTTTGTATTTTTCTTTTCATTGAAAAGTGCAAGCCATAAAACAAAAACACAAAGCTAAGACGAATGTAAAAGTGAGAGATTGATTCATTCATTCAAGAAGCGTCATAATCATGCCTAAATATTAATAAAGATAGATGAATATATACTTCAACATTGTTCCATCAGAGCCATAAACAGTCAACAACAATCTTGTCATTTTGTGTTGTGGATAAGTAAAAGTCTGGCACATTTATGAAACCATCCTTTATCTTTAGACAAAGATCTCTGATATATGGCAATAATAACAATAATTTCACTTGGTGAAATCTAAAACTGTAGTGGGATGATATAAAGTTCTTCTAAAGCCAAAAGAACAATCAAGTTATTAACATAATAATTGCAGGTCAAGCAATTACCAAAACAATTGTTGCATTCTTGGAAAAGCCAAGCCTCTGCTGTATGATCTACCTGGTCGAATCGCTCCTCCATCAGCTCACGGCAGTATCGACTCTCCACCAGCGAGCTCTTGGCAGGTACCGGCGCGGCTCCGAAGGTGAGGAAACCCTGAGGCGTGCTGTAGCCCAGCAGGCCCAGGAGGGCGTTGGACTGCTGTGGCTGCACCGACTGGAAGCTAGTGAATGGCGTAATGTGGCGGGGCTTGGTTCCAAATCCCATCAGCTCCTTGCAGTACTTATCGTGGACCAACTGCTGCTGCGTGATCTCCTCCATCTCCTCACGCATGCGCTGTCACAGAGACAAGACAGTGAGAGGAATGTTTCACATGTGGATGTGAGAATGTTTTGAGAATGAATTGAGCCTCTCACCTCTCCCTCCATGCTGCTGATGCGAACCAGCTCATTCAGAATCAGAAGAGCACCATGGACCCTGTCATCACGATTCATCCCTTTCTCTTTGGCCAGAGTCTCATCGAAGCCTTTCTCTGCCTCCTCAAACGTTTGCTGTCACAGAAAAGACAAACACTTGCGTTACCTACTATTAGTAGGACATGAAGTTTCCTCTGGCAAATACAACATGCACTGAGGAGAGAAAGTTCTTTTTAACTCTTACTTTGTACCACTGTGGTTTCTGCATTTCCTTGGTCTCCCTCTGCGTGGTGAGGATGAGGCAGGCTCGCAGTGCAGATACAGCCCCTTCTCGGATCGCCTGCTTGGGGTCCCAAACTGCGTAGAAGATGTTGTCAAAGAAGGGCTGCACTTGCTGAAAGAAGAAGGTGGGTGCGCTCACAGCCAGCTCCCTCAACACCAACACCTGGAAAAGACAGAAAATGGTTTTACAGCCCATCATTAATTGCCTTTCTTGGATTTACTTTTTTTAAAATATACAATTTACTGTAAGTCAATATTGTGCTTAAGATGTCACTGAGCAGTTATTACATTATTCTTGGACTCTGTAAGTCAACTCTTAGTATTTATACCTTTCTTTAAAACATGTTGTATTAAGTTGCCAAAACCCTGTTTTCAACCTGACGTTGCTTCTCTGGAGACATGCACCTTTATCTGTGTTTTTGAGGGAATTCTGAAATAAAACTGAGAGCTGTGAACCTTAAGATGTTGTTACTACAACTAGTACACAACATGGAAATGTGAGGATGTCATACCACACATGATTAAGTACTGTCAACTGAAGCAATACTTTGTGAATGTTTGCAAATGAGGAAACAATGGAAGAGACAGAGCAAAGTGTCTCAAGAGCAGAGCATCTTTGACATTCACCATCAAACAATCAAGTCAAGGAAAATGCGGAGAAAAGACATCGTCTCATTATGACGGGTATCCATAGCGTAGCAACAGAGTGTAAATAGAGCTGCGCTGGTTAACAGTATTGAAATTCTATTTGTCTTGTCAATCTAAGCCACTAAACTAGGCTGCAAAACAGAACAGCATCTTTACTAAACTGACAAAACCAAAATCATTTGCTCCGTTTGTTAGCAGGAAATCGAACTACCTATTATGAACAGACAAATAAAGACTTTAAAGGTTAATATAAGGTTAATATAAGGTTAATAACAGCATTGATGCTGTTTATTTTGCTGGCCTCAAATGTTTTCATTCTTTCTGCTGCTGTCTGCATGGACAGCCCTCCACAAAAATATCAGTGATCATTTTCCTGCACCCATTCTTGTGATACCCAATCATATGATAACTAATTCCACATACGTGAAAACTGCCCAAGGTAAAAAAAAAATAAAGCCTGAATTTTATTTTTGTTTATTATCATTATTATTATTTTAGCGTTATTTCCCCTGTGCTTCGCGTTGTCAAACAGACACCTCATTGTATCAAAGAATAACTGCAGATAAGATTAACAAAGCCAGAGTGCAAGTGTGCCACAGAAACCTTTACAAACACACAACTCAAGATCATCAACTGACAAGCTCAATAACATTGATATCTTCTTGGGACAGCAGTTCATCTTAAAGGTACAGTGTGTAGAATTTAGTTGCATTTAGTGGTCCAATCACTGCATTGTAATCTCCACACATCACCCTCACCTTCCTGGTGTAAAGGAGAAACAACACTAAACAGGACCCTGTTTAGAGTCAGTATTTAATTTGTCTGTTCTGGACTACTGTATAAATAAGGTGTTTCAACATGGCGGCCTCCATGAAAGGGGACCCTCTCCCACTGTAGATATAAAAGGATATTTTTTAAGTAACAAACATAAAAAGATTCTTATTTTCAGGTGATTATACATGCATCAAAACATAGTTATGAATATTATATTCCATGTTTGCCTCATTCTGAAAATAGAGGCCCCAAATCTTACACACTGTACCTTTAAGCTAAGTTTGAAAAAGTTACATTTATATTTTGACAAAGACAACAAATTAATTATAGTGCCATACACAAAAAGACACTGGTATTCTCCTTTAGTGGTAAAATTCAACATGGTCTCTTGAACAGCAATGAGTGAGTTCTCCATCCAGGGAAAAACAGACCATAAACACACCGAGTGCTGCTTTAGAAAGTAAAAACGAAAAAGACAAACCGCCCTTTGCCCTCATCTGCACCACACATAAACACCCACAAGTATTTCAACAACAAACAGCACAGTCACTTACTGCAGCATGTCGTCTGCCTTCATTTCTGTCTGCTCCCAGCCACTCCAGGGCCCTCTTCACCTCGAACTCCACATACTCAGCAGTAAAGGTGTCCCCAGCCATAGAAAGGTGGCCCATGGCTTTTGAAGCCATCTCCATCACTACGGGGTCGCTGGAGGGGAGCAGGTTGCGCAGGTAGTTGGCAAAGCGGCTGATCCTGGTGGCATTGCCTCCCTCGACTCCGATCAGACTCACTGGAAGGAAATATTGATAACATGCTTTTTAACACATATATACAGTGTAACTATCATACACATTTTCACATGATATAGAGTTAGGGCAGTAACACATTTCAAGGTAATTCCATCAGACCTTATGTAAATCAAAAGCTGATTGTAAACTTTAAAACATGGCAGGTCAATTCTTACCTATGGCGAGAATCCCCCCTTTCTTCTCATTCACATCAGAGCTGGATACCAGCTCAAATATGTGGTGGTTCAACTCATCATAGAATGTAGTGGCTTCATCTTGGCTTAACTGTGGAAGGCACAAATACAAACAAATATCACAAAAACCAGTGAGGAGAGTAAGAGAAGTCTGTAATCCCAAAGAAATCAAAAACATTTCTTATGATCCATGCACATTTCATGTAAAATTTGAAAACCGAAGGGCAGATTCATATCCACTCCTGAAACTGTGTAAACAGCTGATCACTACAGCTGTTGTGGACATCCTGCTGGCAGGTTTCTACACATCCATGTTTCTTTATGCCGTTACCTCTCTGAGCTCTGTAGTCACATAGTGCTGCAGATCTTTGGCAGATTTTGCTCTGGTGTCTTCATTTCGACTCTTCAGCCCGCTGACAAACTGTTGCAGCACAGTGGCTGTGCCTGACATGATCACCATTTGGATGGCCTGATCTACAGGAAGACAAACAAACTGGCTTTCACTAAAACGTTCTGGCTTAGCAAAACAAATTCAAAACAGAAAAATAAAAAATATATATCTTTTGAACATTACACTAGGAACAAATATCTGTCCTCAGTTGTTTATACAGGTCATTGTTAGCTAACGCTAGAGCTAGCTAACGTGTCTGATTCGCTAGTGAAACAAACTGTCAACTTGCTAATTAGCAACACACCAAACAGAGACATTACATTAAGCTGTATAGATAGCATATTTTACACCACTAGCACAAAACTGACACGGCCAACTGGTAAAGTTATGTCAGGTACAGGCTATGTCAGAGCCTCATAAGTGTATCATGCTGGTCTTGTTTAGCTAACGTTAGCCAGTGCTAACGTGGAGCTATCTAATGTAGCAAACCGTTAGCACGACAATAAAGTCGCTTTGTCCCACTTACGTGTTTATCTTAATATATCGGCCACTTAATTGTTATTCGGCTCTTGCAGAATATCTCTCATTGTACGACTGACGGGCCAGCATGGGGTAATGTTAGCTAGCTATGGTATCGCTATGGTGAGTTGGACCGTCTCCAGCAGGGTACAGACAGCAAACTTCACAAGCGCTCAGTTGCGTTGCGCAGCCTGCGCAGAGCTGGACGCATACAGCCCAGATGAGTACAGTTCCGATACACTCAACATTTGTATTTGTAAGACGTTATACTTTGTTGCTCTATTACATTAGAGGAAGGAATATAATATGTCCAAAGAAAAATACAGTATGATATACTCGCATCAATTTGTTTAAATTGTTAACTTCTTCTTCTTCATCACCTTAAAGTGCCATTGCTAACTTTTTCATGGCTGGCGACAGAAAACCTGTTGTTGGATTCACTTGGTACTTCTTCTGAATTAACGTACGGAAGTGTATCGCAGACAGACCTACCTGTCATGTTATGAAAAGCACAGCTGTTATTAATAACATCAATGAGAGCTCTCTATCCAGGTGTTCTGCCGGCTCACTGACATGGCTCTCTGAGACATTTAATTACAGTGTGCTGTGATGAGCTTTTCCTGCTATGATACGTATGTCAACATACGCTGTGAAAAGGGCCCCAGGCTTCACATGTGGCAATATGGTTTCTGCTAATTTAATCAAAACTCCATATGAGAATATGCACAATTAAAGCACTCTGTCTACTGGGATTTAAGGTCATGGGTCATGTTTTATATAACTGTTTCACAGCAGCTATTTCGACATAAAATAGTAGTGTAAACACAGGTGTTACCAATGATACTAACTAAGGTTCAGTTCCATTCAGCTCAAACAGAGTCAGGGTGCTGCTGTCCTTTACGTTGGCTCACTGGAAAGTCTCTGCTGCAATAAATGGAACAGGACCTTAATTAACATCACCTGTGTCCACCCTACTATTTCATGTCAAAATGGCTGTTATGAAAAAGGTCTGTTGCTTCACCTTAAGCACATGTTTTAAAAAGTGCTGAAAGTTTTAAGACCATTATAATCTTAATTTTGTCACTATGTGTTGCATATTTCTAAATAAAATACCATATACTAATCCGTCTAATATTCCTTTATAGGACTATTGTACACATTGCTGAGAGAGTAGGAGGAATAGGGGGTTAAGTTGAGTAGGGGCAGGTTAAGTTGGCCCTGTTAATGCTTCTTTACCGATGTGTTGCATTCAGAGGTCTGAAAGTTTCCTTTGAGTCAAAGTTATTTGCTCTAGTATTCTAGTTCTATTGTCATATGTATGACAAATGACTTGGTGCAATAAAAATCTTTGTTGGCTGTTAAAAATACTACTTCCAAGTTAAAAACAAAACAGAAAAATATAATAAAAAATGTAATGCAAAATAAATTTAAGATGTGAAATAGATGAAATAGTTCATGGTTAAACATACTGGCATGAAATAAAATAATGACAGTTGTATATACACTCTATGTAAGCTTCTATACAGTTAATGTATACATGTGTGGCTGTGTTGTTTTTCTCAGTGTAATTAGTTTTCAGCCTCAGGGGGGAGACATTGTCCAGGTAAACAATCAACTCTTATTGCTGATAGGACAACCTCTGACCACATGTAGCTCTGTGTCTGAACAGTGACATTTAACACAGTGCAACGCACCAATTAGACCCGTACCCTCTTATTTCACAGTTTCTAGGAAATTGGACCCTGAATGTCAAATGCATTTTCATCATGAAAATTAACCATATTACTATTTTGTTTTACATTTCTGCCATCGTTGGGTTAAGGTCATGGTACAATAGATGTTTCCTCTGTTAAACAAACAAACATTTCACTCGCTCCTTTAGATATATGTGGTCCAGCCTGGGGTCTGCGGACATGAGTGGTCCTTTAGGAAGCTCCAGGAGGTCCTATGTAAAAGAGGGAGTAGTTTAACTTCAAGACAGATCAAATATAGGCTATAATGGAGACTGGGTTGATAAAAGGTTTTACTGTTATTGGTTTTATCAACTGTTGTTGAAAGTTATAAGCTTCTGGTTTTCTGGGTCATTTTTCAAGCTACCTTGCCACCTAATCAACTATCATCCACTCCGAGCGCCCTACTATCAACTGACCCTTTCCCTAACCTTATGCAACAATTTAAAAACCTGATATGTGGCTTTTTAATGGACATATTTCACTGGACTCAACTGCACCTACTGCACTCAAGCAGTAATTCCTCAGCTTATCTAGATTAGTTTAAGGCAAGTGTTTATCAAGTAGAACACATTCATTAGTCATTTTTGCACTGTATCATAAAAGCATCACTGAACACATTAGCTGCCTCCCCTTGAATGTGAAAACCGTGATACATACACAGTAAAACTGAACTCTGGCAATGAATGTGTACACTAATTTATTTAAACTTTCAAGCTTTTATGGCTGACGCTGTAATGATAAGTTGTCTAATCAAGTAGCTGTCAACTATTAAATTAATCTCCAACTATTTTGATAATCAATTAATAATTCTGAGTAATTTTTTTTAAAGAAAACATGTCCACATTTTCAGATTTCAGCTTTTCAAATGTTAATATTTTCTGGTTTCTTTTGTCCCCTATGACAGCAAACTGAATATGCCATCAACATTTTTTTTTACAGTTTTCTGACATTTTATGGACCAAACAACTAATCAGGTCATTAAGAAAATAATTAACAGATTAACTGAGAGTTAAAATAATCTAATAACAATTAGTGTTATGTTGTATATAGTATGTTGCTTTTTTATTATTCCACGAGGTCTCTTATATGTAAAGCGTCCTTGGGTCCCTTGAAAGTTGCTATTATTATTAAGGAAATGTTGTTATTATAAGCATAATCTCTTTGTTGTAACAAGAAAGAAGGAACATAATGGCAAATGCCATGAATGTATTTTTTGTTCTTACAGATTTAATTGTTTTTTGATTTGGTAATTAACATGAAAGGTCTAAATTTAAATTAAACCTTAATCAGGTTGATGCTGTAATCAGCATGCAGCAGTGTGCATGTGCAAGTTTATGTTGATAGTGCGCATGTGTGTGATGTGGCTTTGCAGAGGGAGGAGAAGCAAAATTAAAAAAAAAAAAAAAACAGCAGCCTTACAGCTCTTTACATGAAGAAAATGAGAGGGTAAAGGAGAGAGGGGGTGGGAAATAAATTTTAACAAGGGGAAGGGGAGCAGATTCCTACTTTTGCACCCAAGGGCCCCTCTCCTTCTATCATGCCTGGCTGAGCCAGGCATATTTCACTGATGAGCCATCAACTCACTCAATTGACAACACTCACCTTTCTTTTAGACTCACCAGAGAGTTTGTGTGTGTGTATGTGTGTGTGTGTGTGTGTGTGTGTGTGTGTGTGTGTGTGTGTGTGTGTGTGTGTGTGTGTGTGTGTGTGTGTGAGAGAGAGAGAGAGAAAGAGAGAGAGAGAGAGAGAGAGAGAGAGAGAGAGAGAGAGAGAAAGAAAGAAAGATGGGAGGGAGCTTTAGAGATGAAACACACATGCAGTCACTTGACTTCAACACACACATAAAACCACTCGAGCACCACAAATGCATGCATACTCGCAGCCACAAAGGGCTCTTGTCCTAACAGGCAGCCGGCCTCCTCTGTTAAGTGACAGACAGGATGTTGGGAGCACTTTCATCAGTCCGAGGCTTTGATTCCTCTGCCGCCGCTCCTGTTTAGTTTCTGCTTTGCCTCTTCACTCAGCCGTGCTTTTGAAATATTTCCCCCTATGATGAAGCCTGTCATTCCATCTAGACTGAAGGAGCAAGGAGTAAGGCGGTTAAAAAGGAGAACTTGTGCTAGTATTTCAGTCCTCCACCCACTGTATTCATCAGCCATCTATCTATTCGTTAATCCTTCCCACCTTCATCCTTCCCTCCCTCTGTCACACACGTTATGATTTACCCTCCACCACCCCATTCTTTCCCTTTCCCACTTTCATTCCTTCATAGGTTCTCATGGATTTTTGCTAAACAGAAGGAGGGATTTGGTATGAGTCACAGATTCCTGGGCAAGGATTCATAAGGTAACATCTGCTTCTGGATGATGGGGGCGGCTCTCATCCCCAACCTGGCCACAGCCCAGCACTGTATTCTGGCCTTAATGTATCTACCCACCTGCACTGGCAAGGCGCCTGTAGATGTGTTCAGTTGGTCTACCATTTAGGCTTTGCTGCAGTTTTGGGGTCCAACTATAGCTATAGGCCTACCTGAAAGGTTATTGATATGTTGTGCATATCTTGTATTTTAGTTTGCAGAGAACACTGATATAACATATAACATAACCATAGATAAGGGGCAGCACGGTGGTGCAGAGGTTAGCACTGTCATCTCACAACAAGAACCTCAGCTGGGGCCTGTGGGGCATGTGATGTTGTTTGTTCACTGTAATGCACGAGATAAACGATCAATTGTCGCACCCATTGTCACCCCTTTTTTGTTATTCCTGATGGCCTATGTCTATCAGGTCGGGCATTATTGGGCTGATATTGTGGAGTTCGAACCCAGCCAAGCTTAGCAATGAAGGTAACCATTTTGGAATGAATGAATGAATGATTCTCCCAAGTCATACTATCAGGAGGATCATACCATTACGTGACTCACTGAATCGCTTGCACAAATCACTTTTAGGGATAGCGACTGATAGAAGATAGAAGGAAAGAAGACCACGTCTGTGAAAATGTAAGATTCACAATGAATTAAATCAGTAATTTTAGATACCTTGTTGACTGGTTCAGGTGAGTCCAAACTTAATAGTAGAATTAAGTGATTAGATTCACTGAATGTGCCCAGCTGGTCAAATGAAAAAGTGCCAAGTGACAGAGAGACAATGCAGTGTGCAATTAGCTAATGCAACTGGACAGCCATTTCGGGTCGAACCAAGTCTACAAAAGAGCAAAGCCATGATGATGCTGCACTTTCTTGTCACATAGTGCTTAGTCTGTCTTCTGGCACAGTGCTTAGCTCCTTGACTGAGGAAGGGCAGCTCCAGACACACACACATAAACCCACAGAGTCATCCTATTGATCATGTTCCCTTGGAGAGACGTATAGATCAAACACTATTAGAGGGGAAACTTAAGGCTAGCTTATGGAAATGAGGATCCTCTCTCACTGAGTTCCTGTACATCAAAAAGTTCTTAATCTGGGTGCATAACAGTGATTACAGTGTCTGGTTTAAAATGGTATTTCCACAAAGGCAATACTCGTTGTTTATACTACAGGCTACTGTCTTTCTATAGGTAATCTTCTTGTTATGGTGAGATGACATTGTGCATTAATGGTGAATTGGAGTAGTCAATTTCACATCCAAATGGACCTCATTACACATTTAGCAACAAAAGTAGCCAACAGCCGCAGAATATAAAATCAGCTCAACAGCAGCGACTAAATCACTTGGAGTCAGACAGGTTTTGATCTTGCCATTCATCTGCAGTGGCGTGGTTGTGGGCGTTCGCAGTGGACTCATATCCTAATGGACTCTGGCGAGCGCCTGCCAAAGAACAAGCTGGGAATGAATGAATGGTATCCATTAGACAAAATGGTCGTCGGTAAATTGTAGCCACTCTGCATAAACGAGCAGGGTCTGGGCGGGAGCAGGAGCAGATGGATGGAGAGGTCTAACTAATAGTAATGGAGGCTGGCTCGCTATCATTTACTGTTGCCCTGCCTTCAATATGGCCAGTGAACAGTTTGCAGCTGGTTTTAAACATGATGATTTGCTCAAACTCGTATTGAAACATTGCATTTGACATTAACATTTGGTAACCTCAATTTTGGAGATTTTTGTGATTTAATGGGTTCAGAAAATTCCATTCCAATGAGCTTCACACTTACTTTGTGTGAAAATATTACACACTAACTCCACTCTAGGAGGCAATACAGTCACCATGTGTGGCATGAGGAAGTGAGGGGACTTTATCTGGGTCCCTATCTATAATGAGGTGGACACAGTCTACATGGTGTTCCTCACCGACACTCCTTTATCTTGACTCCACTCAACCTTATCTGTTGCAATCCGTTCAGATAAGACAGATACTAATGATGGTGGAAAGGACCATAAGGCTAGATTTTTTTATTGAAAATGAACACTTGAAAAGACATTTCATATTCAGGTATGAAAGAAAAAGCAGGGAAAAAAAGGGGCAACTGTGTGTGTCCACCACAATGTACTCAAACAGTGAGTCGTTACCTATTTATTCATACTGCTGACACCAACAAGAAACATATCAGCTCTGTTCAAAGCCTCAAACTTTCTGACTAAAAGAACAAACTGGAGAGAGAAAATAGAAATGGGAGAGGCTCCACAGGGCATTGAACTATCTGACATTCCAGTTAAATGCACGGGGGTAAAACCAGGTGTGAAACCACCTCTCCTGTTTAGACTTGACACCACAAAGCAGAGGGCCATCTGGCAAACTGTCAGAGAGCTAAAAACAGTCTGTTTGCTGTGGCTCTTCTACCTCTACTGTTTGTCTTGAGAAAGTGGTGCTGCAATTGGAGGAATATACTGACTAGAAAACACATAATTTTCCCCTAAACTCTGTAAGCGTACAGTATGAAGCAAGACTATAGTCAGACATGTCATTTGGAAATAAAATTATCTCTATTTTCAGTACTTTAGATGTCAACAAAACTTGCTTAGCACCAGTTGAATCAATGCCGAGTACAAATCCTAAACAGGCAGCAGAATTAAGCCCATCTGTAATGAAGAAGTCCAGTAAACAATATGCGATACCTAAAACAAAACATTCTAATGTTGTGGATGACACACAGTACCTTTTTGCAGAACTGTGAATGAACCTTTTACCAGATGGTCTAATAGCTCCAAAATACATTTAAATTGTGCAGAAACACAAAATTGAAAAAGCAATTTTCTTATGCTAATGTAGTGAACTGCTATGGGCATTTCATACGTGGCAGTTCAACAAGGACCCGATGAAATTCCTTCAGTTTCTCAGTCACATAAACAAATGCCCTTTTGGCAAAAACAATGAGACAGAAGTAAAACCATCTGACAATATCTCATGTCTCTACATGATTAGTATGAAAAACAACTAATACCAGACTCCTGAAGCTATTCCAACTGTACTCTCACTGCTCTGTTTCATAAAACCAAGGATGGCTCCAAGCATGTTGTGTATATTTACATTTTCGTTGCATGCACTGACCTCCCTGCTCCACTTTGTATAGAACTTTCACATCAAAAGTGTTTATAATGCGTGACAGTGAACATGTGTTCAGCCAGTGTTTGACCTTTCATGTCAAACTGTTGGTATTAGGAAAAATCCCTGATCATTGATGGTTAGCTAAAGTCTTGCTCTGCAACTGTAGTTCCATAAACATTACCAGTAAGCCACCCAGTCTGTTTGTTAAACAGGTTTGCCATATATGTTTTATACATATGACAGACAATACAGATAATGAGTGATTTTTACTGTCTCCTTATTAAATGAATTATGTATTGCATGTTAAATTCTAAAAAACTATCATCATCACTCTGGGGCTCCACCTCTCCGTTATTATGCAGTGATTTCACAGGATTTGTTCACAAGCTTTCCTGTTATCTGTTATAACTTACATAGTCTCTCTGCTATGGCGTGCTTCACCCCTCCACCACCCCACCATCACCAGTGTCGAGAGCCTTTCTATGGCTCCCAAGAGGGGGATCTGGGATTAGCTACTATTTATAGAATTCTACCCCTATAAATCGATCGTGTCTGTCCTGATTGAATTTTCCATATCATTTAAGTATCTTTCCAAATGAGAGGAGTGGGTTTTATAGTGGAGTGGAGCACTGGTGGTGAAAACCAGGTCTGTTAGCTCACTGGAGGGGTTCTGGAGCGTCTAGGAGTCATTGAGGTGTTCCACCCATAAAGGTCCAGTGTGTAAGATTTAGGGAGATTTATTTTGACAGAATATGGCAGAAATTGAATGAGTATGTTTTCATTTGTGTGTAATCACCTGAAAATAAGAATCAGTGTGTTTTTGTTACATTTTATATGTAGAGGGAATTTGTTCTCTTCTGCCATGTTGCACCACAGTAGCCCAAAATTTATAGAGCCTTTCGCATTTTCCGCAAGTCTTGCTGCTATTGTAGTTTTGTCCTACATGCTTTGAATGGGAGGGTGAGGTGAGTTGGTTGCAATCTGCAATTTCGCCACTAGATGCCGCTAAATCCTACACACCGCTCCTTTAAAATTACCAAAAAATAAATAAATAACCCCACCTTTATTTATTTATTTTTTTTTATAATCATCTATCTGGAACATGACCAAGTTGCCAAGGCACCAGAACATTTTGGGGACACATATACAAACAACAAACTCAGCCATAATGACTCGTATTTCACCATGTAAGCATATCACTAGATGAATTCATCTATAGCCAGTTCTGCCACACAGGGAGATAGCAGAGAGAGGGCAGCCTGTACTGTAGGAAACCGGACACTGTGTCTGTGGTCTGAAGCAGATAGATGCCAGGCAGGCGAGGCCCGCTCCTCTGTTCTCATGCTGATACCTGATAAAGGGGAATGGGCCTGTCCTCTGGAAAAACAAAAGAGCTACAGCAGCCTGATTTGATAATGCTGGAATGTCTCAGTGTATGTGTGTGTACTTTGTGTATCTCTGTGTTGCTTGTTGGGCAATGCTAAGTGGGAGTGTGTCTGTACATTATCTATGAGAGCAATGTAAAACACAACATACCAAGCAGAGGAAATGAACAGACACTATCAGGATAAAGGATGTTGAAACAAAGCGCAAACTTGAATGCCAAGATGCTGAATTACTTTAGCAGGAGTGGTGCATTATTTATGTGGCACGCACTGTAAGATATCACTTACATGACTGGAGCACAAGCCCAAAGGTTGGATTGGTTTCCGATACTGCACAGTGATTCTCTGACTACCCATGATGCAGTGATACACCGGGGTGCAGCAATGCAGCTGCTTCCCTGTGAAATGAAGCCCGTGGGCTTTGCATACAATTTGGCTGCTAATGTTGCATCTCGGGTTACACCTCTTTCTTTCCAATGACACACTTCTGAATACAGAGTCAACTTTTTCCAGCTGCGATGGATTCCTCTGTGTAAGCCATCAACAAAAGTATAATTTATCAAAAGAGATTATAATATAAGACTCCATCTCCATCCATCACTGTCATAACTGAAAAAATACAGATTGTCTGCTGTGGGTTGTTTAAGGCCAAGACCAGTATGACACCGCTGAGAGCCAATATTTCATGCTGATATTTGACATTTTTAAAATTTACTCTTACTTTACTCTGCCAAATATTATTAAAAATAGACCTACCAATTTGCTGGGACCATAAAAAGGCGTAACATAGTCTTTATTCATTGGTGTTTTTAACAAGTCAATGTATAAAACTGACATACATGGCCAGAGAAAAAGGTCCAAGAAAGGTAATAGACAACATTTTTTTAAGTGCACCTTCTCCATGTCAGGCCGTAAATCCCCTTTGAGGGAATGTAAGTTGATGTCTTTGCTCCACAACCCCTCTTTATCTCCTGCTGTAATTGCATCTGCCTACACTTTGATTCACAAAAGAGTCTATGAAATGTCAAATACTTGTTAAAGCTTGTTTACTTTCTGGGGCTTTTGTGTTGAAATATTTGTGGGAGGAGGAGAGCTGTCAGGAGATAACTAGCACTAGGTGGGGGGTAGGGGTTCATGTTGCTCTGGTAAGTTTCACATTATGAGAGATGTTCCAATAATCATGTTCTGTGTCCACAGAGAAAGACAATTGAATCTACAGCAGTGCTCAATGTTTGATGCAGAAGATAATTATTATAGATGATTATGTTATTTTTCACAAATTAACCAATTTTCTGTGGGATTCTAGATGAAAGCAGTACAAAACACAGTTCCAGCTGTCATTACATGCCAAGTCTCTAAAAATGTTCAGATTTAGAGGTGAGAAAAAATAATAATAAATAAACAATACACTTCATATTCAGCTTCTTCATCATTTAACTGCAGAATTAACCCAGTTTATTTGTGGCAGTCAGAGGCAGTGGAACAAGCTGTGAACTCAATCATGACTTTATGAAGCTGTTGTAGTGAACCAGAGGTGAATTTTATCAATCAGGGGCCATATTTTACATAACATGGAATGTGTTGGCTGAACTGCAATCTCAGCTATTGTCTTATGACAATTAAGCTTTTTGATAGCCTTAGAGGTTATCTGCATTGTTAAAGTTATTCTGCAGATATCTGTTTGTAGAGATCACAAGAAATGTGTTTTTCCTGTCATTCTCGCATATCAAGTTGATAATCAGACTGCAGAGGAAGTTTTGGCCCAGATATCTGTTATCTGCTTTCCAGATATCTGCTAGCTACACTGTAAGAAATTTGATTGTTGGCCCCAGAGGCTAAATCATCACCAGACAATAGCAAATGAGTTCGGAAGTTGGCGAACAACTGTGTTACACATCCAGCAGACGCAGAACAACATCAGCACTCATTTGGAGTCGTATTTCTGCTTACCTATAAATTTAAGTCAAATTCACTCTCCTTTTAGCTCTTTTATGGTCTTCACCAACTCCTGAGGGAAATATCTAGTTATTTTGCTGCTTGCTGCTAGCTGCTAACTGGTGATGTTCACAAATTTTGTCTGCTGTTTGGTGCTGGACAGGTAGTGAGTTGCAATGAGTTGACATGAGCGTTTTCACTAAAATCAGCTGTGGGAATATGGGGATGATGACCAAATTTTCAGGGCAGAAACGTGAAACAATGAGCTGAAAAAAAAGAGCTAAAGCAGAGTTGGGTGATTTGTGGTTTTGTAGCGACACATTACACAGTCATTTGTTCCATTGTATAACAATTAAAGAACGTACGTATAAATAAAAATGTGATCAGTGTAGCTTTAAGTATGTGAGGAAAATAATAGGTATACAGTCAAATACTTTCACTCAACAGGGACATTCATTTTTATCGGTGCAATATACTGTAATTAGTGTGTTGAGAAGGAAATCCCACTAAATTTTTGCACCCTGAAACAAACAGACAGTTTTGATTTACACTCATTACTGTTTACTAAAATCATAAACAAAAGAAGAGCTGCTTTTGCAGAAAAATGACAACAGTGATTCATGTATGACACCAACATACAGCTACATTAAGAATAATTTATAATACATAATAACATGCAGGGGAAATGTTTTTGAATTTGGGTGTACTCTTGTTCAAACTAGTCATTACTGCTATAAAATGAGGCCCATTTAAATGTGGAAGCCAATGAAAATGTTATTTAAAACCACACAGTTGGTCTGCTATTTACTCTCAGCAGAGCAGCTCCAGGCTTGATAACATTACAGATTATGTCATTTGTTGATTTGAGAGATTATTTGTGTTGGAGTAGAATTGATTAAACTGTTTATGCCTAGAGGGAAAGCTTGTGAAGAGTGTGTTCTCCTGGAATAAAAGCATTTTGACAAATGTGATCCTCACTTCATGTGTATAAAGAACATGAAAAGCACTGTCAAACTGTATCGTTTTTCATTCAGAGACGGTTGTCTATTTGGGTTAACTCGGCTGTCAGAGCTGAGGCCTACTTGAACAAATTTCTGCAAATATCCTCTCTAGCAACTGTGCATAACCAAGCCTGTCATTTTCCCAGGAATAGAAGGGTAGTTAAAATTACAGCTTTTGAGGAGTGGAAATTTACGCACTGTCTGTTCTTAAATAGGAGCTCTAACAAAATAGCCATATGGTAACATTTACAGATTTAAACATGGGAAGTTTTATGATATAAGGGGGATCTTTAATGATATATCAGAAAGTGTGAGTTTAGCATCTGCCTGTTCAGCTATAAAGTTTAGTTTTACATCAGATGTACACACTTGTCATAACTCTACCCATTCCCATAGAACTTTCTGTACCCAGCTCACTTAATTCTATAAAGATCACATCAAAGATCCTATTTGATAAAAGTAAGATAACTGTGAAGAGATTAAAACTGTGCACCACAATACAATTTGTTGTTCTATACCAGTGTTATCATCCAGTGAATCATATTACAGTGATATTGAAAAGACAGCTTTTTGACAGCCTTGTCACCTTCAAGTTTGGGAGCCAAGGTTTTAAAATAGTAACACACATTTTGCATTCTATTATCCTTTTGGCCCTTTGAAAAAGTTGCCAGTAAAGAGGTCCAGATGTTACAGCATGCAATGCTGATTGAAAGCTGCATTTGCTGATTTTTTTTTAGGATACCCTTTCCTCTTGTGATGCTTTAATGGGTAACTAAACAGAGGAACATCTGCACTTCATCAGCTGACCATGGTGTTATTTTTGCGAGTTGCCATTTTTAAAAATCTGGGTTGAATTAATAAAAAATAGGGGTCAGAGAAAAGGGTCAGAAAGGGCGAGCAGCATGTGGGACTCTGTCTCTTACAAGTGACAATTCTAGTGACGACACCCTCCGACTGATCAGTGGTCTGCAGTGTTTTCACTACACTGTTTAGTATCAGCTCAACTCATTTGGAACCTTGAAAAGTACCAGGCATCAGGTACGACAACTTCTCTAATGGAAAACCAAAAAAGAATGGTTTCAAGTGAATTGAGTTGAGCCGTTGTACCATATGTAGTGGAAAAATGTAAACCTTATGTGACTTAATGACCTAATGTTCATGAATGTTCTAGCTTGAAGCAAACCTGTTGCTATCTTAATATTGCTAGAGACTTGCTGTACACCCGCTTCAAAACACCCGTCATGCTTTTCACACTTAGCGCAACTGCGAAAGGTAGAAGCGGCACATTCTGTTTTTACTGTTTATAATGTGCCATGTACTCTGCTTCTTTGTTGGTCTATCTTCACTACTGCAGGGAGCTATCATCCACATAACCATATTCTACCTGTATTTGCAAAACTTGCAAAAAAATAAAAATAAAAGAAGGTTCTTAAGTTACGGACGTTTGTATAAAGATCCCTATTCTCACCTGTTCACTACCAAGTTTCCACCACACATACAGTGGAAGCAAAATGTTGTGAAGAAATTGTGGCAAAATGCAAACTTCCTGTTGCTTGGTTGTTGTTGGAAATGAGGTTAATGAGAGCAGTAAGTAAAAATGGTCTGTAAAGCCAAAATAATCAGCTGAAAGATGCTAAAACACTGTGTAGAGAGTTAGGTTGCAGCAGCTTTCACATTATACATAATAAATCAATCCATTATATGAGCTCTCCACATCTAAAATCTTATCTGAAATGTCATGTCTGGATTAGAAAAGAACATTAAGAAAGTATAAAGGTCCAATACTCACATTGAAGCCTATTCCTCAATACTTTGTATCTCACATATAAACACACTTAAATGGTGAATCTCGACAGCCCCCAGAAACTACAGAAGAGGATCCAGATAGAGAAATCATTTTAAAAAATGGTTTAACTTCACATATATTTTTTATTTTACACAGCAGTGTATCACAAAAGCAATATAATCATAGACAAACATAGACAATAATAAATAATGGTCATCTTTTATAGGTGAAAGACTCATAGAGATGCCTGCTTTCTTATAAAAGAAAATAAAAAATAAAAAACACTGAACTGGTGCAGCAATATGTGATCACTTCCAATCTATTATTCAATGTGACAAATTACTAAACATAGTCAATTAGTATAAGCTTATGGATTGTTGTGTTTCTTTGTGATGTCTTTCAGTGCTTTATGCTGTGTCTGTTATGAGGAGACAACAGTAGCCTATTGCATGTGACTTCATACACTGCACCCTGAAGACCAAAGGATGCCAAACTGTGAATCCACACTGCTCCCGATAATAGGGACCGGAGGTAAAGACACTGTCTGTCCGACTGGGGGCGGCGTTGGACAGTCACTTTCTACAGACATCCCAGCGCGCAGTCCTCCAGCCCCCTCAACACCAACCACCTCACCCTCACCCTCACTTGTGGGATCAGCAATTCAGATCGCATGCAAATCCAGGAGCGTCACTGTGAATGTGTGTGTGTGTGTGTATGTATGTGTGTGTGTGAGAGAGAGAAAAGAGAGGGGGTGAGAGAAGTGCAGTTGCATTCCTGGAGAGAGAGAGATCCCTGCCCCTTCCTCCTCCTTCCTCCTCCTTCCTCTCTTCCCTCCTGGTCTCCCAGCCGGCGGCGGCAGAGAGGGATTTCTAACCCGGGCTGCAGATGCAGGGAACAGGGCTGCAGAGTGAAAGAGACACTGGTAGTCCGTAGGGAAGTTGTTGAAAGGAAGCATTCGAAAGAGTTTGGAGTTTGTTCTCGGACCATCCGGGTAGTAAAATTATTGAATTTTAACAAAGTTTACTTTTTTTGGGTTACATCCGTGCGGTGGTCATGGGTTCCCAGCGCACACTCCGGCCCGGCCGGACAGCGCTGCTTCTAGCGGGGCTGCTCGTGGCTCTGTGGCAGCGTTGCGCCGCAAGTTGCCCGGAGAAAGACTTGGAGGACAGAGAAGAGGAGGCCAACATAGTTTTGACCGGCACCGTGGACGAAATAATTAACATGGACCCTGTGCACAACACCTACTCCTGCAAGGTAAGTGATTTCATGTGGTTTCTGAAACGATGCAAAATACACCTGCTTCTTGCACGAAAACTACCAACAGGGTTTATGTGGACTGTTAGAAGTCACATTATCCCTTAATACCTTTACCCTCGTGCAGCTGATGGAAGCCATTACCACCGAAATTGTGTCCCAACTCTCTCAAAGGCATCAACAGCTTGCCTGAAAAACATTTTACAAACTCATTCATCCAGAATCATTTGGCAGCGGTTACACGGACACTGACAGTGGATCCACTTTGCCTTCAGAAATAGATAGATGGTGATTTTATATTTCCACTTACCAACTACATAGCTACAAGGGAGGCCTAACCGACCATGTAATCATCCCAAACATGCTGCAGTAGGATCCTGGCCCCTCATCGGCCCCTGGCTATAGCTCTCAATTGATTTCCAGTTGTAAATGTTGTTGAAAACATGCAGCAACATTTGCCAGAGGCTGCAAAGATAATATTCTGAATCATGATTTATTCTGTGGTGTTGCTGACAAATGCCACTGATTTGATCTCAAACTAGAGATTTGTGACTTGTGGCTGTAACAGATGTCTTTTGGGATAATAAAAAAAAAAAAATGGTGATTTGCAGGTCGCTGTTATAAGATCATAAGAGACAAAAACATGATTTTCGTCTTGGTAAAGAGTACTGACAAGTGCTGCAAGGTGTGCCCAAAGCAATAAAGATAATACTCATGCTTTACATTGTTATTAACCACTCATGTGAAACCTGTGTGAAACAGGAAAACGAGGTCTCTGATTAATAAACCACATAATAGCACATGATGAAAAAACATCCACAGGTCCACAAATAAGCACATTTTTAGTCAGGAAGCAGACTTCCTCCATTCTTATACCACGGCCATTCATTGTGAAACTAACTTATGCGCCATCATGGACCTGTGGTAGACCACTCTATAATCTGTCAAAATAAACAAGTTGTGTTTGGTCAGCTCTCTCGCTGCTCTTTTCCTCAGCACCCACTTGTTTCCCGTCTCCCGGTGAATACGTGGAGTAGATTAGAGGCACGCAGCTCTCCTTCTGGAAAACCACCACCAAGTGCTGAAATGAGACAGGACAGCTAACATGTAGTGGAAAGGGCAAGTTTTCCCATGACTGTGCAGAAAGCACCTTTTACTGCATTAACTGTTACTGGCACTACCGATGGGTTCAAGCAGTGTTTTAGATAAGTTTTTCTGAACAAACCCTGTACCTGGATCTTAAGTATGAGATTTATTCCAATAGAAGTAGTTGAGAATCCAAGGTTAAGAATCACTGTTATCATAAAATGTCACTGGATGTCTTGGTAGCACAGGTAAAGATTTGAACAGTTAAGTTAAAGAAACACTAACCTGTTTTTACAAAATCACGCATACTCAGGCGAGGGACACTATGAGAAACCCTGATTCTGACAATCCAGAGCTGGACAGGGGCCTGAAATTTTAACAGCACCCCACTTTTAGATTACATCGTGTCAAACATACAGCTCACGGTCTAGAACCGGCTTGCCAAAGCATCCAGTCTGGCCCACTGGATGACTTTGCAAAGTCTGGAAATTTAGGAGAAATCAATAATTAAGAAGTTTAAATAAATTGCATTGCTATTAACTTTTTGTCCACTAGACAAAGACATAAATTACTCTTTGTTGTCCAGTTCCAAAGCACATTATAGTGCACATGCAGTTTGACTGAATGTGGAAAAAGTAAAACATATAATTGAAATTGCACTTATTTTTCTTAAGACATCTCAGGCTGTTCTTCATCTGTTTTGTAAATCGATGGTTCATTAATCATGAATGATTTCAAAATGTACTTTAAACGAAACACATAATGAGGGCTTGTTGTATTATATCTGACCCAATGAGACCAAATTAGGCTGCGGGTAAGCAAAAATGACACACTTGGATCACATTATGATGTTTTTTTTCTGGTTTTGACAAAAATCTAAACGGCGTGCTGTCTGTCTGTTGCTGTTCGGCTAAAGGTCAGGGTTTGGCGCTACTTGAAAGGGAAGTCCACCGTCAACCGTGAAATTCTCCTGGATGGCGGCAACAAGGTGATGATCGGTGGCTTTGGCAACCCTGGGATCTGCGACAATCGAGTAGCCACCGGCGACACTCGCATATTCTTCCTCAACCCTGCCCCAGAGTCCATGGGTCCAGAACACAAGAACGAACTTATGCTCAACTCAAGTCTGATGAGGATTACCCTGCGCAACCTGGAGGACGTGGAGCACTGCGTGGAAGGTAAGCAGCCAGTTTGTTGTGAATGGAATGAGTCATCCATGGGATTGAATATGCAGTACATGTTGGGGGGTCTGAAAAAGTCATTCTGAGAATGATAAACATGTATGGTGGTAAATTCCATCAGGGCTTATCATTTCTATTTAATAAGTCAATTAGCTGTAACTTATTTTGATATCTTGTGTTACCTGTGAGAAATTCAGTGCAGGATCCACGCTGTGGTTACTCACAGTAATTGTAAATCACTTAAAGCAGCAAAGATTTCATACACCAGTGGCTGCTGAAATTACATAGCCTCAGGCTCAGAGCGTCAAAGTTTCTCAGAACTCCATGAAACAAGGACACCTGAGTCATTTTAGGAGCTTTGTTGCCATGGCGAAGCTCCAGCCTTTCCATGCATAGCCTTGAGGTGGGTGTGTCCCTGATCAACACCTTAAGGACATGGGTTGAGTGGTTAAGAGATGATTCCCCACCTTTGCACCTTGTAGTTGGGCCATTTTATTAAGTCAGAGGTGAAACTGCTGACCACTTTTTACAGGGCGAGACAGGTTCCCACACTATTCATGGTTCTAACCATTTTAACGTCACTGTAAAAGAAAGACAAAATTTGCAAAGGCAGAAGCATTATTCTGTGGATTTGCATACCAGAACTTCAGTGTGAAAAGAGTGAATTAAATACTTTCATTCCTCTGAGTCCTTTTTTGGTTGAGAAGTCATTTGTCAGGCTCTTATGAGACGAACCATGCAGCCATGACTAATAAATCTCAGCATCTACCGTGACTGTGAGACTGTAGCAGCCTGTGCCCCCATGCCAGTGAACAGCAAGCTCGCTACTGTTTAACTGGAGCTTGACAATGTTGGCAGCTGTTCAAAATTTGAATCTAACACTTAGACTGGCCGGGAGCACCAGGAGGAAATGAATCAGAGCGCGAATCACCTTGCTGAAGGCTTTCTGGGGCAATCACTGTTTCACAGTTGTAGGGTCTATATTCTGGGTACTTTCCTCTGAACAGTTCAGGGTGGCAGGATGTTCCAATGGATGGAGCTTGTTTGCAGTGTTAAGTTGCATTTGGCACACACATAAAACTTCTTCTGTTTGTCTGTCCAGGCACGAAACACTGCACTGCTAACCTTTTTATTCAGCCCCCTTTTCTTCTTTTTAGACTCCTGTTGTGGAGAGGGGAGTTTTTTGGCCCTCACAAACTGTCTAGAATGTGCCCTTTTTGTTTCAGGCCTTTGTATTTGAAGAGGGTTTACTTCACATAGCCTGATTTTCTTATATCACCTTACAGTTGATGGTAGTAGTAAGAAAATACTTACAGAAGTCATCAGGCAAGAGTTATAAATCTAGCTTTAAGACATCTGAAGTAACTGAACATTTTCCAAGGAAGGCTCTGGACCTTCTTCTGCACTGACTGTCCAGTATAGACAAGTGGGACACTTGTCAGCATCAGCCCTACCATGAAATCTGGATTTTTTTTTTGACTGAAATTGGCCCTCGTAATTAGCTTGCATGCCTCCATCCGGTAGAGAATGAGCTTTGAGGCTTGTTCTAGTGCAGAGTTTTAATTAAGAGAGTCAAGTCAGATCCCATCCGTTCTGTGCAACCACTACCCCGGGAGACTGTGGGATGTCAGTGCAGCGGGACAAGACTCTACCTGCCGCAGTACTCATTGTACCCTCCTCTGCTTTCTCCTCATTCTTGACATTTTCGATAGCTAGGATAGACTCAGGAATGCCTGGCAGAGAGCGAGGTGGGGAGGCACATTGTCTGAGGTGGAAGAAAAAAGGCTTTGTGTGTGAGCTCCTTCCCACCAAGAGTTTTGAGAAGGACACAGACACGAAGGAAAACAAGATGAGTGATGTAGTATGAAGTAAAAACAGCGGAATTTTTTTGTACATGTGAGGACGTGGAAAGTGAGGGATGTTGTGTTTTCTGTGGTATATTTGTTTAACTCTGGATCAGCGCTCCGTGAAGATAGATGACTTTAGGCATTGTTTTTCGCACTCTTTCTACTCCCGTGCTCTTCGCACTGGGTGGTGGCGCTTTAGGGCCACTCAGTCCATGTGTGCTATCACTTGGCTACAAGCTTTCATCTGCCACAGAGCAGCCCTCCCCTGAGGAGTGTTTACAAGATCTCAGTAAACACTTGCAGTGGCGACCAGATTTTAAAATGCTGTTTGCCATATTCACTGTGCAGAACAAAGAACCCTCTTTTGTTTCACTGTCTCTTATCTTTACCTACCGGCATTTCTGTGGCCAAATTAAGAAACTGAAATAAAGAAAGAAAGAAAAGTGTAACTCTTCACCTCAAAATGTAGTACATCTACATTTGCACCTTGTCTGGGTCGATAAGCAGAGGGCCTTTGGCACAGAATCTCTTTTTGGTCCTCCAGCTACCATTCAGTGAAATGTTACTGTAGTACTGCGCAGTTGGCAGATAATATGTCAGAGTCAAACACAGACTTTTGCTGTCTTTGGAAACAAAAATGAAGTCATAGTGTTGTAAAACGGAATGAAGGGGACAGTTCAAGACTGAACAGAACACCTTGTCCTCCAGATTTTTCAAAGAGGTAAGAAGATACAAAGTATGTCTTGTGTTTATTATCATTTACATGTCTTTTTTTCCCCTCCCATGCTGTGCTCATGACAACAAAGAGAGAAGGCGGAGGTGTTGGGGGCTTGGTGGAGAGGAAGCCTTCTTGATGGAGAAGTGTTGAGCGTATGGGGAGATCTTATCTGTCTTGCTCTGTTTATCAGCTGCTTTTGTTTCAGCTCTTGATGACTTGATGCCAGAGTCTTTCCCTCAAGGCCCCCACGAAGAACAGCAACAAAGGGCTGTTTCTTCCTTCCGTCTTCATCTCTTCCTCTCCTTCCCCCCCTTTTTTTTAATCTCTCTTTTTAGAAGAGGAGAGATGAGCCAGTCAGAAGTCAATGCATAGTCATGCAACAGCTGCATCAAAGATCGTTTCTTTGTCCCTTTTGTGCTGCATCTATTTAAATACGCAATACTGAGTGCAGCTAGTGTGCTTCACTGGTTGGACAATCAAAAGTCCTTGTGGGATGTTAATGAGCAGCATTTTACTGTTCAACATACCACTGGCTCTTTATGATCTGTGTGTACAGCAGTCCAGAGGCTCGCTGGTAATGGGGTTAGCCAGGCTCGCTGAGAACATGATGGGGGTCCTGATTTGTCAGCAGGTGGTCTTGCTTAATGATGGGCGAGCAGACAGTCCTGTGGAATGCTTCTCGGGGTGGGTGGGATGTGGGATGACTGTTTGAGCCGACCCCGCCTTCTCTTTCAGTGCTACTTCAGTGAATGAACCTAGGCCTCATGGAAAACTTTGAGCTTTTTCCCCACTGTTTATGCAAGGAGGAGGCCCGGAATAGACTGGAATTTCTGACCTGCACAAGCTCCTACCTAGCTGCCTCCTCCCTCCTCACCTTCTTGATATGCGAGGAGATAATGCTAGAATGATATGGGCAAAATGGTGAATGCTTTAGTTTTTAGCCACGCTATCTACGTGTAATTCTTCATAGCATAAATGTTGATCATCCACAGGGCAGTTTCTAGAACAATTGAATATGTACTGCAAAGTGCATCAATCAATTCACAGTTACAGTTAATCAGTGACTCAAAGCCCTGGAAGATACTCACATGATGTTGAGAGTATGTTGTATGTATGCCAGCCCAGGTTTACTTGCTCCGATGCCTAATATCTCTCATGCTGCAATATGATGGTGCAGTAGCCTCTCTCATTGAATATATGGTTATATATGACGTCTTCTACCTGATGTAGTGCCTCTTCTTGTTTTCCATGAAGATTAATTTCACTTGATACAAGTGTACAAGTGTAATAATTTCCTGAGTTTAGTGGAGGCAGTCTTTATTTCAGACAAGGTGGTCCACCTCTGCTATAAAACACTCTGGGAAATCTTGCAGCAAGTTTTCTGCCCTATAATTTAAATATCAGACTCAACTACCACCTGCTCATGTTTTAATCTTACTAAGAAATTCTAGAAACAGATTAGAACATCAGTACTGCACAGTGAAAGCGTGGTAACCTACTATATATTTGACTTTCCCAGGTATGAAGACATATGGCTTGTGGGTAATTCCAAGGGGGAGATGGAGTTTATTTTATTATGGCTCTGTCAAGTGTGTGAGAACACTACGCAGCCGCACCCAGGTGACTGAACTAAAGCACTGGGGTCTTTATCCAGTCTGTGTCTGCACAAGCAGCCTTTTGTCTTCAGGGAGTCATGGGAAGTCAAGAAGACTGACTTTAAGGATTGGATTTTTCTCAGGGTCCTTGAATGGATTAGGCTATAGTCTAAGAGTGAGAGTTCATTTGCTTGCTGTAGAGCTTTTCTCCAAAGGTGTACCCTTGGTAAGTCTGTGTACCCTGTGTGGCTTATGTCAAAGCATTTATGCAGTGAAGTGAACAGAATTGGACAAATAGAAAGACTTGATGGAAGGCTTTGATGAAATAAGCAACAAAGGCTCGAAGGTGAAACAAGACCAATGGACCCGTTTGCCAGCTAGCCCAGAGTCTCCAGAGTTATTGCACATTTTAGATTTTAATTAAAAATGCGGGAGCGGAGAGCCTGCTTGGCATAGCGATAAAGGACCCTGAAATGAAAAAGCCTTGAAAGATGGAAGAGAGGAAACCAGGAACGGACCACTTAACCACAGTCTGTTCACCTTGGCTTGTATCCCAGCTCGAACCGGGAGTGTATCACTGTCAAGCTGATAAGAATCATAGATGGTATTGATTGTACGCAAAGACACCTACATGTAGTGACATGCCTGTCACTTCAGTGAGATGTTAACATGCCCACACAGACATACCATGTAACATCAAGCCTGTCCAAATACACTTGTAAAAATCAGACTAAATTTATCGTTGTGGGCCCATGCAATTAGAGATTATTTCACATATTCATAAAATACCTGTAAAATGTCTCTAGCAATGAAACCCAACCTTTGCCTTAGCTTGCTACCTTGAGGGCAAAAAGACCTCAGTGCTTCTTGTGAAAAAGTTCACAAAATAACTTAAATGACTTGCACAAGGTGTCCAACATGGCACCATCTTCCTGCTATGGATTTGAAGAAGGTCTCTCAAGCTAAATTCACAATGCGTCATGATCATGCCATAAAGTCATTTGATAGTAAAGAATATGACTTGACAAACAGTTTTCTTTTAAAGCTCCTGCAACTGAAACTGAAATGAAGAACTGAAGTTAGCTGGTGTCAAAGTCTGAATTAAACTCTTCTTTAGTTTAGTAACAGGAAAGTGGAACTGACCTGAGAGACTCTGGGCAGGGACTTGGATGTACAGTGACCCGGAAACCTACCTCTTCTATCCCAGACATAAAGAGCTCAGAGCAGCAGTCTGCATGAGATCTGGGCTCCCTCTGGGGAACTGGATCCGTGACAAAATTCTTGTTCCAAGACTGCATTTCTGAAGCAGGGCAGCTGCTGTGGCAAGTGTGGCTACTTACTGTCAACACGCCAAAAACATCAGGTTTAGAGAAAAGGGTTTTGGTGGGACACCAGGGGGATGAAGCAGAAGCCCTAATGTGATTTAGATTTAGGTCAGCTCAGCTGTCACTCAGAGCAGCTCAGATCAAGAGAAAACAAGGAAAGAAAATGAAAAAGTGTTTTTTTGCCCTGTAACTTTTTTTTGTTGTAGGATACACAGGGGACTTCTTTGATCAACCTTTCTTCTGGAAATAGTTTGACAAGCTATGGCTTTCACTTAAGTATGCTTTGTGGCCACTATTTAAACATTCTGCTTTTAATGGAAGTAGATAATTAAACATATCCAACACATGCTGAACTGCGTTCAATCATCATCTCTAGATGGG
The DNA here is from genome assembly GCA_033000465.1 of Sciaenops ocellatus. Taxonomy (NCBI): domain Eukaryota; kingdom Metazoa; phylum Chordata; class Actinopteri; family Sciaenidae; genus Sciaenops; species Sciaenops ocellatus. Next base: position 22,057,945 of record CP136883.1, read on the forward strand.
TGTGTTAACCTCCAGAATTATGTCAGCAGTAATTAAGACACCTCAGAATTAACTTCTTTCAATTTCATCAGTGCTTTTGACCTTTAATGAATCAACATCTGTCTGAGAGTCTCAGGCCCATAATTGGATAAAACAGGTTCAGAGGTTAATCACATTCTTTCACCTTCTGGATGTGGACTGGAGATGCATTGACCCAGTGCTGCTAAACTAGATCTATTATGTTCCCTGTTGTCTCGTGGTATGCACCTGTTATATGCCACCATCCATATGACAATAATTCCGCCCAATCCTTGTACCCTCTGCACATCTCCAGCTTTATTTTGAGTGGTTTTAGTGTTGTTTAACAATACTTTAAACAAGGACCTAGCCCTGATGAGTTCTGTTTAAGCACCCGTGTGTGATTGTTGACCATCTCTTGGTATCAATGTGCTGCTGAAACATCCTCTGCTCTACTGCACAGGCTTTCCTCAAGATTTTGGAACCTGGCTGTAGGAATTTGCTCCCATTTAACCACAAGAGCATTAGCGAGGTTGGGCACTGTGATGTCGGGCCATACGGCCTGGCTCACAGTCGGTGTTCCAGTTTATTCCAGTGGTGTTTGATGGGGTTTAATTCAGGGCTCTCTGCAAGATTAGGGCCAGGGCTTAAAGTTAGAGTTGATGGTATCCAATTGTTTTAACAATGGAATGTACATAAATGTTGCTGTTGCTGAACCTTGCTTTTAGTCTAATCCCATACATTGCCTGATTTAACACTAATTATATTACAGTGCTGCATATTCAGGAAGTAGGGGAGACTTGACAGTTGGGGGTCCCATGTTCACAAACAAATCACAGGATGTAAAGACTTTTCCCGTGCTATTTTGCCCCTCGGACAACAGCCCAGTCTCTGTTGCTTCCTTTCCTCCCTATCATCTGTCTCTCTGTCGATGGGTTGTCATGGTGGGCTTGAGATGATCACCCCTTTCTCGCTCCCTTGTGACTTGTCCTCCATGTTTCCTTCTGTGTTTGCCATTATCTGCCTATTTTTCATCCTGCTTTCAGGTGTCATGTTAAGTGATGTTCTCATATTCTGATGATGACCTGCACATGTGTCTGTCTGTCATGGTGCGTGTGTGTGGATGTGTTCCATGCCTACAACATGGTTTGGTTGCCGATGTTTCTTTAAACACCCTTCTGTGGCAGGCAAGGTTGATATATAACAGTTTGCAGGCCTTATAACACAGATTAAATTCTTGCCGTTGGCCCACCCCTCTCCCTGCTCCTGGCCACACTATTCTATATTCTCACAGTTGTTGTCTTCATCCTCCCAGTCTTCCCATCTCACAGCGGTTCCACCTGTAATTAGACTGGAATCCCATGCCCTCTAAAGCTGTCATAGTCTTTAACAACCAGTTGCAGTTTGTGCAGACTTGACACCAACCCCTGACCTAATTCCATATACCTCTCTCTGTGTCTCTCTCAGCTTCTTCAAGAATCAGCAGAAGTTAATTTTAAAGGATAATGCTGGTTTGTTATAACTTAACAACACTTTTTTGATTTTAAAGGGGAACTTCACAGATTTTAAACATCAGTGTCTGTTTACAGGTCTTCTGTACTACTGCACACTTGAGAAAAAGTTGTATTAAGCCCTTTGTCTCTGTAGTTTGAAGACTACAAGTTTGAAAATGAAAAAAAAAAAATCTGTGGGTGTGGTGTTAAAATGAAGCGTGCTTACCAGACCTCTGTAGCCTGTTCCACATCTCACCTTGATCCCAGCAGCTCGAGCTGCACTTATATTAGCCTCTAGTTGCATAACACACCTGAATCGTGTCATCGACTGGTGGACAAGTTGCATTGTGGGTCAAGTAGGTAAGTGGTTTTATTAAGTAAGAAGAATGTATGGAATAACAACAATATGGTTTGCTGCATTCATTTGTGGGCAGCTGTGGCTCAGTTGGTAGAGCCGGTTGACCAGTCCAGCTTGACAAGATACTGGCTTTGATGTCGGTGTGTGAATGTGTGTGTATGGATGAGCTTAGTATCTTAGTATTTGTGTGTGTGTTTTGAATAGGAAGCGCTGTATCACTCCTGATTACCTCTGTGATCAATGTGTGAATGTGACAAGTGGTGTAAAGGTGCTATATAGAGCATATATATAGAGTTTTGAGCAGATACGTATCATATATTGATCATTTTCACAAGACATCTGGCTGTTGATATAAACCAGTGAGCTGCTATGGGGATTAAACCAAGAGGAGAGATTAGTACTTTGGAAATGTAATGCCATCTAAGAGTGTTAGAGTTTCCTTTGTCTTCATGAGTTATGGAATTTGTGATATGTGTGTCCTCTAGCATACCCTGGGGATGACAACTCTCTTGAGAGATGAAACCTCTCAGGAATTTTCTCCCTTTCCCTCTCTCCCTCTCTGCTTGCCCTCCAGGCTGACAGATTTGTCAGGCTGGAGGGAGGTACTTGGCCTGCCCCTGTTGTTTTAGCCAACAATGGCAAGGACGTGATGGCTTTCAGAGACAAACAGAGATATCTGGCAGAGGATGTCTCACTAACTCGACTTGGGCATGTATCTATACACACACACACACACACACACACACACACACACACACACACACACACACACAGACACAGACTTTACTATCTCCCCATCAGAATGAGACATAATGCAATATGTGTCGCTGTATCTGACCCAGCCATTACATTGTTATTGCTTTCAACAATGAACAGTCTCCACAGTAACATTAGACTGAAAGTCCTGCTTCACAGAGTTGTAGTAATACCAGGTACACACAATAAATAGATGCTTCCATGAGGGCTTCTGGAGTTCATGTAATAGTTCTACATTACCATAAGAACAATTTGATATTTAAAATAAGCAAACGTAGCAAAAACTATTTTACCAAAGCTAAGAAAGATAACAGCGGCATCCAGCAACTGTAACAAAGCTGCATATTTTAAAATCAGTCTTACTCCAAACTAACAAGATGCTGGTGCATTTTCTTCCCAGCAGTCAGCAGCTCATTACAAAATTGATACGATGTGACTATAGCAGAGGCTATTGCAATTGCTAGCCAGAATCTGAGTCTAATAATGTAAAATGATGTGACTGACCTTATCAGGAGAAACTTGAGATGAATCATCTAGTAGTAGTAGTCAAAGACTTCGAAGCAAATATGTAATATGAAACATGATTGTACTGGTAAATTATATCACGCAGTAGGTTGTGGGCAACTCAAGGACCTATAATGGAAATACTATAGGCTCTGAGACATGTGTAGCACAGATATATACATGCTTAACAATGATACTTCAGCATTTAATGTAAATTAAATTGGAATAAATTGGAAAGATGAAAGAAGAAGAGTACATAAATTTAAAAAAGAAGAAATTCTAAACTATTTAGGGGATGCAGTGCAATTATGAGGGGGGAAAATAACATGGTTGGGAATATAGCACAGAGAAAGGAAGGAAAAAGGTTAAGTCCAAGATTAAAGAGCATGAAGGATGGAGAGCCAGAAAAATCCAGAGAAGGCCAGAAGATCAAGGAAAGGGGGGAGGGAGAAATGGAAAGAGAGAAAAGGATGAAAAGAGTAAATAGAGAAAGAGGAAAACAGAAGAGCGATGAGCTAGCGAAATAAGATGGAAAGAATTAAAAGACCAGAATGAGGTGAGGGGATATAACTCAATTTTTTTGAGATTGTGACAGACATTTCGGAGGTACCTCGAAATCTCAGCAAATAAAACTGAAGCTATTGACCAGAGACCAGCAGTGACATGAAACCTGGACCATCAAAGAATAAATAAAAATGATAGATAGAGAGATTATTGGTATTGTCTTTTTCACTCTTGCGCTGTGCTGGAACCCCATAAGCACGCAAAAAAAGGGAAGCAGACTCGTAGTGAGTGCTGTGAGGCAGCTTTTGGCATTTTCCAGCAGAAGCATGCCGTCTCTGAGAGGCTTGGCCTGAGGGAACAAGTTCTATCACAGACTGCAAGCCGTTGCCAGCGGTATGCCCAGATCAGCCTCTCACCGAGTTCCTTCTTCTTGTCACGCTGAAACCCCTTGTACTGTATTACCTAGACACTGTGGCCTTATTACCATACAGCACTGTCAGCCATTTTGAAATGCCCCCAATCCTCTTGTGACCATGACTGCATCAGCATCAACTAAAAAAAAAAGCTTCTACATCTATCTTTCAGAGAGAAGTGTGCACAGTGAGTGGGTAGAGGCATGCCCTGGAAGAGCACTTGAAGCAGACATGTTTGAGAGGGCTCTTAGAGAAATATGAGCATTGAGATGGATGGAGGCGTTGAATGTGGAGAGTTTGGGTTCACACTGCTCTAGTTTTTCAACAAGCTATGTGGCCTGCTTGGACAGGTTGTCAGAAAAAGAGCATTGCAAATAAATCAGTGCTTCCTTTTTAGGCTATGCTCAACAGACAAACCTCTACCTGTTTGCAAGTGCACTGCTGCGTTTCTTTGGAAATGGCAAAACAACATCAGTCTTTCAATGCCAGATATTAGCACAAAGCTAGTAAGAAAGGGTTAGAGATCTCCTAATAAACAAGTTCCTTGTTAATGCTTTAGTTAAATTTAGGGGTTTAGGGAAATAATGTTTTTTTTGCGGGGAAACTGATATAACCTAACCCTAACGCAATGTGTCTCATTTAGTCTTTGAAGTAATTTTGAACTAACCTTAACCAAGGGCTTTTATTTCTAATGTTTATTTAATGTAATCAGAATGTTAATCATGCTTTAGTTACCAGGAGTGGATACTGTAGAGAAAGTGAGTGAAATATGTTGCTCTATGCAGCTGTATAAAAAGGTCTATATAAAGTTTATGAGAGTGTTTGACAATTAAATATCTGCCTGAGGAATTCCAGTGGTCTTCTTCTAATTACAATTACTTGATGCGATGTTCTTTAAACCTCTATTGGTCACAGGATTAGAAGTTAGTTGCTGGTTTAGTTGCGAGCGTCTAGAAGGCGTTAAGTCACCACTTTTTCACTCCCCGCACTTGACTAACTTGAGGTCATTAGGGCAGCATTACTCATCAAGCACAGGACAAGTTCCAGCATGGAAGCTCCAATGTATTCAGTCAATAAGAAAATGTGAATTGTCATGTGTGTTATTGGGTTCCTGCAAATATTTGCTTTTGCTTTGTCTCAGATGAATGGAGTGAAGGTCTAACGCCTAATTTACACAGGGGACGTAACGGCCGCATAACGGATGCGCCGCGGTCACCGGAGCTGATCGCTGCCACTCTAGTCAATGAGACCATTCCCACCGGGCGCGCCGCGTAACGTCTCAGCAGCATCCCAGCAGCGGCTCTCTGCTCTGCAGCGCGAGCATTCCGTAGCACTTCTATTTTTGACGGAGCCGTTGCTGATTCACGTCAAGCTCAACAGAGCAGATTGCACTAGACAGGAAATCCGACACAGAATCAAAGTAATACACTTCCGCTCCCTTTCAAAATAAAACACAATACGCTGTTCGTGTAGCCTATCACAACGTCACATCAACATTATGCCATGACCGGTGGCACCAGGTCAGCAGTTAATCGATCAAAGGGTCTCAACATGGACGACAACAGAGTAATTGTTGAAGTGGAACAATACACAATAATTTATGACACAACAGATCCTTTTTATAATCTCTTCCACGTCAGAGAAGCAAAGTAAGCTGTTTGTTGTTGTTGTTTCCACAGTTTATCACGGGATCTCGCGGTTTTGCGTACGTTCAGGATTATCGCGTGATCTTGTGATCTCGCGTGAATACGGCTGGCCGCAAGGCAGCGCTACGCTGCCATTACGCGCCCGGTGTGAGTTGACGTCGGGCAGAGGACGCAGCCGTTCCGCGGCGCAGCCGTTCCGCGGCGCTTACGTCCCCTGTGTAAATTAGGCGTAAAGGGCCTCTAGAAGTTGAGTAAACCCTTCTTTGAGTGGGTTTGAACTTACTGATTATGGATTTGATGTATTTCCTGTAAAGAGTGTTTGTAGTTTTTCTAGATGTGCAGAGTCCAATGGATTTAATTACATTTAAGGAATAGCTCCATATCTTTGAGAAAGATGCAGGTTTGGGAAACTTTGCCAGCACTGATAACACTGTAAACACTGATGTTTTCCTCGTCTACTCAGGCTCAAATCTTGATAAAGATTCTAGATAGAACATTCCCACTGGAATTCCCCCCAGTCCTTTTTCACCCTTTGACTTCCAGGGTACAGGCTGGTGCAGGATTATCCAATCTCCAGACATGAAGGGAAGTGGGGGGGGGGTGAAGGAAGAGTGAAAGGCAACAGGTCAGCCTTCAGTTAGCCTTTACCTGAGGCCAAAGGGAGTGTTAATGGGTGGGGGTGAAATTGGGGTCAGATGTATCTGAGAAAGCCTTGACACATTCCCAGAGTGAGGATCAGTCAGAAATCCACATTCTTTTCCAACTCAGCTGCGCGGAGTTATGATGAAACTTGTTCCTATTATTTATTAAGCATGTTATGCACCAGGCAAAGATCTTCGTGACTCTCATCTTTGTTTGCAACTCTAAATTAAAGGGAAAGCTCATCACTTGGCTAGTCAGTGACAGTCTGAGCTTAACAAGTTTGCTCTATTGAAATTAAGATGTGTGTCTATATGTGTGTGCGCTCTTGCCCTTAAGTACATCCACCCCCTTCCTTTATCGGTTAAGTGGTGCATTCGTTGCTCCCACTCAAGCCAAATCTCTTTCTTTGTCCCTCTGTGTGTTTCTGCATGTCTGTCTGTATGTGAGTCACTCTTAAACACACTGTTGTTCTCCATCCATGTCTTTCTCTCTGCCTCTCAGTATGGCTCTGTTCAGTCTGTGCAGATTGAACTTGCTGGTTACGATGCTAGTGGAATCTTGATCAGCTCCAATTTACATCTAGACAATGGTCGGAGTTGAGAGGCGATTTCTCTCTTCTCTTTCCTCTCATTTCCCCTCCTTGAACCCCCTATTCCTTTTTCTTGTCCTCCCTTCTGCTTCTGTGTTTTTGCCAACAGCCCCCGCTCCTCCTTTATTGTGTTTTTGAGAAGATGGGTGTCTTGTGACGGGAAATAAAGGATGGAGAGGGAGCCTCCTTGACAGTAGACTAAACGGAATGTTTCTGGACTTCATCTGTGCCCCAGAGGACACAGCCCTCCTAATAATGAACTCCACACACACACATTCTCATGTTAAAGCTTTAAACAAGCTTTTGATGGCACACCCAGCCTTCTGTCGTGCCGTCTGCCCATAATTTCTAAATTGCATTGGGCATATATAACGCAGCACCGTCAATTAACATAAGCTTCATTTGGCATCAATTCTGGTGTCATGCTCAGACATCGCAATTCAAATGTTGATCCTCTTTGACAGAATGCACCCTCACAAACAGCAGGCTGCTCTGTGCAAAGACATAAAGCATCTCAGATTTGACTAAGTGCTGCAAACTAAAATAGCCTCGGCATAATAATTGCTGTTTAGACTAATTGTGTGTAAGAGGACAGCGAGGTGGAGAGGCCTGTCGGGGTGCACTTATACTGTAAAGAAAATCTGTGGTCCATCTAAGTTTAGTTTATGTTGTAAAATATGGTTTTATGAAAAAGGAGAATTACGAATATGGACATTTAGTGTTGGGCATTGATGCATTATTGGGTAATTTGAAATGTCGTTACCCATGTAGCACTTTTCACTTGGGGGGTACCTTAGTCTCAGTTTTATATGCTCAGGGGAGAGACTGGTCCTGGATATGTTAGCATGAGGTGGCAAGCATCTGCTAAAAGACGCTCAAACTCAAATGTTCGTTATTAACACACCAAAAAACATCTGTCAATACAGCACAGACACAATACTGAGCTAACTATACACATTATTAATGGGGTCGTTTGACCCATTGTTGGGTTATTTTTACATTACTGTTGCATGTAAGTGTTTTAAGTGTGTAAGCTTGTTAGCTGGTTAGCTAGCACCTTTCTCACAGCAGCCATTTTGACATGAGATAGTAGGGTACACACACAAGTGTTATCAGTGATACTAATTAAGGTTGAGCAGTATCTCAATAGCCTGAACTTCTGCATTGACCTGACCCTGTTCAACCACTTGGCAGAGGTAGGTCGCCCTCGCAAATTCACACTTTGCAAGGTTCACCATGACACACAGAAAACCGCTGTCTGACTGCTTGTTAAAGATGTTGCTGGACTGAGTGACTGAAAGTAATTTAAATGACTTGACGTGTCAAGCAGTTAAGAAACTAAGGCAATTACTTTTTCATTGAATGATAAGCATTGAGTGGCTGATTACTTCATTCAAGGAACTTGTTGAACGCTGTGGATATCTACCTAGGTCTGTAGCACAGCTTATGGTGGCCTGTTGTAACCGATACAATGCTCAGGAGTAACTAAGCTTATTAGAGTTAAGTTCCAAAACAAGCAAATGAAGGGCAGACTAGTATATCACCATGCAAACCACTAGAATAACACATTTGGTTTGTTATTTGCTTTATTTGGCTTGTGAGGCATGAGACTTCTTAGCCGTTGTGTTTGAAATGTTCTGTCTGCAGGAAAGCAGAATGAATTATTAAATTTCAAAAAAAATATCAGCAGCTGCTCAAGAAATTGTTGAGGTGTTCCTATCTATCAACAATTCCATCAACTATTCTTGCACATATTACGGTCTTTGTTTTGCTTTTTCTGATTGCACCTAAAATAAGAAATGAAGAAATGCCGATAAAGTGAGATCATTCCACTTGGTTCAGTGCAGTTGCAGCTGTCTGTGAAACATAAGGTTTATATTATAACTAAATAAATCTGCCACATTTTATCAAACTAATTGAACATAGTGGAATTGAATTGGATACGAGTGGAGTTTCAGTCTTTTGATCCTGAAAAGCTAATTAAATGTAAAGAATGGACTATTTTTCAGTGTCCTTTGTGACACTTGACGCCTGATGCAGCATTGTTATCCCTCCATTGAAAATCATAACAAATGGAGGGGGGATGCACCACATCATGGGTCTGTGGGCCGCATGGTTTAGAGTCGGTGGATTACCTGCAGTCAGTCATGGCCGTTGTGTTTTGGATTCGCTCGCTTTAGCCCCGCCATCATCACTTTGAAGAAGCCGAAATGAGATCCTCCATGCAAATCACCTGGTTGGTTTGAGATGAAGCGCCGACAGTCATGATAAAGGGTGACGCTTCATCACTTGCCCCAACCGATAGAGTCTGAAGTTATTATTAAAAAAGCCCCTTTCCCAAGAGAGCCCTTTTTCCATTTTAGCATTAATAATGGAGATGAGCATGGTGCGATGAGGCTGAGACGCTTGCACGCTTATGTGTCAGCCTGAGTAATGTCAATACATCTGTATTGTTGTGTGTTTGCAAATTCACATGAATGAAGGGGCGCGGCAGTCTTTTTCTCCAAGGCACCAATGCAGAGTATGAAACCTCCTGAGAGCGAGCAGACGGCTTTTTAATTTCGCTCCTCTCCGCCGCCGGTCGGCTGAATTAACCGGAATTGGAATGTGCCGAGTAGAAAGTAGTTTTTTCATCAACAGCAAACTTCCTGAGCAAACTATTATCAGACTCGCTAATTTATGAAGCACTGAAAGGGAGATTCAGTTCAGCTTGTTAGGGGAGGGATTTATTTATTTTTATTATCTGCCTCTGCGGTGTTTAGCGAGCATTGTGGAATATCAGCGTTGAAGCGGATTGTAAATGATCACCCTCAGGCCATCGCCAGAGTGTCTCTTTTTAGATCTGTGTTGACAAAGACTCAGAGAATGGCTTCTGGTGGGGTGTGGAGGCTGGGGGGGGGGCAGCCTTTGTTGTTGACTTCTTGTCTTTTTGAACCGTCCCCTCCCAACCACCTGTCTTCCATCATAGCTGATTATCAAAGCTCTGAATATGAGCTCAGCGCGCACACTTACCTGCTCCGGACTTTGAATATGATAAACGCTGTTCTCCTCTTTCTCTTCTTGTGAGATGAGCGATAACAAAAACTGTTTTTGGAGGACGGGATAATAAAAAGAATGACTCCCCAGTCGTACGCCACCTTGGAGCAGCAACCTCAAGTTCACGAGGAATCAGGAACTGTTGGGAGGAGAAAGGATTAAGGAGAGGGACCATGGCGGCTCTGAAGAATCGGGGTATTGTTGCGGCCTGCTCATCAAAGCGTAAAGAGAGTTTTGAAAGAGCGAAGGGGAAAGGGGGTATTATGGAGGTATACTGCTGTTCTCGCTCTCTGTCACCCACCCACACACACACACACACACACACACACACACACTCAATCTTTAAGTTTGAGCTAAAATGTTGTGTTACTTTGAGCTTGCAGATACCAGACTCTCGTTCTGTATTCTCCTTCCATTTTTTATCTGGAGGAGGATGAAAAGAGTTTAAGCTGCACACACACACACACACACACACACACACACACACACACACACACACACACACACGTAGATATGTTATTTATGAGGGCCTTAAATTAATTCTCCAAAACCATGACCATAACCATCTTGATATCGTAAACTTAGGTGTAATTAATGGGTTTCTTTTTCTTTTTAGGGTTTTTGCTGCAGTGCGTTTCCAGAGGTCGCTTGTCAATCAAATGTGGTCAGCACTGTTTTTGTGCCTTTGATTTAACTTTGCAGTTTTAATTTTTAACGTTTTCTACCCAGAGCTTAAAAACAGGTCAGTCCTAGTAAGAGAGAGAGAGAGACCCACACACATTCACTCACCCAAGCACACTTCATCCTGCCCATTCCGGGTGGGGGAGACAGGTTCTCATGTCGGCAGATTATTCACGGGGATTTCGTTCTAAATGAGGTGAAATTATTGCTCTCTGTGAAGCGGGTCCTTCAGAGATCACTGCCAGGGCTCGAGCTACTCTTTTTTTGTTCCGCTTCCCTTTGTTGGCCTGCATGGCAGAGTAACCTGACCCTGGACGTGACAGGCGCTCGACTCAAAGAAAAAGCCATTTTTAGCAGTGACTTTTTCAACTAATTTTTATTACAGTATAGGTGTGTGCTTGGCTGTGAAACACAGCCAAATACAAAATCTCTCCTGTCTGTCTGTAGCTCTTCTACTGTCCTTGAACAAAGACACATGGCCAACTGGTGTTTGTCTAAACTTGGAAAGCGGAAACCAAGAGGTATGACATTTCCCAGTTAGCACAACTTAGCACTCACTTCCCACATTCTTCATCCTCAGAGGGAGAGATTGCATGTTGCTGTTGCATAGCTCTGGGTATTTGCTCTTTCCAGGCCTGGCTGTCTGCCTTGCTGTGGGCCTTTGAGCGTGTGGAAGTACTTGTGTGGTCACTCGGTAGTGCTGTAAATGCCTGCATGCACAAACACCATGCCACTTTGATGTCTGGACTGCAAGTTTATTCAACATTTGAGGACAGTCAAGTGAGACAGGACTGTATGTGTGTTTTTGTGTGTGTGTGCAGGGCCCTATGTGCTTGTACAGCTTGTCATCGAGAAATGCACACAAACTCAGCCCCTGCTCCTCTCCTTTCAAGCTGCTCTCCTCCTCAGTTGTCCTTCAGGTCTCCTCCTGGCCTCCAAGTCATCTGCAAACATTGTTAACATACTCGATGCAATGTCTCTCAGCCTGTCCCAGAAGGCAGCAGAGGATGTTTGTGCAGGATTATTATCAGTTTTCAATTCACGTTCGGTCATTCAGATTACTTCAAATGAACAGCGGCCAAATACAAACATCCCAGTTCATTTTTCCATTCCAGATTTATCCACTTGCTTCATTCCTTTCCAACTTGGGAGTGTCCTTTTCTGCTCTGACGCTCACCAAGGACTGGAGTGTGAGGGGAATCTGTTTGTGGGGTAGAGCCAGGCTGCATTTGGAGTCTTTCTCTGAGGTAGGGGGGGAAGGGGCGTGTGGTAGCTGTAGTTGGGGGTCTTCTGCTGCTGTTTGGCCTGCCCTTTTGTCTCCCTAATGACCTGGCCGCGTAAAGTTAGCCGCTCTATTCAGGAGGCATTAAGGGTCATTTTACCTGACGATGGCCATTTCCCCCATCACTAGCCTGGGGGGAAGGGAGATGTTTGAGTTCCTCTCCACCGGGAAGCCAGTGCCTTTTGGACAGCAGTATTAACCATATATATTCCCAAACATATGCTACTTCATTGCAGCTTTTTAAAGAATAGTGTAGTGAAAGAAACACATCTACTTGCTTTGTTATCTGGTCTGTTAATGTGGTAATGTGGCACTTTATTGCTTCTTTTGAAGACTGTTCCTTTCACTCGCCCCCCCCTCAAATGGAGGTCAGAGGTCAGGGTTTAGTTTCGGCACAACAATCCTGAAGCTGGTAAGCATTCACTGTCTTGCTTAAAGACACTTCAGCAGGGTAGATGCTTGCTGACTTGCTGATGTCTGAACCTGGATCCTCCCGTTGAGGGCAGACTCAGTGTGTTGCCCTGCTGCTCAGTATCCACTACTTTTATAAATCCTAGATTTGGCTTCCAACTGCAGAAATGCATATTTTTGAAAACATGCTTCAAACCTTGAAGGGTTTAACATCAGACTCGTTCTTACTGGTCGCATAGATGCATTTAAAGCATCTGTTGTGCCAGGGGTTCTGAAAGTGTCCCCATCAATCATGTTTAATCAACTTACAGGGACTTTTATGGTACAAATGGACAGGCAGAGAAACATTGAGCTTTCAAAGTTCTGGCAGTAGCCCAGAAAGACATTGAATCTATTTAAGCGGCTTCTTAGAGATATTGATTCACCCTCTATATAATGTCCCGGATTATTTTAGAAGTTACTCAGTTGTCTCGATGTACGTCACGCTAGCAAGCAGATGTCCAGGATGCAGACAGAGCATGAGGTCACATTAACATTTAAAATTAGACTACAACCAAACATTGAACCCTCCTGTAAACATTAGGTTATATAAGTCAAAATTGGAGTCAACCTAACCTGATTAACAGAGCTCAGTTACTTGTGTGTCTCTAAAATTACTGTGGCATGTTTAGAGCTTCGTCTGGCTTCTTGTAATTGATTTAATTCTGTGTGTACAACAAAAAAGGTCACAGTGTTAACAAGACCGAGAGAGATATGTCTACATGCAAACAAGCATTGCTAATACTAGCACCCATAGAACAAACAAACAGATTTTTAGGGCAAGACAACAACATAAATGCTTTGATCGAACCATCAGCCTAACCTGGTTATCAATCCCGGTGTGTTTATAATGCCCACGTAAATGTATTGAATGTGGGTTAAGGCACTAGCATGCGTTGTCATTAGCATTCAGTTGCCTGCTTGCGGTTAAGAGCTCCAGTACCTGTTCGGTTGCTAAGGAATTGGCACTTAGGTAATGAAATGCCCATCGCTGACGGGGGCACTTGATTGTGCTGAGACTGAGAGAGTGGGGCCAAGTGAGAGGGGAATGGGAACTAGAGCGAGGGAGAGAGCTGGGGATGGGCCCAAGTGAACGTTAAGCACATAGCAGAGAGTCAGAGGAGAATAAGTGGTGAGGTTGCTGCTGCTGCTCGGCACACATCCATCACCCGAGGATGGGTCTGACTAGTCTACTTACAGACTATTCTCTCCACAAGTTTTAACTCTCAAGTATATGAAGAGGGGCAGGTGGAAATGGCTGCAAAATCTAACCTTTAGTGTGTGTGTGTTTTTTTGTTTTTTTTTAAGAATTTGGTCTGTGCTTATCAGAAATCAGACCAGCACTAAGATCTGGGAATCCATTGGAGTCAGACGAAGCAGAAACATGAGCAGTTAGATGAACACAGAGTTGCCAGATTCCATCATTTACTGTGTCATTGTGATCATGACTGAATGAATAATGGTGAAACAGAAATGATAATAAACTAGAGATGTTCCTTAATCCAACCTGTCCTTCACATAAATGAAGTTTTGCTTGTATTCCAGCAGTTTTCTTCTTTGGCCGTCAATGTTGGAAGATGAACTTTTTGTTTGCTTTTGTTGTTATTTCCCTGTTCTTCTTTTCCTCCCTTCCTCTGCTTTTTCACTGCTTCCTTTTAATCATCGGCCCATTAGTTGTTTTTTTCCTCTCTCTCCCCCTACAGACGGCCCCACCCTTTTGCTCAACCACACCATAGACACAGTCACCTGAGTATAAAAAGCAGCTCATGTTCATTATCTTCAGAGCTTCCGCACCGCTTTGGCTCCATTACCTTCAGGCCTCCCACAATCTTTGACCTTTGCTCTTACTTTTTGACCCCTGTCCTCAGATTCTGCCCAGCATTGTCCTGACCTCATCGTGGTGCAGTGACTGCATTCCTGCTTCAAAAGCTAGCCAGACATAACAAGACTATTCTGTATGTCACCTGCCAACTAATTTATTATTAACCACTTCCGTGCACGCTGAGGCCTGACAGGCAGGTTGCAATCTTTGATTATGTTCCTGCAATAAGTAACAACTCAAGTTAACAATGGAACCTGAGGAGACTATTTAGTAGAATATCTGTGCCTCTGTTGACTTTTGGACATTTCTCAAATTCCTTCCTCCATTCATGTTTTGTGTGTATGTCGTCACGTGTCAGTGCACTACTGGCCTTGTTCTGGTGTAACTTCCAACAATACATTGTATCCTGAACTCAGATGTCATGAGTGCACAGGGCTGCCATCACCCATATTGATTGATTTCATGTGATTAATTAATTGTTGCAGCATGACTGATGAGTAATAAAATAAAAACAAATCTTTACAGTTGGGCAGTAAACAATGGCCACTAATTGCAAATACATGTGGACCTCCCTAAGGTCCTTGAACTGTTTTCAAACTACAGCTACTGCGCTCTTGAGTTTGATAGATGATTTTACTCTTTCATTTCCTGGAACTGCCTGCTTAGCCCATATGGCAAGTGCACACTTTTATTCTCCCAACTTCAAACACAGGGGAGAAATTCATTGAAGTTGCATGCACACTAAATTGCTACCTGTAACATGGAGGTCTTAACAAAAACCTGTGTTGTGGACACAGGTGTTTTCTTAGCAACAAGGGGGGGGGGGGGGGGGGGGGTTACTTAGCGAAAAGGAACATTATTGAGCTTGGAGATCTCTGATATGGAGATTTTCAGGGTAAAATATTTCCAGCAGGAAGAGACAAATTCATTCTTTTTCCTCCCCCGTTCCGTGTGGGAAGTCACATACAAAAGTCCTACTCCAGTCTGAATAGCTAGAGTGAGTGTATTGTGCAGGCAAACAGACGGGGGTGAATTGGCAGAGTTTAGTCTTGTGCCAACAATGGGTGATGAAGCAGCATGTTAAGTACATTGTGTGGAAGTTCAAACTGAATCTGGATTCTCAGGGTTAAAATCTACGAAAGGCTACATGGTGCCATTCACTACGGTCTTTTTCATGTTTTTTATATTTATGTAAAATCAGAGGAATTGGTGAGTATCTCCCCTCAACAACATGGGTGATCCACAATTAGTAATTAGTAAGGTCTCGCAATCAGAATTCTTGTTCAAGCCAAAGGTGTTGGATGAGGTTGAGGTCAGGGTTTAGCTCCTCAGTGACTTAGGAAACCATTTCTTCATGGACCTTGCTTATTGCACAGGTCATACTCATGTTGAAACAGGAAAGGGCTTTTCCAAACTGTCGCCACAAAGCACATTATTATCTAAAGTATGCTGTGTCTGCAAGATTCTGCCCTTAATTGGAACTAAGGGCCATGAAGCCACGAAAAGACCAAAAGTACTCCAAGTATGTGAATAAGGGTCCATATAGTTTTGTAGCTCTTCTCTCTTAAGTGAGAAGAATAACAGCTGGTTGATGGGAGGACCCTCAGGTGTTGGGATATCTCAGTCTGTTGTAATTGATGGGTGGGTGTGAACAAATCACACTTCATGTTTGTTTGTAATTTCTTTCACTTCACATTTGGTTATTATTTACAATGGATTAAATCCTACTTTCATTGTGTAAACGCTGCACCTTCCAGATTTACTTTCTGAGATAGACCCAAATAACTTTTCTCGATTGGTTAAACAGGCGTCCTCACTGTCAACCATACACCCAGCCTTAATGGCAGGAGCTTTCAGTTCACTGCTTTCCTCTCAGCGTGTTACACTTGCCCTCTCTGTGGTAAGAGGGAGCGTTTGAATCGAGGCTATTGTGATAAGTTGCCATGATTGAAGGTTGGATACGCAGGTGCAGTGACTCAGTGTTTGCTCATTTGGATTTGTCAATTGGCAGTGATAAGAAGCAAGGAGGAGGGCTGGACTGAGAGAGGGAGAGAGAAGGAGAGAGAGAGAGAGGTGAACAACCTGTTCATTAAAGCAGCTTGCTAATGATTTACAGGAGTTTGAGAAATGTGCTCAGCAGAGTTAGTGAGCCGAAACAAGGAACAGAGGGTGAATCACAAAAGCTCTGTTTGCCTGATATTTCTGGATGTCCACGTACCAAATAGCATAATTAAACACTCAGATGATCAAACAGTCATTAGTGTGATAAAGCACCATTGATTTCTGGGACAATGATGTTGTTTTTTTTATTTTTGTGTCCAAACACGACACCATGACATCTTACTGAAATATTACCAAGGCAGCTACATCTGAATTTGATAACAGGAGGTTTTCGCTATCAGAAAATGAAAATTGTGCAATAGGTTTCATGTGTGAGTGTATTCACTTTGGGCAGGGTAAAGTGAGGTGAAGCTATGTTCCCATGAATTGAAAATGTTTCAACTTGATTTCAAAAAATCGATGCTTACCTTGAGGCTTTATGACTTTAATTTGTGAATGCACAGAGACAAGACAAGTTCTGCAAGAGTCTGTGCTGTCACACAATACAGGCACTACTCCTAGTTACAGCTAATGCCTAGCTAGTTACAATTAATGCCTGTACAGTTGACATATCATCACATTGCACTTCCAGTCCAGCTTTCAAATTTAAATGAATAAACCAAGACAAAATAAATCTCTTCGTGTTGAATCCAAGTATCCATTATGAAGCCATGTTCAACAACCGCAAAGAGGGAAATCTATTGTAAATTAGCCAGAGATACCACAGAGATATTTCAGATTATGACATAAATAGAGGAGAATGCAGGGCATCCACAACACATGTTGAGGACTTGGAACAACTTGATCAGACACACCCCAGTATTCATGAACTGCGTGACTTGACATATACTAATATTCTCATATTCCCACCTTTCATAGTGAAACGAGTTCAAGCTAGTTTTTTTTTTTTTTTTGCAAAAAGGCATTCTGGGAATTGTAGAAAAAACTACAGCCCGGGGCAGCAGTGGGTACACCAAATAGCTCATTACAAAAGACCTTCTGTAAAGCGTAAAACCTATCAACAAACAGATATCTGGATATGTAGAGAAATCTAAGAGAGTTTTTATTTAGGCAATTCCTGGTGTTTTAATAACCCACTGATAACCATTGCTCAGCCTCATATAGTTAACTATCTCTGTGTGTGTAATGAAAAATCATTGTTGGAATGACTGCCTTGGAACAGAAGACAACTCCTAACCCCCGCAGGTTAACTGAGTGAGATCCCACTTGGAAGCAAGAAGTTTAACATCCTCCATAACCTCCTTTGCTTTATAGCCCACTGGCAGAAACATAAGCCTTTGACATCTGGTTATCATTTCTCAACATTTTAAATTGGATATTGAGATTAGCCTGGGCTAGCCATGTGTCCCTGAGCTTGCTGTTGATGTAACTGGATTGCTTAGCTAGTAGTGGGTAGAGAATCCCTCCTGACTTTCCCAGGGCTCATAAAGCAATCCCAGAACTTCCACTACACAGTAATGAGCAGCTGCAGGGCTCAGGTTCAACCACGGGGGTTAAAGCCCAAAGCCAAAGCATCTACCACCACCACTAGCCTGGACCGGAGCCCAGACAGTAGAGCGGACTGCTGTCCAGTAAGCCCCTGGGCTACAAACACAAACCATTCAGTAGAACAAAAGAGAAAACCAGCAAAACTAAACCTCAAAAACCTCTTCAATTTCCCTCGGGTTTAGTCTTGGTTTTTGTGAAAGGGAGGCATCTCATCTCCTGTCAGATTAACCATCTCAGTTATAGATCATTCCACATCACTTCTTTCTGGGACCAGAGAGAGTGGACCATAATTTCATCCTGATCTTCATCTTTTCGCTCACACACTATCTCTTTCTGGCATATTTTTTTCCTCAAAGCTCAATTCTCATTGTGTAGTCGCTGGAAATGTAAGAATACAAACGAAAAGTTTGAAGATAATCTTTGTGCCTGGAGAAGCTCAAGTATTGAGACAGGCGATGCGAAAAGATAGCGAGTTTAGATATTCTTTTTTATAAAGGCTAAGATATCCACTCTCAGACACAGTGTAAGATCCAACTTTATGATGTTCAGTATGTTTGTGATGAAGTGTTCTAATTTACTTGTGTACCGTTTTTTTCCTACTGTGTGTTCACTTCGGTTAGTGATTTACCACATTTGCCAAAATGGCTTTCAACAACCTCCAGAGAATGTACTTGAATTTGCTGCATTCTGCTGAGATAAAAAAAGATTAATTGTGGTAACAATAGCAAGAGCAAGAGTTTTTGAAGATTTGATGAGGAAAATTGTCGTAATGATGATTATAAGGAACAACAGATTGATGATATCTGTCATCCATATAGAAGATGATATTATGTTGTTCAGTTATCCAGCGAAAAGAGACACCGTCATAGATCTAAAATGTTTTTCAAGTGATTGTCGACTTAATGTTTTTCTTCAGACTTTTCATTATGGAGGTATCCTCTGCTCTGGAAAGTACACTTTCCACTTTCACAAAGTCGTTTTCTTGGAAGTCAGGCTATAATGTAAAGCAGTCATGTTGTGTTTGAGTGAATTACCTCCCTTCAATGCCAGCTGTAAAATATCACAGCCTCTTTATTAACAGCTCTCCTTTATAAGTAGCTCTTAATGCAGCTCAAGTATAGTTATCCATCACTGTGGCTTCTCATAAAATGAAACTTAATTTAGCTTTTTGTAAATGAAATACATCCCACATGGCTCAGTAGCAACAGGTCTCAGATCATAAAGACTACTGAAGCTCTTCACGTTGGCAGGAGTATTAATTGCCTGTAAAGTTTATGATATCGCTGAGTCCATCAAATTCCCCCTCCCTCAGTGATATCCCATGGTTCAGCTCCCTCACCCAGATTGACTTCACCTCCCCTGCAGCCTTCTCTTGGCTAAAGCCCTGAGTAACCACGGCGATTACTATGGGAACACCCCTGCCAAGCCTTATTAACCCCCGGCCTCTCAGGATCCCGTTCTTGACAGCTGGCGCATAGTGGCTCCTTCCCACCGCATCCTCTCCATTGACCCAGGAAGTCCTCCCTTTTCCCTCTGGAGGTGACCTGCAGGTTTGGAAAACCTTGGCATCCCTCCAGTGGACGTCCCAGCTTATTTCCCCCCTAACTCCTCATCACACGTATGCATTGTCTGGTTTGTTACTTGGTCAAATGTGAAAGGAAACGAAGAAGAAGGAGGGGTGTAGCCGAGACCTGATCGAGTAACCTGGCTACAGTGGATGAGAGTAGTACTGTACTTCAGTTGGTGTTCACCTAAATAGCCTCAGGCCCTCATTACCCCCCTGTACTGCAGTTATCCAGGGGCTGGAAGTGCTATAAACCAGAGCCAAGTATAGGCTGGCAGCCATTATACCTAACAAGAAGCAGATTCTTAAAACATATGGTCCCACTTGATAAAACCCCCAGAGCTCAGAGAGGAAATGTTATATTTCCAGGTTATGAAAGCGCTCTAGAAGCACCTGTCAGTTTGTTAGTTTTTCATTTGAGCTGCTTTTATTGCATTACGTTGAACTGCTGTGAAGACAGACAGCTGTTTAGATTGCATTTCGATCTATTTTCTTTTATAGATTTTCATCACAGCCATATGTTTCTAATCATGGGGCAGGGTATTATACACCATGTACAAAATAATTTACCCATACGCTCTCAACCACAGCGCTGCACAGGGATGTTGTTCAGCCACTTGACATACTGATTGAAATCCACTATACTTGGTTGGTTGGTCACACCAACATTTACATACATTTTGGGCTGATTTTATTTCAATGGAATCAATGCAAATTTTCTTGTTTGTTTTGCTAATTGTTTAGCAAATGTCTCTAGAATTGCCCACATTTAGCTAAGGAATTGTTTTGCATTGCACAGAGGAAACATGTTAGTTGCTAGATCACTTATCTGTGATGTTGAAAGTCAGTTTAACTTTGCAGGGAATAGCTTTTATTGTTAAGATGTGACTCAGTCTCAGGATCTGTTATCTCCCACTGGCGTCTTCTGTTTACTGTGGCTGGGATCATCAAACCCTCAGACAGCTCTGGGGTCAAAAAAGCAGATAACATGACAGAGGCCATGGTGCCGCTGAAGCAGATATCTCTATGGTTCATCCTCTCAGGTCATAAGTTTCCTCTGCCTGTTATGAACTCTTAAATGCCTTATTGTTGTGTGCACTAATTCCTATTTTCCAGCCCTACTTGTATCATAGCAATATCCTGTGCTCCTTATCATAGGGTAAGTGTTTCAGAATAGTTTTCTGAAACATGTCCGCCTTGGTTGATTGCTAAGATCTACACCAGTGCCGTTCTCTCATTTGCATTATTAATTCCCCTTATTGCCGTTTTCATATGCTAATCTAATTACACTCATCTAGAACAGTTTGTTAATTAAACACACAGCAAAGAACAAAATGTAGAGTGGATTCTTCCTGATGAAAATCCTTTTGAGCCTGAAAACACCTTCCCTCACTGGAAACAAATCCATGACAGACATAATGCTGGAGATCACGTCGAAGTCATGATTCACAGCACATTGCCGTGTAATTATTTGAGCGCTGCATATCCCTGGGCTGCTCATTTAGAAAACCTCATTGTCATGTTAAACCCTCATTAACATGACACTGGCAGACATGATGCTAATGATATTGGAAATTAGCAGTAATTCGGGCATCTGGGAGGAGCTGTTTCTGACTGTAAATAAGCGAGTTCAACCTGAAGTCTGCTTTACACATCTCGTACCTTTCGGCTGTATTTGCTTCTTGTTTTTCTTTCCCCTATTCTGCTGTAAAGTTTTTGTGTTTAGATTTAATCAGCAGTGGATATGCAGAAATATAAAATGTACTTTTTGGTCAGGTTAGACACAAAACAGACTTTGTGTCTGCATTTGAAGGCCAGAAACATGGTCAAATGCCTGGAAGGAAAGCACTTCTCTACAAGGGAATGTCCTTGACTTCTCTGACTTACTGCTTCGAGTGCTACGCCCTCAACAAAGTTTAAAACTTCTAAAATTGTAGTGAAAATAGGTCAGTTTGTCGTTCTGTAACTGTGACCGCAGCGTCCACGGTAGCAGATGAAGCCAGCAGACAAGACTTGTCCTCTACAATGTCCCTCAAGAGATATTCAGACAGGCATCGTCAGTTATGCGTAACCACTTGAATCATTGCTGGCATGCCACAATAACTAATTCCTGACAGATTCATACAGCCATTTAGTTTGTTAAAGTGATCTTCACAGAAGTGTCTCTTCACACCACACAGTCCTAACACAAGCAGACAGGTTCATCATGAGTTTGATTATTAAAACAAAAGTGTTGCGTTGTGTCTGACAAAAGGATTAGAAGCATTTTACATGCTTGACTTGATTCAAACGCTTTTGAATATAATCCCCCTCATTTGAATGCCTAATGAGAAGGATTCTGTCTGGATTCTCACGCATGATGTCTGTTAGAGGCTGTTATAATTATTGCTGTAAAATGTAATTGTACCTGAAATTTGATTAACTCAAAACAGTGATCAGGAAGCAGCATAATAACTCTTGTTGGTACTGTATTAGGAGATGTTTGAGTGCATGTGCGAGAGTTTGCCTTTACCTACAAACAGCCCTGTGTTCCCTATAAACATGCAGCCAGTGCAAAGCTATTATCAGCAGTGATGGCTGGCCTGGACAGAGGCTATTCATTAGCTTTAAACAACTATGGCCATCTTCTGTCCTTCCTACCACTGTTTCAAAGGCACCTTAGCAACCATGTGAACAATACCAGCGCTGGTCATGGCCACAGCGTGTGTGTGGTCCTGTCCCAGTTATAAAAGAGGCAAGACAAAGCACTTTGCGATTACGGACTTTGGCTTGAGCAGGTCAAGCCGTATCCTGAGGTGAACGCGCTTGTTTGTTGAGGGACAAGCAAGAGGAATGCAGCCATGGTGCATGTGAAGTGTTTTGTGTGACATGGACTTGGCCTGGGTTTGTGTATAGTAAGCCTTGTTACTGTCTCATTGACATGTGAAACATGTTTGACCTTTGGCACTTTGGCCTAGCCAGAGGCGATCCCTCTTCAGTCTAGCTCTGGAAGACCTCAATAGACAATCTTGTGAAAATTCAATAATGTTGATTTTCTCGGGGAAAAGTTCAATAGATGGGCGAGATTTGATGGGAGGTCTTTCAACAAGGGTTCTTTGTTTTCCTTTAACTATGTGAGGATGACTTTCATCTCTAGAGGAGAAGAGACTGCACCAATCCACTGGATGCTTTTTTCCAGCACTGATGGAGATCAATGCAGCCTCATCGTTTCGGCTGCTCAGTCGATGGTCCCTTGGCTTCTCTGTAACTAATGTGCTCTTGCATTAGTTTCTGCTCCTCGGTGATGAGGAGCTGACTTGATGTGAGCATCAGCCTTCTTTTCTATTCACAAGAAGAATGGTCCCGTCAGCTACGCTCGGAGAGACGACTTCATCTCTCCACTGGTAATTAGATCACAGCCACCGCTTACTGAGGAGCCAGAGAAAAGCACACTGGGCCCACAATAAATGAATCAATGCCACTGTATCTCCATTTGCCTAGTACTGGGGGGACAATGGGGGAGAAAGGAATGCTTTAATGGAAATGCTGTGGTGACCTGGGCAGTGCAGGCAGGGAGCAGCTTCAAACTGTTCCTTTGGGAGTCCTTTGCTGTCAAAGTGCCTTTTCAGAAGTTCTTATGTGACTGTGTCTGTCGTAAAAAATACGCAATGAAAATGTTAACCTTTGTTTAATTTCTTTGGGACATGGAAATGCAGGAAGCAGTTTATGTTGGACCCCTGGTGAGAATGGAAACGTTTACCCTGTGTCCTCCCTCCACTCAGTCTTGTAATCTTGTAGTGTTTTAAGCAGTGTGTGTCCTAGTTCCAAGAGCCACACAATGTTTTTATCAGTCAAATTGGAAAAGGTGATCAGGAATCAAAAAGGAGGGTGTTGGACATTTTATACTAAATGCTAAAACAGGACTGACCTGCTGTACAGAGGTGTAAGCCAGGGTTTGAACTTTTTTGCATGTACAACTGAGTGGAGAGTGAAGACTCAATGCCATTCTTTAAAAATACCAGTTTGATTGATATTCGCTGAAATGCACAATAAAAACCCCCACAATTTATAAAAATAAAACAAAATGGAGATCTGTTTTTGCAAATGAAGCCTGTCTAGGAGAGACTGTCTGAAAATGTGCAGTTATTCCCATACTTAAACAATATTGTGTCTCTCCTCTCTCTATGACAATCAGCTGTTCACTTTGCCTTTGACTTTGGCCACTTGCAGTTTTGATTTCCAATGTGGTCTGACAGTTGTAAGAACAAGTTCTGGACTGAACATACTCCAGCCCTAACGCCAGCCAAAAGCCTGCCATCACAGCCTCCTCCTGGCTGTATCTCACCACCTCCCTGATCTCTCTATAAGAATTCTGTAGTCTCCACACACTGAATTGTACAAATGGGGAAAGTGCACATTCAGGCAGTCTCTCTTTATAAACATTTGCAAAGTTGCACTTGGTTTCATAAGTGACGAAAAGTTTGCTGATGAATGGAAAAAAGAGAGCTCGGGAGACAACCTGGCCCATTTTCACACCTCCTTGAATTCTTACCTTTAAAATCTGTCTGTAAATGTACCAATCTCTACAAGCATGCAACAGCCAAAGATGGCAGTCATTTGAAGACCATACCAAGGTCAAAATCCAAGCAGGTGTGTAAAGCTCCCCCCTTTCCACCACTGTAATTTTTTGTGCCAGTATGCATGCTTTCTCTGTACAATGCTGGCCTTCTTTAGCAGAATACCTGTGTCAGGGTGCCGCTGCACTCTGAGTTCCTTTGCAACAATGGGATCCTTTCTCATTCTACTCCGCCCTCCTTTACTCTGCTTCCCGCTGAGAGCCTGCAGGCAGGCTTTTTTGTCGACACATTCAATAAGACCTCTCAGCTTTGCCGTGATTCATTACTGTAGACGAAGGTCAACGTCGTGCTGCAGAGCAAATGCAGAACCGATGCCACCATTGGCAAACCGGATGCCATATTAAAAAAAACAAGACCATGCAACTGCGATCAAAGCATTGTGAATGAAGGTTGTTTTTTGCCCATTTGATTGATTCATGACATGATACTGGGAACTTACTGGCACTGCTACACACAAACACACACATATGCACATAATAATAACACTGACACATAGAGGAGGCTTAAAATCAGACTGATTCATCAGTGAGATATTTCAGCAGGTCGACAGTGAGGCTTACGCTGCCGCTGCAAGTTCACTCACGTTCCCTCTGTTTGGGCTTTTGTTGTTTCTGTGTAAACTCAGTGTGTTTTCATAGTCTGAAGTTCTTCCCCGCAGGCTAACATCTCTACAGTTGATACTAATGCAGACTTGTTCTTCACAGGGCTGACTGTGATGACAAACACGTTCTCTCATGAGAGCAAGAGTTGTGGCACAGAGTTGTAGATTCATTTTTGATAGCTTTAAAATGAGATTGCGCTTCCTGCTGGGAAAATTAAAATAATCTTGTCTGAAATAGTTGTACTAGTTTATTTTTCAATCGGGCAGCACATTGGTGATTGGCAGGAGAGATCAACCAACATACACACACCAACTGAAATGCTTTTGGGCCGTGTTATATTAGAACAACTACAGTGACTGTTGCCACTACTGTTGTTATGGCACACACTTGGCAGCATTTGGATGATACAGATGTGTAGGCCTATTCACGACACACCATAATAGTGTCAAAAGTTTTGACGATTTCACTTTCTAGATTGAAGTAACAAGAACTATTATTTAGTTGGAAGGTAAAATTTAAGATTTTTCCATCATCCAAGAAGGTCAGAACAAATGTATTGGAGAGAGACTGCGGCTAATGGCACACAAGCCTCCCAATCTGACCCCAATTTCAAATACGCCTCTGTCTGACTGGGAAAGTCTTTGTTTGATGAACCCTCTTATCTCATTGAGTTTCCAAGAATGCTCACTGCTGCTCTGATGAGGCAGCCTGTGCCGTGTGTATAGGGAATGGAGAGGCATTCTGAATAATGCATAGTGGTGTGTGTGCGTGTGTGTGTGTGTGTGTGTGTGTGTGTGTGTGTGTGTGTGTGTGTGTGTGTGAATCCATGAAGGAGGTATACTAGTCTAGCATCACAACTTGACCCAATTTGGGTTGGTCATGTGACTTCATATACTACTGGCGGGTGTTAGCTGAATAGAGTTTTTTAGAAAGAAAAAAAGACAGGAAAACCAGTTGGTCTTAGTGTTTTAGATGTTTTCCCAGGGTTTGTCTGCTTTTGACAAACCATTAGCAGCCGGCTAGATATAAATCTGTCTCAGCAATTAGACCCTTTATCTGAGGATTTGGGAAAGTTTGTCCCTTCACTCACACACACACACATACACACACACACACACACACACACACACACACACACGCACGCGCACACACACACACATATATGCATGGTAGAGAAAGTATGTGCTAAAGAGAGGAAGGTAGGAAAAGATCACAGAGCCATGCAAGTTCTCACTGCCAGAGGTCAAAGGTGACAGCCTTGAAGTGGTGGGGAGGTTGGGGAGGGTGAGGAGGCTAGGGGCCCTCAGGTCAGGTAGTCCCTGAGACTGGCAGTCTGTGGGAACCATAGGTCAGACACACACACACACTAATAAGCAGTTAGTGTCAGAACTTGCAGCTACAGCAAGAGACACCACAGTTTGGAAATAAAAACGCAGGTTCCCATCAGTTTGGTCTTAAATGCACAAACATTTTGTTTTGTCAGCTGTTTCTTGTTAATAATGTTAAAATTAGTTTGAGTTTTGTTCATACATTATTTGTGAATTTGTATTTAAGATCACCTGCAGTTGATATTTGTGATTTTTCTCAGGTAACAATATCATACCTGTCTTAATCTTTTAATCTCTCTTATTATCATCTTCTACTTGATTTTGTTTGAATCTTTTTGGCTTGAACATAGCACAGCGGAATGCAAAAGTTCGTCCCTAACTTACTGTTACAAAAGTTGGTTGTACATTGTTGGAGTTTCCCCATTGGCTCGTTGCTCTTTCAAAATGAAAAGGTGCCAACTGTCATCAACTACATCCTCAGGACGCTTTTACAGTGAGGTGCAGATAGTCTTCAATTAAGTCCTCAGGGAGCTTTTACAGCGGTTCCACTCACCGAGTGCTTCTCAGTCCAAATCTATCGCTTGCTAAACACGGAATTTTCTGCTGGTCTTGGATATCTGAGCAATAAAGACTTCTGTTACGCTATTTTTGACTCAAATCAGCACACTTTAAGGACAAATTTTAATGGGAGCGCTACAGAAAATTTCAGATGAACATGACTGAAAGCTAGCCGAGCTTTACTCTTGTCCAGCTGATGTCCTATTCAGTGTCTTCACCTCTGCCATGATAAATGGACTGAGAATACCGAGCTAAGACCTATAGTTGATGGTGTGTGACATAGTGCCGTAAACCCTCTTTTTGCAAGAGATCGTTCTGACCCAACCCAAGTAACATAGTGCAAGAACAGATGTGCAGGGCATGGAGTTGAAATGAGGTGGCATTCAAGGTAAAAAGTTGCATAATGCTGCTTTAACAACATACAGATTGCATTATATTCATAAATAATGAACAAATAAAATGTCAAAGTAGACCAATCAGGTATTTTTCCTCATGTGTTTAATGTGACACTGAAGCGAAACACAATTTTTTTTACTGTCACGCATCACCAAGTGCAGTCAGAGCATGAGGCTGTTTTTTGTTCTCTGGAAACAGTTTTGAGCTTTAAGGAGCTTTTAAGGTCTACCTGTATAAAACAGAAATATGCTGAGTCATAGCTGTCACACTTAGACAGTGAAATGACCGTGAAATGAAAAGGTGAAGTCTGCTGTAATGTCACCTGTGAGATCTTGACATTTCCCCACTTTTAAAATGAATACTGTCAACCTGCTAACGCTCATAAATCTGTCTGATCGCAGATTTAGAAAAAAAGCTCAATGTTGAGCCGTTTTTGTAAGGTCTCTCTGTCATTTCTTTTTTATGAACCCCCCCAAACAAGCACAGCAGAATGGACGAATTAGATACTGCACATAAAATACATCATGGCAGGCAGGCAACATGCTGCAGGAGTTTCCCCTCCCATCTGTTTTATACCCCATCATCTAGTGTCAGAGAGCGAGAGGAGAAGCAGTTATTTGTCACTGCATGTCTGTATAATACAGGACAATGAAAACACAAGATTACTTTTCAAGATGCTCTGTGTTTTGTTTTGCAATTCAGGTCAGTTCATTATTATTTATTACAGTGGGTCATAACAGAAAATGAAGCATTTTAGCTGTGTGTCTCTGTCTATAGTTGGATTGAAACATTGCTACATGCCCACAGCGACTGTACATGCAACATGAATTTCAGCAGACTAGAAGCTGCTGCTGTAGACTTAATGCAGCTATTTATTTGGACTGGGCCAACAGCAGCCAAATTGCTCAATAAAACAAGAACTCTTCATTAGTCAATGCACTCATTTTGACTTAATGCACTGATTATGTGCTTTTTAAACCCAGCATTTATGTCGAACACTGATGTTTTAAGTAATTCATATATCAGGGATGCTGAGCTGCTTCCTAAAAGTAAATAGCCAAATTGGATTGAATCCTGATACATTGTGCTGCCGTGTTTTCTCCACTCCACTTAGGCTAAATGAGATGAAGTACATTGTTCTAGCCACACTGTTACTGTGAGCCTGTCTTGTATGCAATGTAGGCTAAGCTGTGCTTTAGTTTATTGTTTGGGATTGAATAGCATGCACTGTTTTTAGGAGAGGAAGGATTGAGTATCCTATTTCTTTCCTGCATCTTGGCATCTGTCTGTATTTTTATTTAACGTGCATCTGTCCTATATTGTGTTTAATTCCTCTCGTCAAAGTTATTCCCAGTTCCTTAAAGCGAGGCAGCTCGCGGTCTACAGGCAAACTTTCACCTAAGCACTCTCTTTCTTCGTACTTGGAAGTTCCAAGCATTTCTTGATTTACTCATAATCCGTTTATCAGCCCTATCAGAGCTGAAACAGTCTCTCAGAACGGCAACCACAGTCTGTTTTTTCTTCTTTGAGTTCAAACATTAAACTCTGATTCTGCACAGAGTGATGATTGAATATTTTGTCTTGAAGATTGACATGTTTTGCTCCAGTGCCTTTGAAAAGCTTTTACATATCAGATCCTAAATCATGGTAGCACATCCATTCTACAACACAAATAAAGCTGTGATTTGTAAATGATAACGTATCTAAGCACTGACCCTAAAACATCAAACCTTCACACTTGCTGTGCTATAAGCCTGAGTTACTGTGACATGATCCATAGATGATTGTATTCATTCATAGCTCCACCTTGACTCCGAAAAGAAAAATAGTTACTTTGACAACCAGAGAGAGAGAGAGAGAGAGAGAGAGAGAGAAGACGACAAAACCCTCAGTGTGTGTGCTTCTTGTCCAAATGGATTGAGTCCATCCGTCTCTGTAATACCAACCCACCATCCTTCCATTTGTTTGACTCAACACATATATCTTGAGAGAGTGTCAAGTACAGGTCAATATGCTCCTGGCAGCCCAATCAAGGTTGATGAATACAAGAACAGCAAGTCCAGAGCCTCTGCAGTGAAACCACAGGAGTAATTGAAAGATGACCCAAGATGAGGGCCAGAATGAATATTACATGACCTTCCTTTGCTGTAAATGCCATCAAATTTGAGCATGTTAAAAGACATTCTTTCAGTACTGTAACATTTTTGTCTAATATTCATGCTCTATTTGCAAGTGGCTGATGCAGACTTCTTTAGAGTTGCTGACCACGGACCAGTCAGCTTTTGCTTCATCGTTGTGTGCCTTGTCAGAGGGGTTCACAAATCAGCTGCTGTGAATGAGGCTGAATCCTGGTAGAAATGAGAAGGTTCAGCCTGTACCTCATCAGTATGTGGCCTTGTGCATGGACACCCCATATTATCATTTCTTCCTGGGTTCATTTGTTTGAGCAAAGTTTTATTACCCCCTTCTAATGACCCTGCTTCCTGACTCATTCTATGGTCTGCTTGCATGCAGGCAAGATGGATTGTATGAGTTTTAAGGATGAAATCTGTGCTCACTAGTCTTTTATCTAATCTATAAAATGATTGAACTAATCATTATTTTTGGACATGCTCACTTGAATTTTCAACCACTGAACACTGTTTTTACTGCACAAAACATTGTACCACAATTTGAGTGGAACCAATGTCAGACCATATGGCAGACTTTTTCGGGTACTGTTTCTTTTGTCCATACCTGGAATTGGAAGTGGAAGTGTTTCTTTGGCAAAGCACAACTAAACTGAGGTCTACACAGAGCTTAGCACACCCTGAAGTTTGCTTCTCTTTTGGATCAAGGTGCAGATTTTTTGGACCAACTTCCAGCACTACTCTGTGAATGTCTTTGTCACTCAGTCTGCACTGGGAACTGGCAAAGCCCCCTGGGAGCTTCTGTTGTCAGTCTAATATAATTACAGGGCAGATGGGGAAAAAACCCCCAACAATTGTTTGGATTTTTTGACTTCCTGAATTTGAAAGTTGACAGTCCCCATTTTCCTCTTCCCGACGTGTAGTCGGGATCTTAAACCCTCTTGAATAATGACACCATAAAAATGTAATGCCCCTCTGCTACAGGCTTTTTGGAAATGCTCTTAATTCTACGCCACATGACTCAACTGCAGAATTATAGCCTTGAAACATGAAATCACTCACAAGGAGGCCTCCACAAATCCTTTAAAAAAAAAGGAATCAGAAAGTGATTTACTGTACTTGTGTCTTTCTGTTAGGACAGTGTTCTTCATTTGCTCAAGTCTCCACTGTTTCAACAGCAGCATCACGCTCCTCCTCAGTCTTTGCACAGGTGTCAGGGGGTGAATTGAAGTCAATGCGCCTCTGGAGAGCAGCACACAGTATTTATTGCCCTGACCCAATAAGTAAAAGGTCATGAAGAGGACTAAGCAGGGTGTGTGGATGGGGGTGGTGAATGAAGTTGGGAGGGTTGGAAGAAGAGTTGACAGAAGTGTCAGTGGGGGTCGAGGAGGAAGATTTAACAGCTGGAACACATGGCTGACTGTCAGCAGCCCAAAGACCCAAGTCTGCTCCTCCTCACACCCTCTCCTCCTGATCTGTTTATTTATCTAACTTTCTCTTGCGTTGCTGAGGGCAGAGAGCAGTCTGGCCTTGAATGAGAATAGAGATGATTTAAATGAGAAAAAGAAGGCAAGTGCAATGCCACACCAGCAGCTTTGTGTGACTGGACCAAGAACGGGTGTCTATTTTTTAAGCATCTTTTATTGAAGTTATTATCTCTTTAAAGTTTTTGTGGCAGCCAACAGATAGATGTAGATAAATCTACAACACAGAAAATGTTGGTGTGGTAGAACTCTTGCTCTGCACAGACTAATTTATTGAATATTTGTTAGATGTAGTTACTTGTTGTATCAAGGGGTTAGGGTTAGGGTTGTTCAAAGCTGATGTGTAAGACAGGAATTTCTCAAAGCCAGAACTCTAAGTCATGAAAAACTAAAACTGCTATTTAGTATAGTTATTTCATTAAGTAAGGAGACTCACAAGAGTAATTTAAAAAAGGTGTGCTCAAAAAAAAGTGCAGTAGCAGTCCCTGGAATGGGTCAAACTCCTTTCCCATAATGCAACTCAGTAGGGCCTTTGATGCCCTAAGTTTATAGCACAGGCTTTCTAATAAAATCCTCATGCCCAATCTGAGATAACCCTAATGACATCCTCAGTATTATTTCCTGACTTTTGAAAGCTGCCATCAAAGCGACATATAAAAATACCCCTTTAAGGCTAGGGTGAGTGTGTTATGAGAAAGCTTGTCCTATCATCCTTACTCAGAGATTGTCCTGTGCAAAAGTTGGCTGGTTCTCTGGTCCTTCTCCCCTGCCAAGCACCCGCAGCATGGCTGTAAAGAAAATTCTAATGAAATTGTTGAGTTGGATCCTGCATGCTTATTGCATTAAGTGCAATCAATAAATCCTTTTTGTACGCTTGCAACCTCTCTCTCCCTGAATCTCAATAAAGCTGAGTGCTTTCTGTGTAATGAAGATTGCTCGGGAACTTGATTACTCTTAGTGCCGTCGAACTTAAGGGGTTGTTCTTGGCAATTTCCCCCGCACTGTACGGACCATTACTTGACTTTTTTTTTTTAAATATATGGGTATGCTGTTAAGACAGGGAAGCTATATAATTTCAGCCTGCGTGCGCTGAGTCAAACTGCGTCACGGTAACAGGGCAGGCAGAGGGTTATTGCCTCCTCACAGATATTGTATCTTTTTCATGTGAAAGTAACTCAGCGTGTCACTGTGACTCATGTGAGCCATTCAAAGCATCACCATTTAAGTAAAAAATCACTCACTCACTACTTGTTCTGTTCTGCAGCTAAAAGCCAGGTTCTGCCACTCGAAAGACTGCTCAATGTTCTAAGGAGCTATTTCCATATGAGGTATCCTTAATGTCTCGGACGTTTGTTTTTCAGTAGACTTGCGTTCTTATTTGAAAAGTGTCCAACCTTTAGTGTAGATGTGTTCATCAGTACATTAAAAAACAGCCTAACCTGATGGAGTTAAAATTCAGTTGGTAGATTCTAGATGCTATTTCTGAGACAGGGTTTCCACATTAAGATTCTCTTGTTCCCCATGCAAGGATTGACTCAGCTTAATAGTGTGATTATGGCTCCTGTCCCTTTCTTTTTCCGGCAGCACTAAGCAAGACTAAAGCCGACTTGTCCCAGTTAACTCACAGCCAACTTTGCCCCTTCTTTTTTGGGTGAGAAGAGGCTTCTTAGGGACCCTTAGGGTTCAGCTGCTGGTCTTGTGACCTAGACTAGATGGATAGGGATGGATATCACTGCTGGCTGGAAGACAGAGCGTCAACACAGAAAGGAGCAAAGTCTTGTTTTGTCTAGAGCTCTTTTCCCACTACATGGTATCTCTTCATCAAGGCACCAAGCTGCGTGATAAACTAAGAGCTTCTCTTAGAACCTCCATTCTCCCTCATTCTGCTCTCCGTCCCTTCCTACCCATCTCCATCTTTTAAGTATTTTCACGAGGGAGATGTGAAGCTCTTTCTTGTGGTGGTTGGAGAAGCATGTTCACAAAAATTGCATTCTGGATCACGGATCACAGTTTTTATGGAAATTGTGTGAGTTTGTGCTCCTCATTAGTCAGCACTGATCAATCATGCATCATCACTTCCAGGTCCCAGGTTCAGATCAAAGTATTACATATTGTACATTGATACTGGATCACCAAATAAGGCAAAGAAAAAGATAATATGTGGATCTGGATCAACATCATAAGACAATGGCTCTTGTCTTTAGGCTACATTGTTTTTCCAACCACTGCTCAGTCTTATCAGATCAGTTTCCTGTATATGATTTTCTGCGCTTATTCATATTCTGGGTCAGCAAGCTTTCCTCTGCTTTGCCCCCAATGCCTTTTTGAAATATGGATGACAAAGGAAAGTGACCACTGTGGCTCCTGCGTAATGCCAAGTGGAACTTGTTGGTGAACTGATCCTCAGGCTGTAAATATTTCAGTGCTTGTCACAGAGCTGAAGGATGGTTGCCGAAGAGTAGGAAGGGATGGAGATGGAGTTTACTGCAGTTAATACTTTTCCTGTTTGGTGAGAGCTATGGAGGAATACATATTTTCCATAACAGGGACATAAACTCACTGACTGTGAACTATAAGCACTTATTATCTCTGAAATATTTGTTGTGGGCTTGTTACTCTGGTTACTGATTAAGCCCTGTTAAAAATAATTGCCTCCTGGAAGTGACTTGACAGTAGATAATTGAGCCAAGTCCAAGGCTAATTTAATTGTAACAGTTATAATTTAATTATAGTACAAACTATTTTGCAAAATCAAAAACTAATATAGACAGAGGTATCTAAGTATGGGGTTGCAAAAGCTTTAATCAATCAATGACTGAACTGACAGTTTAATCTTGATCTAATATAATAAACAATAGTAGACAAGAAAACCTTAACAGAAGGTCCTTTAACTAAGCCACAGTTGCACTAAAAGTGAAGTAGCTCATACAATGTGTTGTTCAACCATGTTTGAAATCTAAAGTGTTGACTTCTGAAAGGCAGAGTACAAAGCTGATGGTCAAAGGAAGATATAATATTGTTAAAAAATGGGGATACATTTTCATACAGTCTTTTGGAAGACATCCATAGTGTCAAAGTCAAACTCTTAAACTCCATTTTCAGACCTCCACACAGCTGGCTGGACAATCATGGTGCGAATGTTTGATTGTTGGTTTTGGAAAGTTTCAGAAATGGTCAGACACAGCCCCTTCAATCTATGTTGAAAAGATGAAATGATGAAAAGATGTCCAAAGGTATTCGATCGTCTGACGAGCATTGCTGACAGAGTTTACTGGCCCCTGTAAAGCTGCTGCGATGGCAGCATGAATATTTAAAAACATGACAGTTGTGTTATGTGTGTGCTTTTCGTTTCTCTTCCGTTATTACATTGCCATAAATAACCCCAAAACCAAATCCAACAACATCAGCTAAATCCAGCTGTCTAGTGGAAAAAAATCAATACATATTTTGTTACAACACCCAAGTCTGAGGACTTGATGTAATTTTGTTGTGATCCAGAAAGGCAGACAGTTGCAGTTTGCAGAACCAGTCTGAATGCAAGTATAGATCTTTACCTTGAAATATGAATATGATTGATGAGTTCTTATGTGTCTTGACTCAAAGTGCTTCACAGTGGAAATGTGATGGAAGACCAACTTCTTCTAGACAAAGTGTTCATTATAGCAACAGTTTGGTTTCGAGCCCCCATAAAACCCATAGGTACCTCTGTCTAGACAACACTTTATCAGTGCAGTGATTGTATACTCTACAAATGTGCTGATATATGGCTTACAGCTTGGCAAACAGTGTCTAATCTTTTCTTTTCCCTCTCTTTCATGTGCTGTCTCCTCTTTTGTCCCGCCAACGCCCTAACAGGTAAGACCACTCCCTTTACTTTAATCTCTCTATCATAATGGCCATGGTCTCTTTCCCAAACCACATCTGCTATCCCCCCACCCCCTAACCTCAATGGAAATACATCATACACATCATACCTCAAAGGACGACTGGATCTGTAGGAAAAATGGCTTGGATTTTGGAAACATATATAGTTATGTATAAAATTGTTTCTACATTTGTATTCTGCTTTGTAGTTGTTGGTACAGTTGTTTATGTCTGGTTTGCATCTTCAAGCAAACAAACTTTACAATTAGTACATCATGTTCTGTTGTATAACTGGACAGTACCCTTTTTGGCATCCATTTCCTTCTCGTCTTTTCTCAAGACGACACCACCTAGACCTCCATCATTTCTCTGCCCCACTTAACTCAATGCCATTTTCCATGTCTTCATCAGCTCCCATGAATTTGACATGGTTCTGCATGGAAAATTAATCAATTCACGGTATTTTAGGTGGAAAACTGGAAATTTGATGAATCATTTATGGTACTGCATACAGTGCTTTGGCCGTGTGTTCAAAAACATGTTTTAGCTTTTCAAGAGAGGTTGCCAAATGAGAGGGCACTGTCCTGTTCTGACTATTTTGTCGGCACTTGGTACTCTTCACAACGGTGCTCAGCGAGACAGTGAGAGTAATGTGTCCAGTCGGGGCTCGGTGTCGTTTAAAAGAATAGACAAGGACACCGAAAGAGGAGTGAAAAGCTCTATACAATTTGAGTAGGGGAGATTACAGTGAGTAAAAGCCTAGTGCTCCATTTTAGCAGGCCCAGCAGCTGAACTGTCTGCCCTTTTGTTTTTAACTCATTGTGCACAAAGAGTGCTGATCTCTAGAACACTGGATGGGCCTTAAAAAGCAGATGGTTTTGCTCAGGCAGATGCCTTTGCGCTTTGAAGGAACCTCAACGACCACTGACGATGACATGATGAAGAGCAGTGGCAGAAACCACAGAAGTTTGTCAAGGGATTCAGCGCTGTTGCCAAGGAAGGTCCCAGAAGGACGTCTTTTGTCATGCATATTAAAAGAGCTCTTCAGTCAAAACAAGGCTGCTTAGTCTGTCATTAAAGCTCCCAGATGACGGAGTCGTCCTTTCATGTGTATGCTCACTCAGGGCCCTTCCCTTCCTGTTAAAGCAGTCCCAGCCAAGCCCCTCTCCCTCAAGATCCAACAGTTTCACCAAAGTAGCTTACAAACTGAGGTGCCTGGACAGATGGGCTGAGGCACATTTGAAGCTGCATAAATGTACACCTTCGACCAAGTGTACAGCTGTGATAGAGAGTTAGAGAGTCAGGCAACAGAAAGTTGGGTTCTTAAATTAAACTTTGTCATCCAGTGGCTCAGACATTCTTTTCTACATTGCATCCGCTTTGGAGAGCATTTTGAAAAGCCTAATGTCAATGGCAGCCAAAACATTACTGAGAACATGTACAGCTACTCCCTCTCTACAGCACTTGACTTGAAAGATTTTGGGTCTTTGATTGAGGAGGCGGTGGGGCTAGTTAGCATTAGCATTCAAGTACCTTACAGTGTGCTGTAGCATTACTGAGAAACAGTGGAGGCTTTGTGCATCGTAATAGGATTTTAATGCCTTCTCCTTGTGGCTCAGAGAAGATTTCTACTGATTAAATTCCAGACCGGCCTTGTGAATTGAACTAGCTTATAAGAATAAACACACCTGAGACCCTAAGAAGTACAAAAAACGAGCAGGAGAATGTGCGGCTTTGATGTGCAGTGGCTCCTATCAGTGCTGTTCATAATTATTGATTGATGTCCAATTTTACGTAAGCTCCGGTTTGTAAAGGCTAGAAAACAACCATGTTTGCTGTAGCATGCCAGGCTCTTCTCCCTGTTTGGTGTGGGATTTCTTCGTGCCTTTCAGTGGAAGTGGCCACATCATGCCGCTCTGAGTGAGACAAAACACCTGTCAGGAGTGGTCACGCCTCATCACGGTGCCTGTTAAAGTGGGAGGTCCTCTTGTCACATAGTGCAGTACCCCCATCCTCTTCTTAATGCCATGTTTTTGGACGAGGAAGCTCTTCAAAGGGCCTCTTCAACTGTCCACACAAGTTTTCCAGCATCAAAATTACTCTTTTTCTTCTTCTTGTAACCCTTCCTCGAGATGAGGTTGCCTGCTTGAAATGCCGCGCTCTGGGTTTGTTGCCTACGTGTGCATATTTGTGTATGTGTGTGTGTGTAGGAATGTTCAGCCATAACATCGCCTCAAAGGTGGATGGTCTTGGCCACCATGTCACACACAGCAGGCTCCCTCTGACATGAAAAGGACACACACACAGCGGTTTGATCTGTGTGTAGGTGTGTGTGTGTGTGTGTGCGTGCATGTGTGTGACGACAGTGGAATGCAGATTTCATATCCTCTCAGATAATGAGATTAAGGACGTGACATCTGAGGGAGGAATTCCAGCTATCCCTCTTCTAGCCGGTGCAGAGAAACTGCACTGCTCTTTCTTCTGTTAATTTAGCTGCTTTTCAATCGATACAGAAAATCTCATCTGTGGAATGAAATATGTGACAACACTTTATTTCAGGGTCCCCACAGTTCTTAGAAAGAAACAAAACAGAAGATTTCCTTGAGTTTAAGTGAATCTTAGTTAAGATCTCAGCAGCTTTTTCAAAGAAAGTCCTTTGGAAAACAACAAAACGCAACACAACTACAGTTTGTAATTACAACATGATTTCCAGTTTCTTTCCCGAAAACTCAATTAAATGAGGTGATACTTACTACATGTACTTTCTCAAAACATTATTTCTGTGTTCCCTATAATTAGTACCAAAGTACATAATCTTAAACGTGCTGTTGCTAAGAATATAAAGAACTTCATATTTAATTAGACAAACACTGAGCAAACAAAAATTAAGATGACTGCAGGATGTTTTTGTTGGCATATTTCATGCTGACATTCATACAGAGTTCTAACACACTAGTCGACGGCCATGCAGTAACATGTACATGTACAGATTTCTGGTGGACAGATATTTCACGAATGTTGCTACGAGGTTCATCATTTAACAAATGTATTCCCACAACTATCATTGCAGAAATGTCACTGACATTAGTTGATTCTGTTCAGATCTCTGCAGCTCCACCATTTGTCTGCCGCTTCTGTGGAATGCTAAGAGCAGTTTAGGAAGTAGTCTGCCCAGACAAAATGACTGTACACTTATTATGGCCTGCAAAATTACAGCCCACCATGTCCCCTTTCCTTTCTAACACACGAAATCATTACAAAATTGTCAACCTCACAGAGCCGCTGTCAGGTGTCATTGAATTCAGACGCGGAGAGCACTTGTAAACTGTGTGTGCGTGTTCTTGTGTAATCCCTGAATGCAACCACATCAGTGACATGACTGCCTGTGTGTTTGTGTGCATGCATGTGTGTAAAATGCTTCATGCCTCTGTACCAGTGCAGTACTGGGATCCCACACAGTGACAGGCACAGGGACACCCACCTTCTTTGTGGTATGTGTGTGGGACTGTGTGTGAGATTGTGTGTGCAACTTGAGCCCATCCACATGACAGCTCTAGTCCCATCCATCCCATTCACCCATAATGACTGGCCCACCTGAGACATACACATACACACTCACACATACAAAACCACACACACACTCTCCCAGAGTGGGTGACTTCCGACATGGGACTTCTCTGGCATTTTCCCATAGCCTCTTCCTCGGTTCACAGCTAAACGAGAAAACGATGTACTGCACAAACTTCAAAGCTCTCAAAGTGTGTGTGTGTGATTGTGTGTGTGTGTGTGTGTGTGTGTGTGTGTGTGTGTGTGTGTGTGTGTGTGTGTGTGTGTGTCAGGGGAGAATAAGGAATGAAAGGCACACCTAAGCAAAGAGCAGAGATGTCAGGTAGGAATGGTGCAGCTCTGAGAGGCAGAGACCAGAAGAGATGAGACAAGTTCATACATGTCTGAAGCTGATCCTGTGTCAGCCTGCACCTGCATTCCTCTCTCTCATTCTCTCTATTTGTGTATGTTTGTGTGTGTGTGTGTGTGTGTATGTGTGTGTGTGTGTGTGTGTAAATGCTATTTCTTTGGATCAAGTGATTCTGGTGGGCAGAATTTACTCGTGTAGTGCTGATGTGTTTGTGTGTACCAAACTGCACTCGGCACAAATGGGCTCATAATGTCATTTTAATGATGCTGTAATAGCCTAATAATGAGCAGCCAATAATCATCATTTGCCTAATGGGCATAACTTCACAGCTAATCACTTGGACATGGATTTTTTCTTTCATTCGCTCCACCATCTTTCCTTTTCTTCTTCTTTTTACACATGGCAGTTCTAATCAGGGCTTTTGGTTGAAAACTTTCGTTACTGATGATGAGAAATGGTTGTTTGCATTATATTGCAAAAGTTTCAAGAGAATTTCTGCAAAATTCATTGTCAACAAGTGACAAAATGACATTAATTAATGTGCATCAGTGACTCTGATGCCTCACAGAAGTTCTTTTCTGCTTACCAAGATGTCATGTATTTTTTAAATTTATGAATTAGCCTTTATTAGAGGTTTATATTAGTCAGCAACAAGGCAACGGCGCCAGTCTGGACTGGTTAGGTACTCCTGCTCACCCCCGCGCTTTTTAATTATGTAACAGTGAGTAGCAGCATTACATGAATGCTTTGTCTGCATTAAAAGAAGCAGAAACAGGTACTGCAACATCAAGGTGTATTTGAAAAATCAGCCTTTATTTCATCTTCTCTTTTTCAATATGCCAACTTTTTTCTTTCAAGAAAAACATTCTAACCTTTACACTCAAGTTTTTGGCCATGCGATGTGTGTCTGACTGTCAGTCCACAACTTACACTGAAATATCTTGACAACTATTGGATGGATTGCCATGAAATTGTGTGCAGACATTCATTGGTGTCTGTGAGTTTTCCTCTTGCGCCACAAGCAGGTTGACATTTTTGGCTTTTAGTGAAATGTCTCAACAACTATTAGATGGATTGATGGGTTGACATTCAATGTCTCCCTCAGGTGTCGAAGAACAGCTTTACAGAGCCGCCAATGTGGCTATACACTAGTCGTTAATGAGAAAATTGGAACTGGATTGGATGGAAACCTCACTAATGACTGATTTGTTGAAACTCTCCAGTCTTAGATTTTCTGGACAGTCTGCAGCAGTTCCGTCCTTCTCTTCTTTAGGGAGTTGTGCTTGTGTAACATTTTGGTCCAAATTGGGTTAGGTTGGGTTTTCCATTTTAAACAGGCTCCTGACAGTTAAGGAACTTTTATTTTATTGCACCACTGTGGAGAGTGCTGTTAACATTGCATAATAACTGTCACAATTAATTTCTTTTTTATAAGCTGCATAAATACACTCGCACGCTTGTGAATGGTGGAACAGGATGAGATCTTTAGTGTCAATTAAGGCCATAAATTGTTACAGAGTGAAGTGAAGTGTCATGTTAATGTTCGTACCTTAGATCATTCATCATCGGGACATTTTTGTAGTTCTTTTTGACTGATTTTAATATTTGAAATTTTATTGCATATTTAAATCAGCTGACCCATTCTGATATGAGTTTATAAAACACTCTTTTATTTGTACCCAGTTTAACTTAACACACTGTTTCCATGTGTCTACAGTCACTCACAGAGACTACAAATGACTCCAACATGAATCTAAAACATGAGGCATTTATTCTGACCTTGCGTCAGTCAATGCTTAAAAACTTCCATAAAATATTGACTGTCACACCATTAATGACTGTTCATAAAGTTTTGTGCTGCAAACTTGTTCCATCTAGTGCCTGTCATCACCGTCAACGAACAGCATAGTCAATATGTTGTTGTCGAAACTTTTCGGTTGTGCTGAAATACTTAGTGGTAATGGCGTGACATCTTGGACAGAGAGGAGCCCAAGGTTTAAATCTTCCTGTCATCGAGCATACACTCTGCTGAAGTGTCCTTGAGTGAGATGCTCATGATCTGTGACAGGTCCTGAGAATCACATAATTATATATTGTTCAGAGTCCTTGTCCCCTTTACGTGCTGTCTGCTCTTCACTGCATCCTGTCTCTTTGTGTTTTAGTACATAGATGGATTGTAATTCATCCATTGTCCCCCCCTGTGGACACTTAGTATGTAACCTAACCCCTCAACTCACAAAATGGCTTAACCAGATGGCTGCAGCAGAGCTATCCTGCCATGAATTCCACTTCTCCTCTTTCTCCAAGTCTGTCAGCTCCCCTTTCACTTTGTTTTATGTCTACTCTTGAGTCAAAGACATACACGTAATAGAGAACCTGAGCATCCTGCCCACTACAACGTCACACCAAACACCAGCAGTGGTAACAATGGTGTTGTTGTCTGAGTTCTTCATTGTGGCTAGTCTATAAAAAAAGATCTCACCTCGTGAAAGACAGGGTGTGGAGGGAGGTGTTTGCCTCTGTGTGTGTGTGTGTGTGTGTGTGTGTGTGTGTGTGCGTGTGTGTGTGTTTGCAGCCCTCTCTCTGTTTTCCTCATTCACTGTTTTCTGCCAAGTTACGTCATATTGAGAGAGTTTACCACTGGCTGGAAACTTGGTGCATGCAACACATGCAAGCAGATACACACACACAGCTTTCCATGTGAACCTTGTCATGCCAGCCAATGAGTGCCAATGTGTGTGTGTGTGTGTGTGTGTGTGTGTGTATAGCAGGGCCCTGGCTGCATCTCCCTTGCTGTCCCTGTGGGAACATAGGTGGCCATTGTTGGGTGCTCAAAGCGCCCCCGCAGATGGGGGCGAATTACTGTCGGTAAAACTGGAAGGAAGCCCAAAAATACTGGGGCAACAGGGCTCACTGGCCTGTGTGTGTCTGTGTGATAGGAGCTCTTTAGGGTTAATACCCTCACTCGACATGTGTACACACACACAGAGAGAAACTATCCTCCCACGTACCTCCTTTAACTCCTGTCATTATTAATTGAATTATCTATGCAGAGCAGATTTTGCAGTCGAGCCCTCATTCCCATGCCACAGTAAACTGAGTTAGGCCACTGACTGAATTTAAGCTGAGGATTATGGGACATGTAGTCAAAACAGCCTCTGGAGCTTTCATGCTATACCATAGTGTAGGTTACACATGTGCTTCTGCCATTATGATGGCTACGGTTGTCTGTTATCCAGCTGTTATGTCAAAGCTATAATTCTACATAACATCAGTCAGGACTGGTGGATCAGTGGTTACTGCATCATATCAGAACTATCACTTTCAGGATTGACATTGGGGAAATGACCCTTCGATCAAACACATATGGTAAGAGGTTCGGGGTCCAAGTATTCTCACAGGGACGCCGCTTTCTGCGAGGCCTGCTCTCTCCCTTTACTCTTGCTTTCCGAACAGCTGGAAGTGTAGCCAGCAGAGTCAAGTGGATTTCTGCTATTCCTGGACCATCTGCTGCTGACTGGCATAAATGTAAGGGAGCTAATGGATGTTAAGTAAGAATGTGGTCTGTCTGCAAGGCAGCAAAACACTGCGGCCTGAGGTCAGCTCTGGATTTTTATTTTATCGCCAACATTGGCTTTTAATGTTGGGGATACAGCTCCAGCTATGTTGATTTCTTTTAAATCATCTTGGAGTTGTTGAAGGTTGGTCATACTGAATCGACAGGCTCTCTGTCAGAAGAAAAACAATGTGCAATGGATAGTGACAAGAATATGAGCCCAGGAGTGTGACTTCTCTATTTTCAACCACCAAAGCACAATCTCCAACCAAAACTATTTTCATTGAGTTCCTTTTTTTAAGTTTTATTTAGGACAGAAGAAACTACATTTGAGAGAGATTATTTCCAGGCATGCAGTGTTCAGAAGGAAGACACACCTTCTTATCTGCTCACTGTTACACGCTGTCTTAAGTGTAAGCCAAATTTTCAAGTTGTTAACAGATGAAAACAAGACATTATAATGATACAACACTCATCATACTCAACACAAATCACTTTTCTGTAAATGTAATTGAGCCTGATTTATCGTTTCAGTCACTTTTCAAGCAAACTGTGAAACATCCTGTAGGTTCTCCAATGAAATGATTTTCTGCTCTGATTCATGTCATTTTCCAAATAAAAATCTTTGGGTTTTGGACTGACAGTTTAACAACTAAACAGTTCATTGGTTCACTGAATAATTTGAATAATCACCAGAATAATTTATAATGAAAATAATCATAAATTATAGTGAAGCCACACTACAGAACAACGATTATACAAGAATTTACCTCAGTGTGACTTATTGGATTTATTACAACAATAAATTAATTACTGTTGAAATTATTCATTCATTGATGAGGAAAATCAATCAACACATTTTAATAATTGAGTAGCAGAAAGCAGAAATGCAATGTCTTTGAATTTTTTTGACGTTTTAATCCAACAGATTAACCTGTAATAAGAACGATCATTATTCGTAGCCCTGGAATATTAACCTAATAACAACTGTAAGATGACCAAAAACTCATCAGTCTCACAGCCATTAGCACCACACACATATCTACCTGACAGAACACATCCTCTCACAAACAAAACGTCTCCAGGCTTTCAGCCTCAGTGGATCTGTACAGCTAGATCAGATGGTACCTACCTGCACACCTGCTGCAGCCCTTGATGATAGCGCCAAGGGATGGACACACACACACACACACACACACACACACACACACGTACACACACTCACAGAGCTACATAAGTACTTGCACACACCTCCTTTTTCTAACCCCCAGGCATGGCTGTATCAGACCACATCAGAGGCTTAGTATATGAGGCAGCATGTTGATTACAGCATTTAATTAGTGGTTCGTGACATGACTATTCTGTGATGTTATTAAATCCACCCAGAGCCAATTAGACTGATTATACACACCTCTCCTGGTCCATTATACAAGAGGCTGCCCATGTTTGCTAATAGAGTGGTCTGGTTTGGAGTCCTAAAACCCAGAAAGGGAGACAGCTTTATTTTTCGAGCTATGGGTTCCCTCGACTGGAAAGCAATTATGATTTGAATGGAGTTTTGGTTCAAATGCCTGAAATGAGTTCTACGGTTAAGACATGCTTCAGACAGTTGCGACGTTTTGTTCAGTGAGAGAAAATAAACCATTAAAAAGTAGTGAACCACAGTGGGCTTGTTCCACAATACGTCATTACACAGCCCTAAAGCCTTTAAACTTGTTCCCTTTTCAATTTAGTCAAATTCCATTTCAGTTTAATTCTTTATTATTATATTTTTAGTTATTCTATGTTGAACACAGTTGATTTAAAGCACCACTGAGAAAAAAGCCATTGCGGTTTTATAATAGTTAT
Source organism: Sciaenops ocellatus (assembly GCA_033000465.1). Classification (NCBI taxonomy): domain Eukaryota; kingdom Metazoa; phylum Chordata; class Actinopteri; family Sciaenidae; genus Sciaenops; species Sciaenops ocellatus. The sequence continues at coordinate 22,101,588 of CP136883.1, forward strand.
GGTGCTGCTGCGTTTGTCTCCAAAAACATCACTGCATTCCAAGCCCATATATAAACCCTCAAGTATAGACTAATGTATGCACAGGTTAACAATACTGCCATAACTTTTTAACCACTTATGAGCAAGCTTTGCTCATAAATATGTCTAGACGATCATAAAGAACCTCCTACATGTTGAAATATTGGCATCAAAACCACTGAAATAAACTACTGAAATAAATGTTATATGGTAACTAGATATCTGTAAATATAACCCCGTCAAACTTGGGGAAAAGCAGAATGCAAATTGCACAAGCATCTGGTCCAGGGAGTCATTTTCATTTTAATTAATCTCCTTAAAGTCCTCATACACTGTTTAAATAATTGTCAAACTTACCTGACCACAAGGAAGATAATTCTACTTTTGCAACTTCATCTGTTTCAAACATTTTTTACTCTTTATTTATGTATTTCATCTGATTACACTGCAAGAAGTCATAAATTCAAAGTTTTTCACATTTCAAATAGCAAATGTTTAAAGCCAGCCAGGGCTTTATTACAACATAGCACTATAGCATTTATCCTGTGGAGATGAGACCATAGTAGTAAACAGCATTATTTTTATCCCAAACCAAATGGTATAATTACTGTTTTAAATAACTCAACTTACTAGCCAGTGCTTTTAATCTCAACTTGCGGTCTTCATCAGCATAGAGAGTTTACTCAGTTGTCATGGAGATAGCTAAGCTGTCACCACGAAACCTGGTCAAAGATGATCTTCTTCAGCTTTCTCCAGTGGTCAATGACATTGATCCCCTGCAAATCAATGCTTTTACCAGTTTTGGTCTGGTGTTCACAGACAGCTGATGGTGTTCATTAAGTCTCTTGTCCAAAGTCCTGTCAGTTGCACCAGTGCTACTAAGCATAAAACTGCTGCTGTAAAAAAAGTGTAATTCTGTTCATCTTCTCTGGAGAGCACAAGACATAAATCAGCCGGCAGATAACTCAGTATCCCTCTTTAGGGTTATGTGATATAATGGTGTTCTATTTGAAATTCTAAAGCCCTGGTATACATCATGTTATAGCAACTTTAGAAAACAAATGGATTTTGATGTTGAAACGAGTCAGTACTGAAGGCACACAAATAGATGTGTGACAACGCATTCATAAGTTACTGCTGTCTTCGATTTGATTGCTGGCACTTCACGTTTGTTTAATGACACATGTCGGTGTGGGAGGAAGCACCTCCAAGATTGATTTGCTGATGCCAGCATCAAGAACTTATAAGTTCATCGAGTTACAGTCGTCAGGAATCGTCAATCTGTCATACGTGTCATTAGCTTTTAGCGTGTCACATCCTCCGTCAACCACAGTTGTCAAGGGGAGTTATTATTCATGTGTAATGCTTGCAGGTTTCTTTAGTGTTGAGGATCTGGGCTGTGCAGGGACTTGTCTATGGGTGAAGTCATGCTCAGAGCAGTTTGGAGGCTACAGATTCCTTCTTGTGGTAGTTTGGAATTCTGACAGCTGCTTTGGACGGATGGATGAAGACTGCTGATGTAAAATCAAACAAATCAATCATCTGAAAGCCAAACTGCTCTGCAGCTGCTGGAGGAGAGCTCCTCTCCACCTTCTCAAATTGGGTTTAGTTGATTCCCCTTTGCCCTTTATTTTACAGATGAAATGGTTGACCCATTCTCCTGAGCCCAGAGGATTATGGGAAAGGTGTACCGAGTCAGCAGTGTCTCACCCTTGTGGGTGATACTTTTGATCTAATGTAATGGCCTGCCCTTCAAAAGGGGGCTAGAAGGGATTAGAGTGAGGGATGTGCGCTGACATTGACATAGACACTGACCATAGCCACACCTGACCTCTTTTTGGATTAAACTGGAAACACTGTGGACCAAATTCAGCAGATTGAGAGTTCTGAGATAGTTTCCCAGGTTGGTTTTGTGCAAGTAAAAACTACTTGAGAATATGCAACTCCTTAAGTAGGCAAATTGGCTCTCCCCTTAGTTTTAGTTGTTGATACAACTCGGTTTTAAGGTGAAGAAGTGAGTTTTGTTTGCAGAGTGCAGGGATTTATAATTAGGTAGAAACTTCCAGAATAAGAAGGAGGGAGACAGAATGCATAGATGAGCCTCCTGCATTTGTATGCAGTGCAGGGTGGATCAGGAGCTTACCTTAGCCAGCCAACACTCACAGGAAGGTTTCTCATCAGCTCTCATTGTCAGCCAGAACACTTAAGACGATTGCTTCCCTGGTGACCTGAAATGCGTGGGAGGTTGAGATGAAAGGATGCAGAGAGAGATGGGAAGGGGTGGGGAGAGTGAAAAGGACAGGGGTGAAAGAAAGGAAGACAGTGATGAGGGAGAGGAAAATAGATAGAAGACGACAGTATGTGATGCTGGTATCGCCACTGTGACGTGGTTCTGTTCGTTTAACATCTGTCATGGTCAGACTGACCTATTGAGCTGCTGAGAAAGACAAGGGAGAGTAAGCATTGAATGTACTCCCCACTTGTCATGGGAGTCCTGGCATTTAGGGAGGTGAATTCCAGACAAGGACAGTCAGGGAATGTACTGGTTTTACAACTACAACTGTAGTGGAAACCAATATTAAAATACAAGAACATTTTTTGTATCTGGTTTAGCACAGGGAATGGAAATATATGGAACTTTGCATCGACACCATTGTGACAGGGCTGACTGAATATGCCTGTACACATCTCTGTCATTGTCCTGAGTGTACAGTTATGAATGCCGTCCTCAGGTGTCTTATTGCGTCTGCTTTTATGTCTGTGTGAATGCATGTACTGCTAGGACACAAAGGCATCGACTGCTTAATGAAGTCTCTTTCATTTTGAGGAGGAAGAGAGGTGGATGCACTTCATTAACCTCGATACCACTTACAACACACACACACACACACACACACACAAACACAGGCACACAAGCGGAGCAGAAAAAGACACAGGCTACATTGAGGGCGGAAGTAACTAAAGCACATGCCAGGCGGATGAAGATGGATGGCAACCTTTTCACTGGGTGCTTTATCTTGGCCCACACAAGACAAAAACAGCAGCTTTGTCCACGTCCCATTCTGTTTTTCTCTTGGAGAATAGAGAGACAGTGTCTAATGACTAAAGACCCTGACGTTTATGGATATTAATGGCATGTCGGTTGGAGTACAGATAGAGCTGTGCATTCATTGATAGTCAAAACAATACCTGCTATTAAACATCAGCACAGTCCAGAAAATTTCCATCTTAATAAATTTTGTTGATTCATGCTCAGATAGTCTTTTTGGGTTAGGGAAAATGTTAGTTTCAACTCCAGTTTCTCTTGTTTTAGGAGTCAGATAAGTAGGTTGCACATCACTCATGACTATCAGGTACTGATTTGAGAAAAGTCTTAAAGCATACAAAAATAAAAGCTTGACAAAAATCAGGACTTTAGGTACTTTTGTATGTCCATTAAGCTGTCTATTATTCTTTCAATCATTACTTTAATTATTTGGTCCACAAAATGGCAGAGAACAGCCCAAACTGACTCTTTGACATTGCTGGATTTGTCTGATCAACAGTCCAGAACAAAAAAGACATAAAGCAGAGAAAAGCTGCAATTGCTACTGGTCTTTTTTTTACCACGTAGCAGTACAGCGTGGCGAGTAGATTAAATGCCTATTTACGATAATTGCTTTTAGGAACATTATGGTAAGTGTGAGTTGGCGAAAGAATGCTGAATGCTTATCTCTTTATGACCCATCATTATCTTATCTGTTGAAAGACTCCTTGTAGCGACATGTCTTAAGTTTTAGGTGCGACTTCCTTTCCTGCTCAGTTTGCTTCAGCATGCATTCTAACTGCAACGTCAATAGATATTTGCCTTTTAAATACACCAGGCTGATCTTGCAGTGGTCTCTGCTATTTGGCAGACATGAATCAAATTAGAATATCCCTCATCTGCCGAGTGCCTGTACCCGTCAGCAGCCAAGGACGTTACACTTCTCAATTACCGTCCTCTGCACGTCCTCTGCCTGCTGGCTAATAACTTTAGCCTGCATCCATCATCAGTTCTGATCTGTCATGATTGGATCAAAATTTTGCCTGATTTGAATTGAATGTTCTGCTCCTCTGTTTATGTGTGTTTTTGATAATCACAGCCCCGTAGAGGCTCGTGGGTTAGCTGATGGTGCCTGTCTTGCCCACTCACTCTCATGCTTGCTCTCTAATTCCATGAATCTTTCGCTCCATTGATGAATTTACGAGCTTGTTAATTGGCTAAATTAAAAGCCATTTCCTCTAATAGCGCGAGCTTTAGGAGCCATTATTGGATCAGGCTATTTCGCTAAAAGGGGGAAGGCTGTGTTTCTCATATGGGTGAAAACTATCGAACGGGAAAAGGCGTTGAAGGATGGGACACCATATACTAAAGGAGGAGGGGGAGGGACAGGCAGAGGATTCAGTGATATCATCTGCAGTATCAGGAAGCATGACTGGACTCATTGCTTTATGGATAGCTCTAGTACTTTCATTTCCCTGTGCCTTTTTGACTTTGACCGGGCGGACATTAATTGCTTGGTTGAATTACGCAGCAAGGCCTATTGGAAAGCTCGACCATGCCAAGCCCGCATTTAGCAGCAGACTCATGATCCTGATCTATTTGATGAATGCATCTGGGAGAAAGCCTTCATTGCTTAGCTGCCACAGGGAACAGAGTGACAAGCTTAATGTGAGATGGCACTTTTTGAAGTGATCTAGTGTCCTTTTAAAAAAGCACTTTCTTTTTTGAACTTTTTCATGGATTGTCTCTTCCAATCAGATCCTTGGGGATATCTGAGGCCATGCCTAAACTAAAAGTAGTTTCATCCGAAGTGCAGAATTACGTGCAGGCAGTTGAATCAGGTGTCCAGAATCAGAAATGAGTCTTCATTTGAACAATAGCTAAACCCATAGAATCGTTGTTGGAGACTGGAGATCCTACCTCTGAGGCTTTTACATATCGTTCTGTTTCTTGTGTCACAGAACTAGAGGGATAAAAATAGTGATGTCAGGCTTCCTCCTGACCAAGAACTACAGCTATGGATTGGTTTTCAGATTTTGTGCTTTGACCTTTAGATTCAGATTATGCACCGACCTTGGTGGACACGTCCTGAGGCTCCACATGCGCCTTGAGGTTGTACAGTGTAGAGGTTTGAGGAGAAACAGTCATCTCTTGCCACAACTGGAATGTCAGGAACATGGGAGCCGTCAGCCTCACGCCTCCCCATAATGTCATCAGTTGCAGGGTTTGGTGTAAATGGACCACAGAGGGGGAGTGCTAACATGGAGCCCCTTCATATCACAACAGCTCCCACCTTTGACTTTTCAACACGGGCAAAGCTGCAGGATGTCGCAAGGCCTGCATGGAGGCATAGACTGTCCAACTGGGAATGGGAGGAAGGGTGCACGGCTTTCTGGTCGACATAAGGAGTGACACAAAGAGACCAGCCTTTCAGGTGTCTGGAGAGTCAAACGTTGACTGATCAGATGACTGAACAAAACAGCAAAATCCGCCTCATATAGCCTCGAAGTGACAATTTATTTTCATTATAGCTGTGGTTTTTTTCAGTCTGTCCGGGCTGCCTATCTCAGTGTCTGCTTTGGGGTGTTTAATCTCTTCCCTCACACTAAATTAATCAAGGCAGGCCCAGGCCCACAGAGGAGCTGCAGATTTGCGTGGCGTGAAATTGCGCTATTGTGAAAAGATTCTGCTTGAGTGAAAGGAAACCTTCTTTGCATTTCTATCTTCTCTTATATATAATCAGGGTGCCACTGTGCTGCATATGCAAATGACTCATTAAGAAATTTAAGTGGCTGCGGTGCTCTGTGATTAAACTAGCCTTTTGCAATTCTTTATGGACACAGTCACTCACTCCTAATCTGTGTCTCTCGCAGGGAAACATGCTTACATGCTTGACACCTTGATCCAACTCATCTCCACCTCTAGGCTATATCCAATAAATGGATAAATAAAAACACCTGAGGTGGTGGATCGCACTCTACGTGGCCTTAGTGGCTCAAGCTTCATTTCCCGTCAGCTGAGGCAAATCCACCACTATGAAAATAAGCAATGCAAGCTTTAGTTTTTCTCCTGGCGAGCAGTTGTTTGGCAAAGTCCACCAAGGCCACGTAAATTGGGGCGACATGAGGGATGTTTCTGCATGAGGTAAACAAGTACCAAAGGGATCCTTCCCTCCTTTTTCTTGTCTCACCCTCCGGCCCATTTCTCAGCCTCTATTTATTCAAGTGTTGGAGAAAAGGAGGGGACGGTGAAAGGGTTGTATACACCTCACAGCTGGAAACTGATAGGACTTTTTACAACCCACAGTGTCCTGTGTGTGAGAAAATGCAGTAGTTGATCCAAGTCCCTTAGAAATCTTCCCCCCTTTCCCAGTTTTTGGCCCTGTCTACGGATGACCTAAGGGCTCTCAAGTCCAGACTCACATATGTTGTCTGAAGCTCCCATACATCCTTTTTGAATCGAGATCTGAAAGGGCTGCTTTTATTTCTCCTTATGATGTCCACTAGTGGTTTACAACTGGAAGACAGTCTGCGGAAAAGGTTTTTATCCAGATGACAGAATGGTGTCCACTACACAGCCACAAATCTGACTCTTTTATTAATCATTTGAAACTGACTGACTGTCCACTGTTCTGCAAATAAGAGCTCCCCTCCTTAAAGCCTTGACCAATGTGGCAACAGAAGGAGGTATTTGAAAGTGTACAATAGAGCTAGAGAGGGGGAGGGAGGGATGACACATTTTTCTTCCTGTCTGTAAAATGCTTCCTTTTTTCGGGGGCATTGTGTTGTCCCCTTTTGAAAGGGGACAGTATTCTTGGAGGAGGGGGTCTCTTTTTGCAGTCAGCATACATACTGAGTATCAAACAAAGACCCCCTTCCCCTGTTACAAACACACACAGATCTCACAGGTCTCCACGTGTGTCATCATCTTTACATTTAACAGCATCAAGAGACAAAGCTGCATGTATGACGTGTGACACAATTTAAGGCCTTTGCTTTGTTCTCGTTTTAATGCCGAAGTGATAAATATTGAGACCGGTTCTTTTTCATCATCACACTCCAGAGAAACTTTTTGATGCTTTTCAAGCTTTTTGCTGTTTGAGAGCTTGAAGTGCCATTGACATGCTGTGTCTGGCTGTATAATGTGTGTGTGGGTGGTAACATGCAAAAAGGCATTCAGTATCGAAATGGGTCCATCTGCCATGTTTGAGGCCCTGCTCACACACATGCACACACACACACTGCTGTCCACCTCTTGCTTTTATAACAGCACCCAGCTGCCCAAGACCTAGATACAAATAAAGACTGTTTCTCCCAACATACACTGTTTTCTATGAAAACCAGATAAGAACACATGTTGAGCAACCAACGGAATCATGAAAGAACACAAATTCTTGTTGTCCTGTCCGAATACCAGATGCTGACATCCATTAAAACCTAATTTATGCAAAGATTTGCACAGAAATGTCAATGAAACAGAGGGAAAACTATAAAGATAAAACATGGTTAAAATAATTTACTGCTATACATTAATCACAGCTTTTAGTTTTGTAATTGTCTGATACAATCCCACTAAATCTCTCTCACAGAGCAAACTAGAAAGAATCAGTCACACCTAAGCTCTTCTGAATTCCCCAGGATGGCTCACAGAGGTTTGGAGCTGCATTAATGAGTGAGTTTAACAGCTAAGTGATTGTATATAATTTAATTGTATGTATTTTTATACTTTGGATTTCCCTCTGGACAAAAAAGTAATCTTGAATGTAGAAAACAAAATGTGAGTGAGGTGAAATTGAATTAGGGGAACTATTTCCTGACTTTGGGTGGTATCAGTGAGCATTTGTGTATGTGCGCATTCATGTGGACTAATTTTAGCACCAGGCACTAAAAACGAGCTTACGCACACACCCATTTTTATTTGATTGTGGATATGTGTGTGTGTTTAACCAAGTCCTATGACCAGCCACGTCCCTCCCTCTCCCCTCCTCGACTCTCCCTGACATGAATCACTTAGAACCAACACACTCTGAGCTAAATTAACTCCCCCTCTCACTCACCCTTAATCACATTAGCCTAAGTGATATGGGAACGCCAAGCCAGACACACACTCCCTCCTTCTCTCTCTGTCTTTCAAACCAAATAAATAGCCACTCCTCCAGAGCTTTAAGTTGTCTTAAGCTCCATCTTTGGATAATAGACCGTTTGCTCCCCAAAAGACCCCAGTGTGGAATAATGAGGATCAAGAAGAAGGGAGAGAAAGCAGGACGAGAGAAATGCAAGAGGGTGGAACAGAGGAGGAGAGCTGACACAGGGCTAATACCCGCCTCGGGACAAAACCCATCAAAACACCTGTTTTGTCAGGGTGCAAGGTTATTGTGCGGAACAACTACTGGATTTTTTTGTAGTTGACTGCTTTTGGGGAGGTGGTTGAATAACTTTTAATGAAACAGGCTTATGCATGGATGGTGGCGGTACTGACCAGCTGGAAAAAAGCAAAGGCGTATTTCACAGTAGATTAGTGTAGTCAGGATAATAAACTTCCAACTGTGATACAATACTTAACACACGATCAAGGGTAATTTTTGTGTTTTAAAAAGAGAAATGCAAGCTGACGTGTCACGTGTTTCAGGCCCGATGGCTTTGTTTCTGTATAACATCATATTAATGCCAAGTAAAAAAAACATGTCTTGACTACTTGCACCAAATGCAATAGCTCAAAATATTGTAATAGTTATAGAAACACAAGGTTTCACAGTTCCCTTTTTATATTTCTGCAGATATGAGTGAGCAGCCATAGCTGAGCTGAGTAGTAATTGTACTGCTAAAAAGCGTTTTTGTCATAAACACTAAATACGGACCTCATATCTGTGACGTCACCCATAGGTTTCTGAAGAGCTATACGTGAAACCATCTTTGCAGTCCTGTCTCTGCTGCTTCTCGGCGAATCTAAAAAGGGGCAAAGACGTGGATTGTGGGTGTACCTGAGGGGGGCTGAATGAAGCCTGGGTGCTCAAACAAGCCACCTGTAATGGCACCCACCTGTCAAGTGCCCACACTGTTAATTATTCATTAACTTTAATATAATTTGAACAGGTGAGTTAGAAATTCAGCTCCAGTACAGTTGTCATAAACAGGGAAATTAGCTATAGAGACCAAAACTGTTTTTGTACCAGGCTGTAAACATGTTTATTTCTGCTGTCAATTTTGACATTTCAACATAGGGACTTATGGAGATTGACCTGTTTTGTAGTCAGCCTCAAGTGGCAGTTTGACGAACTGCAGTTTTTGGCACTTCCACATTGGCTTCACTTCACAACCACAGGGGTTGCCGCTTGGTTTTTGCTTACTTTACGCTTAGTCTTGCTGGTTTGCCATGCTCATTCACCTTGAGTATTACCAAACAGCACTTCTGTTGTTCTTAGAGTTTTAACACTGTGCCGATCATCTTTAGCAAACTAGCTGTGTAGCTACTACCTTGTTGTCAAAAGATAGAGGAGTTATTTGGATAAAAATAGATATGCGAAGTGAGTGCTGATATCGATTCAAAATCTGTCAAGGAGTAATGATGAAATTATATCTAGTCCCCTCTCCTCTCCCTCCATGTCATATCATACATACATTTTGAATGCAGTTTCACCTCCTCGTGTATCGACTCCTCTCCCAGACTCCACTGCTGTTGGTTTGCGTTGCTACAAGTGTCAAAACATTGGCACTCAGGCAGCATTTCATATAAGATAACATAATTTCGATGCCAATTCACATCTCTGTGCAGACTGATCTCGGTTTCTGGTCATGCAGGACACGGACAGAATGTCTCCATGTGTGCCTGGTTAATAATCGATGGGGGGAACTCTGTGGTTTGTGTGTTATTCCCTGGTAAATAGCTCTGGCCGGCCCAGCCCATCTTTTATTGATGAGCCTCTCATATGCCTTGTCAACACCGCTCACCATCAATCTGCATCAGCTGTGCAGACAGCAGATTGACTGGCCTGTGTGAGCCTGTGTGTGTGAGAGAGCATGATTTATGATTTGTCTTTTTGTTGTGTTGTTGAGGTGGGTGGGCTTGTTCAGGTATCCCACCCTCATAATTGTAGTTCTTTGTTGGCGCTGGGCTCTGGGCCATTGAATTCAACCTTCCTATAGGCACCAAAGTTTTGTGCAACTTTCATCATTTTTTCATCCTGTTTTGCATTTCTGTACCTCAGCAAAATATGGAAGATGGAAGTGATGGTGTGTATTGAAACTTTGGGGGTGTTTTTGCATTTTGACATGCATACTTTTTGCCGGTGACACTGATTATTACTTGTGAAAAAGAGTGCATTCATGGTCTGTGATCACCTCTCCTCCCCATCATCCTCCTTCATCTACTTCCTGCCACTCATCCATCCCAGGCTTTTCCGCTTCCTGCTTCAGTCCTCTTCTTTTTCTCAAAGTTGTGCACATTCTGCTATGTCTTGTGTTTGCTTTTTTTTTTTTTTACTTTTGCTAACTTTCTTTTTTTCTTTCTTTTTTCTTTGCCTGCTGAAGCTCACAAATATATAATTGCAGGTAAGCACACCAAACTCTTATGTCTGCTAGCATATGGTTAAAATCATGTGTCTTGATGAACGTGATTGAGATTTTTTTTTATCCTGCAATGTTGTTGGTTAAACAGTTAAATCTGACACGTTTCTCACTTTAAACGCCTAATTAAAATGACAGTCTTTAAAGCTTTAAAATCAATGCTACACACACACACACACACACACACACACACACACACACACACACACACCACTGAAGTAAACCCCCAGGAGGTCTTTGTCTGAACAAAACACGTCTGAGCGTCAGTGTGTGTCTGATTTAATAAGGTATGGGAAGGATTTGTTAAGCATGTGAATTAAGCGAGGATACATCCTTTCAGGGAGCAGGGTGTTGAGGCAGCGTTCACCTGTTGCGCACATGAAAAACATTTCTCTTATAAACTTTGGCACCCTCCTTTATATAATTAATACTTGTACTTGTTGACAGGATTAAGACCCGTAGTCTCATGTCATACCTACTGTATGTATGTAATTTGCTGTGGTGTAATTAAGGCTGCCACGGTGAATTTATCACTGCAACGCCACATTTGTGTCAGGCTGCCTGCAGAGAGCGGACAAACTGTGGCGGCGCAAATAATGTTCTCATTCGTTATCGGGAAAAACCTCAACAGGACTTTTTCACTAAAGACATGTTGACATGTCACAGAAGGGAAAGCACAGGTGTAAATGATGGCCGAATTCCATTTAGCTACTTCAGTGTTTTATGCTGGGTCACTGTCAAGACTTAGTGGGGTGCTATAATTTAAAGGCTGCAGACCAGAGGGTCATTACTTTTCCTTTTTAAAATGATTTCTACATCCTCATTGCATTATACAACACTGAACTATTACAAAACCATAAATATAATGCAAAAATGGGACACGTTCCAAGTTGTTTAATGCATATAAGTTATTATAGTTGATAAAAGCATCACTGCACCCTATGTATCACTATTTGTGTGAGTATGTTTGATAAAAATGTACACACCTGTCCGTGTGTGGTATCAACTCTGACGTGAGTTTTTAGACTTTCACAAGATTAAGTGGCAAGGCTAAGAGTAAGGATGGGGTCAAAGATCACGCATGGTGGGGGTTATAAAGGATCTGGAGCTTGCAACGGTCTGTGACCTGCTCGGCGTCACCTTCCTTGGGGATCTCATTAACTGCTATACGGGTTAACTGTCCTCTCCCAGCAAGCCGACACAAACAAGCACCTGCAAGAGGAGAATGCAACACATCCCAGAAGAGCCTGCGGGCCAAGCTGAAACTGCAGCATTTCCTTGCCATGTGCCCAAGTGCCAAACCTTTTGTCGTCACTCCTATCCTATTCTGCATTTGAGTGTCAAAATGAGTCGCAATAGTTGTGGGAATGGTGTTTTTTGCATTTCATTTTCATTAAAAATATATATAAATATGATGATGGTGTTCCCTTATCTTTAGAGAATATGATTTGTTGGGAAGGAGGGATCTCTGTAGCACCACAATGCTAATAGTATGTTGTAACATATTGTACCTACCCTCAAGAAATTGCAGGAACTACGATTTGGATATTGCAGTTGGCGATATTGCGATCTTAATAATATTTTGAGCAAAACTTCAGCCCTATTATTGACAAGTTGGTCAGTGTGGTTGCAATTCAAACAAGCCACCTTGATCTTGAGCTTGAGATGACTGGAAGTGAACCTTTTCAGGCGGTTTTGGTAGTGCAAAGTTTGTTTGAACAGCAGCAAACAAATATGACACCATCCAGAAACACCCTTTGCATGTAAAGCAGATGTGAGATTATTATGTAGGCATAACATATAAACTCTGATCCACTCCAGAGATTTGAAGTTTTGAAGGTTTTTTTTGATCCCATCAAAATGCCGTAGTGCCCTATGGGATTTGCGTTTTCATATAATTGCGTAGTTCACACAACAGCGTCGTTTTGCTTCTCTTTTTGTGTGCTGTGAATCTTTTATAATGTTTGCTTGATCTTTCATGTATTTATTTACCCTTTGATTCTGATGTTGTGCTTCATTTTGATTTGACACTGAAAGAAGGATGGAGGACGGAGTAAGTTGGGATTTTTTTTTTTTTTTTACCATTTGCTGGATCTTTGTCACATCTGCATTGTCAAACACATTTTTCTCGATGCTGCGTCGCAGTGCGTGATAACACATGAACACAGTGGGTCTCCACTGACAAACCCTATTATCTGCACACCGGCATGTTCCTCCAACAGCCCTATTCAACAAGGAACAGGTAGTTTGGCCCTTTTCAAAAGCAACGCACCACTGACAATGGATGCCAGTGGAGAGGACATCTTTTGTAGGCTCAGCTATGAATCAAGCAGATACCAGTTTCCTCCCACAGCCAAAGACAGATCCGTTGTTCCTCTTGTCCGCTCCAGTGATCCCCTTTTTTTCTGAGCCAGAACTCCATTATCAGCCCTTTAATGTGACTTCCAAATGCAAGAGGATGCAATTATCTGCTGTCTGGTTTGGGAGGTCAGTCTGAGCAGTAATCAGGATTGGAGGGTTACGGCCTGTGGCTTCTGGCTCTTTAGCCTTCTGTTCCCAAGTGGGTAGGTGTCATTCATATTAGATGAGATGCTGTATGCTCAATATTATCCAGCTTGCTGGTGGATAAATGGCCGCTATACATAAATCCTTCAACTCTGCATATCTTATAGTATTAGTATTGGCCACTGGACTGTTTGCAGAGATACACTTGACTGGCAGCTGACAGTCAAAGGAACTGACGTGTAGGGAAAGGGTTTTCTTCTTCTGGCTTCTTTCAAGTGAGTCCTGGAGGTATTCTGGCTTTCTGCCTTCTTTTATTGCTGTTGTTTAATTCAAAGATATCAACTTGCGGGGTTGAAAGTAAATGACCGTGTGACAGAAAGAGCTGGAGAGATTCATTTTAGGAATAGAGTGAATACTGAATAGTGTGAATAGTTCAACGTGGAGACTCCCAGTGGTGACCTTGATGGTAATTTAATGATCATCCGAGGAGATATAGAAGTCGTTGATTTTCTACTTATGAATAAAAGTTACACAGTTAATCAACTGTTTTAACTGGTTCTACTTTTTTTTTTAGACTTTCTTTGAATACAGAAACATCAGTCCATTTTGGGCCAGGCATGCAGCAGCCCCATATGTTATCGTTGACTATTCATCACCGGCACCCCCCTTGTCATGTCCCTTTCACTCCTTCTTCTGTTTAGCTTCCTCTGTGCCTCTTTCCTTTAGGCCGGAGCGAGGCCCCCCGACCTCCCTCTAGCAACCCAGCCTTGGATCGGAGACATCCTCATCTATCAGTCCAACAAAAAAACCTCCCTGTAGTCAGGGCCATCCTGACCGTCTGTATCAACCCTTCCTCAGATAAGAGGCTAATGAGCTGACATGCTCACAAAATAGACCGGAGCTTCAAGGCCCATACTAGTGGTTTTTCACCGTTCAACCCCTTCACCATAAATTGCTGCAGACTACTTTCCCTTGCATGCAATTCATGTAGGTATGTCATTAAAATTAACTTGCAGACAGTCTTGCTTATAGGTCATGACGCAAATGAACTTTCAGTCTGGTTTATTTTTCGTCCAAGTTATGTTATCATTGGAAATACAGAGACTGTTTTGACAACTCTTTTATGGTGGTGCTTTTTCAGGACACCCAATACATCCAAAATTTGGCTGCTGGAAGCTTTTGCATTCTTGAGGGTTGTTGTCTGGAAATCAAACCCAGACAACAAACAGTTATGGGTGTGATAAGGATAGTGAGGATGGCAACGCAACCTGCAATCTTTACTGCAATGGATCAGATTTTAAGTATCTACAAATGAGTTTTATTTCTTGAATAGAAACAGGTTTAATGCTTTGTTATAAACTAATGCTGTAGGCTGTAAGTTTCAGAAGACATTAAGTCTGGGAAACTGTTGGGCGATCGTCCTTTTTCCTTTGCCTTTAGTGTTTACCCAAGTCCTGTCAGATTTATCCTTGTCACTAAATATCAAGTTTATCTTGTACATGTGTTGTATCCATTTCAAGGTGTCAGGGCCCTGGAGGTTTATGTGCCAGTTCTTGCATGCCGGTATGCACAAGCATTTATTTCCAAAAGAGCGTATGACTGTTTATTTCCACAGGCGTATGTGCGCACAAGTGTTTATTTCCAAATGTGCACGTATGTGTATAAGAAAGTGAGCTGTGTATAGAGAGCAAATGCTCTGAGCAGCAGCATATGTTTAGTGCCGTGAAGCAAGGCAGAGCCGACAATTCTATTCTCCCAGCACCTTAACAACTAGAAACAGTAGCGTAACAACCTGCGAGGGATTCTCAGAAGTTGCCTGTTGATGTTTGTCTAAAATGAAATTGCAAAGCTATAAAACTGCAGTATCATCTGAGCATTTAGAATTCTATTTCCACTGTATTGTATCTGTCCATGTATGTTTTTATATATATAATGTCTAATGTAATATATATTCTATGGCCAAAATACCACAAACATTCACTGCTAATAACAAATAACTGCCACTGCTGATTTGTACAATTTTCACAAGACTAATGACTAATCAAACCCATTTTTTAAAATGTAAATATTCATCAATTTTGCTAGTTTTACTCTAAGCTGGGAGTTTTATTTTAGTTGGATTCTAAGTGCCTCTTAAACTAAAGTATTTGAAGTGCGCGCCTCCTGATTAACAGCTGTGATATGCTATGACTAACATTATTGTTGCCCAGAGGCATGTTATTTAGTTGCACATATTCTTTTTGGCAGCTCCAAAATCTGCCTGGAGTCTGTCTACTTGGCTGTTAACTCTTTGTCAGGGTCATGTTGTTTTCTTCTTTATTGGGAAAGAATTGCTCTCTTGCTCTTTCTCTCTCTCTCTCACACACACACACACTCACACACACTCTAACTTAATTGACTTGGTTGGAACATGACCATGGCTTCTTGCAATGATCCAAGCCACTCTTTCCCCCTGCAGGCCTGAACACTATCCTCTTTACTCCACCTCCTCACCCTCTCCAGTTAAAGTAAGATACAGGCAGCACCTCAGCTGTGTTTACAGTCCTCTCTTCTCATCTACTGTGATTTCTGACCCATATGCAAACTTATTATCTTATCTTCAAGGCTCTATTGAACTTTGTGTCATGGCCAAGCTCATTAGCCTGGGATATTCCTGCGTTGTGTATTATTGCCTGCACCTTGTTTCTCCCCTGCCCTGCTGTAAATGCTGTTAACAGCTCTGCAGAGCACCACCCGTACAAGAGGTAGCCGCTCCAAGTGGCTCAAAGACACATGGGATAGTGTGTGGAATACTTTATGGGTCCTCTGCCAGCTTCAGTTTCTTATTCATATGTTTAAAATGTTTTGGTGCATTGCAGTTCCCTCTCTTAGCCTGAAAGTGCTTTGCAAAAAAAAAAAAAAAAAAAAAGAAATGACTATAAGGTGCCAGTGCCTTATTTTAGCTGATTATTGCAGAGTAAGAGAATCAGATTTGGCTCACTGGACTTAAATATTTGAGAAACATTTTGTACTGAGTTTTACTTTGTGTATCAATTTGATAACAGACTCCACTGTGGTATTAGTGCATGCCTGTCATCCAAGACGTGATGAATAGATTTTATTTACTCCGACTAAATATATCTTGATTAGAAGTGTAAATCTACAGTAAACACCCCAGAATATATGGTCTTTTGAAGGGAAAAATATATTGTAATATTGACACGTGTCATGGCTTTAGTTTACAGCACATACAGTGTATTGACAGTTGCACTCAGTTAATGAACTTCAGTAGTTCCTATTCCTGGCACTGATCATATAGAGAAACAGAACGGTGGCTACTCTTTGCGTCTGCTGCCATCTCATGGCTGCTCGCTGTACAGTGCAAAGTAAATGTTTGCACCTTCAATGTAATGCTGCCTTACAGATGTTACTGTAACATCTGTGCTACAGAAATTGAAGATAATCTCAGAAAAAAAAGTAAATTAGACTTGGATATCTCAGGTTGTCCTGCCTGTTTGTTGCTTTGGTTGTAGGTCAGCTTTTCATTATTCCATTTGTCAGTCATGCATAAATTACCAGTCCTCTCTTCACACTATAAACATATCATATCCCATCTATTGTCTGTTTCCTGGGTGTCTGAAACACATCTGTTTTTGTCAGAAGGTTGCTGATAAATGAAACACAATGCAGCACGAAGAAGATGAGAAATATGGAAACACTTTGAAATGACTGTTGGGGCATCGCTCTATGTGTGTCAGTGTGTTGAGGTCAGGAGCACTACCAGACTGACCTTACAGCTTTTCCACATAATGATTGTTCTCGTCTCTGTTTGTCACCCCAGGGAATATCGATGTCTCCATCATCTCTCTTTCTGCAGAGATGCAATAATAAAGCATACTCTCCTTCGATTTGACAACCTGTGTTCAAGCCCTGCTTAGGTAAAACCTGATGTAATTTGCTGTTCTGCAGCTGACACTGACCGCTATGTTTCCTTGGGGTTAGGGCTTAAGAAAGGATAGTAGTTACCTACTACATAGTTACTTTACTACCATTTATAATGGAGAAATAGTTTATTCCTCCTTCGTTTGACTGATGTTTATTCTCATGTTTCATCTTAATCTTCTCCCTTTTTCTTAATTCTGTGTCTAAAGGAGAAGAAGCTGCATGAGTCTTAAAACTTGCGGCATCAAGCTGCTACAACAAGCAGGCACACTAGGGGGCGCACATGCTCCAACACTGAGGATAGGGAGGTGGCTCCACAAGCAGATCACCTCCTCCTCATCCTCCTCCTCCTTCTCCAAAGTCCATCGGTCTGGAGTCTGGAGAGTCCAAACCTGAGCTCAGCCCTCTAGCTGCCCTCATCCTCATCCTCTTCTTCTCTGGGGCCACACTCATCGTATAATAGCACAGCAGACTGAGGACATTATCATTCAAATACATACTTTTTTTTACATAAATATTAACCTCAACTCAGGCAAAATGTGCTGTCATAGAGGTATTTTAGTTTAATGATGTTTTTTTATGGTGCATCTGCTTTTTAGAAAGAAAAATAGAGCCAAGAATGACAGGAATGAGGAATGAGGGCAGGGGGGTTGGCAGCTGTGACATGGATTTAAACCAGAGCTATATTATGAGCACATCATATACACCCCGATCATTAACAGCAAGAAAACGGGGAGAGTAACTATGAAAGGAGGGCGGTGGTTCATGCACATTCATATTTAATTTGTCATTTGAGCTGCTGTTGCATCAGCTCTTGTCATCGTAGTGACTGAGTAGCCAGTGCAAAGTCTGCTTCGGCATTGCGGTGCACTGCTGGGGTTATTGTGTTGCCAAGGGCAGCGCCTCCATCATAACCCAGTAGGTCATGGGGGGTTAGAATATCTAGGTTATGGTAATATAATCTTTTTCACCCATGATCGCACCTACTGTAAATGCAGAGGCTGCAGTGAAGGGATAAGAGTGTGTGTGTGCGTGCGTGCGTGTGTGCGTACGCACATGCCCAGGGGCCTGCTAAGTAGGTAAATGCTTATGGGGGGTATCCCATCTGGTGTGGTTGTGTGTGTGTGTGTGTGTGTGTGTGTGTGTGTGTGTGTGTGTGTGTGTGTGTTTCCTCCCCACACCCCACCCTGTCCATCTCCAGATTAAGAGGCCAGCACTGAGTCCCTGACCCAGAATTCTTACCCCATCCCATCCTACCGCAACACACACAAACACGCCCTTCTCCTTCACTAATCAGCCCCCCATCACCCCCATTTCCTCCTCAGGACAGACAGCCTCATGGGACAGACATGGGGTGAGGTCTCCATTAGCAGGCGTGCCCCTGTTGTGTGGCTGTTGTCTTGCATTCATGGATCTGTGCTGAAGAAAAATGGGAGTTAAAAGCGATGGTGTCAGCTGTGGATTTGGATAGGGGGGCTAAATGTGTTTTGGGGGCATGGGTTTACTTTCAGCTCATGCAGGGTAAAAATGTGTTTCATGGAAATGGCATCCTGTCTCAATATTTGGATATTCTGTGCGTTGCAGGTATAGATTGTCATTGGTGTAGTGGGGGGAAATGTGAATTACACGCTGATAGCGGATTTCAAAAAAGTGGGATCATAATACTTAGTGTGTCTGCTGCTGACACAGAGATAGGTTGCACATGCACATGCAATTTTTGGCCTCATTTTGGCCTGACGCGTCTGGCAGCATATTCTGAAATAGATTCTGATTTTTTTTCCATGATGCAACAACCCAGATCGTCCACGTCTGAGTGTCCCCCCCTTCCCACATTTATCCATCTGCTTTACCTCTGTCACTCCTCCAACTCCCCATGCTGCCCCTGACTCACCCTGGTTCCACTCTGCTGTCCTCAATACATCCATCCATCCATCCATACACAGACTCTCTCCTTAGGCGCTGACCCACTGGGGGCTTTGTGTGAATCCAGGCCACACCCAATGTAGAGGACCCAGTTTTGTCTTGTTTGGCACATCAAGCAGCGCTAGAGGCCCCGCCACACCACTAAACCTCCACAAACTCCATTCAACCCCAAAATCAGGTCCAACCCTCTGTGCATGCTGCATGTTAATGGGGATTGTAATAGATCTTCTCTCACATCCGAACAATAAGATATGGCTAAACCTAAGCAAGGAAAGAAGCTGCCCCAAGTAACAGACTGTGTGAGATGTCTTTAATCACCCCAGTAGCACAGAGCGTGCTTCTCTTCCCTTTTTCAGCACCAATTACCGTCATTGACAGTGATGAATTTTGATTTTGACACGTTGGCTTTCACGCAGCGTTGTCGCCCCACGCTGTAACAGCGAGGAGGCTTGTTTGCAACAGAGCCGGGGAAATAACAACGTAACATATGGGGCTTTATGATCGAACTGTAAGCATCCAAAATACTTTCACTTTAATGGAAAGCATGCCCCATCAAGTAGGGTGTGGGAGGCAGCATCTAAAAGCCATTAACAGCCAGGCTTCCACTGAATCCTTAATGACTATGTGTTGAAAATAATGCGTCCAGAACTGCACCAGTGTTTGAAATGATTGTTGATCAAATGGAAAAAATGGCAAACGGTGCCCTTTGGCTTTCACTCTATTTCCAAAACTAAACACTGCTTGTCTGAGAGACAACTGTGTGTGTGTTGTTTGAATAATTTCTTCCACTTGATTCTCTATCATCCTTGGGGGTAATTTGGAAAGGACTCATGAAATTTCAAGTTCTCCATTCTAATTTCCTCAAGTGTCTACTCCCATTATCACTGAAATTAAGCTATAATCCATTGTATGGTAAATTGAATAAATTGGTTTGGGGATTTAGGACGTACCTTATTTATGAGGTGATTGTGCCCTGTGGCAAGCCACATTTCTCATTTCAAAAAAGATTATGGTTCCCTAATTGATAAGATAAACAAGCCGTTGTGGGACTTCTTTAGTAAATCTTTCAAACTGAATTGAGTTTTCTTAACCTCCCTGTCGTGTAACACTAATCCATCTCCCCGTTTTCTTAATGTAGTGTATGTAAAAAGGAGCATTGTTATCAGACCCTTTCAATTATGATATGTACTCCAGGCTAAATAATTATGAGGGCTCAAAGCAGAAAAAAACGTCTACCCCTGCTTTTGGACTGAATGTTAAAGTGGACCTAATAAAGTTACATTATTTGGACTCACTTTCATGATGTAACCGGGGTGAATGGGAGTGCTGGAAGAGAGACAGTGTCGTGGAAAACCATTAAGAGCCAGTGCGGAGAGGAAGGTGGAAACTGCTGCTGGGAAAACGATGGGGAGGCGGGTGTAAGGGGACATCTAGCAGAGGTAGATTGGCCTAATTGGCACTTTTGGCCGTCTTGTCACATACCTGCTTAATTGGCGTGCCGAGAGGTCGGGGAGAATATAAGCAGGGGCTCAGGAGCGGGTGGCTTATGCCTGCAAATGTGTGGGAATCATGTTTGTGTGAGCGGCGGTGGCGGGGATTGACGGGGCTCAGAGTGCATCTTTCAGAGAAACAGATAGAGCGTCAGCTCATCAGCATAAAGCATTAAACATTTACGCTGACCTACAAAGGCTGACAGCCCCACCCCCCCCACCCCACCCCATTTCAGTCACACCCATCACTTCTCCTCCCTCTCCTTCATATCCTCTACTTCAATCTAACAGATCTTCCCTCACCACACATACACACACTCAGGCACATCAGCTCTGTTTTCTTTGGTTGATAATGAGGACTCTGCAGGGGGAAACCAGAGGAATCAGAGGTTTGGTGGGAGAATGAGGGATGGTGGGCTGTGCTCTTGTTAAAATAAGAGGAGCTCTTTAGATTTTAGACAAGTGGCAAATCTGATGCTCTTTGTACGCCCTCCTTTCAATCAGCCACTTCACGTAAGTTAGATAAGGGGCATAGCTTTTATGACCTGCTTTTATTTTGGAGAAAAAACAGCATTGTCGACTTCTGGTATTATCTGTTCTTGTCAACTTGAATTTTCAAATAGTTTTTTGAATCTCATTAGTTTGGCTTTTAGACGATTTTATTGTTAAATGAAGGTCTAAATGCTCTATTCAAAGCTTTTGCCTCCTGACATTGAATGATTGAATCCAGTGTTGGTATGAAGATCTCATTTTGCATTTTGTCAAATGAAATGTATGTAGTTTTAAATGGAATGTGTCTTTAAAGACATTTGCATGAATGTATTAACAGCTGCACTCCAAAAATGTCAGCACCAGTGTTTGCCTTCAAAAGTTTTAAGTCCTAACGTCATGATTTAATGCAGAAAGAATCCCATGAAGATGCAGCAGCTGTAGCTTTTACTCATGCAGCTCCGTGGTTTTTAGGGAAACAAATGGTGGAGATGCGCACTGTTTATCATGATCGACTGCAGATGTCTTTTTGTGGCCAGTGCACTCTGCTGTGGAAATGGTTTGGGCAGAGAAAGAGGGAAGAAAAATACAACACGGATAAAAAGGGGAAATGAGAGTCTCTTTTGGTCTGTCTCTCTCGCTCTCTTTCTTTCTCGGTCTATCGGTGGTCTGTAATAGACGTGATGGAAATTGATTTCCAGGTGAATTATTTCGTGCCTCTCAGTCTCGGGGAGACAATAATCTTTTCCCGTCCCTCCCCTCCCAAACAGGCCCGTGTGACTCTCTGGCTGTCCTTCCGAGAAGGACTGCTTTAATTGTTCATTTCAATATTCTGGACTGTTGCTGTGACCTGTTCACCTCAAGTCTTCCCGCTCAGAGCTGAGCACTACCTGTCTATTAGGCAGCTGATTCGCTGATCGATAAGATGGAGAGCGATGTTAGGAAAGAGCAAAGCCGGAATCACTAGAGAAAAAGAACGATTTTAAAGGGCAAGAGCGCCCAAATCATTTCTCTTTCTTTACGCTGGCAGCAACTCTCGGTTCTTCCACCTACAAATCATCGCCTTGTTAATCCCCCTTCAAATCTTATCCGTCTGGGTAAATGCCAACGCAATTTTTGTGAGTTTTAGGAGGAAAACAGCCACAAGAAAATACACAATG
This sequence comes from Sciaenops ocellatus, assembly GCA_033000465.1. NCBI lineage: Eukaryota > Metazoa > Chordata > Actinopteri > Sciaenidae > Sciaenops > Sciaenops ocellatus. Next base: position 22,123,681 of record CP136883.1, read on the forward strand.
TTTAGCCCATGTGAATGAGGCTTTCATCATCAGCATCGGCCTCTGTTTTCCAGGGTCTTGATCAGCCCTTGGGGGTCATTTGCTTTGATTCTTCTTTTTGGAGCCAAAGCAGAAGCTGAAAGGCTACAGTGTGCTTTATCGACAACAGAGGAAGGGGTGGTCGAGTCAACATTATTGACCTGGGGATATGGGACTGAGCAAAGATAAACTCTGCTGAAGGGATGATCAAGCTTACTCTAAGTTATGTCTTGCATCATCAGCTATTTGGGCTTTAAAGCCAAATCCTGCTTTGAGCCAAGGTCAGACATCTGGGCTTTACAGGCTGTGTTATATTGGAGTTATATAGCTCAATATATTACATTGCAGAATACATATATATAGTAAGACATGACACCTAGTATTTGGTATTATTTAAAGATGTTCTACTAATGCCTTGTTTGAATGAATGATGAGCACAAAAGTATATATTATCATACAGCGAGTACTCTGGACTGCTTGTACCTCCTGCCAAATCTGGATGACAGCCCTCAAGAGATGGCCAGTGCATGGTATTTTTACAATGAAGTGTCTCCACAGGCACATTCCCCTTAGCTAGCACTACTGTAGATGAGCAATTTGTGGCCATGGTTTTTGGGGAATTTTTTGGCACCTAAACAATGGATCATTGTTCATACTCCAGCCTTGACAACACACAGCTGTGGAAGAAAAGGGGAAGTAATGGTGGTAAAAGGTCAGCACAATACAAGGCAATTAAGTTTTAGGCTGGATAACTAGAGTTGGCTTTGTGTCTTATAGTATGATGTTTTTGGTGTGAGTTCAAATTTAATGCGCTGCATGATAATTGTTCATAAAAAAAGAAAAAAAAAAAAAAAAAGGTTTTTAATGTCTGAATATCAACAGTCATTACCACGTTAACTCCTAGACATGAGTTCCATTAGTGCTAACAAACAGGAAGGGCTGCTCCTAATGGATATTTTCATTAAAAGTTAATCTGTCAGGTTTTAGTTCTGATTAATTCATTAATCATTTGTCAGAAACATGTCAGAAAATAATCAGAAATATTCCAGAGCTGCTGTAAAGCAAAAAAAAAAAAAAAAAAAAAAAAAGATGAACTACTTTGCATGTAGTGCATGCATTCAGTTCCTTCATGCATCCACCTGTAAGTTGGCGCATCACCTCAGGATGGATATTGGCTGCCGATGTGGTACTTATACTCTGAGCCAGGACTCATCCAGCTGTGTCTCACTTCCTGGTCCTCATCCAGAGGTTGGAGCTGGCAGGCCAGGCAGGCAGGCTGTCTAACCCCAGCAAGGAGAGCTCCCTTGGGGGCCATCACTGCAGAAATGCCTCCCTCCCAATCTGAAACACAGAGAAGCTGAGGAGCCTGACAACAGCTCTCAGACCTGCCAGCCCCGCGTGCACCATACGACGACGTAGACACACACATGCACACATCAACCTGCACACACAACTCTCCACTACAGACAGAGGGGTCCTGAGGGTTACGCTGCTCAATTTCTCTCCCTCTCTTCCCTCACTGGTTCTTCCTCTATCTTGGCAGGAGCTGCTTGCACCTCTCCGACCAGCCATTACCCTCTTGCTGTCTCTCCCTTCCTCCTCTCACCCTTTCAACTCCTTGCTGTCATTCCAGCTCCCCCGTGTTTTCTTCTCTCTCTCTCTCTTTCTCTCTCTCTCTCTCTCTCTCTCTCTCTCTGTTCATTCGGGCTTGTAGAGCTCTTAACATCTAATCCCTCCTTTTTTTTTTTTTACTGCACTCGAATCGTTTTAGTATCTCTCTTTCTGTCTTTCTTTCTTTCTTTCTTACTCTCTTCTCACACCCCTCTCCCTCTCTTCAAAAGTCACACATCTTCCTCCGATGAAGCAGTCGGTCTGTTCTTACAAGCGTGGTCGGCTCTTAACTGCTCCCCAATTTTTCCTCTCGCCCTCTCTTTCTCTCTCTTTCTCGTCGTCTACCACTCGGCTCTTTCAACTCTGCACTAATTTGCCTCCTCCTCCTCTGAGCTTGGCCCTGGCTCCTGCTCCTTTTCCCTAGAGATGTGATTGCCTGCGGAGTGTATGTGAGAGCGAGTGTAAGGTAGTGTGTGTGTGTGTGTGTGCGCGAAGTTTGATTGTGTGTGTCTGTCTGTGATAAAAAAAGTGCGCATAGTTAAGTTAAACAGTGAGAGTTCAGTTATGTGTGTGTGCGGGTCTGTGTGTGCCTGTGTGTGTCTGTGTGTGGTTGTACCTTCAGCCCCTCTTTCCCCTTGTAATGAAGCAGATTGCATTAACAGGACGTGGGTGTCATGGGATCTTGAACCCCCCCTCACCAGAGCCACCTCCACACACTCACGCACACCCACATACACATACGTACATACACTATCCACACCCCACTGTCTCCCTCAGGGCAACTCACCAGCTAGCAAATCATTTATCACGCAGTAATGGCTCTGATGATCTCTCTCCCCATCTCTGCACTTAAGGGGTTTGCCCTAGATTCTCAATCACAGGACAGCTACAGCCCCACAGCACACGCACAGGGCTCACAGGCTGCGTGCACATGTTAAAAAACATCTTATAGCCTCTCGAGGAATGTTTTTTACCAAGAACTACACCTGTCTAATCACTCAGAATCAGCAAGTCAAGCTCAAATGCAGAGGACTGTGCAAATGAAAAGCTGCAGTGCTGAAATGACAAGTGCTTTAAGTGGGGGCAACACTTGTGATCAGCGAATCATTTAAGTCGAATGTGACCGCTCATTCTTGAACCCTGAAATCTTAGCGCAAGGTCCACTCACTAGTTTTTTTCAAAAGCTTTCAGCCACATCTTACATTGTGAATGTGGGGAGGTGAGATCATCCGCTACTGAAAACTGAGACGTGGCTGAAAGCTCAAAAAAAAAAAAAAAAAAAGTAAGTGGACCCCGGGTTAAATCATTAAAATCATTAATGAGACAAATATGCCACATACATGCTGGTTTCATTGTGCAGGAACTGTTTGGCATTTTGGGAAATGGGATCAATAATATGCTCATATGTGCTGTAAATGTGAAGCTACAGCCAGTGACTGGCTAGCTTAGCATAAAGACTGGGGGAAACAGCTAAATTTGATCTGTAGAAGGGTTGCAAAATCCACCTTTCAGCACCTCTAATTAGCAAACTAATTAGTATATTATATCTTGCTTATTTAGTCCACAGAAAAAACAAATTGCAAACACAAGAAGTTGTGGTTTTACGGGTGTTTTGCTGCTCTTTTTGACTCAATAATGACTCTACCTAAAGGCTTCTTCATTTACTTTATGTTTAAAAGAATCACATGCACGAGCTTGATTGTTGCTTTTAGTTTGTATGCTAAAAATAGGAGTGGCCTCTGGTTAGCGTTAACAACAATGAAAAGAAAGTCATCAGAACAGGCAGTCCATGGAAAAGGACATCACTGTTGGCACTAGAGAAATGACTGCAATCTTTAGAATGGAAAGATAAAAGAAAGAAAAAGAAATTCAAGGATTACCACTGGAGTGAAATCCTGTCTCGCAAACAGCAGTGGGCAAGTGTTCCATCTTAAGAAAGCAGGACTCTGCAGTGTTAGATCTGTATTTTCTCTCTTATCCCTTTGGTACCCTTTGGTGTGAATCTTCACAGACCGGCCTGATCGGTAAACATGAAGCGCTGCATACAGGTTCTTAATCCTCAAAATTCAAAAGCAGTTTCATCTCTTTGACATTTTGAGGCTACAAGTATGTAATAATTGCATAGTGCAGCTTTCATGAATATGGATGTAATGTGAATATCTCAATTCGTAGCATTTGAAACCTGAAAGTCTAAAATCTTCTTTTGAGGTCCTCACACTGTTTTTCTTACTCTGTTGTATTTCTCATGAGGGATCAGCCCAGACAAGCAGAGCTACTCTCTCTTACACTACAGTTGTTTTCATTTTCACATTCATTCCTAGTGGCAAAATTGGATCTATATTTCATTCTAACTGGGTTTTGAAAAATGTTAGATTTGACTTGATGAAACCTGCCTGGATCTGCACAGCTGCCTTCCTGCCCCAGTTTAATGTACCAGTAATGCCTGTATAAGAAAGCGATGTGGCTCTGTGGTGCTCCGCTCATCAGAAATCATGTCATCACAGCCAATCAGGCGAGCTATTGAGCGCCTGGTTCATTTGTTGCTGTGGAGAGACGAGACACGCGATCTGGCCTCAGATCCCAGGGGGGTCATGGGGCCCTGTAAGGGCTCATAAGGGTCAGATGGCAAAGATCTGGATTTGATCAAGAGTTTTGGGGGGGATGGGGGTGTCTGTGGAAACCTGAGAAGAGGACTGGGACCCAGGGTGGAGGGACTAAGAAAGAGAAAACAAGACAAGATTGGAAAAAAAGGTTCACCATTTTCCTCCCTGCTTTGGATGCAGGCGGTGTTGTGTCCTGGCCTGTGCTATGCCAGTGTAGAAATTGCCAGTATGTTATCATTCAGGAAATGTAGTGGCATGTGGAGAAATGAAAGGGAGAGGTAAAACTGACAGAATGCAAATGGCTTGCAGGTGTTGGAATGGAAATGAAATGAATGGCAGATGAGGTGTTTCTGCTCGCCTTATAGAAATACAGTGAAAGAAGTGACCCAAATTGTCTAAAGCACTGCTGCAAATTGCTGGGAGTGAGTCCTCGCCTCATTTCTCTCCTTCTTCCTCGCTTTTTTCTCACTGGATCTGAGTCTCTTTTCTTTCTCTTCGTCTTTTACCTTCAGCCTTTTTTCCTCACTTTCACACCTCCCTCCCCCCCGTCACTGGAATGGTTTTTTCGAAATTAAATCTTACAAATCACCATTTTTCAGACCTCGGCATGGTGTTTTCTGCATACAAGGTGTTACCGTAGCAACAGGGCAATAATTCATCCCCCTGCTGTCTCGTACAGATCGAGTTGCATGAATTTGGCATGACATGCGAGACCCGAGGTATCATTCTTGCTCTCTGTACTGATAGGCTAATGCAACTGTTCAGGACTAGCTTGTGCCGCAAAGGGATCGGTGGAGTGGTGAGATGTGGAGGGTGCTGGGTGCATATGGTAGGTGGGTGATTGACGATGTGAGAACTATCCACTATACATGTGTTGATTGTGCAGAGATGCGAATCCTCTCTGTAACGCCTGTATGTCTTCGCCGATATGATCGAGCTCATTTTTTTTAGAAGAAATCCCATTTTCCGAAGGTGTGGAGATGCTCTTCATTACTCTTCTCAAGGATGAGAGCCGCAAAGCCGCTTTGCTTTGACCCTGTGTCCAGACCTTGTTGTTTACCTCGCAGATTAATATGCGCCTCAGGATGCCGCTGGTGCCGCCGGCTTCTAAATGTCTCTTTCGGTCCGCCGGCATGATTTTCGCCGCCGTTGTTCCTCTTCATTTACCTCGTTTATCAGTTTGTTACCCAGATGAATAATGGATGAGGCCGCTTGTTGCCTCGGCGACATGCCAAGCTCATCATTGTCATGTGTTTGCTCGCAAAAAACAGGTCCAATGCCCTCCCCCGCCTCCTTGACTCCACCCCCGTCACATCTGGATGACAGACGAGTTGACGCATCGGCACACACTGCTACCACCTTGATTAAGTTTTGGCTGTTGTGCACAAGCTGATGATGATGAAGAGTGAGGGCCACAAGAAAGGACATGTAGAAATCCATACAGGCATACATAGAGGTCTCATCAGGGGTCCAAAGAATTGCATATTTGCCCCCTTCTATTGATTTACACTAGATTGTTTTTGGTGTTATATGCCTGCTGTCCTATATGAATGAATGTTTATCATTTACCAAGTCTGGAATGGCTGTCTACTGTGAGATCCATCCATCTATCCACCACTATCTCCATTCTCTGTACCTACTTATTTATACTCAAGGGCACAGAGGAGCTTCACACCCGAGTCATCAAACCATACACCCGCTTGATGTGAGGATCTGGTCTTAACAAAAACTCTTACTCTTAACATTGTATAGATTGATCAGGAAATACATAGATATCTTTGATTGCTGTACCTGCACAGAACCTAGACCAACACAAGACAAATGCTGGATCTCCACCTGTGTGGACACTAGTTATAGAAGCTAAAATTGAGGCCATCACCAGGGAAGATTGAGGGTTTTCTGCTGTGACCCAGCATCAGAAATAAAGATACTTTATTGATCCCCGTGGAGAAATTCTCTTTTCTCCGGTCTCCTTGGAGGATGGAGGTCACAGGTCAGGCTTAGCCACAGGACAGCTCTCAGGGACTGGATGAGATTTAGAGTCTTGCTCAAGGAAACTTTAGCAGGCAGGATGTTTGTCAAAACAGAAATTTGAAGCCAATCACAGTCTTGGCAAGTGAGGTAAATTACTTCTCAGCTGTTAACAGTTAAAAGGAAGGTCATGAAACATCAGTAAGTCCTTTAAACGGGCTCTTACAGGGCTTTTTTCCAGTTATAAACTTTTTTGAAGAGGGAATTATAAAACATCAATTGAAACATCCAGTTTTCACCCTCTTGTCCTTTTTTTCTTAGAGATTTTTAGCAGACCATTTATTTTAACCCTGCAGCACCTTGTGGCATTTGAAGGAAGAAATGTGTATGTCTGTCTCTATATTTTTCTCTCTTATGTGGGTGCTGTCTTTGTGCTTATCTTGTATGAATGTGTGTGTTTGGGAGTCTCAGGGCATTGTGCGGCTGGAAAGGAAGAAGCAGCTAAAGCCTTGTGGTTGACAGTTAACTAGTCTCAGGGTTGTGGAAGGGTTTATTGTTGTCTGTCAGCCCGCTAAAGGGTTTGACGATGGTTCTTTACTGGGTACTCTCTACTCTCTATGACAACACTGACCCTGCTAAACCCTGAGTTCAGGAAGAGCAGGCAAATCTAGTTGACTTTTCCTACACTAGCAGAATGCTGATGATGGTGGTTGTAATGGCTGGCATCCATCATGTGTCCAGATTGTGTCTTGTTCTGCTGCTTATATTTGGACTGTAACTACCGATTCATGCTGTGGCGCTGGGTATCATTTGACATTTTTTGATAGAAGGGTTTCGTTTCAGATATCAAAATGGTTCATTATTTTCGATTCCATAAGATGGAATTATATTTTTAGTATCTTTGTACACTGTCAACCACTTACCTCCAATTAGTTGTGACCATTGCCACTAAGCAACAAGGGCACGTCTTTGTGCACATCGATCTATTGTGAGTATATGGAACGCATCCTTCAAGTGGAGAGCAGGAAGTAGTATGAACAGAACTACTACAAGGCCATTTATATTTAAGTGACAAAGCCCTATGTCGGCTGCAGTGTTAGCAATTTAGGTAATGTTGTTAACAAAGTCTGCATAGGGATGAGGTTGGGTTGAATGGATGCATCAACAAAACTTAAGAGACTACCATTTGTGTTGTTTCCAACCAACAGTCAACATTGTGTTTGAGTATGACCGTGTTGTTCCATAAGATTAACTGTATGATTGTGTGACAAACAAGGATCCCTGCCCTTAATAAAGTTTGATCCGTCTTTTCATAAACATAAGCCGCATTTCTGCACCTAGACCTAACCAACCCAAGTGTTTTCACATTATCAAATAGATATATTTTCAACAGTTTTTTCGAGAATGGTTAAATCTGGGGCAACTGGACTTGGCTGAAGATCCATGAAGACGTTTCATCTCTCATCTAAGATGCTTCTTCAGTTCTGACACAGATAACCTGAAAACTGAATAGAATAGAACAGAATATTTTCAACAGTGGTTTTTAAGTTTGTTGTTTTGGAAGGTACAGACAAAGGATGCTGTCCTGCCCACCCCATAGGGTTGTCACATCCAGAAACCCTTCTATGTGCCTCTCTAGAGGTCTATTTGCTGGTATGCACATTAAAATCTGATTTGTGTACGGCTGCTGGTTCAATCCATGTGCAAATGTTTTTTGTTTCCTGTTATATAATCCCTGACTGGTTCCATTCTTCATGGATCAGTCTCATTACATTCACACCTGGTTGCTAATAGTCATTGTACCTTGTGTGCATTTACACCTGAACTTTATCTGCTTTTGGTCTATCAGAATGAAAGCACCCAAACACAGGATTCATTTTAATACCTGGTGCTAAGCGGGTCATTCATTTTCCTGACCGTGATTGCACTCAGAAAACAGCTATTTCGTCATTGTGGCACCATATTTTCATTAGGCTTCGACTTTCAGCACACAGGCTTATCTGACTGCACTCCATACCAAAAAGAAACTAGAATTATTTACGAGGAGGAAAAAGAGGAATAGCACAGAAGCTGTCATGTTTGAGAGAATAACTTGAGCACATGCCGTCTGATTAGGCATATAAATAATTTATAGCCGCTTCATTTATGGGCTGTGTCTCAACAAGAGGGTATTGCTCGCCAATTAATATTCCCTCTCTGCCCTCTATCTGAGAAGATCCAGCTCGATGTGCAGCCAGCAGCCAGTGATGGGCTGAGAAAAAAGGAAAGAGACGTGAAGTGGAAGGGAGAGCGAGTTCATTACTGTAAATGCAAATGAAAGGGTCCCGGTGTATAACGGCTTGTCACTGTCAGCTCTGTTGCCAGAAATCCGATCAGGTAAACAGCACAGAATGTATATGTCACATCGATGTATATTGATCCCACATGCTGTAGTACAAACGTAAAAGCAGCAGTAATTATATGTTCAGAAAAAAGCAGGATTATTGATGTACAACACGAAGTGTTTGTTGTACAGTAGAACATAAGGACTTTGTTGGACCTGGAATATAAAATAGACTATTTATAGTCAGTGTGCATAATGACAATGTTCTGCTTCAGACATACTGCTCATTAAATAACTGAAACCTTTTATGTGCAAGAAAAGTTCTTGGTATTCTTGCTCATCTGTGGGTTTCAGCTCCTAAGCTTGAAATTACGCTTCCTGTATCTGTTTTTTTAACATCAGTGTTAAGTTACCGAATGGTGATAATTTCACCACCTCATGTTCCGCGTAGGACAGGGTTGTTTGAAAAAAAAAAAAAAAAGAAGTGCTAATACGATGCTTGAAATTCCTTACGTTTCCTTAATACTTTTAAGGTGTGTTCAGACTGAGCACTTAGTCGACATAAATGGGCACAAATTTGCAGTGCGTAAATTGAGATGAAAGCATGTCAGTGCAAGTTGAAAATATCTGAGCCTGAGCAAAACATTTGTTCGTGTCCTCAGGCTTTATGGCTCCATTTTATAAATGTACAGCAACAAGAGGAAAAAAGAGAAAGTCAAGATGGAAATAAGTGAAAGAACTGGAAGTTCTGGTTTTTAGGTCAGTGCGAGTCTGAGCTGTCACACAGACACATCACAGACACAGAAATGCGTACGTTGCCAGCTACAGATAACGTTTGTACATTGGCTGTTAGGGGTGAATGCATGAGGGGTTCATTTGCAGAAAGAGATGACTTTGTTTTCGTTTATTTTTCTAAATCTTTTATGTTTTTTGATGCATTACAGGCAATATCAGTCGAACGAGTGATGATTTATTAATTTTAAGAGTAGCTCTTATCTGTTTTTGCAAATGAACTCTTACTGCAAAAACTTTCCAGTAACTCAAGGCTAAGATTTGCTTCACATTTTATGTTTATTTATTTTTAATTTAACAAAATATGCCAGCAAACTGCGCAGTGTATCGGTGTTATATAAATAATTTAGCCTAATTAGCTTTCAGATCAAGAAATATCGAATTGAAGAATAAGTAAACAAGCCTAAGAATCTGAACCAGCAATGCCAATTTTCCATATTTGACACTTTCTTTGCACTGTGGTCTAAAAGTATTGATCAAAGTTCAAAGTTCAAAATAACTTTATTAATTTCACTGGGAGCCATTTGTTCAGAAAAAACTGAGTTTCACAAAACACAGTAACATATTCTACATACAAACAAATGATACAAGGAAGCAAAGTGTGGACAAAGTTCTTAATAATTTCATAAAGAAACTTGCCTAGAACTATAAAAATACATCAGATAAAGCATATACCGACAGTACCAATGGTTCTGCTTGATGTTATGTATTTACCTAGCTGTACTTCACATCTATCTGTCCTCTGTCTACACCAATGCAAGATTAGCTGCTGTTGGGAATCAGCCATGTTGAAAGAACAGCTCCCAGCTCATAATGGCTGGTCATCACAAGTCTCCCACCACTTTCGCCGCATGGCGGGGCCAGTGTGACTTGGCTGGTTCCCCATGACAGATGGCTGACTTGGCCAGAGACTGACATCTGTATCATCCTTCAGCTCCATCAGCCTTGCCGTTCCTCCTTTCCTGTGGAAAGGCTGTCGGAGCCAGCCACTCCTCCTCTGATTCCCTGCTCCTAGCTTTCCTGTGCTGGTGCCACAAATGGCTCCATATGCCAGCCACATGGAGAAGTGTCACTCTCCACTAGCTCTGCATACAGCAGCCAAGCTCCCAGGTTGCTCTTTCTCTCCTCTTCCCACCTTTCCTTTCTCTGTCACTCCTTTTTTACCATTTCATTCTCTTTCTGTCATTATTTCCCCTGTCTGTCCCCATCCTTTGGAATAATTTCCTGCATGGCTATTAAGGGGAAATGTTGGTACTGAAGACCTGAATAAACAGGGCAAGGCAGTGGAGCGGGGAGGATATTACATCCTGTAATCATTATTGTTGTGGGTGTTGATGAGCAGGAGGGGCTGGCTAGAAATAAGTGCTGGCTAATAATGAGTTACTCTTTCCTGAATGAGATCCTCTTCATTTCGAAGACCAGTGGAAAAGGAAGCAGGAGGGTCAGTGGGCAGCAGGCCTGAGAACATCGGCCCTCAGGCTAGGATTGGCGTCTTCTGGCTCCAGATGTGCCCCAAGGCGAGGAATATCATTCTCACCATATGAGAACGAACTGAATGTCCAGCAGTGGACAGGTCCTGGATGACGCCCCGGGCTAAGAGCTGGCTCAGAGTAGGCTGAAAAAGCAGGTCATGGCAGCGTGGGATGGAGTGGGAGGAAGAGGCTAATGTAGCCAGAAGTGTTGAGTGTGGACAGGTGGATCATATTGACTGGAGACTCCTCTTTGGATGGCTGAACAGCATTAGCTGGAGGACCGGCTTGCAGTCTAAACAAAGTCGGCATACACAGATCAGGCTTACGGCCAGTGTTCTGTATCTAAGTGGTACATAAACACCAGATTTCAAGATGACCCATGTACACATTCATGTTTAGCTGTGGGCTGCATTTTGCTGCTTTCAGCGTCATATTGTACACAAGTTGACATGAGATACTGGGCAATGTGTCACATTATGAGTCACATTGTGTGGAGCCCACCCAGTGTGGGAACTCTCTTATTCACACTTACATCAACGCTGGCACAACAGTACCATCATCCACTGAGTCAGAAATAGTGTTGTCTTGAAAGCAGTTTTTACTTTCACACCAACACCAACTTTATTATCTAAATATTCAAACTACAATATGATTGGATAAATCACTGAGTAACCACAGAATTGGCACATATGTTTGCATTCGAATGCTGGCATCAATTCTCACAATTAGTTTAAGGGAACTGGGATTTTTGTGAAGACATGCTGGACCTTTTTGAGCTTTTTATGCTCTTGTAGTCTTTGGTTTAGACCCAGATCACATAGATCGTCTGCTTGAGTAGTCCACTGATGTAAAATTAAAGGAAAAACCAGAATAAATGAGCAGCGAAGCATCCATACAGGACACAAGGGCTCTCTGAATGGTTTGATGAGGATGAAAATTATGTGACTCATGTGCTATGGCCTTCACAGTTACCAGAACTGAGTACTTATGGGAGATTTTGGAGTGATGTTTTCGGCTGTGTTCAGACAGACAGTTCAGACAGACAGTTCAGACAGACCCTCAGTCATTTCAATAAGTTGTGCTCAAGCAAAAACACAAGGCCATCTGGCAAAAAAGTTGAACCGGTCTCAACTTTTCCTGCAGCACATTGCAGCATCATGCAGTAAGGCACTGTGATTGCCAAACACGTGCAATCGTTGTCCAAAATCCTTGCCCGTAGTCTTATAAACTGGTGCACAGTGTTTCAGCTCCAAACCAGCCTTATGTGCAGGGCTGTTTTCAGTGAACGCCTGGTTAGGCAGGGCTCTTCACCTTCATCATCAAATAAAGAAACATCTTTTGGAAGAAAAATATTTTTTTTTCAGAGAATCAGTGTTCTCTAGCACTCACACGCTGCGTCTGTCTGGAGTTGAAATGTAATTTCACCTTTCAGATTGTGAAACAAGTACTCAGCATTCCCAAACTGTAATATTTTTTCATCCATTTGTTGTGGTATTGATGCATGGTCGTCATGATAACACTAGTCAGAGAAGCATCTTGTTTTGGTCCCTCATCATCATCTGTCCTTGTACCTCCCACTCCTTTTTTCCTCGAGTCCCAGTTCATCAGAGGTTAATGTCGTTATCCATGCACAGCTGCGAGAGGCCCTGGTCTCTTCATTGCTAGACTAGTCCTGCTCAACACGCAGGCCTGATGACTGGGAAGGCTCTGAATCTGTTGGACGCTGTAGCGAAGTCTGACTTATGATGATTGGAGTTAATACCGTAGCGAGACAATTGGCCCACCTGCTAGCATCTCACCGCTGCGGCCCGTTGGGTGAAGAGTCTGGGCTTTCCTCCACCAGCTCGGCTGCACGGCTCGATGCACATGAGGAATTCAACATGGCCCTCTGATGTCGACCTAATGTCCCTGAAAGTGGAATTTGTGGTCTTGAATACACAGTTCACTGTGGAATTAGATTACATTTATAAGAAGTGTTACTCCACTGATGTAATATGTGGCAATGGGTCTATATAAATACATACCAGGATCGAGCTTTGAGACATCACTGGCTAAAATAACTCTCACTGCAGCAGATTTATCATTATCTTTACATACAACACACACAATAAAACCCAACATGACAAATATTAGAGTGAATCATTGTAGAGTGAATGAAGCACACATGAATAGCTGAGTGGGCCAGTAGACTGACTTTAGTGCAAGCAATTACCAAATTTTAGCAGACTTTATTCTTTTCATCAACATCATTAAAACCCTCATTTACAATGGACAGCAGGAAAAGATGATCTCTAATGCCATTAGTAAGCCAACAGCTTCGCTTTTGATAGCTCCTGCTTTGAAAAATGGACAGAGTCCCACTCTAATGGGGTGCTGGTGTGTTCATCAACACAGCTTTCTTTTTTTTTTCACACACTCTAATGTACAAAGCTGTTGTTGTCACATTCTGAGATGGATCTTAACACGGTTCTTTTGCAAAACAGATTATTTGATGAAAAGATGCAACTGAAGAACTCAACACCCAGAGTCAAACTAAACATGTAAGGTCACCAAAACAGGTTGAGTGACTTCGCTCTGTATTCATTTTAAAATTCATCCCTTGGGTGCTTTGTCACCTTTACCATCTCTGACAAGTTATTCTCTGTGAATCAGCAACAAACTTAAAATGGTGTTCATGCAAATTTGATATTTAGTTCTTTGATTGCCGCCTGCAGGAGAAGGTTCTGCAGATATTGACTGGGTTTTGCTTGGCCAGAGGGAAGGCATGACGATACTGTATTGCCTGTTCAAACTGAACTAATAAATCAGTTTGTTTATACCTTTCAAATGTTTCAAATGTAGATCTTTACAGAAACGCTGCATTTAGCTAGTTAATGTAGAAAATACACAATCACTTCTCGTCTTCTTTATGTCAGAGCGCTGACCCCGCACTGATAAAGTGCTTTTAGATACAAAACAGTGCTGACTCTATACCATCTGTCATTGCAAAGCTGTGAAAATATTACAGTATATCTGACCCTTGACGCTGTAGCAATGCTGCTGGAATGCAGCATGTCTGTGAAAATATATAAAGACGGTGTAAAAAGAGAGATTTCTTCTATCTTACCTTGATGTTGGTTGTTTTTTTTTTTGTTTTTTTTTACATCAGTACATCTTAGTGGTAAACAGTCTTTTTTAACGTGATAATCCTTTTGGCCTTTTGGAGGAGAAATTGTCATTCAGCAAAGGCAACAAAGACTGTTTTCTCTCAAATCAATTAGATTAAACACTGGCTAGGCAGAAGACCTGGATGTGCACTAGGCTGCACACAGACACACACAGACACACACACACACACACACACACACACACACACACACACACATATGCACAGACCTTGATTGAAGCATTATTGCCCATCAGGCATTGAACTTGACAAATTTCTCACCCCCTGCATAAAGAATAACACACACATGTATATGCACACACGTATCAACTTTTACTGTCAGACCACTAAACAAGAGAGCAGCCCCTTTGGTTCCTTAATGGAAATTGCCATTTCAAAGCCTTCAGAGGGAGATGTTAACCTTGTGTGATACTTGTGGCATTAAAAATGGATCAAAGCAGCTGAGCTTTGATGTGGAAGGAAGATCTTATTTGGGTTGTGGAGGCAGAGCAGAGAGTGCCGGGCTGACTCCTCACTGCCCTCTGCTGGCATAACTTGGCATTTCATTCATGGTCACAAGTTGTGATTTTGCTGTGTGATGCACTTCTGTGTACTATAATTGTTTTCACCCCTTGCTCCGCCCAAAATTCCCACTTGTCAAGACAATAAGTGTAATGATAAAGACGCAGTTATGGATATAAAGTAAAAAAAAGGAGACAAAGGAGAGGCTGCAATTGAGACAGCAGCTGTTTCCTTTTTCTTTTCAGTCAGTCCATCAATCAGGTTTTGTTATGCAATGTGAGAGCCGATGTGGACTGTCTGGGGTATCACGTCTGGAAAGAGCAGAGAGGGGAGAGGCACCTCTGGGTGGGTGGTGTTGATGCTGATGATGTGGGGGGTTGAACTCTTGACCCTCAGCGGGCAGTCTGAAAACCTAGGGCTCCCCTCGTATTAGTCTCCCCCACAGAGCTCAGTTTAGGCTTGGGAATGAACACACTGTCCAAAAAGATAAATTACTTTAGGGGGAAGCAAGATCACTTACCTGTGTGAGTGTGCTAAAGTGTACTTTAGTATGAGTGTGTGTCCAAGTTGTGCTCCCTTATAAGCTGAAACAAAAAGACTGAAGGAGCCATTTTGCTGTGTGTATGTGCTCGTTTCTAGCAGACAGAAAAGGCAATTGTGTGTGTATTCATGCAATTCCTCTGTGGATGCAGCCACTGTGTGCATCACCGCCTGTGTGTGTGTGTGTGTGCTTGTGCACACCCTTGTGAAAAGCGCAGAGTGGGGGGATTGAACAGCAGAGATGGAGATGGAGACACAGATAGAGAGAGTGAAAAAAAAAACATAAATAATTGATGGTAGATACCGCCTTGCATCTGCTGCCTGCTACCATTGAGTTTGTTCAAAGTAGATGTTGATCCAGGGTCTTGCTAAAACAAAGCGAAACCACCCCTCCATTCTGACCTCATTATCACATTAGAAGAGCAATAATGTATTGCTTTTAAAGAGGGCAAAAAAATGACATGCTATGAAATAGATGGAAACGTTTCCACCTCATATCATCTGCCAAATATGCTGAATATTCATTTTTTTGCCATTTTATTTAACACAGGGGGAAAAAGGAAACCTATTCCTGGATGTCATGAAAGGGAGTCAGAAAAATAGGTCCAAATGGGAATGTTAATTAATTGAATATTGGCTTGTTAGTGTGGAACACATGTGGAGTTTCTCAGGCTTATTCCTGCACTCTTTACGCATATCGGTCAAAAACAAGTGGGCTAGGCTGTTTGGAGAGACTCAATTTGTGATTGACTTTAATGTGTTTAAGTTTCACTCACTCCCTCCCACCGCAGGCCTGTTTTCTCTCAGTTTGCCTCATTAAATCTTTGTGGAAATTCTCCAACTCTTGTGGAAGAGACTTTCTTTTGATTAGGCTATAAACAAATGGAGGAGTTGGTTGACATCTCCCAAGATCGTGGCCCTCTTTTGTTTTGCTGCTGCACTGTTGCTGCCCCCCTCCCCACTCTGTCAGGACTCGAGTACTATTCCCCAAAGCCTTTATTCTCGCTCGTTTTCTTTTTTTTTTTTTTCCCGTTCCCTCACCCAACTCCAACCCCTCCTCCCCTCTGCCTTTGTTAAAGACAGCCCCTCAACCACTCCCCCCACCTCTCTCTCTCTCTCTCTCTCTCTCTTGCACTATCTCACTCGCTCTCTCATTATGCGCTCATCCGTTCCGCTGGCTGAGGGCTGAGAGAGGAGCGCTCAGGAGGAGAGTGTTTGGGAAACCAGCGACACGCCGCTGCTGTTTTTTCCAAAGGGAGGGGAAAAAAACGAAATGTCAGGAGCTGCTTTCCCTTTTGCCAGCACTCCTTCTCTTTCCCGTTTACTTCTCCTCTCTCTCTGTATTGCCGTGTCTGTCCGATGACTTCTCTCATTGACTCATTCCAACCCTGCTTCAGCTGGCTGCGTGCGCTGACACTGGGACCACTACCTGCTGCCTGGGGATTAAGCGCGCTATGAATACCCGGAGCCTAATTTGTTGTTTTGGCTGCCAGTGAATGTTGGATCCCCACAGAGGAGAAGCTGGTGCATAAACCCTTGTGGTCAGGACACTGGGAGCGCCTCTGGACTAAGACAACCCAGTGAAAAAGCGACTGGATGCTTGAGGAAGCGTATAAAAGAGACGACAAACCAGAGAAAGAAAGGAAAGACTGGACAAGTTCTTTCCTGAAAGGAAAAAAATAGAAGGAGCTAAATCAACCCAAGTCTTACAAGGATTAGGAGGCAATGAGAACCTTTTCCTCTCATTATTTGGTCAGGATTCTCTGTCAGGGTGCTGACACA
The DNA here is from genome assembly GCA_033000465.1 of Sciaenops ocellatus. Classification (NCBI taxonomy): domain Eukaryota; kingdom Metazoa; phylum Chordata; class Actinopteri; family Sciaenidae; genus Sciaenops; species Sciaenops ocellatus. Next base: position 22,140,460 of record CP136883.1, read on the forward strand.
AGGGAGGAAAGCCCAACAAATCTCTGCCTCGAGCTCCTTGGTTGATTTCTGATCACACAGAGGTTTTCTTCCTTTTCTTTCCATGAGTGTATTCATTTCGACTGTCTCTGTGTTTTGCTGCTCATCCGCAGCTGCTTGGGGTAAAAGACGGCTGTGCACTGACAGTTCGAGTGGGGATTGTGATCGTTCTTCGCTCCAACTTTTTACCCCCCTCCGCCACTTCTTTTGACCCTCTTTCGGCCTCAGCGCACCAGCGGGGTGGGGGGCAGCTGCTTACCCACTCCATGCGACTGGCCGGGAATAAAGGTTATTGAACTGTGGAGGAGTGGCAGGCACATAGAAGAGAAGAGGAGGAAAAACAAACCATCTCCGTGAACCCAAGAGCATACGGTTTAGCGAGTGGCAGCCAGCTGCTTTTAAACCATCCCGCTAATCACGGCTACAGCCGATACAAATTGCTCTGGTGACAGTGTCAGGTTTGGACAGATTTTACATGCTGTGGTCGTATATCTCTTCACCGTGACACAAGCTCCCAGACAAAAGCCAAAGTCCAGTGGATACAAAGAAGCAGCTGTGTTGAGTTAGAGGCTCGTTGGACAAATTGTCGCTCAGGAGAGCAGCAAACCCTCGTTGCTCCAACAGGCAACAGCCACGGGGAGTCTAAAAAGATGCTCGACTGTCATCTCTTAGGAAAATACTTGTGACACATGTTGTTGGTGAGCACCAGACCTTGGCTTGGTTTGTAAAGGCTTTTGACAAGGAAGACCCCTTCACTTCCATCTAATTACCAGTCAGGGTCACTGGGAAGAAAGGAGACCATTCCTTTTGTGGATTTACTGCTTGGAAGTTTTCCGTGTGGATATTTGAACAAACCAAAACACCCACATCCTAACACACACATTTCTGGCTTAGGTGCATTTCACGCACATTCATGCCAAAAGCGCACCGACACACATTTACGAACACATTATCACCACCCACTTAAATCCACACACGTTTGCACTGTAAGTATAAACCACTTCACAACACACACACATACTGGCACATTGAAAGCCCATTAGTTTGTCTTTTCCCAGCGGGTGCAGCAGAATGGAGGTCGTGTGGACAGGTGGGGGGCTGTAGGAGTCCAAAATCTCTGTCCCCTTGTCTGTCCTCTTTCTCCAAATGGATGTTATTATCTCTAAAAATGTGTTGCTTGGAAACCGCTGAAAGCTTGTTGCTGCGATTTTCTAACAGAAACAGTCACCGGGTCCTCGCCACGGTGCACAGCTGGAACCGTAGCTGAAACACCAACCATTACGCACCTTTTTTTTGCTTTTTATTTTATATTCATCTTCATCCTTTGCCCTCGCCCCACCGCCATCATTTTTTCCAACGGGTCTTTGGGCACCCCTCGTCGCCCTCCTCGTCCCATCATCTCCTCCACCCTGGAGGGGAGGGGGTCATTGGAGTGGAGCATGAGTGGGTGCCACTATCCCTCGCCACCACCACAGGAGCAGGACCGCAGGTACCAGCACAAGGTGTCCCTGGTTGTGCGCTACTTCATGATCCCCTGCAACATCTGTCTGATCCTGCTGGCCACATCTACACTGGGCTTCGCCGTGCTCCTGTTCCTCAACAACTGTACGTTAGTTCAACAGAAATACAACTTTACTACATGCAGTGCAGTGCACTCTATTGTATTCTCTTCACCTGCACTTTGATAGCACCTAAATGTATGGGTCACTGTTTGGTAATGGAATGCTTCCCATAAACATCAATTCAAAGTTTTGGCGCAGACTTTGAGACAGGATTTAGCTGGAATTAAATCATTTCACGTTGCACATTCTACATAGTTTTTGCATCAAATGTCCTTGTTGTCGTAACAAATACCCCCAAAAACATAGCTCATCCTACCTCTCATGACAGCCTTATCTGTACTTGAAGTAGGGACATCAGGACAGCTAAAGTCACAGCCCCCCGCTCCTTGATTCTGTGTCCGCAGGCTTGCGAAATTGCTTCATATCTCCTCTCCAAAGACTTGGCATTTACTTTGAACTGCAGGATGAAGTATTAAATGGCGATTAAATGCCTTTGGAGGATGAAAATTTGTCTTTGGGCCTGGAAAGCCCCAACCCCTCCCGTCATCTTCTGCCACTGTATCATTCTTGTCCCACCGTTTTTTTTTTTTTTTTAAGTGCCATATACAGTGGTTCATTAAGAAGCAGAGGCATAATGTTTGTGTGCCTAGTTACTGGTGGCAGTTTTGATGGTTGGCACCACAGTAGATTCTTGGGTAAATGAGTTTTATGAGTGCAGTTCTGACAGAGGAGGTAATTGCTTTAGTTTGTCTTCCGTTTGTTAGACCTGATGCTGGGTATTATTTGAACATTTTCAGTTCTGGTGCCAATGCAATGAGTTTCTGTATAGAAACGATTACATTTCAAATGGTGCTTCTACACCGTATTGGGATACTCAGCCCTACCCATGAACATTTTACCCTCAAAGGACCAATAGTTTGACTCCACAAGCTTTAATTTATCACCAGCTTGAACACAGTATGCTACCTTTTCGACAACAGATCACTGTCCATCGGTCTTCCTGTGTTAACACTGATTTATCCATTCTCCTCACTCTCTCTGAGACTATTTCTAAGTGCATTGCCAGTTTAGTCTGTGTTAAAGGTGAAATTCCTCTCAACTCTTCGAAATGAGATTTGCAAAGCTTGTGTCACATAATCACTTTGGATGTTAACGGTCATTTTCATGCTGCCACATTCAGGTTGAAGTGGTATTTGAGCCAGGAGAGGTTCTTTCTTTTAGTCTGTTATCAGACTGTTGAATTTCCAGCCATGTACAAGCGAAATTTCCCGTGGCCCAGAGGATGCTACTGCATTCAGTGCACCTCTCTCTCAAAGAGTGTCTATGTCTCTCCGTCATCTTTGTCAGTCTTTCCTTTTCATTCTAATTGGTGAATGTGGGTGACAAGGGGGAAGGTGGTTCATTTGTAATCTCGCCGTGTTACTGAATCAATTTCAGCCAGGCAGATTCTATTAGATTTGATACAAACTCAGTTAAAGCGGGCCAATCTTCACCTCTCAGATGACCAAGTGAAAAGAATTGTGCGCTGCAAAAATTGATGAAGTCAAAGGGGCTCTATTATGCTGCCAAGACCCCTCACCATGTGGCCACAAGGACAGCTGGGTATGATAGTGATAGTGTTGGTAGTAGTGACGTCTGTGTGTCTCGTGGGAGGAGGGGTGTTGGAGGAGTCATGCAACCTCTGATTCATAATTTCTATTGTCACCATATGGGGGTGAAGCAAGGCTGCACTCACGCAGTTTGTAAGCTCCCCAAAATCCTACTGACTGCCAACAGAGCCCACACACTGACACACACTCACTTTATCATTCTGTACCACTATAGATCAACCACACCAGAGGGGAAGGTGACACACACACAACACACACTTCTTCCCGCACATGGCTAAATGTCACAGTCAGACACATATTGATTTGCTGAAGATATAGGGTGAATGATGGCCATGTTGTGACATTTCACGCATCCTCGTGAATTCATGCCGACTTTGCCAGGTGCAAAGAGAGATGGGAAAGCCTGATATGTTTATGGAAAGACCTTATCTTGTCCTTTCATTATGGAAATGTGAAGAAGTCGTTTAGCTTCCACTGGCGTCTCGGCTCACTTTGTACGCCACCTTCTGTGTCAGGCTCTTTCTGATTTCCTTTGTGCGACAATATGTCTGTATCCCTGTGTGTGTGTTTGTTTGTGTGTGTTCAGACATGTTTACGGATGCAAGACAAGGAGAACAGCCTGTGCGTCTGTTTTTGTGTGTGTGTTCTCGTGTGCTCCTTTACACTTTTAGCAGAAATTCTATATTTTTCCTCATGCCAATTTCTGTTCCACTTCGTTTTATGTTTTTTTGAAATCCCCCCCAGATGGAAATCAGTTACCGTCATGACTGACTGGGAAACAGATTCAGCAGACACTTCATTATTCACCTCTAGCACCAGCCTCGCCTCTCCCCTCTCCTCATTTTTTCTCTTACATGCCCTCTCTCTCTCTCTCTCTCTCTCTCTCTCTCTCTCTCTCACTCTCTCTCTCTCTCTCTCTCTCTCTCACTCTCACTCTCACTCTCTCCCCCGAAGCCCCGGCTGTTGACAAGCAATTTTAAGTGAGCCTAAATTTAAAACTCAGCTGTGTCTTGGGACGCCGACGGGTATCGCACAAGTCCTGAGAAAGGCGCAGTGTTTGACGGGGCCCCGGAAAAATGTGTTAGCGGGGTAATTGATGTGATGTGTTTTATCTTCCTCATTATCCCTCACAGTGCAGAGACATCGGAGAGATGGCTCGGTGGCTGCGCATCCTCTGTGTGTGTGTGTGTGTGTGTGTGTTCCTGTGTTTGTTCAGTGCAGGCAGCTCTGACAACTCACCGGGGCTCTGCTTAGTGAGTCAGACAGCCGACTTGACTGCAAAAGTAGAGATGGTGTTTTGGTTGGGTTGTGCTCGGTACTTCAGTGCCCTGTTGCACTGTGACCTCTGTATCAAGATGGCCTTTGAGGAAGGCGGCACATTTGTAAGACGCTGCAGCTAAAATCGTCCCCGTAGATCGGTACTTGATGTGTTCAGTGTTTACTGATAGTTGTTTCTATAGTAATGTTGACTGATGTGTGAAAAAATAGATACAATTAACACAAGAAAGGGTTCTTCAGGCCATGGAGCTAGATGTGTTTTCTTTTCTTACCTTGTGTCAGTCTTCTTACTTTGCTTATAGCTTTGCATCATTCAATGCCATATGTCTACGGTGTTTGTATACTCTTTGCATAATTGCCAAGCTAACCAAGAGGCAGATGATGTGTTCTGTTCAGTGCTGAATTGATGACTTGTTTAATCAATCAGTCAGTCAGCTTAAAATGAATCTACCCCAATTTGAATGGGCGATCGATCGTTTTTCAAACAAAAACAACAAATGTGAGAATCTCTGCTTTGTACTGCATATTAACTATTTTTTTTTGTTTCAGACTGTTCTTTTGGACAGTGCTAGAGATTTAAAAACATCCCCCTAGGGGTCTGGGAAATTGCTTTTTCGCTATTTGTCGGAATTTTGTAGCTTAAACAATCATTTGTATAATGGAAAAATAATCATCAGATTAATCGACAATAAAATAAAGTTAGTCGCAGCCTGTTTGCTTTCTTTTTTTTTTGGTTTATCACTAACATTCCTCTATTTCCCTGCTAGACGATGTAAAAACAAACTCATCCACCTTACACTACATAAACTGTTATTGATCCATTTACATTTCTTGGTCAACTTTGTCCTCATTTTCCAGCATCAAGGTGTCAAAACAGCAAAAGAGTCACGTTTCATATCCCCTGAGTGTTACTTCATACTGAGTCATTTGACACCGTAGGTCTTGTTTTTTGGTTCCCACAAAGCGACAAGCCTTATGTCATTGTCTGCTGGGTGCTGACCTGGAGAGAGGCACGATGTCATTTGATATAATAAGGGGAAAAAAAATGATTTGTTCTGGGGGCAGGGGGGGAGTAAGTTTTCACTTGCATGTGATGTGAAAGATAGTCATGCGATGTGGTTTGGGAAGAGAAGACCATGGAAGCAATGAATGACAAAACAATGATGCTATCACTGAAATGTACTCCTGTCGATTAGCTCAGCTGGATTCCTACAGGGCCTGGTCACTGAATTAGAATGTGTTAGATAGAAAAGCCAAGCCTGTAGACAGAATGTGTCTTTTTGTAGCAACTCAATTACTTGGCCTTTACCCCTGGGAAGTCTCTGAATCTCCCCAAAACTAAAAACCTATTTCTCTCTCTTTCTCCTTTATCTCTTTCAGACAAACCTCCTCACTTCACACCGGCTCAGACTCCTGATGGTAAGTCCACTGTGGTTTCTCTCTGCTTGCCTTCGTTGACCACTGTTGTTTTGGGGGAGGGGGGGTTGTACCTGCGATTGATGACCTTGGATGGTGAATCCCTGCCTCTGAAGTGGACTGTCGTCTATATGCTGTGCCAGAGTTTTGTCTCTACACGGTTGGTATGGCAGGCACGTGTCCAGGTCTGCACAGCGCTTTGATGTGAGAAGGATCTTTTGATGACTTGATTTGATCTGCTCCGCACGGCCAGTTGGGCTGATGTTCAATATCTGTTACCACAGCAGCATTCACATCCTTCTGAGTCTAATAGGATAATAACCACCCTTCCCCTACATTACTTGAGGCTGCTGTGGGGGGGGGGTTTGGAGACCAGGGGCGCAGAGCAGCATCATCACCTCACCTTGTTATCAACATGCTCTCATCCCGTCCTACACATAAATCTTTGCGATGGGTGCTGCATTGTTTTAGTTGTGTTCTGGCCCAGTAACACAAGCTGTTAATTAAAAAAGCAACAATTTATTTCGAAACTGTGGATCCCGGCAAGCTTTAATTGGAGGAAAACAGCTGGTTTTCAAGCTGCTATCATGAATATTTATCAGAGGCAGCACAGTGAGACAGTGTTTGATAGACTTTGGTGTTGTGTTTTTGTTTTACTGCACTGAAAGACAGCCAGGGATGGACTCCGACTAGTTCTGAAGGTGTTGTATCATCCCGCTTGTGTGCAGGCTACAAAGCCCGAGGTTTGGAGAGAGAAAACACAGGCAGAAAATGTTTCTAATGATCCCAGTCGGCCAGCTGATGCCAGGGACAAAAGGCCACAGTGGGGGCTTGCTGAATTTGTTTCTGATAATTGCCCAATCACTCGCCCCATAGGCCAGTGTGTTTGGAAAAGCGGTTCACGAAAGATGTCAGCTTAAAAAAATGTATTAAATTAGAGGTGGTTTATGATGAATGTGATTGTCTGGCGCAGTCGGGACAATAGGCTGTTCGCTGTCAATGTGAAATGGCTGTGGCGTTTGACTTGAGCAAATAATTGTGCTTGATTGGAGCATTTCTCAACTCGGCCTCACCTCAGCACCTGAGGAGTTGGCGAGATATCTATGCTATTCCCTTTGTGTCCCAATATGACAAAACGCTGGAGACTCGGTTGCAGCCGGCATGGTTTACAGCAGCTATTTGTTTTTATTTTAATGAAAGATGAAATTGACTTGACAAATGATTACATCTCAAAGAGCGGTCTCTATTTGTCTGTTTTCAAAGCAAATATTGCCATAAAATTTGGCTCTCCACTGCGAAAATGAGAAACAGAATGCAGGCAGTGAAGCAACCCTTTTCTGTCTTCCATTGAATTTTCCCCTACAAAAGACGCCCTGCTTATCGATTGAGCCACTCATTTCCCATGTATTAAAGTTTTTGCTGTCTGAGGGGCACAGTTTGTTTCTGCACTAGTCAACCGTTTAAAAGCTGCTGCTAGCCCTTAATTACATTTCCAATAGTTCTGTAGGCTTTCCATCAGTGGTCTGTGCTGTTTTAATATGCCAAGAAAAACAAAAGGCAAAGTCTCCAATCAGCAGGGTAAGCCTGCCCTGTGGGACGCAGTTTCTCCGGGTCATTTAATGCTGGAGAGATTAGTGAGACAATTAGAGTTGGCCCAAATAAGACAGTAGGCTACTTTTTGGAGACGCATGGTTTTAGTAGTGGTGGAGAGGCGATTTAGAAGACGCTCTAAACCAGCAGAGGGCTAATATAGCTCTGCTATTAGTCAAATCTGCACTAAAGAGCACAGGGCTTGTTCTACCCAACTTGTCCTCGGTGCCAAGGACGCTCTGCTCCCCCGTACTTCATTACAGGAAATCACAGACAAGATACCAAGGAGTCTGCATTTTTAAACAGCCCTAATTTGTCTCTGAACTGCTGTTGATGAGACGTCCTTATTAGCGCGAGGAGATTCTGCAGAAAGTAAAGGAATTTGTTCTGCAAATTACAGTGAGGGAATCTTGGAACTCGCCGGGGGAAAATGCAGGTTCGGCGCAACATAAGCAAAGCTCTTAGATGATATTTATGGTGCATGCCACCCGCAAATAGCAGACGAATCCTCCCCAATGAATGGTCTATAATCACCAGTCAAAAAAGTGACAAAAGTCACAAAGCAGCCTTTAATTAGGCTCTTTCTTTGAAAGCTCAAAGCAGCAGTTGCTTGGCTCAGGCCACACTCATTATTGTCTGTCATCTATGATAATAAGACAGTTGTTGCGTGTTTAGCCAAAGCTAGAAAGCTCAGAGAATTTGCAGCTTGAGGGATTATTGGATTTCAGAAGGGACGTTGACCGAGAGAAATGCTTGATGTGCAGGGCTCTTGGCCCTCAGTGTCCACATAAAGATGTTTGTCAACTGGTTAAGGACATTGGAAGGAGGCAGTAGAAATATCAGATACAGTCTACCAAAGTCAGTTTTAGGAATTTAGACTTTCTCACTTAACCAGGCGGGTATTTATTTCATGATTTGAGCCAAATTTAGTTGTAATTGAACAACGGCAAACAATAGATCCACCTCTTGAGTTCTGTCTCAAGGTCTCCAGGCTGAGAGGAATATCAGGTGTGGCTCCCTGGAGGTATCTTTCATTTCATCCTATTACAGCCTTAGGTGACTAAACACTGTCCACACAAGAAAATAGGACAGGGACTCAAAGGAAAGGAAGTGTAATGGAGGAACACGCCTCAGACAGTTCAGGGGTCTTCTGTGACTGCTGCCGACTCCAGCTCAACCTTCCCGTTGGGAGCCCATTCGCCGTGAATCCTTCAATTTCACATTTGTCACTGACAGTGCTCCCCAGAGGATGCTCCTCGCTGACAGACAAAATAAACTCCTGGACTGAATTGTGATATGATCTAAGATGGCGGGACGCCTGACAAAAAAGGTGCCAGCGGGCTCACTTACACTTTGAGAACACTACCTCTTCCTAAAAAATTGATATAACTCTCTGTCAGCTCTGGGAGAATACAGTAACCAAGAGCTTCACACCCATTAGCCCCTCAGATAGGGGGTAACACACACACATACACACACAACTCTCCTGTAATTTATTCTGCCTGCGCCTTTCCCTGTGTTCTTGACAGTAAGCCTGAGTCGGAGAGAGGTAGAATTAATTATGACTCCTCAGACTATCTTAATTAAATCATTTCACATCATAGATTTCACACAACAGAGGCAAAATATCTACCTCATCTTTTAGCTCGGGCGGACGTACCGGCTCAGAATGTCTCACATCAAGATATCAGAGGTACACTGTAAAGTTTCCTCTCCAGGATTACGATTTCACAGAAGAGTTGTCATGTCCGGCTTTTAACAGAGAGCAGCTTGTTAGCCCACTGTTGTGGTAGCTGGTGGGGAAAAGCGGAGGGGGCAGCGGGCAGCCTTGACTTTATCAACGAAAAAAGTTTGCTGCCCTTTGAAAAGTACACAGAGCTTTCAAATTGCACAGCTGAACTCTGTATCCTCACCTTGGTGAGGGTAGCCTGTCTCGTTCCGTGTCTGTGGACAGATGCTGACGTGAGCGTCTGAAGAGCTCAGCGAGTCGTGTTTTTTCATAAACAAAGGTGAAAGGCAAAGGAATTAGCCAAGTCCCGTCAACCCCGACGTCTAACCATCCATCTTGACAGCGTTCCCACTCAGGCTCGCCTGACCTCACCTCAGCTTACCCAGTATTGATCTACCGAGATAGAAGTATTCCAAAGAGAGAGAAACAAAAATATTAGCCAGAAATCAGGGAACTGAGTGGGCGGTAGCTGTAAAGTGCAGTACTATTTGCTTTTTATTCCCTATGACACGGAGTAATTATTGACACAGTTAGCAATGCGGGTTTGCTTTGATATGTCCCTCGGCCGTGGAGCAACCCCCACTGATTGTTGATGCAGGTTATTCCAGGACCTTGGACCTTGTAAGGATCAGCAGTTCTTTGATGTGGATGGACAGCACGCTGAGCTATCTGTTGCTGTGATCTGGAAGCTGTCAGCCAGCATCCCTGATAGCCATGTACGATTTGTTTCCATCAGTCCTCTGTGTTTTATAGAGGCTGTACAGAGGTGTGATCTCTTGCAGTCATCAGCATCAATTCAGCTTTTTAAACACGCTCTTGTCGCCAGATAAATGTTAAAAAGCCAGCAGCAAATTGCATGCAAATCAATTTTTGTATTTTTTTTTGTGTGTTTGTCTTTTTTTTAAGTACAGCCTTCAGTACATATTTAACTCATAACTCATAAATATACCTCCATGCTGATGAAAGCTGTCTGTGATAGCTTTTTATTAATCTCGCAGTAAATTCATCCAAATTTTGAAGGACTAATATCTTGTCACCAAGCAAGAGATTAAAATACGGAATGGAACAGAAATGAAAGCAAATTTCCAGTATGTGGTCTCTCTGAAATGAAATAGAAAGAATGACATTAGCGGGATAAATAAAATCCCATCGACAAGATGAATCCATGCGAGCTAATTAATCGTTTCTAGCTGCTTATCGAAGCCCTTATCACTCTGCATGGCGGTGCAGAGGGATGGTTGAAAGCCCTCCCCGCTCTTTGTCAAATATTGGAAGTAATTAGCGTGTAGAATGGCCTAATGTCACTTTAAATGAGCTCTCTATGTTCTTCGCATGGTGACTGCGACAGCGGCCATTCAGCACTGTTGAAAGACCACGACGTTCATCCTCCTCATTACCACAACAAGTTATTTCAAATCAGGACTCAGTTGTCGTTCCACTTTGGGGCTGTGATGGGCAGGCGCTAATTTAATTGTTAGGTGGCGATGTCAGAAAATAACCGCACTGGGAAGTGTAACCAGTGCGAGGAATTTCATTGTCAGGTTGTTAATTAGAGGAAAATAAGTGGCTTGCTGTGTCAACGTGTTGCTGAACAATATTGCGCTGTGATATCCCGCTATTAGCCGGGTCCTGCATCGCAGTCAGTGTTTTCTCGATTAAGAAGTGGAGGTTATTTGAGCATTTTGCTCTGTGCTGACAATATCCAGACTGTTCACACAGATACTGTGTATGTCTTAGTTTTCTACAGAAGCAAAGGTTGCTGTGAAAGTCAGGCATCTGCAGTTCAGTGCTCTCGCTCTGACACACACACACACACACACTCTTACTCTCTCTTGAACATTTCACCCCTTGCTTCTTGTTTTTCTTCACTCAGCCAGAAACATTGTTTACAGATTGCAGTTGAACCTCAGGATGTGTGCACTAACACACATACACTCCCAGCACACACACACACACACACACACACACACACACACACACACGCACACACACATTACAGAACCCCTGAACATACGATTTCACAGTTTGTATCAACTTTTATCTGTGTCTGTGTGTGTATGCTGTGGGAATGTCGGTGTGTATGTGATTTGTGTTACTGTGTGTTTTTGAGGATGTGTGATGAATTTTGTGTGTGTTCCTCATGTACAAGGAGGGCAGGAAACTATTAATTTGAACCTCTGACCCCCAACCTGACCCCAACACACACACACACACACACACGCACACACACACACAGAGGGTGGAATAAATTTGAGGGATCAACTCCCTCAAATTCTCGAATTTGAAGCTGAAATATTACTCTGTTTGTTTGCCTTCTGTACCACTACAGTACAGTACATTTATTGAAGGTTGTCATAGCAACCAGATGTGCAACTACTTGTTGAGCAGTCTATAGTAGTCCCAGTAGAGCCCCCATACTTCCAATTTGGTAAACATAATTCACTGCTCATATGGTTGCTCCATCTGTAGTGAGTACGAAATCTCACCCACCCTGTTAACACGCATACACATACCCGCACACACACACACATTCTCTTCGCCTACATGTGTTGTCGTCACCCCCTTTCGACTGACTTCCGGAAATGAAAGCCCTGACGGCAACCACAATCTGTGTGTGTGTCTGTGTGTGTGTGTGTGTGTGTGTGTGTGTGTGTGTGTGTGTGTGTGTGTGTGTGTGTGTGTGTGTTGAATATAGGTATTCCGCTCCACTGGACACAATTACAACACACCGACACATGGCCCAGCAGCATGTCCGCGACACCAATTACACCTGGTTAGCTTTTTTTTTTTTCCACAATAAAACACACACACACACGTATTATATAGCATGCTGATTGCTGCCCACCATTATATGTATGCTTTGGATTGATGGCTTTGTCCTCTACATGGTCATGAGAGTGCATAGTCCAACACTTGTTATTCATGGCTGAATACAAGGTCTAACTTTACTGATATAGATGTTTATTTTTATCTGAATGTTCACATATTATACGTGTTGGATTTAAATCAGCTTCTTGTGCTAACATCTTAAAAAATGCTTCATAAACCTCATTGAATGAGCCAATGATAATTTGCAGATGATCTCTCATCTTTATCAGCTGATTATATTTTCGAAGTTTCTTTGAGGACTTTTCTACCCTTTGGCTCCAAAAGAGAATCCATCTAACAATGTATTTACATGCACAAACAAGAAAAGACCATTAGGAACGCTGCCTTAAACTGTAGTGGCCTCTGTGCTCTGTGCAGCAGAATTCAGCTGCCAAGGATGATTCTAATGAGAGAATTTACTGCATACACAATGCCCATTCATTCTCCCCCAACACTATAATAGCCCTTGTATAGAGCACACATGCAGTTGCTCTTCTTGCAGGTACGTCCAGTCCAGAGTCATACATTTAGATCACCGGAAAAAACACATACAGACGTATGAATACCCTGAGCAGTGTATTTATTAGTCTCCTCTGTTCTGCTGGAAAAAAAAAAAAAAAACATTGACGTCACGTGGACCCCCATGACTACGGGGATATGGAAAATATAATTTGGGCTTAAGTGGTCAGCATTCAAGCTGCGGAGATAACCAGCCATGCAATTTAAAAATAAAATTCATCACTGAAGGAATCGTATGAGAACACTCTTCTTCCCTGTTGTTAACCAATCATTGTCCTCCAGCTGTGCTGCAGCTGTGGTGAAGAGGAAAAGAGCTTCTATATTCATTTAGAAGGAACATGATCTATCTCTATATATATATGTATCCCTGTGTCTCCTGTATCAGCCTGTCTGAAGAAATAGGAGACCCGAGAAAAAAAATCATGTTTTGTGCACTATGGGTGAAATGAGAGGAATTCATTTTTCCCCCCTCAAGGCTGGTTTTGTTCACTTCCCATGCATTTAACTCGTCATTACATTACATCACCCTCAGTTTTTTTAGCCACGCACCTCAGAGTGTGTGCCCGACAGAGAAACAAATATAGAGTGTGCTTAGTATTCCAACAACCTCGCACATCTGCCTGCGTGCTCATTTCCATAATGAAAGGAAAAGAGAGAAAAAGAGAAATAGAAAGAGAATGAAGAATTGACTACAATTTGAACAATTTAGCTGTTGTGTTCACTTTTTTTAGAGAAAGAAAAGATGGAGGTTTGTGTGCACAGTATGAACGTGTGTGCCTCAGTGTGCAATGTGGTTATTTGAACGGGTCTTATGTTGTTTGAATAGTATATTTCCACATGCACAGTATGTGATGAGCATAAAAACAGAAAGTCCTATAAAGAATGTCAAAGGTTTACAATAATAAGCCAACAGGCAGGCTGGTGTGTGTGTGTGTGTGTGTGTGTGTGTGTGTGTGTGTGTGTGTGTGTGTGTGTGTGTGTGTGTGTGTGTGTCTGCTAAGCACTCATTTGAGCTTGTTTTTCTACTGGAGTCTCATGCACCCCAGTACACTCTGTAACTTCGTAATTAGGGGTTGGTGTCACTGAAGGCAAACAGTGTGTTTGTGTGTGTGTGTGTGTGTGTGTGTGTGGCACTATATGTGTATGTGTGCTCTGTAACTTGAGGACACTGCACTGTAAATGGATATTTGGTCCAAACCTTTGTTAGACTCAGGGTTAAGGGTTATACTGCAAAACATGCATGTCATGAACGAGTTTATTTTTAGTCTTAAAAACTTTCCCCATTACAGCAAAGTAGGTGAGACATTCAGGGAAGGTAATTTAATGCTTTTAGTACATTCACACATATAAGAAATGTTCTCACAAGGATAATAAGGCAAATTGTTTCATAAAACATCAGAAAATTTTAAAATAATAACTTAGCTATTAAGTATCTGTCATTTTAAAGGGGCACCAATTCTAAACACGGAGGTAATTTTATGTCACAAGGAATACTGCACAGCTTGTAACCAGGGGAGTTTTAATGAAAAATTCTATTGATTGCATGATGGGAAATGAAGGATTCAGGATTTTTGTAGCTTGACCAAGCAACAACCTCCATGGCTGTGAAGTGTCAAAAACTGCAGTTCCTCAAGCAGCCACTTGAGGCTTGCTCCAAAAACAAGTCAATCTCCATAACCTCACATATTAAAATGCCCAACATCACAGCAGAAATAAACATGTTTACAACCTGGTACAAGAAATATTGGCAGGTGACAGGTGGGTGTTATTACAGATGGCTTGTTAGGCACCCAGGCTTCATTCGGCCTGCCTCAGCTGCACCCAACATCCACATCTTTGCCCATATATAGATTAGATGGGAGACAAAAGCAGGACTGCCAAGATGGCAGCGGCCAGAGCCGAACAGACACACACACACACACACACACACACACATATCTAAACACAGCAGCACAGCTCAGAGTGAAGTGTTTTCTGTATGTCTGGCTTGATATATGGCCCAATGGGCCACGACTCAAATGACTGCAAAGCACTCAAATTCAGTCAGTCATTTACCCACACACATGCACTCAACACATGCTTCATATGGAATTTCAATGCAAGTGAGCTCATGTCTCATGCGCACACACACACACACACTCACACATATCACACACATCTTGCAGGAAACAAGGCATCCAGTGTGATTCCCTCCACATGTGATGCGTATTAGCTGTGACATTTCCCACCGGTGTCAGACAGCTCTCATCTCCCACAGCTGTCTCCTGTCACTACACTGCAAAAACTTCATTGTACAGTAACAAGTTGGTTATTATTGAGACTTGGAGTAAGTGTAAAAGTTCATCAGCAGCGTGACATGTTTTAATTTTAGCATCTTTTTTTATTAATTTTCACACATTAAGCGATAGCTGGCGCCACCTCTGCTTCCTCAAGATGTTATAGCTTGATTCAAGGACATGGCTGTGACTGCCAGCACTTAAGATTCTTGTTTTTCAGATATTGCCTGGTAGGTTGAATCTGTGTTTAATCAGCCGTGATAGTGGCGAGATTAATGCAAATGGTTTTTCAGACTCTGCACTTGAACTGTTTTGTTTTGTTTTTTTGCAGTGTGCATTCACCTCCATAATACTTTTGCTCCCTCTCTTTACTCTACCCCCTCTAAAAAGTAACACACACACACACACACAAAACAGCACAAAGACCCCCAACTGTGGCTACCAGCTACCCAGGTGTGTTTATGTCTGCAGGAAATGTTCTAGTGAATAATGAGTGTGTGTGTGTGCATGTTTGCATGTTTGCATGTGTGAATGTGCGTATGTGTGTGTCTAATTCTGTCCATTAATCGTAGCTCATGCATGGTAGTTGGAGGAAGGAAATGGGGGCTCAAAGCGGCACTACCGCTGCTGTGGAAGAAGTTACTGGGACTGACAGGCTGTCTGGAAGTCTGGAAGCAGACGGAAGGCTGAGATTGACCGTGAACTGTAAAAACGTTCCCAACCTGTGGACCAGGACAACCACAAGGGTCAGGAGATAATTACCATGTTAGAAAAAAAAGTTTGACCGCCTTGTGACTGGGGGCTGCAAGCACAGGACATACAGTAGCTTTGTGTTCAGGCTTTACAAGCAAATAAACATTGAAACTGGAAGTTTAATCATTATTAATATCTATATTATATTAAAATAACACTCACAAATAGAAATTTTTAATAGATCTAAATTACCCCAAACATCTTTTTCTGCATGATGTCCTGTTTTCATATTTCATAAGTTTTCATATCAGTGCATATCGGACAACATCTACCTCTATACCAGTATATCGGCTCTAGAACTGAGGAATGGTAAATGGTAATGGACCAGAAATGTTTTCTGGTCTAACGACCCCTCAAAGTGCTTTTACAACACTTTCACCCATTCACACACACATTTACACACTGATGGCAGAGGAGGCAAACTGCTCATCAAGAGCGATATAGTATTTCCTGTCCAAAGCACTCACGATGATAGTAAGCTCGCCCATAAACACACTTACTGATGTGCACAGCTATCGGGAGCAATTTGGGGTTCAGTAGCTTACCCAAGGACACTTCGACCGGACTGAGCCGAGAACCGAACACACTCTACCACCTGAGCCACATACAAAGTCGTGAAAGAGTGAGGACATGGAAGGTTGGGCAACAACTCAAACATAAGCACTTCCACCATCCTGAGAAGTGATCATCATTCACAAATTTACCTGAACTGAAATTCGCCTTCGATTTATCTCCCCTGCTCCCTCCCCCATCTTTTTTTTCTCTTCCTCCCTCTCCCGGAAATCCCTTCCACCTTGCCCCAGCGCTGAGGGCTTGTCAGCCTAGGGGTAGGACTTAGCACCTTTATGTGTTTGTCAAAGGTAGATAGAGAAATTTAATTAAAACAGGTTGGTCCAATTGGAGCTCACACTCACTGCACAATCATACACTTTTTTTTTTTAGCAGTCCCAGAATGCATTGCTCTGTCAGAAGCTCAGCTGCTCCCTCATCACATCAAAGGCCGCCAGCACTGAATGACTTTTAATAAAAGATCAAAAATCGTCTTGATCAAACAAAAAAGAAAAGAGCGGTCATAGGTGTGTTTTCTCAGCTGGAGTTAAACGCAGCACGTGGTCAATGCATTGACACCTATGAGGGGTTTAATTCAGCAACTCAAAGCCATGTAACACTCATCAATCCCCTGAGAGGCAATACATTCCCACTTGTTCAAAATGAGACTTTTACGTGCAAGCAGAAGCACCAAAGAAAAAAAAAAGAATGTGCAATTACCTCAGCGCCATGCTGAGTTCATCTGATGCCACGCTACGATTCAATCACTTCCCCCACCCCCCGACCAGTTCCATTATAGCTGAGAGGAACAGGGATTGGTTTGGGTGATGATGTGAAGCTTCCTACTTTTGTCTTTCAATCAGATAACTTTCTTTTTCTGTTTTTTCTTTCCTCCTCTTCTCGTCTATCGTGTCTGGAGTGGCTCTAAACTGATGCTGTTAAAGATGCCAGCCAGGTTCAGTGCTCCTGTTAGACTGTCGCACAGGTCAGGAGCTGCTACAGAGAGGCAGGGTGGTGGCAGGGGCAGATGGCAGCCAATACACACACAGACACACACACACACGCACACTCATGTTATGCTCCTGGGGCAGTGTTAGATTGGTCACAGTAGTCCTCCTGCAAAAGATGAGATATGGTGCTGGAGATAGGAGGTGGCTAGCTCCAGGCACTAAATCCACACACACGCACACACACACATGCTCACACATGAACACATGCACACACACTGTCATTATTATGCATCAGCACACCCTCTGGCCAATGCAGGTAAACAAACAGGCATTGGTGTTTGTCAAAGGATGCACCATAAAGCCAACTTAAGTACGAGATGATATCCGGTCTATCTCTGCTGCTCACTGACCAAATACATTTTCTATGCAAACTCAAAGCAGCTCAGATTTGGGTTTTTGCTGTATTCACAAGCACATATGGAGTAAACAGTGATACATGGTGAATTATGTTCCAATCCAGGCCTGTTCTGTGAAAGGTTTAGAGATGTGTGGTTGTCTTTGAAGCAATCTCACCGAGTCCCCGTGAAGTTAAATTTTGCAAATGGCCATACATAATTTACTTGCTCAGATGCTGCTTTGAGAAACTTCTTACATTTTTAAAAGTCGCAATCTGCAACATTACATATAAATTCACCTCTGTTTTACTGCTCCCATCAGCTTTGATTTAACGCAGTGAATTATTCAGTTTCCAATCAAAAATGCTTCATTATGTAAATGTAAGATTTTCATTATTTAAAAGCCTATTTTTAATATTATCGTATTTATTCCAACTATACACCATATCATCTTTAGTTTTCTTTATTAAAACACAAATAATTCTCTTGGCTAGCAGTTTGTTAGCTGACATTTCTGACAAATTAACCAGGACTGATATCTTCACTGTTTGCTGTTCGATGCTGAGCAGGTAGTGGACAGTTGGATTATCAATTTTAATGAGAACGGTGAGTGAAGCAAAACAGTGAAGTTGTGTACAGCTAAACCAAAACATTCGGCTGAAACACTAAAACTCTTGACGTAATTGGATTAGTCTGTAAACATGGTAGAAAATATAATAATAAAAAAAGTTTGACCAAAATACTTACTTAGTATAAAGATTTTCAGAAAGCCAGACTTTCTTAAAATCCTGTCTCCTCCATGATCTTGGCCATTTCTATCGCTGAACACATTATGCTAATGGGAAGAGTCAAGGCTTGCTCTGTCAAAGAGCTGTTTCTGCTTTTAGAAGGGGTGTTCAGGTTCATCAAGTTTTAATGAGCCAGGAGAGAAATCAGCAGAGACATCGCACACTTCACTTTATCGCAGCACACTCGTCTGAACTGTGTGCAACACACAGGTACACCACAGCTGTCAGTTGGTTGAATTAGCAGCAGTTTTTCTTCATATTTGGGAAAAAGATTAAACACAGCTAATATTGCACATAATGAAAAACAGGATTATCGCAGTAATGCTTTTTGGCTTCCTTAAAAAAAGGAAACTCGGCTGTGTAGACGGCCTGTAAGAGCTCAGCCAATGCTAGTCTGCTGTTTTGTTTTGGATTTTAACTGTTGTTTTCTCAGGAGGCGTTGGAAAAGTGTAGCTGCATTTTTAAAGAAAGATATATGCTTGCAAATGTTTTCACACCTCCTTGTTTAAATATTTTAAGGGTCGTTCTTTATGCTTGCAAACTATGGCAAAGGCGTGGGAGTTTTATTTCTTATTTTTCTCCATCTCCAAATATGATGGACAGGGATTGGGTGGGGGGAGATCACAATGCATCAAAAAACATCATGAGATCAGATAGTATGAATTTGGGTCATTGCTGCAGCAGAGAAGACAATGTAGATAAGACCAAAGCAAATACAGACTGTTGAAGATAAAACCCGATTTTTGAAAGATTAACGGATGAGAATGTCATTATTCACACAGCTCACAGTCTTATTTGATGCACAGTTTGGGGTTCATGGCTTGTTATCACATTACTTTTGGAACCGTGGGAGGATAGATGGTGAACAAATTTCTGTTTATATTACTTTAAAGCTGAAAATCTCAAGTTAAATTAAAAAAGGACCAAAGTTTTTAACCATCCTAAAGCTTTTCCTTTTCCTACTCTTTATAAAATTATTTACAGAGACTCAACAATTCCTACCATGAGCAAGCACGTGGTGACAGAGGCAAGGAAAAACTTCCTTTTAACAGGCAGAAACGTTCAGCAGAACCAAGCTGATTGGTGGGTGGCCATCTGCTGCAACCAGATGAGTTAAAGAGACAGCATCTGGATAATTTATTCAAGTACGGTGACAAAATTCAAGGTGCAATTACTGTCTCTTCCTGGAGTTTTTGACAGCATCTTGCAGCTTTCATCAGGTCTTCATCCATATATGACCATCTGTTACCACGTAAGCAAATTTTCACACATGCGATGAAAACCGAGTCACCTTCATTCCCTGATAAAAACTGCACTGAAAGCTCCGGAAAAAAGACAGTAAATGAGTCTCAGATATTTCAGTCCAACAATGAACTTTCACACTCCAGTCTTCGTCTTCTCTGCTGCCTTGCAGTGCTCCTCCTCACTTTAAAATCCAAAAGTGTTGCCTGTTGGAGCGTCCATTCATAAATGTCATTTCACACCACCGCTGAAATTTATTTAACTCCATGATGCACATCGTCAAATATTTATATCGTGACATTTTATCAAGCAGACGTCCTCAAACTGTACACCCCCGTCAAATGCTGATGTGCAAGATTCCATCTTGAAGTTTCCACATAAATATTAATAAGTTTACCGATAGAGGAAGATGCATACAAATATGTGAGTAGAGGGCTCTTTAATGTGTGAAGATTGTTGAATGTCACAGATGGAGGTGGCATATGCAACACATACCCCTACATGAAGATGAGTCATTATGCTCGCAGTGTTGAAATGTTTTTGTGCAGTAGCATCCTAATTAAGCTGAGAAAGACAGCAGAGTTTATGTCACTCAGTGTTTCTGTATGTTTGGGCTCTGTGTGTGCAACAGTGTAATGCTCTGCTGTCTCTTAGTGAGATTTTTATCCAGTTTTATTTACTGTGAATGCAAACATTATGTAGGCCCAAGTGGTAATCGAAGCTATAACTCAGGTTGCATCTTCTCACTGAAGCTGCAGGATCATATTCACCTCACACTTGGAAACTTATATTATAAAGATGTATTACACCAGCATGAGCGCATAGAGCAAGAACGTTACAGAGATTGTACGGCCAGAGGCTATATCAGTGAGCAGAATCAAAAGTAAGGATCACGATTTCTCTGCTCCCCGCCGCGAGTAACACACATGCACACAAACCGAGCCACGCTCGCCATCTGCATTCACAGTTTGAGCTTCTGCCATGTGGTAGAAGGTGCAGGGATTCACGAGAATCTGTAGAATAAGAAAAAAAAAAACAACACCACTCTATTGAGTATTCTGCGCAGATGCGCAACTTTGAACCGTTGGGGAAAGATAAAGCACTAATTGGAGCTCTCTGTAATGTAATTACACCTTCGCTCTTTGTGATAAAAAAAAATTTATTCTCTCGGTGATATTTACCATCTCATTTACACTACAGGATATCTTGTAAAATTCAATGTAATTGGGTGAAGACAGAAGAAACTTAACACCATTGTGGACATAAAGCCTCATCTAACACACAAGACATAAACAACACAAGAGTAAACATCGTGTATATATTCTTCTTCTCCTTGTTCTTCATTTTCTGGTTCTCTCCTGGCAGCACCTCCATAGAGCTCAACCAACTGAATTGGAGGGCACAATGTTCATAAAAATCAAAGCCCGCTGCTGCAAAAGAGGCAAAACTAGTCAGGCTGTTTTAGAAACAGAAGTGTGGAGAGTGCTCTCAGACTTTCTCACAAGCTTTTCATCATTTCCCCTGCTTCATTTAATTTTGTTTCTGGGAACTTGATTGAAATATGTGCCTTGTCTCTCCCATTTTAGGTTTACGTATTCAGCACACACACAAATATACTTGTGGCATCTGAGGACCTGTGTTCTGTGCCTGAGTCGTGCTTTTTGTAGCTTTTAAACCTCTGGATCGTCCACAGAGGGATAAGAACTCAAGGATAGTCAAGGATTATGCAGGATTGCTCCTGCATTGCATAAGCTAATATCGAGTCTTGTTGCCTTTATGTGTGTTTGGGTGTTTGTGGGGCCATATGCTGCTGCCCGAGGGCGCAACAGGGGATCAGCGCTGAGCAGGAAGCGTTGTGTTATTAATACCCCAGGTGCAACATTGTACATCTTCCTCAGGCCCTTATATTTATCTCTCTCACCTCCATGGAGTCAAGGATTAATGTGTGTTTCTGTGTGTCAGGTGTGAGTTCCTTTGCCAGTCTTTGTGTCTTCAGTCCGCCCTTGACTTTGGATCCAGTACTTGTGGGGGGAAAAATTCAGCGTGTATAAAGCAATGTTGATCAGACTATTTTTAGACAGACTGCTGGGAAATATATCAATTATTGAAGCCTGAGCTTATGCGTGCGTGCGTGTGCTCACACGTGTGGGTGTGCGAGCTGGAAAAGTTCTTAGGGAAGAGAGAAATGGTGTAAATATTAATAATGAAGGACTGAAGTGTCATAGAAAGAGAGTGAAAGGAGAAAAGGGAGACAGGATATATGAGTATACAGGTGGAGTGTGTGTGTGTATATGTGTGTGTGGAAAGAGTGGGCGTGGGTACTGCCTGTTCTTGTACCTGGGGTGATAATAACTCAGTCCAACACATTTTCTGACACGTTTCTCAGCACTGACACTTCACTGGTCCGAAATATTAGAAAAGCCCTCTTGAGGATGAGCACTTTGAGTCTGTTTGGTTTCAGATCAGTGATACTCTCTAAGCCATTATCTCCATATTTCAAGTTGGAGTGTTAAAGTGAGTTCATTTGCTTTTGTCTTCTTTTCATCCCTCAAACGACGTGCTAAAATATCTCCAGCGTTCTTGAGAGGTCTCGAATTTTTCACTCGCGTCAGGATCGCCTTTGACGGCAGCTATTGTTGCCACCATTGCTGTTTACAGATTCTTTGTACTCAGACTTGTGCAGTCAGAAAGTTTTTAAAAGATGCAAATGTGAATTTTACAGAGGGGTCGATGGATTCTTTATGTCCGCTGGGTGCAGAGGGAGGTAAATCATGTCTCGTTCACACATCAGAATTCAAAGTGGCAGGCTTATGTGCTTGAAGCTTACGTCTGTTGAGTATGTACGTAATTTATATACCCGGCTCTGATTGGGTGGTTATTTTCTCCCAGCTCTCAGTGCAATGTTTTTTTTTTTTTAATTCATCGTTTTTCTCATTCCAATCCAGACTTCTTTCATCATCAGGGTGATTTTTTTCAGACTTGACAACGCCCCTCCAGAGGCACATAAGACTTTATACAGCTGTTTCCACACACTGGAGTACCATAGTACTCCTCATGACTAATAAATCAACTTGCGAAAACAGCGTAGTGCCCCTTTAAGACCACAAATTACAGCTTGGTTTTGATGAAATACCATCATTTGTGGCTATTTGTCATACGAATGTGACAGCAGTAGTACTTGAATGTTCTTATTTATCACTTTCTTATTGTTATCTTCATTCTCAGGGAGTCAATTACAATTAGACTCAAATTATAGTCACTCTTACATTCATACAGAGCAGTTTGCCAGAAATATGCCAAGAAAACGACGCGGAAATTGTGTCTGTTTGTCATTTCATCCTAATTTATGTTTATTTTTATGAGCTATTTCCAGTCGAAAATTGTCTGATTTTGCCAGCTGTTATTCCGTTCTCATATCTGATTACAGAGACCATGAAACAAAATGAATTTGACTCACTGGAAACTGCTCATGCCCTGCATATGGATGAAAACTTCTCAATGATTCATTCTTTGGTGTAATTTCCTGCACATTTTTTGCCATTGCCGACACAGGTCTCAGCCCTGCCCTGTTACTGATTGGTCTCATTTCAGTAAAGGGGCAGATGGTTGAAGATTTATACCTGACCGCCTTGACAGTTATTAAATACTATTCAGTGCAGGGCAGATGGATATTAAAAGATATATCAGAGCGACTAAATCGTGTGAAATGTGTCTGTCCTTCTATTCAGCGAGGCGCTGCCTGTGTATGTTGACTGATGAAGTTGGATTGAAATGTAATCGACAGGGCAGCTTTGAGAATGACTTTTTTATTGAAGCCATCTCTGTTGTATCCGTGTAAATGTTTTTGCAAGCGTGGCATCAATTCGCACTATTTACACCAATCAAGGCTCTTTATTTTGGACACCTCCTCCATGCACGCACACACAAAGCGTGGGCCAAAGGTCTCACTCCCACCCCCACGTCACCTCCCATTATTTCCAGCCCAATTTCCAGGATGTAAATGGTCTCATGTAGAGCTGAATACATATGGGTACGGATTAAGCATGAATATGGAAGAGCTACCAAATACACACACTTTTGCACACACACACACACACACACACACACACACACACACACACACACACACACACTCACATACACACACCGGTGTCTGGCCAGTTACAACCCCCACCCAAACCAGCTGGAGATCATCTGCAGGAGGTGATGGACATTGAACGACCCGACCCCACCCACCCTCATGTACTATTCATGATGACCTTTCCATCCACCGCCCCTTTCTCTATCACACACACCCATGCACACACACACACACACACACACACACCTTAACCATCATGGTCCAACCTGTAGCCCCTGGGTATCTCATGCAGGTGCATTTAATGTCACCGGTATTATTGTTATTGTTTCTCTTTTTTCACTAACTTATGTTGAGGTGCCCTTGAACAAGGCAGTGCATATCCAGCTGCTGCAGTCGAGCAGCACAGCAGTGTGTGTGTGGGAAGTGTGATTGTAAAGGACTGTGTGAGTTGAGAAAGAGTCTGGAGGTCAGAGATCAGCTGAGTGCAGGCAAAGATAAATCGAAGGATAAGTGAAGGTAAAAAAAATGACAAAGTAGCTCAATGATGAGCATCTAATGAATTTTATGCGAGAAGACCTAGACCTCAATGCAATGTTGCAGGTGTACCAAGATGATTTTTTTCCCGTTATGTATTGTTAACCCACACATGCTCTAAGCTTTGCAGGCCACGGGAGGTTTATATTGACTGCAGCTGGGCAGACAATGAGATGCGGTGTGGATTAGATGGCTACTATCACTATGAGAAATGAGAAACTGCTTTGAGAAAGAGCTGTTTAAAATCCTTGCAGTGTATCATTTTCAATCAGTTTGAGGACAGCAAAGCTTTAATTTATTTGCCCTTATAAGTATGAATGAATGTGAATATTGAAGCTGAATAAGTGATATTTTGAATATGGTTAAAAATGAGTAATGTGAAGTGGTTACTAGTACTGTGAATGAAGACCCAACTCTACAGATCTGTTGTGCTTTTAGCCCCTTTTAGCTCATTGTTTTTGTTCTATGGCTGGACATATGATTGAATCATATGGCTCCCATTACCCCCGCCCCACATAAAACAACCTGCTGACAAACGTGCAACAACTAGCCAAGAGTTGAAGAAATTTTAACCCAGCATCCTAAAGCTAGCTACATCTACATCAGCTAAACATATTTTCTCAGGATTTTGATAACCTGTAATAATTGCATTACATTTGTCAGGTGAAATATACAATGTTAGCATTGTACATGCAACTATACAACGCTAACGGTTCTCCCTGTGTGCAGGATGTGCAAGTAGGCAGCTGTTTGCTAAGCTAACAGGGTGTGGTGGCTGTTTCTGTGAGTGTTTCTGTCCTGTGGAGTTAAAAAAATTGCCTAATGGAGCTATAAAAATAAATTAGATCACTCTCAATCATAAAACATGATAGCTTTTTCTGAGGCATATTTAATGTACTGGTAAACTCTATCTTTTTATCACGTGTTAACGAATTTAAACCCCAGAGAATATTTAAGAATGAAAATTAGCACGAATCTGTTTTGGCGCTGGTTATTAGAAATCACGATTTATATATCGCAGCTTAAGCACTGTTCTATGGGGAAATTCTTTTTTATGAAATGACAGGGATATTATTACAATAGAAATTGTCAGCGGATGTGAACAGAATTAAATGCTCTCAATTTGGTCATGCTGTAATGCACTTAACAATTTAATCATTTTCCGTGTTAATTGTTCAGTGAAACTAAGTATGCATTGTAGCCTGCACAGTATTTCTCAGCCAGAGGTGACACACACACACACACACACACTAACACTCCAGCTGACTTCAGTGTATCTCCTGCTGTCGTGTATGGTAATGAAAACGCTGAATGCATAATGTGCAACAAGGCTCTTGGGTTTCTCTCTCTCAGTTTCTGCGCTATTTTAGCGAACAGAAGCAGTTGTTACTTTTCATATCTTTACAACACACATATCCATAAATTCACGCTGTAAAAATACATAACGCAGCACCACTTACCATATGAATAGCCCTACATTTAGCATAAGTGATTCAAGTTAATGCGGCCTGGCAATCCGTTAAATAGAAAGAGAATCTGATGCAATCTAAATTTCAAGGCTGCTCGCCTCAGATGTTCTGGCTTCCTCGCCAGTGACAAACTCTCCACACATTTGCCTGGTTTAGCAGCAGCAAACCCACGTACTGCTGTCACCTTATTCTTTCTTTGTGTCTTCGGAGGTATTAATTACACGTTGAGCGCAAATGAACAAGCCGATGAAGTGGTAAACGTGACTCATAAAGACTCAAATTTCCTACGATTGAGGTATGATCTCACTGGTGATTCATGTGAGCACTTCAAAACGGATCTTCGTGAGTGACGTATGTTGTAATGTGTGTGTGTGTGGTTGTTTTTATGTAGATAAATAGTTCAGTGTAGTGAGCATATGCAAGTCTCCATCCACATTTTTTTTCTTTTTCTGCTGCAGCTCTAAGTCAGCTTTGTCCTGCTTGCTTTACAAAATAAAACACCAGCCACTAAGTCACAGCCACAGTGTCCATTTGGCTGTTCTATCCAAAAGAACTTGAACGGCTGACAAGTCATATTTACAGTTTGTGAGCTTGGAAGAAGGAGCTCATGATGAGAGCTTCAAGGCAATGTGAGACACTAGCAGTCAAATCATTTCAGAGAAGCACTCCATATGAAAAGAAAACAAAAGGCTAGCAAGGAGGAACATGTGCTTTAATGTGTTCCTGAGCTGAGGATGGCTCCTATTCAAACCAAAATGAAGAGACAGGATATTCCACAGTAAGGTTCACCTTGAGCCCCAAATGCCTTTCATATATTTACGTCTGCAGCTCTGAAATGAAACAACGAGCACCAAGAAACTGCATTTGTTCCAGGTTTCATTTTCCATTTGATCACATATGAAGTCACGCTTGCGATTTAATTCCACCTGTCTCACTTTACAAACTTGTCGCCAGCCCACCTAAGTGGAGCTGAACTAATTCAGCCTGACATGATCCCCGTTGATACGTTGTCAGAATGCGCCGTCCTAATCGGCCTCAGACATATGTCATTCGGGCTAGGGATCATTAGCGGGCCCTCCGGGAGGAAACATATCATGCAGTTGAGTCGATGATGATTCAGAGATGAATACCTTCCTTGCATTCCCTCTTCCCACTCTGTTCCCAAAGGTAGAAAAGAGAAAACGGCTGCAGAACAAGCGTGGCGAGCTAGCGTGAGACTGTGGAGACAAAGAGAAGCATTTATCTGTGTTTCCATATGTGTTTAACATTGAGAGATGCTGAATCGCTCAGCCAAAAAGCCTTTAATATAAGAAACATGCGTGCCGTATGTTTTAAAAGACTGTCTCGTTTGTCGGCGATGTGTTTGTCGCCCCACATTAAAAGTGTTTTCCATATAAATTGGTTGGTGTACGGCGTGATAGATAAGCTCCAAAGTGAAAAGGCACAGAATGAGGAGGGGGAGAGAAAACAGTGTGTGTGAATGAGCCATGGTTTGTTGTCATACTGTTGCATTTCCATTATTATTCTGAGACACACACGTCCAGACACAAGAAGGAGAAGTGTCACTCTGTGATGAAGTAAAATTAAAAGCTTCTTTTTTTTTTTTTTGCACTTTTATAGCTGGCCTATTCGCTTCCCTAATGCCTGTCTGTGGAGCTCAGACCTCACACACACACACACTCGGTGGTCTCAGATGAAATATACACACCATTGAACTTGCCCCGAGAACAGGCAGCACACACCTGCAGGCGCTCACTTGTTGTTGGACACACATACTTGTTTGTGTATCCTAGAGAGGATGGATCAGCGGTAGGTTTTCACTCTGTTCCGTTGGCTGCACAGACCATTAACACACACACGCACACACACACACACACACACACACACACACACACACACACAAAGAGACCAGCCTTGGAATGCATTGTCTCGGTACAGAATGGTGCACAATGGTACAGTGCACAGTGCGGAATGGGATCTCACGCGCCCTCGCATACAGACGCACATTCAGTCAGACAGAAAAACACACACAGCAGTCGAGGCTCCACTGGACATGGAAGCAAACATCGCCTTCCTGCTTTCCATCCTGCCACAGGGCATGGAAGAAGCGTGTTACACAGCCTTGCTTGGCATTCAAAAAGTGTATATATGTGAGTGTGTGTGTGTGTTATACGAAAGTCTCATTTGAAAGCTGGTTTGAATAACTCCAATTCTTATAAAAGAGTTAAGGGTAAACCACAATCCCTGATTGTGCTTTTATTTTGAAATCCCATTGGGAAATGCTTACCTGTATCAAAGCAATAAAGTTGAAACGGGTAATATGATTTTCATCTGTGTCCACCATTTTATATACTTTGCCACTAATGCTTGAAGCTTATATTTGATGCTGACAGCTAATTTTGGAGCATAACTGCACTATTTACACACTTTTCCAACAAAGTGTTAAGCTCGCCACTCGGAGCAACCTCAATTGACCTGACATCTCTTAGCTCCACTGCAAACTCAATCCAGCACGTTGTTTAGCCTCCACTCCTTCTGTTCATTCAGAATCTGGATCCACTCTGGCGCTTTTCTGTTCTGTTGGGGCACTTTGTCGGATTGTACATTTTGTTGGGAGAATACAGCCGCCTATAAAAGTGGCTGACTTAATTTCGTACAGCTTTTTCTGCTTTTCGTCGAGTTCAAACTTTACAGCAAAGCCAGTAAAGTTCCTCCTAAAGTTTGGATTGCTCTCCTCGAAAAACTTCTAATTTTGTGGTGGATTTAAAGCAGTCTGCAGAATCTGTGGCCGTGCCTGTGATGTATTTCCAGACAGAGGAAAAAGGAGTATAATGACCCTTCTGCCACAACAGATGAATGTACAGATTGTCATTGATTTGATCGGAAGATGCTCTGTTGATCAACTGATAAGCAACAAAAACCCATGGGTTTCACTGTAATCTTTCTCTCAGATGGTCCTGTTTTTAATATAAACTTTACTGAAGTCTTCCCCTTTCATTACTCGCTCATAATGCTTCATAGCTTTATTTCATCCTTCTTGAATTGAAATGGTTTTGTTAGATGTTAGATTTTGTTTCATATGATTTTTCTTTACTGTGCATGGTGGGTCTTTCCTGCTAAAACAGTCCATTTTTAACATTTAGATTTGCGATTCATATTATCTTAATTGCATTTTAGTCATTTGGCTGACAACAATCTAAGAGAAAGTATTTGGTAGTGTCAAGGACACAGTGGTCTGCATCTAATGATTATTTTCATCACTGATTAAACTCTTGATTGCTTTTTTCAAGGGAAAATTAATTGTTTGAATTGTTTGATGTGCTGAAAAATGCTTGTTTTGTCCAAGTATCACACCAAAGTATTCAATCGATAATAGTATTAAACACAGAAAAAATGAAGGAACTGTTTGCCACAATTGTTGTTGATTACTTTTATCTGATTGTACGGCCGGCCTGTAATTCAATAAGTGAATGTGTCTCATAATGTTATGATCAAATGACTGCTTCTGAGCAGGCTGTAATTAAAAACTAACTTTAGTTCAACATCAGTTTGATTAATTAATCTTTAATTTAGCATACATTTAACATTTTGTAATATATACAGTATATCAGTATCAGAAAGTATCACAAAAATAATTTCGTACAGCCCGTGAGATGATTAATTAAGAATTGATTCGGCACTGCACTCTATAACGGTGATGTGGGCATGTAAATGAAGTTGTCTACAGCACATTGGTGTGTGGTCACTTAAATTGATTTAACAACACTTCACTGCCCCATGTTTCACAGTTCAATTCTGAACAGGTGCAGCCACTTCAGTACAGTTAGTCCATACAGCCTGAAGTAAGGTCATTGTAACAGCACCAACTGAATCAAAACAACACACACGCGCACACACACACACACACACACACACACACACACACACACGTACCGACTTGCCCTGTGTCGGTGTTAATTTTCAGTGCCCACACCATTAACACAACACCACCATTCTTTAGCACACATCTCTCTCTCTCTCCCTCTCTCGCTGTCACAGGAAACTATATTGGCTTGGAAAGGGGAACACGGTGGCAGCTATTAATTATGTTGGGTGCTAACTGCCAAGTCGCATTGTGTACGGACGTGTGTGTACGTGCACCCTTGTATTTACCTGCCGTGCGTGAGCTTTTGTAGACGTGTCTCGCACGCTCAAACACTCATACACACAAGCTGAAATCAACAAACTATTGGTCAGTCAGTGAGCCAATGGCCATCTGTTTGCTGCACGATGAGGGGGCTCCCCACACACACACACACACACACACACACACACACACACACACACACACACACACACAGACTCACACATAACAAACTAACACACTCAAACCAGCCAGCTCATGCCAGTACTGGACCAGAGAAAGAAAGGGAGGCAAGGGAGGCTGTTGGAAAGGTGGGAGGGAGAGAACAAAACAACAGGGTGTGTGTTGTAGAGAAAGGTGGAGGCATATTTGTTCGAAAAGGAGAGTCATACTGAACTGTGCACAGACGCGTCATCATACATAGATGTCTGCGTGCACAAATGCTTGTTTATATATTTACTCAAATCCCACCCATGTAAGTTCATGTCAATGCTGGTGGCAGTTAATCTTGCAACAATGGGCACATTTTCACACGGGTTTTGAATTATCCCTGAGCACCAACAATTATTGGTGTTAGTGATTTGTAAGGCTTCCCTCAGGCAACGCTGAACAAATGCTATGAGACAGAAAAGGCTTGGCTTTACACTTTAGTATTATGCATAAACGCACATTTTGCATGCAGAAACTGCCGGGTGACAAACAGTCTCTGCAGATCTAACTTCTGAGTCATGACTCCCTAGATTTAGCAAGAATAAAATACAAGATTCACAAAAATAATACAAACTGTACACTTGCCTGTTATATGTAGGTAAGCAGACAATGCTGATCCCAAAGTGCTGCAGTTGCACTTCTTTGGGCAACTGAATTCTCTGCAGTAGCTTGAATCAGGGCCGAAACTAAGGCTTTTAACTAAGGTTTCTTTTCATTATCAGTATTTGTGTAGAATGTCAAAAAGGTAAGAGAGGAGGTATCCCACCTGGTAGAACATGTGCCCAATATACAAAGGCTGAGTCCTTACCGCTGCAACTTGGTTTTGATTCCAACCCATGGACTTCTGCCGCATGTCCCACCCCCTCTCTCCCCAATCTTTTGTCTGTCTTCAGCTGTCACTATTGAAAATTAAAGGCATAAAAACCTCAAAAAAATAATTTAAAAACATGAGAGAAAGCCAAAAGAGCTGTTGGTGTCCATCCAGAATCCAAAAATATTCAATTTACAGTGACAGAAAACAGAAAAGCACGATGTAGCTTGATGAATTCCAATTTTTTAGTGTTAAAATGATTCTTTCAAATTACTTCAATTTACTGTTTTAAAACGTCCCACTGCACAAATTGGGACAAAGACTAGTGATTATTCATGAATATTTTCACAGTTAGTTACTTAATTGTTTGGTCTACAAAATGTTCAAAAAGTTTGGAAAATATCTCTCAAGGTCCGAGGTCCGAGTGTTCAAGGTGATGTCTTGTTTTGTCCAAAAGTCTAAAACCCAAAACTGTCATAGGAGACCAGATGATATCCAAATATTACATTAAAGAAGCTGAAATTGTGTATTTTGCTCAGCTTTGCTTGAAAAATAACATTTCATGATTAATGTTCTGTCGATCAACTAATTGATTAATCAACTAATGGTCTCAGCTATGCAAGGGACATTAAATTCAGTCCCTCTGACTTATATTTATGGGGTTTTCAATATATTTAACGCTGTATCATTAATTATGAATCGTGTTGCATTTCACAGTGAGGCTCATTATGTCCCTCAGAGTTGGAGCTCATGTAGTGTAAGCGACTAGTGATACTTCCAGCCACAACAAGCCTTGTTGCAGAACAGTAAATCTTTTAGTTTGTTTGTTTCACATGTCCAGTAATGTGTGATAGAATAAAATCCTTCCTTCCTTCAACCGATTCACAATTCAGAGCCATGCAACATCTTCCTTGTTGAAGGGACTTTGGACAAAGCCACTAAAACCCTATCAACTCCAGGCGATGGCTTAACACGGAGAGTTTCCCAACAGGGAGAAATAAACTATCACGTAGTTATCACATTACAGCGGCTTTGATTCAGAGTTAACCTTGTACTGAGCAGATTTAACAGCATGACTGCAGATCAGCTCTCGGGCCTCTTAAATTTATCTCCCAGATTATAATAGATCCACTTATGTTAAATAAATGTTTGCATAAATATATGTACTAATGCTTTTTGAGGCTGAAGGAGGATCTCTTACGCCACTAGTAGCAGTCCCAACGTCTCGGTAAACATCTGCTCTGCTGAAATGTCCTTGAACCAGACACTGAATCCCTGCCAGATGCAGGGCTGCTGTCCAATGGCTTGGCTTGGCCTCTGATGTCCCAGAGGAGGGACGAACTAAAACAAAAGCCATCAATCAGTATAAAGGTACACAGACCTCACCGGGCTTTTAAAGACCAGACATTGGATCTTATTGCATTACTACAGGCTGCAGAGAACCAGACAGCCACCACACTTACCACACACACACACACACACGCACACACACAAACACGCACACACACATGCCCAATGCAGCTATTTCTTTAATGATATCATTAGGAAAAGTCTCTTCCACTATCTGGTGTTACGACACCTCAGAGGGAGCTTCATTAAAGAGCACTGCAACGTCTCTGCTCTCTTTGCCTGTCCATACAGTACATGAATGGAAATGTGAATTTACATAATGAAGCTTTTGGTCATGTATTTGTGTCTTTTCTGATGTGCGCTTGTTTATATCTTAGTTAAGAGGCCTGCATTGCTGGCGAGGATCTAAATAGGCAAGATGGGAGATTGGTGTCATGGAGACTGTGTGCCATGCACAGATTGGAAATTCCTTCTCACCTTTTTTTTTCCTCCCTTATATCCTTCCTTGTCGTTTTCCTTCTTTTACACTCTCTATCTCCCTCGCACGCATCCCCACCCCCACTTTAATAGTTAAAGCTAATTTATAATTGCCATGATACGCAGAGCACCCCTCCACCTCTAGGGATACAAATACGTCTTCTTGAATCAGCCTCATTGTATAGCAGTGTCCATCCCTCCCAGTTGCCTGGAGTTACTGAATGGATATTTATGTGCGTGCAGGTAGGGGCGGGGTGTAGAAACACATGTCTTATTATGGAGGAAATATGCAGCATATTGGGAGTGGAATGTGGTGTAATTTGATAAGCGCATCCACAGGCATGCCAAGCCACATTCAAAGACATCGGGGAGCGAAGGGAAGGAACGATATGAATGTGCGCAGGGGCTCGGCAGTAACAGTTGCCCAGTTGCCCCAGGCAACCAAATTGCACTGCCGTCAACCATCTTGTTTGGACTGGTTGGCACTGTTGACAACCAATTTTCGATGTTACAGAAAAATGTATCCTTTGCCTTTGGTGTGGAGTCTCTGGGTGAATGGGAAGCCGGGTTAATAAACAACACAGGGAACATGTATAAGCTCTGAAGGGGCGAACACTTCCATAGTTGCACCCTGAGGACACAAAGCTTTAGAATCAAGTTCCACTTGGCTTTGTAACTAAATCAATGAGTATTTAATGCAGCACTTGCAGGTAGGATGTGAAACCTTTTTTGTGATTTTACCAAAGTTAAATGATTTATTTGTTAGCATTCAGAAACTACAATCTCCCATTTTCCCACCAGCAGTTTCTTCCTTATCCTTAATATTTCACTTATAATGTAATCTCTCCAACCTTTTTGCTGTAATCTCTGTTGTCTATAAACATCTACACCACCCTTCCACCTCATTCTCATATCTCAGTCAACTGTCAAGTTAGTGACAACTGTCTAGGAGTGTGAGTAATGTTGCTTGGTAATGGCAGCTAAAATAGAAATATGAAATCAACAATAATATGATTGTTTTCTTGATAATTAATATTCTTCACCATCCCTGCCTGCCCAAACAGTGCATCGCTCAACATTACTGTTGGACAAGGTTCTGTTGCTTGTTATGGAGTAATTATTGTCAAGTGGATTTGAGTTCAGTTTTCTTCTTCTGCAGCAGAAGTAACATTTTCACTTTGGCTCGCTGTGTAAATATCGAAAATCAAGCTTCTAGGAAAACCTACAAACTCCTATTATGGGATTTTGAAGAACTGAAATCTCTGAAACTCAAATTGATCTGCTGCATCTCCACATTAGAGAATGGTTCTTATCTGACATCAGTGAGAAATGACAGAGCAGATTGTTCATTATACCCTGCAAATGTGTAATCTATATATAGAAAGCTAACATTATTTCATCACTGTCCATTTTCTTTCAAAACTCTTCTTTTCAGTGAAGTGTAGTTCATGTGCGGCTATGTGTGACCATCTCTGATATCACTTTCTGATGGCTGAAATATGGGGCATTCATTCTATTATAAACAAAGAAAATATGGTGACCATTCTGTTAAATTTGGGAACCAAAAGCGTTTTTGCCAGCCTGCCAACTGTTTTATAAACTTCCTGCCGGGCTCTGGTACATCTCTGGGATGTGTTTGTGTGTTTATGTGTGTGTGTTGCCTCACACTTAATTTTACTGCCATACATAAACAGGCGTATCCTGGATCACACAGCCTGGCTCTGATTGTGAGTGTTAATGCATACGCACAAATCTACATATTATAAGTGCTGGCAAGTGTGTGTGTTTGTATGTGCAGCCGCTTGTGTGTTCACGCGCACAGCTGTTACAGTATATAGTGGAGCCACAGCGGTGTGGGTCAGGATGGGCTAAGCGTTCCAAAGAGAGGAAATGAAGACAAATGAACAGAGAGGAGCTAAACACTCTTCCAGTCAGCTCCATATTACTTATCCTCCGCACCCTCCTCCTCCTCCTCCTCCTCCTCCTCCTCCTTCTTCTCCTCCTCCTTCTTCTCTTATTTTTTCCTTTCCCTTTCCCTCCTTCCCACCCTCTCCCTGAGAAAATATTACAAAGCCACACAGAAAGACTCCCGACACAGTAATGAAAAGCACAAAAGCGTGGCACTTTTTGTGCTACTTTCACGTCACCGGCAATTAATTCCACAGCGGCAGCTGACGGGGGGCCCGTGGTGCTATCATACTAACGCTAAAACCTGCAGTGCATGGATGTTGCCTTGCCTATAAATTTGAATCTTTGTCAGGCACTTTTTTCCCGTCTCTATCATTTACCCATTCACTCTTAGCGTGTGCGTGCGCGCGCGCGTGTGTGTGTGTGTGTGTGTGTGTGTGTGTACATTATGTGAGCTTATGGCCTCCGAGGCACCTTTGAGAAAAAGTTCAGTTTGATGGATAGGCAGCCAAGATGGCGCTTTGATTTTCTGAAAATAACACAATCATATGCTACATTCACCTTTCGGGGCTATTAACAGAGAGAGACTGTGAATAGGGGTGTGTAGAAGTGTGTGTGAGGGTGTGTTTGTGAGTGTGTACGTGCATTTAGGACAGTGATGGTGATAGGGTTTAAATTGAGCTGGGCTGTCGTGAAATACAGACAGCTTCTAATAGGCTCTATTTGCTTCTTTACTTTCTCTTTGGACTGTTGCACAAGTACCAAGTAAACCATGGAGGAGGTGGAGGTCACTTTACAATGACATCACTCTGTCCCTCCTTTTTTTTATTTTCCTTCTAGCTGACTGGGAGTGACACCAATGAAAGGGAGGAAGGAGAAAAAGAAAATGAAGTGATATGTGGCCGTATCGATCCGCAGGTCCGGGCTATTGATTAGTGAGTGGAGAGAGATTGGAGGAGGAGGAGGAGATGAGAAGGGAGGAGCGGAGAGGGGATGATGTAGTGCTTTGTCTGGGCAGGAGAGCAACTTAAAGGGGGGTAGCCCCATCAACAGCTAGGAGGCCCATGGGGCTCAGTATGGACTGGTGCAAAACTAGGGCACCCACGGCTCAGCCGACCCAGGCATCTCCTTCGACGAGTCGCTTTCATCAACTCCTCATGATGGGGAGAAGCTCTGCGTTCAATATTTCCTGCAGGAGCTTTTCAGACGGGCATATCAATACTAATCTATAGGCTTTGAAGGGGGAGATAATACCCTTTACCTTCTGGATCTCAAATTCACTTCTAAATGGAGACATCAAGAAGGATCCCCCATCCCATTTTCACGTTCCCCATATGGTGGCACTAATACTAACTGGCAAAAGGCTAGTTGGCTCCATTTCATGCTTTTAACACAATTCAACACGCTTTTGCCTGCAAAATTGGTCATTTCTTCTCCAACTATCCCAAACTCCCTTTGGTGACAATGGCACTGAGTCTATGGGCACCTAGTTGTGATTAGGCATTGCGATAAAGAGCATATGGAGGAGGCCGTCTACCTTTTATCCAGTGCAGACCAGCTCAGCACTTGAGAGCTACCGCTTCCTGGCTCGCCTTCCAAGCTCTCTCCAGGTTGTCTCTGAGTCTCATCCTGCTGCCATCTGCCACTGACTTGGGTTCCCTCCAGAAATCCTGGAACGAAAAAAAAAAAACGGAGCATCCTCTCCTCTCCATAGTTGGAGCCAGCATGGAGGCCCAGTTTCCTCTCCAGTTCTTCACTTTAAAGGAAACTGCCGGTGGCTTGAGGCCCCTCCGGCAAGAGCGACCACTAACGCTGAATTCTGGTCATATGGGAATAACTGGCAGAATGATTTGACGATTCAAAGGAGTGGACACATTTTCAAATCATCAAATGCCAAACCCTTCAGCAAGTACTCGGCGAGTAATTTGAGCTTGTATCATTTTACAGCAAAAAGAAAAATGCGATGCCTCTCTCTTACACAAGAAAAACCCTGCAGTTGTGTTCGATGTATTTGCTGCATTTTATGGAAGCTTGATCACGAAATAAATGCTAAATGGTTCATTTTTGTTAATTTGAAATGAAAAACACAATTTCCTCCTTATTAGGCAGTGCAGGTGTTGGGGAAATTCATGGAAATGAAGTAATCAGGCCTGCAAGTAGTATTTACCATCTGAAAGGTGACATGAATTTTCATCTTCAAATACCTTCATTCCCCAGAACACATGAATGCAGAATAAGACACACAGTCCCTTGTCTGGCTCTTTTGCTGCACTCACTGTTTGGTGGACATCGAGTGTAATCACCCATGGCTTATTATTGAAAACAGACCAAATTATGTCACATTTTAGCACATTACCCACCTTTGAATCCAGCCTGTTTGTATGAAATATGTTCAGAAAGCCTTTTGGTTGTACAGAGACACAGATAGCGCGGGTTATCATAATACATGGTCCTATCGCTAAACAGAAGATGTCATAAGACGTCAGAAAAGCCGGTGTTAGAAATGGTGCTTTGTCAGAAAAGAAAACCTCTGTGGCAAGAAAGTTAAATGTCTACACTTTTTCTTTCCGCCTTGCTGCAAAAAGGGCAAACTTCATGTGCTGGTGTTAAACATTGGCAGTGGGCTTAAATCTTATGCTGCAGAATGGTCTGACGTGAGCGGAAATCCTTTACCTTCACATTATCTTCCAGCTTGTAATGTTATTTTAAGACACAGACTTAGCCAACGTCAGGACTTACATCTGTTTTACTTGATTAGCTTCGTTTACAGCCACTTACAATGGCAAGGTTGTTGGGAACTAAGAGCTATAGATGTAGTTATAATAGTTATGATGGCCCAGATAGCGCTGTCTGCCTGTATGAGAAAAAGCTGGATGGTTCCTCTTTTATCTATAACTCAGTGAGACCTTATGAAGTGTCTGCTCTGAGGAAGCAGGTCCTCCAGTTTGTCTGAGGCTGCCTCATATAATTATACAACATAAAGTCAGGCACAGGACTCTTGTCAGAAAATCTAGAATTTAGCTTTTGTATAAAGCACATCTTGTGAATCTGATCTTTTAAATCATTAAAAAAACTTGCTAACCCTAATCTAATTTTGGCTGATAACCTCTGTGATAGGCCGCTATCTCTCTCACAATCGGGTATCGGATTTTGGATATGAGGTGACGCAGATTGGCTCCGTGCAATGTTGCCATTGCTGCCCAGTTTTCTCAAAAGGAAACTGGAGTGGTGTGTAGTGGAAATGAAGCAGAGAAAATGTGTCTGAAACCCCATGCTGTGGTAACAGTAACAGAGAGGAAAGTTTTACCCACCTCCTCACACACACAATGCTCGTTTTTAATGTATGAAGTTCGAGAAAATGCAACGCTGATGAAACATTTGATGAGCGAGAGTGGGGTGCGCAGACAAGACAGTAGAAGACAGGCGTGGAAAAACTGAAATGACGTTAGCTTTCGGCACTTTGGTGTGATGTCTGTGTGTGTTTGCGTGCATGATTATATGCGTCAGTATGTGCGTGTCTTTGCATCCATTTTCTACATGTCTGTGGGGATGTTCTATGCGAGGAAATGAATCGTCCCTCACACTCCCACACGATGCCTACTTGCAATTATCAAGTACAAAAAAAAGCCATGCATGTGTAATATGAAAAACAAGTCTTTGTATAGAGTCCATCACAGGGTCTGGGAGGTGACGGTAAGCTCAGACGGCAATAGCTCTGAGACTTGAACAAAAGAGAGATCCTCTCCTCATAATACTGGCTTAGCTGAATAATTGAATTCAGAAGCACGCTGGCAGCCATGCTGGTTTTCTTCATGTATATTGCAGACCAGCAGTAATCTGTTCTCAAGGAGCATCCCTGGCTGTCTGCAGCTGAGTTTGTGGAGAAGATGTGAGGTGACAGAATAGGGCTCTGTCACCAATGCCTCCATTATTGATAAGATTGGGTGGTGGGAAGCTTGGAGAGAGAACTTGAAGAACAGGAACAATATGAAGCTAAAAAGTTTGTCCATGCCAACACACAGCTGGGTTCCTTTTCCCATGTCAAGAAGAGCCCTACAACAGGGATTTGGGCTTGCATTTCTTGTACAGCACTTTGGGTTGAGCAAAGCTAGCAGAGGCATGGTTGCTGTTAAGTGGAGTACTTGAGCCAGGGTTGGTGGTTCAACTAATGGAGGAAGGCATGATTATTTCAGTTCAGCATGTGGAGCCATTTCCTGTCAACACTTCTATGATTATTGTCAACTTGCTGAATGAAAGATTTTTTTGCTTGAATTGACTGTCCATCCATCCACCAGTTTGGTCAACATAACATAAGTATCTCGACAACTATCTTGGATTACTTTGAATGTTCCAAGTGATGCCCTGACTTGTGAATATTCATTCTTGTTTTTAGAGGATAAGTCATAGCTTACGACTACTACAACACATACCAACACATATCTAACATGCACATTGTTGAAAATTCTGTCAAGCACATTTGTGCCCTTTTAATTTTAGACACTTCCTCTGGTATCAACTTGCTGTTGTGTCACCTGTGAGATGTCTCACAGTGTAACTAGCAGTTGGCAAATACTGTGCATGTTTCAGGAAAACACAAACACGTCATGGGTTTAACTCCCACTTTAGCTCTTTTAGCACCTATGACGCGACTGATGAAGAGTTCCATGTGTCCATCGCCTTCACTATTTCGTTCTCACGACGCCTCTCCCTCGACTTTCCTGCTCTGTTTTCTTCCCCTGCTTCTGTCTCTGCCCGATCAAGACAAATAACCAAGTGTTTTTCCTCATATACCCTTCATGTATTTTTCTCCCATAACAAGCGTGATTAGGCAGATGTTCGAAGCTGTCAGGAGCTGTCATATTTCGGGCCTGATTTATGAAGAAGCAGCACCTGCTATATTCTGAGACCTAAAAGATAGTGTGAGGAAAAGAGAAAAGGATGGAAGAGAGCGATCATTTTGGAAGATGTGACTGTACAGTTTGGGTATGTACTGCACTGCAGATGGTTGAAGAATGTCAAGATAGTTCAACACCCGTTGTGTTGTGGTCCGCATGAGGAGATAAGTAGTTAGCTGGTTTATTGCACTGCAGAGTTTTAAGTGAACCATAACTAATCATGACCCTATTGAGGCTTTTATTGATCCCATACCAGATGTAGGAGAACACCGTCTTCCTGGCTAAATTAACAAAGGTCAACAGATTGCCAAATAAATCAGAGAGTGCATATCATATTATGAACACCCCTTGTATCATGGATGGATCGCAGGCTGATCACGCTTCCACCATACACAGCTCTAGGGTTGATTTTGAAACCTCTCTCAACAAGGTCTCAGTCTAATTGCTTTGGCAATCACTGTTTTCTCATATAGCCAAATAAAGTGAACAAAAGAGAAAACTGCTCCAGGGTTTGGAATAACTTCTCACACCCAAGTAGGTGTGAAAAATGTATTTGCAGTATGGTTTTGAATGCCAAAAAATGAAATAAAAAATGAAATGTAGAGGTAGTGCCAATGCATACAAAGTTAATGGAGGTAGAGTAGAAGAATGGATATTGCTTTGCTATGAGGAAAGCTGGTTGATAAATAAGACATTTTGCCTCATAAATAAAACCAGTCAGCTTCAAACTGTTTTGCATGCAAAAAATAAAAGCTGAAAGATAGAATATGTCGATATGTGCATACCATCTAGAAAGACACATAGAAGCATTTTGATTCTCCTGATTAGCAAAAGTATTTAGGTAAGATCAGTTTGGGTACTTTCCATTTATCGTTATCGTTACAGAAGCTAACATACGGTTAAGGAAACAAGAACCACCCAACCATCAGCCCAACCACCCCAACTTCCTCCCTATGTGGACATGTTTTAGGGCACTTGATGCTGTTGTTCTCCTTAGGAAGAAGGTCTCTAACCATATTGTAATTATCGTTAGTATTTTACCACAATTCTTGTCTGTGGCTGTAAAACAGCTAACCTACTCATAACAAAACTAAAAAAAGGAACCTGCAGAACACGCTAGTGTCTGCTGACTGTAGATCTCATGCATTTTTTTTATTTACACTTAATACCAGTGGGACTTCATTAAAATTAAAAAAGTAACCACAGCCAAGGGAGACTAGAAATAGCAATGGCAAACTCTCAGAGCAGGAACAACAGTATTAGCGGAGGTGACTGAGCAACATAGTCAGCAGGGAGAATATGAGGATCTGAAGGCTGATGGATTCATTTTAAATAAGCGGATCTCATCTAACAAGCCCTATATATTTAAATTATGACTTGTTGATTTTGATACCAACATGTAAATAAAACAATGAACTAATTAGACAGACACAGTGGGTGCACATTTAGAGCTTTCTTTTTACCTTTTGTTCACGAGAACCAAGAGGAAATTGTTTCTGCATCAATTATGTCACAGTCTTCAGAGTATTTGCAGCTGGTGAGGATTTCTTTCACTCGCTGGGTTTGAACGAGGCACACGTGTAGAAACTGTGAGGTTTTTCAATTGTAGGTATTTTCTCACTGCCTCTCATATTTCTCCTTAACCTTCCCTCACCTCGTTTTCTTTCTCTCACATAGCATTTCCTCTATTAAAAGCTTTCCCTGCGTTTTTTTCCCCCCTCTCCTTCCTCCGCCCATCTCCCCATCGTGACTCCCTCCCTGTCTCCAACTTTATCTCTCATTCTCTGGAAAGGCACAGAC
This sequence comes from Sciaenops ocellatus, assembly GCA_033000465.1. Taxonomy (NCBI): domain Eukaryota; kingdom Metazoa; phylum Chordata; class Actinopteri; family Sciaenidae; genus Sciaenops; species Sciaenops ocellatus. Next base: position 22,181,661 of record CP136883.1, read on the forward strand.
GCGTGCAGGTCTGAACTGTGCGCAGCGAGGAGTAGCTGCCGTTTGGTAAATAAGTTCATCCTGCGTGTTAGCCAGGTCAGGGCCCAGGCGCTCAGCTGTACGAGTGTGTGTGTTACATTCAGTAAGCAAGAGGAGAGAGAAATTGATTGCCCCCTTTATGTGCAGGAATGAAAAAATACTGTAGCCCCAGCCTACACACTCTGGCACACACAAAGAACACTCAAAAAAAAACTCTCCATCTTTAAGCAGAGAACTGCAGTAGAGAGAAAATAAACTAATAACTCTTTACAGTTTGTTTTCGTCAATTTGTTCATTCTGCTGTTGCCCTGATAAGAACAACGCGGTGGAAAAAGCAGGACAAGAGAAAAGTAGTTTTCTTCTGAAAATCTTTTGAAAGTGTCTCCGTTCTTTCCCTCCTTCACTCCTTTTCTTTTTATTTAACTGGTTTAAAGAAGCGATTTTCTCATATTGAGCCGGTAAGGTGGGGTGTTCCTTTGTGCGCAGATGTTTTCTTTATTTCACGCTGGGCGTTGTATGATTGCAGTGAGATCAATAATTGACTGCATTGGTCCCCTGAGGACCACTAAGCAGAGATCAATAGAAGCCTTGTAGGATTGCTTTTTCTCTTCAGATATTTTACCAGGTATAACTGCTGCCCACCGTTGTGCTTCTCTCTTAATTTGTCTTTTTGCATTGGCATAGTGTATCACTTCTGTACGCTGCTGTAAATAATCATATCGACGGGTGAGGAAGGGAACTTCTCTGCAACTGTTAATCAATGCTGCAGCGATCTATCGCTGCTCTCCACACCTACACAACACACCTATAGCCTCCCTCAACCCAGGGCCATAGCGAGAGAATTAGATTTTCAAAATTAGATTCTCGTTGCAAAGCATTTAGAGGAGGGAAAGCGATGGAGAGAGAACTGCACAATCACAGCAAATGAAACCTAAACATTAAAGTCCTGCGAGAAGTTTAATAAAGTGTGTGTGTGTGTGTGTATGTGTGTGTGTGTGTGTAGCGGCACAGAAGCAGCACATGCGTGTGTGTACATATATAAACCACCTGTGTGCATGACGGAAAGTTTCCACTCCCTACCTGATGAGGCAAGGCGCTCTGTGCCGATTGCATCACTGGCTGTTGCCATAGCAACCTGTCCCCTCACCACGAAGGTCTTCTGGCACGGCTACACTGACAGAGAGGCTAAAGCCCTCTTATACAGAGAAGGAGAGCGAGACAGAGAGACAAGAGGACTGTTAAAAGCCGGGCAGCAGACGAGCACATCTGTATTACTTAGCGTCAGCTGAACAGAAAGGCTCCCTTTATTGGGAAGTAAGTGGAAGATGTCCCCCCGGAGTGATAGAGCGAAATGAATTTAATCTCATTCAACATTAATGCGATGACGCTTCGATGCCACCGAGCTGTATCTCCCTCCATCAACTTCCGTTTCCTGATTTCCTGACAGTTTGTAGGTCATTAGTCAATGTGGTAGCCACCGTTTGCTGATTTAATCTGATCACTGCACAATTGGCTTCACCTGAACGGGTTATTCAACACGTTTGCCATTTGTGCGTCACTGCCCCGGCCGTCCCAGATAATTCAGCCGCTATTCTTGTCACCCATGTAAAGTTCAGGATTGTTAATTATTCATGCACACCTTCCCTTCCCTTCCCTTCCCCACTTCTTATCTCCTTTCCTCTGCAGCTGAAGCAAACCGGACTGCTGTGAAATAATTTAGAAACATGACAGCTGCCGCCCTCCCTCCCTTATCCTGCAGAGAATAGTGTTGCTTCCATAAAGTAGCCATTTTGAGTTTGTCAATGCGATCCTGTCAAGCCTTATTGGGTCTGGTCTGAATGCGTTCATGCTTGCCATGACAGTCCATTTCTTTCCTTTTCACTTTGTTTGAGGTAAATGCAACAAGGCAGGAAAACAATGAAACTGATAGAGCATTTCACCACAAACACGGGCTGTGGGGACATTTTCTTCACGGAGCAGAAACAATCTCAAAGTAATAGAAAGTACTGGTTTTGGAGCATCTATTTATTGAATCTGTGTCTGCCTGAATCTGTCTGAATCTGAGCAAGCAACTAGCACGAAATGTTGCAGAGATGATGTATAATATGATGAAATGTGTATCTTCCATCCACCAAGCATGGAATCAAATACTGATTTAAAAGTGGGATTTAATTCCAATGCACAGGACTACACAATGTCAGCTGTGTTGTCGTCATTGTGGACTGGTCAAAAAAGAACGTATTCTTTTGCACAGTGACATGTGCTTTGATCCACCAAAGAACTGAATCCCAAAGCCTCAGAACTGGCAATAGAATCGGTGGAAAATTGCCACCAGAGAGCGATGCCAGAATTTCTTTTAACTTGACATAAACCATGACATTTTTTTTCGCCGTGGCTTTAATGATGACAGCGCAAACCTCCTTTCCTTTCATAACCCACTGACGCGGTGAGAGCATCCTTAAACCCTCCAACATGTGTCATATTTAATGGATGAGCGGTCCAAACACGGGATGAAATGTTACCTGGACAAGACGTTTGCTTTGACAAGCACAAACTGGACATGCTGTCTTTTCTTCCCAATGGGATTTTCTTCGTCTGCCTCCAACTGGGGAAAAAAACAGCATGGAAATGAGTTTTTTTTTAATGCTGCAAGGCTGGAGATTACCTTCCACACAGTCAATGCTCTCAAAAAGACATTTGCACAAAGAATTGCAAAGCAAAAACATTCATGCTGGAAATGACTTAATTTTAATTGTGCTTGTTCAGTTCCATTAACAAATCACACACCTTTGCGTGCATTTAAAAACTGTTTTTCTAAATACTTCACACTCTAAGTGTGTCTAAAAAGTCAGACTGTATTTCTACAGTTTTACAATATCAAGAAAAGCAAACAGTAGTATCAACTTTCATCCTTTTTCTGAGATGTGGCTCAGCAGCTGTCAACAGTGAACAGGGCAGTGCAACCACTCCATATTAAGAAAGGCATTTATTTTTTAGAATGTTCCCTGTCATCATCTCAGCTCAGCCAGAAACTACTTTCTTGCTTGGACACTCCAGAAGAGCTGATTTTGTGTTGCTCACACACACATACGCACATACAGATAATACACGTTTAAAAATCCACACTCACTAATCAAGTGAGAGAAAAGAATCTGAAAAGGTCATGGCTATTAGTCCCAGCTGTTCTCATTATAAGCACATCTAATATCTGGAAACATCTATATGGATTTTTGGTATTCTAGCAACAGATGAGGGCAAAGCTTTAATTTTTATATGATGTATGGACCTGCTGAAATATTTTTTTTATTGCTTAGGATTATGGATAAAGTCTTCCGAGGATAATGTGCCTACCTCAGAGCAAAGTGGCAAAATCCATATCACCATGATAACTATGTACAATCAGCACTAAAGTAATCAATGTACTCCAGTAAATGCTAATCCCCATGTAAAATACTTGATCTTTATTGGTTTATTGGAATTCTCAAGCATGTATGAGGCTCTCAGACTTAAACACTAGCCATCAACCAATGGGAGTAAAACAAAGCCCTCAGTAACAAACAGTGTTGGAGCTTGGTGCTGTGGCAACAGTTACAGGACACATGACGCCCTGCGACCTAGAAAAACGTTTGGCTGTGAGCATTTATGACAAAAGAAATTATTTTTCTGTGATTTACATACATTTAAACTTGGGCTAGACTTAGGCTACAACTAGCAATGTTAGCTATGTTCAATAGCCACTGTCTTTTTAGGGTTGTGAGCAATTTGCCAGGTGTTAGCTAGATTAGCGCGCTAATGCTAACGCTAATGTTGTAGGTAGCTGGAAGAGACCGCAGGGAAGTGTGTGTGGTGCCTGCACAGGGCAAACAGCTTTCATTGAAATGAATTAGCCACCATGTTAGGACACTTAAACCAAAGAGTTTACAAAGTAATTCAAAGAGGCAAAGTAATTAACAGGAAAAGGTACAGAGTCAGAAGTTTTTCACATTTATGCTGTTTCATGCTAGCTTGTTTCATCCACCGTACCGACTATGCTACCTAACTGAATCAGACCGTTTGACTCTAAACACTAATGCCGCGTTTCCACTGGCACGGCACGGCACGGTATTTGCGTGTTTCCACTAGCACGTAGTACCTGGTATCAGGTACTACTTTGGTATCTTTTTTTTTTATTATTCTTTTTTTTTTTATTGTATTACATACAAGCATACATACATATCAGACAAAACAGCCCCTGCCCCCACCCCTTCCACAAACCACAACAAAACAAAACAGACAAAACAAAAAACAGACAAAATAGTATGGTTATTTTGATTACTTCATTACATTATTGCCAGATATCAGTTACATATCCCTTTCTCTCTTTATCTGGAGTACATGTTGAAACTTTCTAAAATTTGTTTTGTTCTGATAGCTTTCTTATTTTTACAGTGTTTGATCCAAAAAAAACACATCAGCATTTGTTTTGGAGTTTTCCCATTTTTTCTTGTGAATATGAAATTTCCCAAGCATCAGGATTAATTGTACAAAAAAATCTGTATAGTTGCCCACATTTTCTCCAAAATAAATGAAGATGTCCTTTTCCCGTAAAAGAATTACCTTTCCTGTTATTGTCTTGATATAATGCTGTACATCAGTTCAAAATGTTTTTGACAATACGCATTGATAAAACAGATGATGAATTGTTTCCTCTTCGTTCGCACAGAATTTACACAACAAATCATTATCAATATTAAATCTTGCTAATTTCATTTGTGTTGGATATATCTTGTGTAGTATCTCAAATGAAACCTCTTTAACATTATTGTTTAAGCAAAACTAAATAAACACAAGACTCGACCACACCACTTTTTAAAACCCCGCTGCTCTTCGACTACACTCGAACACGAGAAAATGGCTTCGCAGAAAAAATCCACGCCATGGTCGGTTGTTGTGTTGCTGGTGTTGTTGTTGTTCTGGTCTTCCGGTTTTGTGCGTGGCTTGGCGCGGTGTAAATGACGTCACGGCAGTTTTGCGCAGCCGTGTTATGACGACCCTGCCCACGTCGAGGAGGTACTATATGGTACTCAGTTGTAATGGAAACAGACCCGAACCGTACCGTGCCATACCGTGCTAGTGGAAATGCGCTATAAATCTCCCTAAATTGCCAAAAACCATTAACTATACTAAACTATGTCACCATCATCATTGTCATACAAGGTGTGTAACAAAGACAAAAAGCTAAAATCTCCTGTTCTAGCTCTGCTAGCTCTCTAGGGACTTGTTAAGTTTATAGATGTAATGTATAGGCTAATACTTGTGTAAATTCGTGTCTTTGTTTATTATATGCAATAGTAGGACACAACACAACACCTGTGGGAAAACAGGTGGCTTCCTGTATATTACATTTTATCACAATTGTTGTCTTTGTAAAGTTATACCATCTGTCTTAAGGACATGTCCACAGGATCCTCGCTGTTTTTATTATTGTGTCTGCACTCCCAGAGATCAGCTGTCAATCAAACCCAAGTCAGGGCCAACACTGTTTTCGAATTTATTTGTTAAAGTTTGTTGTTGTTTTTGTCTGTGGTATACTTTGGTTTTCTAGCCATAGTAGAAATCGGCATTCGTATGAACTACCAAGGTTTTCTTTCTGTTTTTTTTTTGTTTTTTTTTAAGAAACCGGAAGTGTCCATCTTTCCTTAAATACCTGGAGGATTTCTCGCAGGAAAGAAGTACTGGTATATGAGTATGCAGTTTGTGCACGCATTCCAGGGCCAGCATTTGATACCCTCACTTTGACAGAACCCTCAGCTCTGGTGTCAGTCTTTTGTCAGTCAGCTAAGCTCGAGGCTAGAGTGGGATTTTCTTATAGCAAAACATTGTAGAGGAGATCTGGTTACAAATCACTGCTGGCATTTGTGATTTTTGTTCTCTCCAGGCGGTGTGTTCACTGTCACTATGTACAATAAGTATTGTTTGACTTTTTTTTTTTAATAACAACATTTTGCTGTATACTGGTGTTAGCGATATTGTTGAGAAACACAGCTGATTCATTTAAAACACAGACAGATGATTGTTTGGTCACCTCACCTGTGTTTTTTCCTGTCATGCTATCAGACACCCTCCCTCCTCTCTTGTACACATCTGACACAGTTCGATTGAATTTCACCTCTTGTCACTCTGCTCGCATGGCTTCCCTTCCGAGCCACCCGCTGACACCCAGATGCACGAGCGAGCACACACACACACACACACTTATAGCACGGGGCGTGAAGTGATGGCAGAGCAGTGGGCCAGTCATGACAAGGCCTTCATGCTAGCACCTGGCTGTGTTCATGTGCGTGCATGCGTGTGTGTGTGTGTGTGTGTGCGAGACACCTAATGCCTACACCTCAGACACACACACACACACACACACACACACACATGGTGTCAGGAATACAGATGCATTCATGGATAGCTTCGCACATACACACACTCACTTCTTTTTTCCCCTGGTACAAAAGAGAGTGAGCTCAGGTAGCTGTCAGGCGCTCTCCCACAGGGAACAGTGGGCAAGTCAAAAACAGCCTCCTCGCCTGTCACTCCACACACACACACACACACACGCGCACACACACACTGTGTTTGGTGGGAGGAGAGAGACAGAATGAGATGCCTTGGGCAGATGCTGGACCAGTTGTCTATGCTGCACACAAAGAGTTTGTGTACACGTGTGTGTATGTGTGTGTGCATGTCTATCAGACTGTCTGTCCGTCTATCCAGCACCGGAAAAGCCATCTGCCAGTGAGTCCAAGTGGACATGCCGCCTTGCGTTTAGTCCTGGCCTGGGAGCCAGCGATAAGAAATATCTGTGTGTGTGTGTGTGTGTGTGTGAGTGAGTGTGTGGCGTGTATATCCTCAGCAGTGATTCGCCCCTCCAACCAAGAGGACTTTTTTTTTTTTTTTAGAATAGACTTTTATGTGCTTTAGTCCATTGATTTACGGTCAGGCTGGCTACCTGTGAGAGCTTGGCATCTCTTTTAACGCGCCCCCCACCCCCTTCCAGTCATGAGGCAAGGACGTCACGCCAGCTGGCCACCAAACAGCCCCCAAAAGTGGGCGCAGAGCCACAGCAGCTGTAGCTGCCACAACACGGGTCAATTACTCACTAAGTTGATGTTGTGTACATACAGCGCGAGCGCATACGTACACAGGTACACCTTGTTTGCTCTGCCTGCTCAGCAGCCTCTAACGAAGTTTACGGCGTGCCGTTTGGCCCCTTGATCAAAGCCGAGGAATCAGTGGGGAAGTTTCGGATCAAAGTCTTAAGAGTTGTTGCTTGACTTGCGTCTGGCTAACCTTGGTTCGTCTTCATGTGGCCGTCCCGTCATGTTTTCCTGGCTGGTGGATCGCTGATGTTTCAAAGACTGCAGCCTCTTCAGGGGATGAAAACGAACTGTCCACACGCTTGTGTGTCAGCCTGCTGCCTGCAGACTCGTTTTAATGTTGTTGCTGACTTTTTTTTTCTCAAAATTTCCAACATTAAAGCTTTTCCAAAGTCTGCAATAGGCTCAGCACGCCCAACAACACGCTGTGCTTGCTCTGCATGGGTGGACAGATTCTCCCTGAATGAATCGAGAGCATCTGTTTGCTTTATGCCAGGATCCCATTTAATCCCTGATGCATTTGTGTTGCTGAACTGTGTGGAGTTCTGCACAAAGACCCGGATGGCTGACGCATATTGAGATGAGTCTGTTCAGACGTGCCTGTCTGTTGTTACAACATAAACTTTTATTTGCATTCACTCGTGAAAACTTCTCAAGAAGAAAGAAGAGAGGTGAAAAACAAGTCACTTTTAGGTCGTGCATACAAATTGTGTTCATACACAATAAATGCAACACCAGGCTCATTAAAGTTTTTAATTCAGCTATACACCGAGCAGGTTTGAGCTGCTGCAGCTGACCTTGAAATTGTGACAGAAAGCAATAGTCCGATCAAATGTTTAATCCTAACACCTTCTCCCTTTTCTCTCTCCTTCCTGTCTGTCAGGCTGCAGAGGGATGCTGTGTGGCTTTGGCGCCGTGTGTGAGCGTGACCCGACCGACCCGGGCAAGGCCGAGTGTGTCTGCAAGCGAGTGGAATGTCCATCCTTGGTGGCGCCTGTTTGCGGCTCAGATTCGTCCACCTACACCAACGAGTGCGAGCTGGAGAAAGCCCAGTGCAACACGCAGCGACGCATCAAGGTGCTGCGCAAGGGACCCTGCTGTAAGTAACCAACCAACCGACCAAACACATTTCATTTTGAGCCTGTTCTGTTTTAAACAAATGGAAAATTATGATTTGTGTTGTTTATTTCACTGCACAGCACAGCAAAGTAAAGTTGTTGAGGAGATGATGTGTTGCAGTTTTACAGTAGTAGGTGTACACAGTAAGAGCCTGTCGCTTGCAGCACTTTTCAGCTCAATGTGGCTGTTACTGTTTGTACTATTCCTCCTTGCAATATAGAAAACTAAGCTGCTGACCAAGTAGCACAGAAAGTGTCCATATCTGCTCTATTAGATCTGTTTTATTGAAGAATAGCGCCGCAAATGAAGGTGAGGTCAGTAAACGGTGAAATAGGGCTGATATCTGAGAGTGCAAAGAGGAACAAAGGAGTGAAATTAAATTCTAAATCACATAAATTCAATCCTGCAACCACACACGCACACACACACACACACACACACAGCTTTCTCTCAAGTCTCCAGCACAGACACACATTAGTTCGGCTGCTGAGGATTCAGCTCAGGGGAGGAGGCCGTCAAGGCCAGGGGTTGGACATGGTCGCCCCTGCAATTAATACCACAGCAGCACAGCTCAACACAGCTATCTCCCGCTGTGAGAAAGTAGTGGAAACGCATGTCATCACGGTTTTGCTTGGCATAGCGTGGCTAAAGCATACCGACCCCGACCCATAAAAAAGGATATATATTTTCTGCTTCATCTTGTCCAATTTTAAGCATGAAAATAAGATTTAATTACTTGATAAGATGGAAAGAAAAGTAAATCAATTTAAAGTTTTACACTGAAAGATTTTGCACGCTCGTAACTACAGTAGAAAGAACAAAAGTTGACAGTAGAGGTTGAGGAAACTTGACTGTTCCTGCGCTGTACTGTATTTACAAGATCACCACACTCCAAACAAGACAGATTGATATGATTCCTCGAAGACTTCTAGCATTACCAGAATTCTTTTATGTCAGCACGTGTTTTTACCATTAGTATGGAGTCTGAACATTTTGAGAGATCAAATTGGCGCCTTTGATCCAGGAAAGATCGATCCCCAAAGTCCACGAATACAAGAAGGTCTTGTATTTCAGAAAGCAATCTGACCCGAGACTGACACCATTACACCTCTGCGGGAATAGAATTTAAAGGTGTAGGTGATTAAACTGCTTAAAGCGTGGTGAATGTGGAGGTTTATAATATAAATATAATACACAGGCACAGGACTCGGGGTGTTGGGACAGATTTAGCTGAGCACAAAGCTGCAAGTCTCTGAGTGAAGCTAAATTGCTTGTTATTGTCAACTAAATGGATTTCTATTACACACTGTCCTAATACAACAGGATTTGCCTTTCTATCTTTATCCCCCAATACTAAAACACGTGCCCATTATGTACAAACTATTGTCTTTCCAATATGGCTACGCTCCCAGTGCTTAAGCGCCACCTGCACACGCGCAAACAAAAAGTGTGCCACTTAACTGCTCCCATTGGTAGCCATCCAGTGTGTGTTTCATCCCTTAGCCCCTGGTGGGTGCCTATATCCCTGCTGTACCTCTCATTGCGTCTCTTTAGCAAAGCCCATCAAGATCCAGGGCTCTGAGGGGAGCAGCGGATTCCTGCCAAAGCTGCAACGTTGCAGCAGCCTCAATAATAACTCCAGTGTTTTGTCAGCGTCGTGCCTGCCTGCCAGTGTGGGCCCACTGCTAATTCCAGGGGTCTGATTACAGTGGCGGCTTGGACCTGGCACTAATAACAAGCTTGGTGACTGCTCACCACTGACAGAGAGGAAATAAAAGAGATATAAAGGACAGAGAGGGGACAGGAGGAACAGAGAGTACAGCGGAGAAGCATCTGGAGAGGGAGGGAGGGAATAATGTTGAAAGAGGAATGAGCTATGAAACATTTAGAGAACGAGGGGGATGCAAGAGCAAGTGTGTGATTGAGTGAGCGAATGGGTGAACAGAATACAGAAGTAGATTCAATCCAGGGAGAGAAAGTATTGCAAGTGCTGTAATGATGGTTTATGGAGGGTTAAGGCCATCAAAAGCACCATAATTACTGCTGGCAACAACAGCAGGCAGTCGCTAGAAGAAAAAAAAAAATTACAGTAAGAAATAATAATAATGATGATGCTAATGATGGTATTGCTGATAATAACTACATGCTCACCAGCAGAACTTTCGCTCTTATCACGTCACATCGGCAACAAGGAGTCAAAAGCTGTTTCTTTTTTTCATTCTTCTGTTGCCTGAATATTAAATAGGCCTATATAATTGAAGCTAATGCTAAGGCAATTTTGATGTCATCTTTTTCATTATTCCATTGAATCCGATTCTTTTTCAAAGAACACAGAGCTCCCGGGAGTCAGTGTGACTTGCAGACAGTAGTGCTCTGGATGTTTTTTTGTGTTTGGTGTATTTAAAAAGTAAAAGAATTCAATCTGCAGTCAGTGCATGCTGTCCACCTCATTAGCCCTGTGAACATGCTCTCTGATAAGTTATTGAGGACAGCTTCTTCACAGCTGTCTTGTAAAAGGCCTCGGGCCTTTGATTACCTTTTTGAAAGCCTACAGGCAAATATGTTGTTTTTTCATGCATTGGTCAGTTTTGAGATTTTGGTTTATTTTGCTTGCCATGTCTTTTCTCAGGCTAGTGGAGAGAAAACGGCCAAAATAGACATCGCAGGTTATTTTACTACACTTTGTCTGTTTGCATCTATAGACTTCTTCTAAATTCACCAAAAGTTAGCATTAGATAATGACTCATTTGCATTTTTAATGATACAATTGACTTTAAATCTTACTTTACTGAAATTTAAACTTAAAACTGTCACACATCTTCTCTTAATCTCAGCACCACGTAGAGAGGAGTTTGTTCATAGTCTGATCTAACATTTTATTCCTAAAATTGTTCATGGTCTTCTGCACGAGACTTTTAAATCTAATATGTCAACCAATTCAAACAATAGTATGCAAAATGATACTGAAATAATGCCTCATTTGGGGAAGTGTCATGATGATATCTATTAGTTTTAGCCTGTCTCTCCTTTGGCCAAAAATGGAAAGAGCTGTGAAAAAGGTGGAAAGTGTAATTTTCAATCAGAGCCCACTTGGCTTGTTTTAGCACAGCCTTCGCAAAGGTTACATGCATTGTTTTGATTGGTGATTTTGATTTGATTTTGATTTGATTTGATTTGATCTGCCCAGATCTCACAGACTCAGCCCTGACTCCATATGTTGAAAAAGCTGCCAGGTACTGATGCAGGTGACTTTAAAGTCTAATCCGTAGCCCACTGGCGCTTTTATCAAATGGAAAACTGTATATTATGTTTTTGACTTTAAGCAACAAACATTTCTGCAGACAAAAAAGCTTTCTATAAACTCCTTTCCTATTTATTCCGCCATCCATTTTTTTTTACAGATGCTATTTATTTTTTGTTGCCTTTTGTGTTGCAATGGAAGCAGTCACGGTCAAGTAGGTGTCAACCACTTAGCAGAGCTGTGACCTGTCGGTTTATTTGCTTTTGCTTTTAAAGCTCCCACACATGACAAAAATGATTTTTGACCATCGACAGTATTCCGCTGTAACCTGTGGTTTAATCAAAAGATGTTTATGTGCTTGTGTCTGGCAGAAGTTTAAGAATATTTCAATCTGTATTATGTATGTTCATACAGGTATCGTAGGTAATGTTAAAGGTACCAGAGTGTGATGGTATGTGTGCATGTCTGGCAGGAAATGTGCATGCGAAACAGAGAAGGTGTTAGGAGGTCAGGGGAAGACGAGTGACAGGTTCTCATTCTCTTTCTGCCTCCAATAAATTCAGCCGGTTCAGAGGGTCTGGGCGGGTCACTCTATCTTAGATTATGGAGTTGTCAGGGCTGATGGAGGAAGAGAGAGGCAAAGATGGGAGAAAAAGTAGAGCAGGAGACATGAGAGAGAGAGAGAGAGCCGAGCGAGTGGCAGAGCTTTTAACTTTAAGAATGGTGTGGGCGGTTGGATTGGTGCTTTTGTGCAAAACCTCGTTTGACTCATTCGATTTGAATGGCGGGTTTTCATTGGGGTAAGTGAATTGGCTACCGTCCTGAGAAGCCGTCATGTCCAATTCAAATCAACTCTGGACTCTTATCTGGCACTCAGGAGTGGAGTCACAAAAGAAGTTTCTTTTCTTTTTTTCTCACAGATTATCCCCTTTTTTTAAAAAGGTTTGGAGTTATATGGATCGTGTTGTTAGCACTAAATACAAGTCTGAGGCTCGGGGTATGTTTTCTGGGAACAGAAGGGGAGTATCAACCTATACAGGTCTCTGACATCTGCAGGATGCTGACACTTTCCCCATGTAAGTATATTGGTGCTTCGTTAGCACAAGACTGTAACATTTAAGAGAAGAAATAACAACATTCTTTCTCTTATAAAGGAAAAGTTGAATTCTTAAATTGCACCCTTGCTCATATTAACACACTCGGCAGTTTGACTGCTACGATACAACCTTAATCTATCTTGACCAGCTGCTTACGGTGACTAATGTTTAGCCAAACTCTCGATCATTATAGCTCTGTAACTGACATTACTGAGTATGTTTGTTGACTTAATTGGGTTTTTTTCCACTTTTTCTACTTACTTGCTGTAATGTTACATAGTTATTTTCAGTTCTGTGGTCATTAAAAGTAGTATGCGCACACCTTTATCTGCCTAACTTTATGGTAAATTCCAGTTTTAACATCCTGAGTGTTATTTTCATTGTTTTGGCCAGTGTTCCTATCGGTAATAACATTGCACTCACTATGTAAATTGTTGGGATTTACAACTCTGCTAAAACGAATAAGACATTCACATAATTGGACAGCTTTTAAACAGGTTAGCCTCATTTATTTGGAAGACAAAGGAAGATAAAAATTAGGACAGTTGTACACAGTTTACAGACTGACTTCCTGGCACAACTTCACTCCCTGTGGTTGTGTGCACACAGCTTTCCTGTGCAGTAAGGGGTTGTTACCAACATACTGGGTGTGTTCACTTCACTTTAGATTGTAACTCCAAATAAAGTGGCTTGTTTAGAACCTCCCCTACTCACAGATGCTTATATATTTCCACTGTTTTTACTGCACAGTTAGCTCAATTTGCCATAACAGTGGAAAAATCCCATTTGACCACATTCATTTAGCGCCGGACTCATAACAGTGAACTGGCTATTACAACAGTTAAGTGTCAAGGTAACAGTGTAAGTCCGCTCACGAGGGCGGGAAAAAAAAACGACCCACATGTCGTTGAGGCGTGGGAACTTAGTTGCCCCCAGTGCACCTCGCTAATATTCTCATAACCTGGCCCTTAATGGTTCAGGCCAGCTCCGCGCCAGCTTCTTCATTATCTCCCTTTTGTTCTAGATGGATGATTTAGGATGGGCGGGGTCACATTTCTGGCGGTCAGGCAGCCAGGCGGCGAGCAGATAATGGCCTCTGATATTATCGAAATTAAAAGGAGACGTCGCGTTTAAATTGGCCCAGCAGGATAACAACAAGAGGCGAGAAGAAAAAAAAAGTGGCCAGTTAAGAAAAGAAAAACTCAGAGGCAGAGGGAGAGAGAGAGAGAGAAACAGCCAGCAGAAGCATTTTCTGGTTGAGAGAGACAAGAGATATTTGGGCAACTGTGTGCATGTGTGCATGCATTAGTGTGTGTGTGTGTGTATGGGCATGGGCACACTACAATCAGCTAGGGAACGTGCACCATGTTGGCTCTCCTAATATTGAACTTGGAGCAGAGTGGTAAATACACTCCCTTTCCCAGAGAGAGCCACAGAAGTGCTGCAGAACTCATCTTGTGTGTCCACTCTAGTGGAACATGGAGTTTTCATTCTTTTTTTTTTCTTCCACTTTTTTTTTCTTTTTCTTCTTGAATGACTGCAACACGTAATGCAAAAAAAGTTGAGTGTGTGTATTGTGTGTGTGTGTGTGCGCGCGCGAGTGAGGTGACTGGGGTTCGAGAGTGTGTGATCAATGGAGATTGATTTTGTGCGTGCGTGTGTGTGTTCTGAGAGTTGGCCATAAGCACGGCCCACTGCCTCCTACTCTATCAGTCCACTCTCTCTTTCTCTCTCTCTCTCTCTCTGTGTGCTTTAGAGAGGGCTTTATCTCTCCAGCACCGACACACTCTTGTGTCCTCACAGTAAAAGGAGAAAGGCATCAGTACTCCACACCTGCTGCTCCGTCTGCTCTAACATACTGCAGGCAGTCAGACCCAATGCGAGGAGGATGTGAACCTCTCCATCTTAAACATGAAGTATGTGGTGCAACTGGAGGTGTTTAGTTGTGATCTATATTGAACGTTTCAAAGCTTTTCAGTGATCTGATGCCTTCATTTTCTGTATTTATTACTTAAAAAGATTAAACTTGTCTCATAAACCAATAATGGACATTTACAAATAGGTTTTAAAAATGTTTTGAGCCTATGTTTAGTAGTCTAAACCTTACAACATCTGGAAGACAAGATGCAAACCACAGCAGGTCTCTGGAGTCGGCAAGCAATTAAGTTTCTCCTGAATGTATTCAGTGAGGCACATTATTCCTCATTTGTGCGTCGTTATTTTGACTCTCTTTGGATGTACTTGCTTTAAATATACATAGTTTAATGATACTGCATATCCGTGTATGGTGTATTTTGTTTATGCAAAGAGTGGGTTTTTGCACAACATTGTTGTGTTGAAAGTCTCATTTGCATATGTCTGTCAGATTTAGATGGTCTTCGTAAATGGCAAATTAAAGGACGCACTCAAACGAGACACGAGGACTCACAGGATGGTTTGATGACTATGAAAATGAACGATGATTCACACGACACCTAAAACAGTTTATGTTGTTTTTCTTTTCTGTATGAGGCGTAGCATATGTTCACAAATACTGTTTTCAGACAGTGTTGTCAGACAGTTCTATTTGTGACTAATCTGGGAGCCTTATCGAATGTTACACTTCATCCTGTTGTGGTCATTTCTCTTCTGAACTATTGTTGAGAGAAGGCTCGTCCCCAGAGAAGTTCAAACCGTCTCTGTCCTGAGCTTGTTACCCCAGCAGTACTTTTTGTCTTTTGTCTGGTGCTGGTCTGGATGGTTGTTAAGGTGTCTGGGCTGGGCCGGGTAAAGCCCTGATTTATCCCCTCGTAGGGCCCAAAGCTGGCTGGGAGGAAAGGTTTCAGGAAATCTCCTGCAAGCAAAAGCCTCATTCTGGAGCAGAGCTGTGGAGTCGGGGGATGAAAGCCAACCTGTTTCATTTCCCCTTTACACACACTCCCTCTTCCCATTCCACTTCTCCTTCTTCCTTTTTCCTCTACTTCTCTCTACTTCTACTTTTTGCCCATGCTCTGAAGATCACTTTTGTTACCCTGGTGATACCCCCGGTTGCCCACGGTGACAATGGATTGGTGGTAATAGCTATAGATGGTGGAGATGACTTTTGGCTTTGCTAGTGCAAATAACAGTGTTCTGCACAGTCTAACTGAAGATTATTCATCTTGCCTCTGCACATCCTTTTCTCCTCTTTGCTTTCCTTTTATTTTGTCCTTTGATTCCCTCTGCCCTTTTTCCTTTCTCCCTTTCTCTCTAAAATCTTCTAGCTTTCCCTTTGTCTCCCGCCTTGGTTTTATCCCTCCAGTGTCTTTCTTCCCTTTTCTTCCCTTACCCTTTCCTCTTCTTCTTCTCACTCTCTCTTGTTCTTTTCCTCCCTTTATCCCTGTTCTTCCTCCCTCATTCTTTTGAGTCCATTCTTCTTCACGTCTCTCTCTCATTTTGCCTCTTCTTCATTTGCTCACTGTTACAGCAGCCAAAAATAACTCTGTCACGCTCTCGCCGCTTCTGTCTCTCTCCTTCACTTTCTCTCTCTTCCTCTGAGTCCCTCCCTTCTCTTTCACTTGCCTCCTTAAGATTTTTAAGACAAAAAAATCTGTTTCCGTGTCTTCCTGCTCCTCTCATCAGTAGTAACATGCATGCACGCGCACAAACGCAGAGGGTAATCAAATTTCTCCAGGGTGATTGTTGAGCGTATTTATGTGCACGCACACACTAACACACACACACTCAGGGCGAGAGGTCATTGTAAATAACTCGGTTTTCGTGCTTTCATTTCCCTGGGGCATTGACTCTTGCTTGGTATTCATAACCATAACATGCAGAACCTGACAGCCTAACTGTGTGTGTGTGTGTGTGTGTGTGTGTGTGTGTGTGTGTGTGTGTGTGTGCGTACTGATACTGTATTTATACCCTATGGACGTACACACTCGCACACATACTTAGTGAAATATACTAACACTGTAGGCATTTTGCAAACAGATAGATTGAAAAATGTACATTCTTTTTATCGTCCTTCACCACACACACACACACACACACACACACAAAGAGATGATAATGGGCTTTGCTGGAATCCTCTATCCATCTTTACTCGCTGTTCTACTCGTCTGCGACCACTGATACTTGTAAGACAAATCCTGTCTTCTTCATCTCTCTCTCTCTCCAGCGCTCACCTCTCTAAAACCTGCAGGCAAAACACCGCTTATCCGCACTCACGCACACACACACCCGTATCCACACAGATACACACACCTGCTTAATACCAGACAAGGGGCTGTGTTTTGAGACTTTTTAATGTATTTATGCATTTGGTTTCTCCTGAATAATACATCGTTATTTGTTATTTTCCCTGCATAGACTTTGGGAGAGATGGAAAAGAGTGAAAATAAAAGCAGAGCAGTGTTGAAAATATGAGGATAACTACCAGCTCAGCAGACAATAGTGGATATTTTATTTTATTTGTGTGGAACAAGAATGGTGACAACTGTCAGGATCCGGATTTATAAAGAATATCTGTTTTCCTCTTTTGTGGTTTGGTTTTCTATTGTACGCGTGTGTTCATATACATTTATATATATACATGTGTGTGTGTTTCTCACACAGTGCAGAAACATGTCCTCATATAATCCTAGTTTTCTTTCTCTAAAATCTATTTCAGTGACTTTATTGGCGTGAACAGACAGAAAGAGACAAAAGATACAGACTTGTCTATACACCAAACAAAAAGTTTGCAACAGTTGATTCACTCACAATAGCAGCCATGTAAAATTGCCCGCTGCTCCGTGGCAGGGCTCCCGGCTGATGTGTGCCTGATCCCCACGCTGCACTTGCTTGGTAACGTCATGTCTGTCAACCGCTGCCCTTGATGACCTTGTGAAAGTAGTTCCAATGCTTCATCTATCCGCCAGGAA
Source organism: Sciaenops ocellatus (assembly GCA_033000465.1). NCBI lineage: Eukaryota > Metazoa > Chordata > Actinopteri > Sciaenidae > Sciaenops > Sciaenops ocellatus. The sequence goes on from CP136883.1 coordinate 22,199,149, forward strand.
GAGATGATGGAATTTTTTTTTATAGTAATCATTTGGCACCTACAAAATAATCTATTTTAAAGTCATATATATACTGTATATCCATGTTCTTCACTGCACTTTCACACTCAATACCTTTAGGTGCACACAAACAGCCACTCCTGGCTTCAAGTGCCCTGCTACTTATTTAAGGGCCGTCCATCGACTGTGCTTGCTCCCCAGAGTAATGCAGTGTTCACATTGTGGCAGCAGAGGGCAAATTAGACGGCCCTTGCTTTCAGTGGTAGATTGATTGTGAATTCCACCTCCGCCGATTTAAAATGAGCAAACAGATGTTAAACCTTCACACCTTTTACCTTTTTCTGCAGTGAGCAATTAAAACCAGGTGCTGAGATATTCAGCCACATGGATGTAGTCATGTGTGCTTGTGAATCAACTCGTATTGTCGCGTGTCAGAGCCAAGATGAAGTAGGGAGGCGGTTATTGATCCCGGTCGTCAGGACCCAGAGTCCTGCTGGTGGTTATGTTAGCGATCTAATGAGATACTGTTTACACCTGGGTTGGAATAAGAATGTGGCTAACTGCGTGGGAAGAGAGGAACCCGGTGGCCTTTCGTCCTCACAACCAGGACTGAGAAATGCTGAAGAAGAAAATTTGGAGATAATTTCTATATAGTTCACTGTATTTACTTACCATCATTCATTATAATGTTTGGGAATATATAGAGGCCACCCCAAATGCCACGGTGAAATGAAAAAAGTAGTGTCCACTAGACTACTTTCTGCTAACAATCTCACAAGGCTTTGCGATGCATTATGTAGACCCAAAAATGATGAAGAGTCAGAAGTGTCTCAATTTACTGCTGACTGCATAGGGAGTATAGTAATGAATGAGAGAATGATTTCTGACACTGCACAGGAGTAAAAGGTCTTTCTCTGCCCATGTTGGCTCTGGATATTTCATGCTTTGACCTCCTTTTACAGCTGGAACCATGATGATTTTTGTGAATAGAGACCTATGCCAATTACAGAGTAATGGCACAGTGCTTTTCCCCTTTTTCCCATGATTCTCGGTCCCCTGCTTTAACTGACAGCGGGGGCACATTGACAGGAGTTGTTGACCTTGATAAGGAGTTGGAGGTGTGCAGCCTGTTGCCTGCATTTCAACTCACTGTGACTGCTCCTTCTTGTTCATTCCACACCTCACTTGCAGCATTTACGTCTGGCCACGTCTTCTTATGTAGAAGCATTTTAATGTACAATCAACATCAGCTCCAGCTCCAGTTAGCTATCATATTGGCTGCTATTAAATAAAATCCACCCTGTGTTAGGGGTGGTGGTCCAGTGTAGCGAATTTAATGTGAAGCCCAGGCAGGTTTCCATCAGCAGTGACTCATCTGAGCTCTAACACTGTATCTAGTATATAATAAGCTAATATAATAAGCTATTAGCCAATCACAAAGGCAACATAAATTAGATAAAACTATGAACAATAATAATGAAATACATGCATGTCTCATTTCATGTGATTCGCATGTGCATGTGTCAGCAGTTTGAGTGCCATGAGGCAATGGCAATGAAAACTTTTAATTCCAGAATAAAATACATTGGTGTTTTGGTGAAAACATGCTGACCATAAATAGTACAGTCCTGTGTTGGAATTTATTAATTTTGAAGAACCTACATTTTTTTTTGTATAAAACATTTCACAGTGAATTGCTTTTACACCCAGCAGCTAACCCTTTTGTTTGTCGCAGTGGAGCTTCCTCTGTGTGGTGTGTCCAGATACAATGTCCCGTTTAAAGTGGAATTACACAAGCAAGACACCATTAAAATGTTGTGTCTCAGAGGATCGAATGGGTCTGTTTTATAGTGTTTATCAGAATCACTTGACTGGCCATGCTGGTCGTATGACTTACTTTCACCGGCAGCAATATGAATGCGACTTTGTTTACTGTTTACCCTAATCCCATTATCTTCAGTCGAACTTTGTGAGCACTGATTTTATTCACAATTAGAATAATACACAATAATAAGAAGAATAAGAATGCCTGCCAGAAAAGGAACAAAATCAGTCCCAGTTATTTTCATCTACTGTTTGCTCTGAATAAATGTCAGTACTCTCTGCTCCTCCTGCAGCTTCATGCTGTCTCTTCCAGAGAGGCTTATCAAAATAGCTTGAATTAAATTGTTGTCACGTTAAACAGGGTCCTATATTGCAAGGCTGATTTGAGGGGTTTATCTGATTGCAAGCGTGTGTGTGAGAGAGAGAGGGGGAGAGAAAATTAGAAGTTGATAAACAGCACGATGGTCTTCTTTTTCTTTTCTTTTTTTCTTACACAGAATCCGGTCTCTATCTTTGGTGCCAAGCACTCATTACTGTGGTGTTTCTACACTTGCTTACAAGAGATAATTTCTTTTTTTCCTGTTAATGATGTTCCCATAGTTGTTGCTAATGTTGTTTCGGTTTATGCCAAAAAAGCCCACTGTAAATGTGAGAGTCATGACTCTGCACTTGTTCTTAAACATTTTGCCTTCTGGCTATTTATGAGCAAGTCATGAGCTGTGAGCAAGTCAAGCAAATAGAGATGTTCTTTGCTCTCATTGCATTCGTTTAGCAGTTTTTAGAATCCTGTAGAGGTAACACTCTCCAGCAAGTGAAGATTTAAGAGAAGAATAACAATACATTTCATTTTTTGTGTTTTTCATTCATTTTGTGGTGCCAGCCCCCAGGATGGGGACCACTGACTTTGACACAGCCTTAATGAAATGGCTGATGTATCTGGTCTTATATCGATCAGTAACAGTGTTGAGAAGAGAGTTAAAGTGAACGTGGATCCTGTATGTCTGCACACAGGTGTTTCTGTGCTTGTGTTGAGGTCTGACACGTATTGTAACTGACTTTTTAGCAGCTCCGAACACCATATTGCGCCCAGCGGCCATCACTCATTAGCAAGTGTTGATGGCAAAGGCCAAGTATGATTAGCCAACGCTTCGCTGCACATCAGTGCTGATTTTGGCTCCCCACCACTACCGGCTCCCGTTAATCAGGGGCTAATGAAAGGAAACTTGCAGCATATGCGCCACTTAGCCCACATGAGTACTCGTACCTCTTTCTACGGCCAGGATGGCGCTATGAATGCTCTCTGATGCTTATTGATTTTAGCATCTTTCTGTTTTCATTTTGTTGTCAGTTTATGGGCATAAAGGTGTTTTGTTCATATGATTTATTCAGCTTTTAAACTATTATGCATACCAGAAAGTAATTTCTCCTGTCTGTGGCTTTCAGTGAAGTTTTAGTGATAAAAACATTTCATCAGTGAACCATAGCTGTGGTGTAATGTTTGCCGTGATGCTAAATGTGCTAACGAGTTTCATCTCCCTCCATTTGATGCAGGGGTGCCTGGCGTAGAGCTCTTCAATTTAAAACAACATAAATGCATTATTGATTATGTGTGATCCTGGCCTTAAAGAGGTAAACAAACAAGCGGTTAATAGCATCTCCGACTGCACACCCCAACTTATTTTACTGCTTTCAAAAGACCTGAGCTTTAATCCAAGAGGCACAACTCTCAGTACAAGCACTGACATTTTTCCAATAGGTAATACTGGCTTTTTCCCGCATGCCATTAAGGTGACGAGAGGCCCCAAGGTTAAAAAGGCTGTCCATCAGCTAATGCTGTCCGTCTTCTCCTTTTATCTTTTATATCTTTTAGCTTGCTTATATGGATTACAGGTCTGAAATAAACTGAGTTGTAGCACTTTAACTGTGAGGATGTGGATTTTGTGGCACATGATGAATAACCATCCAAAGGGTACTTAAGCAAGACACTGAGGGTACTTTCACAACTGGCCTAAATACACAAGTCCCACTCCAGGATTATTTCTTCAGTTCTTTGACAGCGTGGTCATCATCGCAGCTTTGTTTTTATACACAAGAATCCTTTTCAAACCCAGCATTCGGTGCATCTCTCTTGTTGTTTTGATGCTGGTATTTTAGAGTAATCAATATTTCATATTAACAATGGATCAACCATTTCACTGTATCACCCAACCATCCAGTTCCCCCCAGCTCCACAGAGTCAGTGTTTTTAGCCCAAAAAACACTGATAAACTGATGTATGTCTATCCAGCTCAAAGCTAGTGACTAGCTGTTGAACACAGTGGAGCTTTTAAGCAGTGAGTGGAGACCAAAACAGAGCTCAAAGGGGAATCAGTACTGGACTTGAATTCATCAGGACTCCAAATGAATGTCAGTGTTTCTCTGTGTCTGCTGGATGTGGAGTTAGACAATTCTATAAGGCGATTATATGTCTGTGTTGTGTTAACAGATTGTTCAGCTGCCCCCATGTAGCAATAAAATACAAATGAAAGAAAATATTTTGATATTTTCTACAAATGTTTCCTCAACATGTAATAGTCGACAGACCAGAAAATCCTATTCCCTGCCAGCATGATTCTGTAATGAGCGCAACCAATCAGCTGTTTTCTATAGAAACCCCATACAGTTCATGTCCATGTCCAATGCCACAGGTATGTAGCATATCCATACTCTCGAATGCGTTGGTTGCATTTTGGCATGCTGACCTGCCAAATTCACCACCACAGACTGTATGTAGCTGCTAGCTGTAGCTTTGGTTGCAGCCAACTACACGTCACATTCAATCAAAGAACACAAAACCATGCAAATAGTCATTTTTTCTAGATCTTGATACAAAAAGGATTAAATGATATATTAGATATCTTCTGACTGGAGACATGGTACTGGGTTTATTTCAGGTAACCAGTATCTAAAGCTATCAAGTATCAATACCCAGGCTTAAACGTAAGAGTCTCTAAATGTGTGCTTTAGTATTGTCTGATGTTTAACTGAAGAATTTAAGTGTTTTTACTTAAACTGTGTGCTGTCCTTTCAGAGACCTGTACTTCTCTGTCTGTGTCTGTCATAAATGCCACCTCCAGACGATTTAGCCCCATCTTGCCTTCTGTCTGTCACTCAGAAGAATAAATGGGCCTTCTGTAGTCATTTCAGCACCCCACCTGATCTTTACTGCATCTCTCAAGCATGAGATATCTGCCACTGAAAACTGACAGCCACAATACAAAATTGCCTATTTTGGAATCATAAGACATTAAAGCATTGCAACATTTACGTGTTTATAATCTGTCATTTCTGTTTTTCTTAAACGTTCATCTTTTTTAGGCTAGACTAAATTATTGTGCAGCAAAGTCCCTGTCCTTTGTCTACTTGAAAGTTTTTTCGACCTCAGTTTTGCAAGTGTCTGTTTCAAATCTGTCCAGACAAACACTGTCCAACATACTGTACACTCACTCACACACCACTCACACTACTTTGCTGTGAGTGTGTGGCCAGCAAACTAGAGTATGATGAGGGCTTTCTGTGGTTCATTTTCTATTCTCAAGGGTAAAACAGCAAAGTGTGTAAAAGAGAGCAACAGCTGCAGTTCAATGGAGCTCTTTGAAGAACTACATCAAACACGGAGAATCATCTTCCAGCTATTGGCCTCACAGTAGAGAAAGTGTAGGGGTGAATGTGTGTGCGTGTGTGTGTGTGTGTGCTTGTTGGAGAGGTGTGTAGGACTGTTAATCCTCTGGCCTCCCCTAAGTCCCTGCCTCCAGCTCCCCATCACTTGGTTTGGATGTCTGGCTGCATTTTCTCATCCATATTTAGTTTCTTGGATCTTGGTCTATATTGATCTTGTCTGTTAATCTTGTTTATTTTCTGACCATTCCATACCGCCTTTTCCCTGCTCCCCATTCTGACCCTTTTCCTTATCTCCCTTCTACACACTTCTCTCCATTCTACCTCTCTACTTCTCAACTTTAAGCCTTTGCTTTTGCTTGTCCCCTTCTTTGTTTAAACCAACCCCATATTTATTTATTTTTGGGGGTTTTGTCAAGTGTTCAGTATTGTAGCATTTCATACGCCTGGCCTCACTTCAACAACGTCAAACAAATCGTATTTTCTTTTCTTTCTTTTTTTTTTTTACTTTGAAATGCATCATTTGCTGTATGTCAGGATTTTTTTCCCATAAAAGGCCTGTCATTCACTCCTCCCAAAAGACTAAAAACACTGAGTAGTTTACTCTAAGAAAGAAGTCTTGCACATTAAAAAGATAAGAAAATCTTTCATGTACTAGCCAGGTTGAATCAGCATGGAGGTAATATCAAGGAGTAGCAACATGGCTATGTTGTAAAACTGTACTTTAAAGGAATAGTTAAGAATTTTGAGAGAGCGTAAAATTAAATGATGAATACCAATCTCATGTCGGTACTTGCAGCACAACAACTAGCTGAATATTTATCATATTAAGGCCTCATACAGCTTTTAAAGCAAAAGAAACAGTCCCAGAACAACATTTGAGTCATGTTTTTGCTGAATAATTTCAGATAAAAGTCCATTTTTTACTCTCCTTTCAGCTCTGTTTTGGCCTGCACCAACACCTGAAAAAGGCCATTTGAGCTTTTTCACTAAGCTAAGCGATGCTTAAACTTTCAAGCGAGTGACCGCTTCACGTTACATTTAGTAATATGAGCCTTTGCAGATAAAAAAAATACTGATCAGTGCAGCTTTAACTGTGGAGCTGAAGTCAGGATGTGTTAAGCCTAGCTTAGTATAATAACTGGAAATGAGGGGGGAGCTACAGAGAGCAAACAAGCCTACTCAGAAACGTTATTTACTCCAAATGCCTGAATGTTTTCTTGCATGCGTCATCTCTTTTTCTACTCTGTTTTTCTGCTGTGTTTTGTCAACACTTTAACTCAGTACCCTTCATTGCTGTTTTCCTCTCTCTCTGTCACACTCTCTCTCTGTTTTTCACTATCTCTCTCCCTCTTCTTCATCATCTTCTTCCTCTCCTGCTGCTGATAGGGGGAGGCTTCTTGATTAGAACACACGCTGCCAAGTCCCCCCACATCGCATCATTGCATTTGATTAGCTCCAACCCCCTGCTCCCTCCCTTATCACTACCAGCACGACAGGAAGCACCATGCAAACACACACACACACACACACGCACGCACGCATGTATGCACAGATACACACGCATACATATCACAAACTCACTTCCAGACTTATCTGAACTCCATGGCTGCCGGGAAACGTGCACTGGCATGTATGAATACACACAATCTCCACGCATGCACACATCTGGTCTGCTGCTGGTGCCGTGGCGGCAGGGCATCAGGTAAAGCCAGCGTGGCACTGACAGCTCCCGGTCCCTAATGAAGCATTAATAAACTACCGCACAAAACAGTGGATCAGAGAGCAGCAGAGCTCCCCACCTGCCTGGCTGTCTGCTGTCTGCCAGGGGGAGAGATGAGAGGGGTGAGAGGATCACTGTAATCCCCCTCTTCCAAAGCCCCTCTGCCCCACTTTTCAGGGAGGCATCACCCCTCATCACCGCCTCTTCATTATCGTGCTGAAGGTTCAGTAGTTTTCAACACTCCAGCAACTCTGCACCAAGCGATAGAGCTGCAAGTGTTACTTTGTTCACGGTTTTCAAATATATTCTAATATGCAAATAAATGCAGTTTTATTGAAAAGCATTTACAGACACTTAAAGATAAATGTTGCATTTTTAAGAATGCGGGAAAAAAAGGAGACATTCAGAGTTGTTGGCAGAAAATAACGATTCTCAACAGCTCTGGTCTAAAATTTTCTTCAAAAGTTCTTCAAATCTGCAGCTCAGTGCAGTCGAGGAAAGTCACTTGCTTGTGAATTTTGCAAGCTTTTTTCATTTGTTTTTTTAAAACAGGGAAACTGGCTGTGTTCAAATTTAACAACAAAGTAAATTTTATTTTCTCCGACAGTGTGGCTCTGAACTGTAAAGGCATTAGCTGTAACTAGCTAGCATGTGTGTGTGTGTGAGTGTGTGAGTGTGCCTGTCCTGAATTTGTTAGATGGCTCAGCCTTCGGCTGATCTACAAAATCACCAGGGACCCAAAATCCTTTTGATTATTTTTCCAGATCCGTCTCCTTCTGTTCTTCTCTGTACATTCATGAACTGAAGTCATAAAGCTTCAGAATAATCTCAAACTTTTTGTGAAATTTCTGCCTGTTCGAGTCGACTTTGCACCGACTTTATATTCAATCATGCCATCTAGTTTTGCCTTCAGTCTGTACACCCCTTAATGATGATGCTCATGTGTTACTCTTGCTGTGTGAAGGTGTGTATCCAGCAATCGCCTCAGCGCATGAATTCACAATTAGACACGCAGGTAGTCCAGTCACAATACATCCCCGACTGGCAGACAATGCCGGCCCCCTGAATCAAATGAAGCAAACCTGCTGAGTGCAGATATTAGGTGTGACCATTCAAATGTGTGATTAAAAGAATTGGAGCCATTGTTCATTAAAAAGATCCAATCAAATCCTGGTTGGAAATAGCTGGATTTTAGAACATGCATTATTTATGAACAAACATTTAGTCTCCTTTTTGCATATACATGTAAATATATAATGGAATGTTCATTTAATTGGGCCCCAGAATGCCGCCTGGTGTGTGAGGTGTCCTCTCTCTCCTTCACCGTAAGCTGGAGATGTCGTCTCTCTCTGTTTGTGCTGGAATGCTGTCGCTTCAGTGTCACTTTGTGTCTTTATCTCCCTGTCTATCTGTATCCTCATCTGCTTTTTTTTTTCTCTCATTATCCTTGCAGTCTAAACCTCGCTGAGCTTTACTCCAGCGAGGGAGACTGATCTAATTGGCAGTGAGGATCATTGTAATTTAGCGAAGCCAGCTCTGCTGACTTTTTCAGCTCCCCACTTTCTGCTCTTGTCTTTTTTTTTTTGCCACCTTTGTCATGATAATAATGAGAAAATATAAGCGAGTACTCCCTGAAGTTTGCTATGGTGAGCGTGTTGGGTTTTTTTTTTTTTTTACGGGCTTGTTACACCGATCACATTCGCCCAGGCAATTTGCCTGCTTGTCTGAGTCTGAGAAGGAAGGCTTATCTGCACTAACGCCCCATCGAGGCTGTGCTTCGTATCCAAATCGGCCCCTGTTAGCATTCAAATCAAGAGCCCCCGCCTCTCCTTCCTATTCTACCTGGCTCTCGTGCCCCCTTACTATCACCCCCACCCCTCGTTGCCTGTCAACACGCCAGCTTCGCTCGGGGGAGGAAGAAAGGAGGCTGAGGTAGAGAGAGAGAAAACCCAGGCTATTATTTAATGAGGTCATGAAGCTCGAGGGTGCTGTTTACTGTCACCAGGCAAACAGGGGCCCTTCTCTGCAGGTGAGGAGAATCACTGGGCTTCTCCCTCATCTTCCTCTTCTTCCTCTGTAGCTACGACTACTGCCTCCATCTTAACAACTACCATTATACAGAAACCTAAGCGCCCTGACAAGACGCAAGCCTCCTCCTCCCATTCCCAACAGCAGTTGCATCAGGACAGTGTGGATTTGAAGGTTGTTTTTTCTACTAGTACTGCATGCTACATAACAAGAGACCAAACTACTTTATAAGTGTGGTGAATTGCTGCTGCCGTGATTTAACATGACTTTTCCCCTGCTCTGGTACAAGAGGACGTTACCGCAGTGCTGTTTTTTTCACAGGTCATCAGTGTCTCATTGTTATTATGATTAGACTGAAATTAGAGGCCAAGTGTCACAGTCGCTATCTAGTCCACCCTGACTGCCATTAAGCCGCCATCGATGGCTCACAATGACTTATGATTTCAGTCATTTTTCATCAGTCACCCATAGTTAGAGCTGTAATTTAGTACTTTATTTTAAAGTTACTTTTCAGGTGTCATAAATTAGTTCTAGAGTCAGTTTCAAAGTTCGTGCTGCAAATATAGAACAAATATGAAATGGGTTCGTTAATGCACCAAACCTCAAAAGGACTTGACAGGAGAGAGTAGAAAAAGAAAGAAGGGGGGATGTGTCATGAAGATGAGGAATGCGAGGTGTGGGGATATCCTTTGATCAAAAGCATTCTTGTCTCCTTACACATCCATAATATATCTCCGCACAAATTCCAGTCTCTTATTAACAAGGCAGTGTCATTTCATCCTGAAGGAGCGTAGCGCATTTTGGAAAAAGACAACCTGAAACACGCTCATCTTTTTTTCTTCATAACGGTGAGAGATGAAAGAAAAAAAACTAAAAACTAAATGCACAGCAAAGACTTTGAGATTGAATGTATGTACTCCCCCTTTAAATGAAATTCATTCATGTTGGTTGTAACAAAAGACGGGATAATATCAGACATGGGTAAATATTTATTCAAAAAGTGGCAGGCTTAGGAAATGAGAGGACTGCCGGCGCTCGGCTCCTCTCTCAAGGGAGAGCATGTTTGTCCATGACAGTCATAAATATGTATCATGCAGTGAGACGACAGTGATTGTAATCTGATAGCCGCCTTTTGTCGAGCATATGAAACCCAAGAAAAGCCCCCATCAGTGGCGAACAAAATTAAAAGTTGCACTCTCTCCCATCATTGAGATGAGTCACTCAGAGACAAATGGCACACTGTTTAATTAGGGTAGAAACAAAGTCCTCGAGGGGGGTATACCTATTTCCCCTCCTCCTTCTCGGCCTCATTTTGGGAGAGGTAAATATTCAGAGGGTCGCTTTTCAGCCGTGGCGACCAAAGCATGCTTGAGCATAGCAATAGAGTATGTGTTGTGAATGCAAAGCTCCCGAATCAATTCATGCCGCGGCGTGAAACGAAATGCAACTTGTTTGTACGAGTAGACAGCTATGGCAGTGCGTCCTTACCCAGGAGTGTCAAGTAGTTCTTCAAACCCAGAATAACTGCGCTGAGCTTCCAAAAGTGCACCAGCAGCCACTTAAATAAGGTGGCCTGTCATCCATGATGCTCTCCAGTGTACAGTAGCAGTGAGTGTCCTGGAGTGCAGCTGGTTGACAGGTGTATTCTTTACTGTAAGAGCCCCTCTGCTTTTGACTAAACCTTGTTTTCACGTCTGCCCCCGCCTGCAGCTCTGAAGGATCCCTGCACCGAGGTGACCTGCAGCTATGGAAGCACCTGTGTCCAGTCGTCAGACGGCTTGTCAGCTAAATGCATGTGCCCCCTCGGCTGTGAGGGCAAACCCGAGCAGACAGTGTGCGGCAGTGATGGAAAGGACTACCGCAACGAGTGTGAGCTCCATCAGCACGCCTGCAAGAACCAGAAGAACATACGAGTGCAATACCAAGGGCCCTGCGGTGAGCTCTCCCTGCATGTTCTTTTTTTTTTTTTATCATTGATCAGTTAATTGAGTCTATTTAGTGTCCAGCCACAGTGAAAAGTAAGAAAGGGAAAGACAGAAAACCATTGCACAATCTACCTTTCTTTTTCCTGCTCATCTCCTTTTCTCTCTTTCCTAGTCTTCCCTCTATTTACTACCTCCGGCTTTTGTTGTTTCTCCTTCACATACCCCACTTACTTACGGCACGCCTCTGCTAATTCTCATTTTTCATTCAGGTTGCTTTGCTTCACACAGGTACTCCTGCGGTGCGAATTGTTGTTTTCTCTAAGTAGGTCTTCAGAGCTGTCGTTTTTGTCAGGACCAGCTTTTTTGCTCATCCTTGTTATCATCAGGCGATGGTTGTTTACTCCCAAGGCGACCAACTTTGAGTTTTTTTTCTCTCTTATTTTGGTGGCAAGCCAGATGGAGGGAAAGAAAAACCAGACACAAACTCTGTCTCTTAGCAGCGGGAGCCTCCAGGAGACAGAGAAGGGTGGTGGGCAATGAGAGATGGATGTGCAGGTCCGCTGGCAGAAGGTTGGTCGTATAAATCCAGCCTGAGTCGGCCAAAGTGACCTGAGTTGCCCCGTTATCCCCAGGGAGGGCTGATGCTCAGGGGACCAGTCGGCCCTGATGGTCCTCTAAATCTTCCCACAGCTATTCATATAAAGCCTTGGCTATTTCAAGTTGCTAGCCATAGCCAGACAAATGCAGTTGATTTATCCGCGCTGCTAGTTTTTGCAGCAAACAGGCCATTCTTTTTGTAATTACCCTACTTGCTCAGCTAGAGGAAAGCATGGATCCTAGAAGCTGTTCTTCACAGTTAATGGGAGGTAATGGTCTTTCTCTCAGATAATGGTCTGGCTGGCGGGTGAGGCACTGCGTTATGCAGAGACACTGCATGCATTACGATAAAACCTCTGTTTGCTTGGTTGCTAGTCTCTGCAAGCCTTTGCATTGTGCTGAAAGAAAACAATCTGTGGCCTGGCCAGAGCTGGCCGTGGTCACTCCGCCTCTCAGCCCATCGCAGCCAAAGCGCTCTGTCCCTTTTTATGTCCCCACATTGTCGCTCTTTGTATTCCTGCCAAAGGTCTTTGGAAACCATTTCCCCTTATTCTCTCTTTTTCTTTCTCTTTCCATTCCTTTCTACTGCTTTCCTGATGATAGGGTGTTTCATCCTCGGTGTGTTTTGAATGACTCGCCATCAGCTTGGCAGTGATTTGATATGTCACGGTGCTACATAAATCCTTTGTCTTCCCACATGCTGAAAGCGTGGCGAGCAGGATAAAGCCCGGGCTGCTGTTTCTAAGAGTAACGCTCCCCCTTGGTCCCACACATCCACAAACCAATTCCATTATGATCAGGACTGATACGGTCGAACATGCCAGACCAATGCTCCCCTGGAAGGAGGGAGGCGCCAGGGAGCAAATCAAACCAACCGTCTCTTCATCTATTTCCTTGTCTTCCCTTCTCATCCAAGGTCCCACTCCAAGCTGCTCTCAGCTGCTGGGTCACTGATAATATCTGTATAGAGCAGCAATGATGAAGGATCATGTCTCCTCTTCCCTTCTTCCCTTTCTTAGTTCCTTCCTTCCTCCTTTCTCCTCATCTCTTCTCTTTGTATTTATTAAACAAATATTGTCAGATAAACAAAAGTTAATGCATTCAAACTATACTGAGATGATTGTTTGGGCTGAAAAAATATTACAGGTACATGTTGTTTACTTCAATTTCAAAACAAGCTCAGCAAAGTTCTATCAGGAACTTTACTTTGGAAGAAATGCCAGTTTTGAGGAAATAAAGCCAGCACACATCCTGTTATGTTGTTATTTCTTTTGCCAAGGTATTGCTGTTTGTTTCACCGGTGACCAAAAGATGGACAGAGATGATTTTGATTAAAGCCTTTCTATTCATTCCCCGGGGTCTAATTAACATAAACTGTTATTTCACAAATTAAATCAGACGACATACCGTGTTGTACCTCAGCACATACTCATGAATGTCCATGTCCCCACAGACCCGTGTAAAGACAGTGAAAACAGTGTGAACACGATGTGCCGGGTGGAGGCTCTCACCCGTCAGCCCCTCCTCTTTGGCCTGCCGGAGTCATGCCCACCGGGTAACGAACCTCTGTGTGCCAGCGACGGCCAAACCTACCCCAGCGAGTGCGCCATGACATCATCTGGCATGCAGAAAGGCATCAAGCTCAGGAAGATCCACGCAGGCCGATGCAGAAAGCTGGGTAAGGAGCTTGTGGATGATATGTAAAACAAGTAGCAGTGTCTCTATTGCCTTTTTTGCCTTTCAGCCTTCCTGACCTGCCATTAGTGAGCTCCGTAATGATGTCCTCCAGTTCTTTTAGTCTTTTCCTGACTTTTCTTTGTTGTTGTAGTTGTGTATTTTCTATGCTGTGGCCACTAGCTTTAACTTGATAGCTACAACCAGCTCAATACTCTCCATAACCTTGCACCTCACCCATAGCAGTAAGGTGGCCCAATGACTGCCTTAGATCTAATCTTTTACCACCCACTGTTCCACCTGTGTGACACTAACGCTGTAGCAATGTTCCTGCAAGGCTAGTACTAAGAAAATGACATGAATGACATGTGAACATGTTAGGTAACGACAGATGAAACTTTTCAGTCACAGCTGGTCATTTTCAAAAGGAATGCCATTCTGTTAAAAATAATCCAGCTACAATGCTCCCGAGTACACCAACTGAAACCATGAAGGTATGGTGTCCTTTTTCCTTCAAAACAGTTCGGCACTCCAACAATGCAATAAATTACAGAAATGTTTGTGTTCAGATTCATTGCAAAGGTCTGATGAACAATAATAGTCTATGATTTCATTAAGCCAAACCACCCCCCAAAATTTTGGATGGGTTTTAAACAAGCGGCAACGTCTGCGGCTGTGAAGTGAAGCCAGCGCGCAAGTACCAAAAACTGAAGGTACTTGAACGGCCACATGAGACTGCTTACAAAATAAGTTTCCATAAGGTCCAACTTCACAGCAGCGTCGCAGCAGAAATAAACATGTGTACAGCCTGTTTACAGTTTTGGACTCTATGGCTAATTTCCCATTGTACTAGAGACAATCCACCCTTTAAATTATACTAAGGCTTAAAGTTATGCGTAAAGTTAACGTAATTAAAACGGCGGCTGCTTAGATTGACAGATGTATTGTCATACAGCCCACCTCAGCTCCACCCATGCGCCACCTCTTTGCCCATTTTTAGCTGGGAGGTGGCTGAGGCAGGACTGCCAAGATGAGAGTGACCACAGCCAAAACCTCTGTCTTAAACACAAATGGCTGTTTTTTAAAAAACTTGACCCATGGTAAATAAAACACATCTGCATCACATTGTCATATATGTAAATGTTCACATGATTTTTTTCCTAAAATTTGAGCAGTTGTAGTTGAGCTAACATTAAAATCAAACTCTGTATCTATATCCCACTGCGTGGCACAGAGATATGGACTCTGAGGTCGCGGGGTGTGTACTGTATTCATGCTAGCAGTAGCCTCCTCCAGTCTGATAAGAGCCTCCAGGGCTGTTATCGGTGCTATTAGAACAGGGGGTTTAAGCCTTAGTCAACAAAGAGCTGTCAGCTTTTACTGTATGTCTGATAGCCATCGGAGAAAATCCAATTTTGCCGCTGTGTTGTCGGCAGGGCTTCGCCGAGCCACAGCTGTGTTGGTTTACGGCAGTGATGTGCGGAGACCCACGCGCATTTACCGAGACCCCTGACAAGGCCAAAGACAAGAATAGATCATTGCAGGACTTCATGGTATAGTCAACAAAGGAGGCTCATTATTTCTCCGATCTGCTCTGCTTGACAGTTTGATGGAGCAATGTCAGGGCTTTAAATCGCACAAATCCCGGTCTAAGTAGCGTTGTTGTTGTTTGTTTTTACGTGTTAGTATGCGCATGCCATTGTATGCTTATGTGTGGGGTTTTTTTCACTTTTCTCACTGTGCCTTTTTCAAATGAAAGAATAATTCAATTTGAAACAGAGATCCATGAAATCATATCCCTAAGCAAATTACAAATTGGTATCTAATGAAAATGGCCATTTCGACTTGTAACCATGACATTGCACATCCTTGTAGTCCTCTCACTCAGATACAGCAGCGATGTAATTAAGTGTGGCATGACAGGCTTTTAAAGAAAAGAGAAGAAGCAATTGAATTGCTGTACAAATTTGATCCACTGATCAGGAATTAAATAAATTCGAAGCCTAGCGAGCGCCTCCAGAACAGAGGCCTGCTTCAAATTGGATTTTCTCACTTCAATGGCAAATTTGCCATTTCACATTACCAGTATTTCTTTCTCTTTTCTTAATTTCCGCAGTAGATTTCTGCTTAGTGAGTCAAAATGTAATGAATGTAATAGTTTAGACTTTAACATGACCCTAATATTAAAATCTTGAGTTTGAGTTTGCCAATTGTGTTAAAGTTATTGGGGAACTTTGTGATTAAAGTTAGACGGCTGTATGGCAAACCTGATCTCCAGTCAGTTGTTGTGGATTACACCACCAAAGAGCATTAATGAAGCGTGCTACCACGGGTGTTATTGCAATAAAATTAATAAAAGTTAGGTGTAAGAAAAACACTTCAATAGTAATAATGCTGCCGTGAACTGAAATGACTATATGTCAATAAAATCTAATATTTTCACTTGTGTTGTGTGATGAGAGCAATCACTTCTGTCACAATGGCAAATTACTCTCAGCTCTCAGACCTGATGTTAAAAACATGAATGTTGCTTTTGTAAAACTGAACAAATTGACTCTTAATTACCTCAAAAAATTACCACTCAAAATAAACACACTCTAAAACTCTTTTGTATTACAGGTTTTGTATCTGTCCACGTGTAATCTGTTGATCTGTTTGCTTTGGTTGACTTAAAAATTTCATTTATTTGTTCTCATTTTTGTTATTTGTACTCCTACAATTCAAATGTGATTAAATTGATTTGTAATTTCATTTTCTATTGCTGCACACACGACCTTAGATTCTCCTCAAAATTACTACTAATACTCAATTAACTATCATTTCTCATGTGTTGTTAAAGCAATTTCATGTATTTCTGGAAAAGGCTTAACCTCTGCAGCTGAAAGAAAAGCTTTTACACGCACTACCAGTGACATCAGTCCACCTTAACAAGTAATTACTGTTTGGATGAAAACTGATTTATTTCCCCATGGTTGGTCCAGCAGTGTCACACAGCAGGAAGAACACAATCAGTTCAACACTTTGCTAGCTTGAAATGTTGTTTTTTACGCTTGCTGAGTACTTCTGTTGTCCTTTCCTCTATGGTGATCAGTCTGCCACACTGCGACAGCGTTGGCAGTTGGAAACTGCTCTAAAAAGCTTTATCAGTGTCCGTACAGATGTGTGACAAAGGAACAACTTGATGAATTAAGCGGAGAAATATAGTACTAAGCAGGAATAGACAATCCATAGATCCAAGATTAATTTCTTTCATCTCACCCTTCCAGTCGAATGCAAGGAGGAGTGTCTCTTCAACGCCGTGTGTCTGGTGGAACAGCTGAGCGCCCACTGTTCCTGCAATCCCATCGAGTGTGACGGCACCTACAAGCCCGTGTGCGGCAAGGACGGCCACACCTACATCAACGACTGTGTCCGACGCAAGACGGAGTGCCTGAGCAAGACCCTCATCCCCATCAAGCACCCAGGGCCCTGTGGTGAGTGAAGCCGGAGGATGGGAAACCATGGGTGACGGCTCCTTTAGGCCTTTATAAGGGATAATGCCGTTTCCTATCAATCCCTCTATTTTTCTGTGTTTATCTGCTGAATTGAATGCATAGTGCTTTTCCTTCGGTACGCTAACTGTATTGTATGCCTGTACTTGAAGCTTTACTAAGAAGTGTCTGAAATGGTTCGTTGATGCTCTCTGAAGGGGGGGTTGGGGCAATTCAAACCGACAGGACGTGTGTGCCTTCCTCACAAAAACCGTGCCTTCACTTCTCCACTCGTTCACCTCCCATCCATCTCCTCATCCCTGTCACGCTTCATCCCTCCATCTTAAACATACACACACCCAAAAACGAAACGACACCTTCATGTTTCATTCATCCGCTCTCTGTCTTCTACTCCTTCACTGGTGCCAGTCTTCCACCTCGGTGGCTTTTGTCGTTTTTTCCCTCTTCTGTTTTTGTCTGTTTGTCTTGTGTGTTGCTTTTTTCTTGAATAAAAAAAAGCTATTCTTTCTTGTTTCAGTGCGTCAGTCAGTCTGTCTGTCTGTCTTTGTCCATGTGGCCGTCTTCCTGGCTGTCTGGCTGCAGGTGGAAAGTGGGGTCACCCAGTGGGCGACCTCATCAGGCGGATTCTGAGGGGTGAAGCCCTTCCCCTCGCTCCGAAAGGACCTAACAGGAGGGGTCTTGTACTGCTGTCTTTTTCCCTCTCACACCTTCTGTCTCTTTGTGTCATTAATGTCCTTTCCTTCTGTTTACCCTCCTGCAAAGATGTGATCTCTGAGGTTGGAGAAGTCTTCCTCTCTCACCGCTCTCTGTGTTTTATTTCCTGTCTAACTAAAAACAGCTTCTTCTGTTCTGACCTGCTTAACCTCTGCTCACTTCTGGCTCCTTTCTTTCTGCATGTCGGCTCCTAACCTGACTGCTTCCCAAACAATCCCTCTCTCCATCATCAGGAAATCAAAAGCATAAAGGCTTGCACTTGCCCATTGCATTCACAAACTCAGTTTAATACTATTTTTGAACATAAAAGCTGCACTTTGACCCTTTATATGATCCTTTTAGGTTCATATGTAACCATGGTATAACCATGTTATAGATACACTGCACACATATTGTAAAAAATAAATGATTTTAACACTAAAAAACTTCTTCTGCTGCTTACAGATTTGGCTAATATAAGTGTTCCGCCTGGTGAATCTAAGAAGCCTGCGGCCTAAATGTAGATAATAGAATATAAAAAATAAAAAAAAGAAGAAGAGAAATAAGAGATGTGTTCATCTCTACGCTTAGCATTTTATACACCTGAATCCAAATTAGAAGCAAATATCTTTTCACATCCATCCCTGAGCTGCACACGGCTAAACGGATGTGTCGATTTGACACAAATGACAAGATGTGAAGGACAGTTATGAGAATAAGATGTCCACTTTGCACTCTGTATTTGGATTTCGGCCTAATTTTAAAATACAGATTCACTGTAAAGAGAACAAGTTGTAATGGATGCCCCTTTAAACTGCGTCATATTTGAAAAATAAAGTAAACTTTTTTCTCCTGTTCGTTGGCCATACGCTGGTGCCCCGACAACCCATTTTTGTCTCAAGACGTGGCCATTTTGTTAGCCTGCAATCACAAGCTCATGTTAGTGTTGTTAGTGTTAGCATTGGTTAGGAATTAGCTATCCATTAGCTAGCTTTTATTATTATTAGAGTGTTCTCTTGTATTGGTCATTATTAAATTTCTGGTAAAGACAGTGATCCTAGATCAGCAATTAAATTCAACTTTTACTTTGAGTCTGTTCTTGTGGATTCTTATCCTTAATTATGCTGGAGGGGAGAATCTTTTTACATTTAAAAACAGTCATGGCCAGAAAAATACTAATTTTTAATCTTGTAGTTTTTTAGCTTGTGACCAGCACCAGAGTATTCCTAGAAGGCATCAGAAATGAACATGTAGTAACGTAGCCTTTCTCTGCTCATGCATCATTCTCCCTTTTCCACCCTCAAGCCAGTTTGCATGCCTGGTGAATCTCCTTCTGAATTAGAAGAATTTTTGTTGTTTCCCATCATAACCCGATAACCCGGCATGCATGATAAAACCAGAATAAACTGCTCACGCTGCTCGCTGTCACATTTTCCTAATAAACGAATCCACACGGCAGACATGTTGTGTAATTTCGTCCACAGTTGCTGTCCACATTGTCATTGTAGCTGTCACACAGGCGGATAACGCGTGCGAAATCTGCCCATCCTCCAGGCGTTGGGGTGGGGCTGAATACCAAAGTTATCTCCAGTTGTCAGCATCAGGAAGCACCAGCGCTCATTATTCGTCCGTCTGCGCTGTGCATAAATTAAGTCGAGGAAATGGCAGTGCGGGCTCTTATGTGTTTTGCTACTGTTTCATTATTTCTTGCAAATGGTGTCTCAGTCCAATCCCCCCTCCCTCATTTGTTTAGTTATTTTACTTTCTTTCTCTCTCTTCTTCATCCTTCCTCTCTTCCCCTGCTCATCACAGCCGTCAGCAACTCGTAGTATGTTTCTTTAATGCATTTTTATTGACATTTGCATATTTTTCAAAACAGAGCGCTATGAATGCCCTCCCCTCCCCCGATTTGGTTTTAATTAAACATCAAAAGAGGCAAGCGTAGGTGCCCACAGAGACTGTTGGTTTAGTCAGAGAGACGATGATATGCATGCAAGGAGCGTGTATTTGTCTCTGTGTGTGTCCATACACATTAGAACTTTCTTTTTCTTTCTTTCTGTCTTTCTTTCTTTCTTTCTTTCTTTCTTTGTCTTCATGTCTTCTCTGACTTCTCTGCCAGTATTAATGTCCCTGTGTTTGTCAGCCTGAGTCCAGGTTAGATGGAGATTCCTCTCTGTAATAGTACTGTTACACTGCATGGAGTGTGTGTTTCTGTGTGTGTGTGTGTGTGTGTGTGTGTGTGTGTGTGTGTGTGTGTGTGTCTCTGTCTGTCCTCCAAAAAGACTTACTTGTCAGAGATCGATCAATAGCCCATGCTGATCACGCGGCAGGAACACACACTGTATACAGCGTGAGACACATTTCCATTGTGCTGTATTATGCTTGTGCTCTGACAGTGACTGGCAGTGTCTAAAGACGACTGCACAATGGCCACTGTGTCATCATGGTGCACACACACACACTAGGACTCGAGGCTTCCGGTTTTCAGCCATCTGAAAAGGAAGAGTATGATATATTAAATGATTATTATTCGATAAATAATGATGTCTTTCCACGTTTCATTGGCTGAGTGCTGCATGGGGCGGGGTGATCGATCGGCCTGTCAGCTGTCAAACGGATGAAATTCTTCAGTTCTGACACCGTCGTAAATCTCTTTTTCTCGTGGGTGACAGCCCCTAATGTCACCTCAACCCCCATCGGCGCTCGCCTCCACAAAGAATGGTCATGCAAAGAAACTACATGTCTATAACGCCCCGACTACTGTCCTTCCCAGAAAACAATTTGATCGATATCTTAAGCTCTTCAGTTTAGAGGTGCAGACACCACGTGGCGTTTAGCTGATTAACTCACGTCCAGGCACTGTCGCAAATCCTCGAGATGTCCGAGATCACGCAAGCCTGTGAAGGATTTGCTGGAAGTGAATCAAAGCAGGATGCCGGGAAAGAGGGTGAATAGGTCTGCAGCCTTGGATTGTGGAGATAGAATATTAGAGCTCTGTGACACTGGAGGAAGAAAAGATGTTTGTCATTACTAGACGAGCAGATGAGACGACACAGCTGCTTACTGTTAAAAAAAAGATCAGCAGTTGTTTTTTTGTCTTTTTCTCTGGACTTAATTTTCATCATGTTTGCTATCATGATGATTATGTCAGAATCTTAATCACCTACGGCGTCTGATTAAAAGGCAAGAAATATCCGCTGTGGTTAATTTGGAATTTATTGTAAATCCATACAGATGGTGTCGATTAGACGTTTTCACAGCGTGAAACACATAAAGAATATTTTTTTTCAGACTGAAGCAACAAGGATCTATTTTTCCTCTCCTTCCCACATGATGTCAGCACAGCAGTATACGAGCACAAACTAAACAAGGAAGTGTGCATGCAGCGCGGGCTATTGTTGCAGAAAACTTGTGATAATTGTTTAGCTATATTTAGAGGAACAAGTGATGGAAGTACATTGGCACCCTAATGTTTTGAAAGGCTTTTATCTTTGCTTTGTTACATACAATAGATTGGTCAGAGTGATTAAGATCAACCCCAAAAAGTGCACAATCACGATACACAAAAGGAAGCATCTTTGGCCATTATGAAGTCTCATCAACAGAATATCGAACCTTAAAACTGTTGAGCTGTGACATGCTGATGAATTTGGCAGGAAAGACACATAAAGTGGGCCACATCTCTACAGTGCTTTCACCAGTAATGATCAAAATTGCTTAGTGGGTCCTCGACTCTTCATCGTACCTGTGTGTAACGTACTCAGCTTAATGCGCTTTTGCTCGGCCCCTAGACGTACAGCCTGCAGCAGCTTTATGAAAAGATATTAGGAGCTGCAGTGTAAGCATTGCTGTGTTGAAAAAACAGCAGCTTTTACAGTAAACTGAAGCTACAGAAAGCTCCACAGTGAAGTAGGAGACAACATATGAATCACAAACCGATCGAATTGTTAAAAATGGCATAATGAAGTGCTTTATTAAAAAGAATATTCTGAAGGCTTAATGTCAACTAAAGAGCAAAAACGTTTCAGTAAGCCTTTTTGGAAAAAACAGATCTATTTATTTAATATCTGGGAGCCAGACTGTGTGTAAAATCAATTACTTTTATAATAAAAATTAAAACTCAGTATTCCTTTTTTGTCTCGGCTCAAGTAATATTATTTCTAACTTCCTGCCCAGAGGGTTTTTTCCGCAGCCCCTGCAATTCAGACTATTTAGTGAATTTTCAGTAGTACTTCGAATCAATGAAAGCAGAAGAAGTGTGAGGTGGCTCACCACAGCTCCCTGGAGCCTGTTGATGTACCGGCCTCATGTGTGGTATTAGAATAGGAAGTGGAGAGTTTCTAAACTGGTAGTTAGGCTGTTCATAAAATAGAAATACAAGCAGCAGTGTGGCTTTTGAGGGCACAGAGGAGGACGATTCTGTAAAACCACTAAAACAGACAGAGTCTGAGTGGAACGCATCAGCAGGCGAAGTAGAAGTAAAACAAATGAAAGAGCTGTGTTTTTGTAGACAGGAGGTCTTTTTTTTCTCACAGCTCTTTTGTCATTTCACGTCTACAGAGCTGAGTGTGTGCGTGAGTGGATGAGTGCAAGCACAGGAAAAACTCATGCAAGTGCGAGCGAGTTGCTTGAAATGTGTTGCCTGTCGCCTCCGGAGGTTAACACAGAATCACTCAGCGGCAGACACATTGTCATTGACAAAGAGCTCCACAAAGCAGGGAAGAAAAATCAGTCACCTTAGGTGTCAAGACTCTGTGCCGAATATTTTATCATTTGCATGTTTATTTGATTAGCATCTCCGCCGGCTGCAGTGATTGGACTCACAAACAGTTGTGGAGCTTGAGTATGTAAGTCAGACTGAGATCACCAGTGCTGTTTTTCCTAATCAAGTTAATTAGAGGAAGTGCCGTGGGAGCCAGATTGACAGCAGCTAGGGACCGCCGGTCCACTTACTGCAGCCCGCAGGCTGTCATCGTGGAGAAATTGCAGAGAAATGTGGGTCAATAGGGTGTCAGAAGTGACTCCAGGCATTGTGGGTGTTGCATGCCGCTGGGTTGTGATCAACCACACATTTCATCCAGTTTTTACATTTTTCATTTTGTTTCCTGTTTCTCCCGAGCCCTTCCTCACGCTGTACCTCCCGACTTGATTGGAGATGCAATAAATGTTGAGGCTCGTCATCCAATTTTCTCCTCGTCTTTTCTTTTGCATGCATTACGTCTGAGAAATCTTCCAAATAATTTAGAAACCTCCCGTGGCGCAAACACCCTGATGATGGAATCTCTTGTTTGCATTAGACAAATAGTGTTCAGATGCCATCTCACCTCTAAGAGATAACTGTCACAAGAATCAGGCATCCCGGCTTGTCTTTCTTCTTTCCCGGCACTGTTTTGCTTGTCTTCATTTTGAAGAGCAGCACGTTCGTAGTTGTAAATGCTCAAAGAGGCTTCGATTCACCTTCTGCCTGTGATAAGTATTCGGTGGTAGACAGACACAGCCTGCGGGTATGCTTTTTGCTGTATGCTAATATAGCCTTTTCTCTGCACCTCCCTTTCCCTCGACTAATATGATACATAAATGTTTTTAATACGAGGGAGGCAAAGAGAGTCAGATCAAAGCCCCGCAGGTGAAGAAACCCAGAAGGCGGGGCTTGCTGCAGATTGGCTGCGCCCCATTGGAGTCCTGTGTTGTAATGCTCTGCAGCTGTAGGTGATTCTCCCTGCCAGTTGGCTACTGCAAGCATCACCTGGATTACACTGATTCACTGCCCTGCATAATACAGGGAACGATTTGGAATTGCACACGGACCCGAGGGGAAAAGTCCAATTAACATATGTATGAGCTGAGCAGAGATGGGAGGAAGCGCTCGCCAAAATAATCTCCTAGCATTTCACCGACATGTTACGGGGGGTTAACAGTGTACACCGGCTCACTGCAGCAACCAGCAGCCACAGTCCTGCTAGAGCTTGCCGTCACAGTGACCTAACGAGGGGTTGTTAAGCTTAAAAAGTTACACTGTGGCGTCCTCGCCGCTTTACCCGTCAGATAACAACCCTAAGTGTGCAGTAATGATACTTCAGGCAGACAGGTAAGCCGATATCAGGACATCAGGGGAACGTGTCCTCTCAATTTTCGACGTGACCGGTCAGTGCCTCTGCTGGGGCGAGTTGACACACGGTGGCCTAACCTGAAGTAATCCCCCCAAACCCTGAAGCAGCAGCGTGGCATTAAAATACCACACTAATTAAAATAGAAAAGTTACACAGAGGGTGGCAGGAGAGGATACAGACTGAGGTGACACCCAGAATGTAAAGTCCTCTCAACCGGCGTCATGGTACAGAAACAGAGCTGAGTGCACACTAGCAGAGCAGAATCCTTGATTAGAAAGAATTATTCATGTTTTTGGTGGATTTTTTCTCCTGACTGCCACAGCATACCACTCACTGCACCTGCTCAGCCACTAAAACAATGCCTTGGCTACTGTGCGCGTGTGTTTGGCACTACAGATGTTCCCATTCAACTGTCAAGCTAATTTTCACGTATAAATAGCTTAGTTTGAACTCAGCAACTTTGGTTTATTTTGGACCTGGCTGACAGAAACACAGATACATGCATGAAGAAGATTCATTTAAGTGTCTGGGAGAAGACCAGGGAGAGAAAGAGAGCTGGAATAGGATTGTGAACACCATCCCACAAGCCTTAGTTATGACAAGCTGCCATTTCAAAGCTTCTGCCTGCATCCAAGAGAAAGAAAAAGACAGCTCCAGTTTTTAACTGTGTCATAAGATTTTTACACTTGGGGAGTTTTGTCTTTTTTTTTTTTCCCCCTTTTCCTTACACCCTCTCTAGTTAATAAATCAGGCGGAAATTTTGCCCCCAGAGGTAGGGGATGATAAAAAATTAGTTTTGCAGGGAAATTCTTTCATCTTTTTTATGTGTGTGAAACAAAGAGAATGGGAGACTAAGGCGTTATCGGAGGCTGCAGTTGTGTTTTAGGAGCCTGTCCTTGGGAAGCGGGCTGGTGAACTTTTATGGAGGCCAAGGTTGTACAGTTAAGCTCGGATCACAAGCTTACGACTTTCACACACACACACACACACACACATTCACTGGCAGGCACACGCTAGGCGTTAAAAAGAGACGAGGAATCAATTGTTTTTGAAGCCGTACCAAATTAAGCAGCATTGAACAGCTTACATATTTATGTGGCACCGCCAAGCTCTTTTGAAACAGCCGTTTGGCGTCAAAACACAGAAATCAATAGCTGTGTCCCACCTTCTAAATTGAAACATTAACTTTCCCAAATGGTAGAGCCTGTGCCCTTGTTCGAGATCCGGAAAGATTTGTTCAATTACAGCCACAACTTAAGTCAGAAAGTGAGTAGGAAGTAGGGAAACTGTGGAAGGTAGTGGACCTCCAATACACTCTGCTTTTTGCTATTTTAATATCTATACCTCAGTTTCTATATTTTTTTGGAAAGATGGCCCTCAGGATTCAGGATCTTAAGATGTTGAGGTCACATTGATCCTTTCTCACGTACCCCTCCCTGCCACCTCAATCACACTGAAAGAAGCTAATTGCCTCTGCCTGGCTTATCAGTTGATAATTTACCCCATTAGCGTTATGAGTGGAGGCACTAGTGAACACTTCTGAACTGATAAATGAATCATGGGGGCTCCAAGCAAGCCAAGCTGCCCCCCCGTGATGCCATCTAATCCCATAATGGTCACAGTAATGATGGAGCCATGGGTGGTGTCATTACAAGGGGCAGTTTCCATTACAGCAGCCCCACCCTTCTAACAAAAGCTTAAACCAAAGGTAGGCTAGAAACGGAAGAAGTTTTGCTTAACTTTGGGTGTAAAATGCACCTCTTTCAATTTCCAGCAGCGCTTCTCATCAAAAATTATTTGATGCCTCCGTCTGCTTTTTCCTCTAATCTGCAGACACACCACATTTAGCTGAGCGATCCATCCCTCATGCGTGAAGCTTTCCAAATGAAACTCACTCTGGATCCAAGCTACTGTTTCTTGTTTACTCTTGATACTGGAGTGCATACCACCCTACCTTAGGGCACCACAAGCCAAGCCTTCAACACGGCACACACACACACACACACACACACACCCTGTCTCAGTATGCACAATGCCATGTAATACTTTCATTGACACATAAAGCTATAAAGAATTGATTGAGTCAGGATGGGAGGCTGCGATCAAAGGCTTGTTCATACCGTTTTTCAGGTTTCCTTTCCCTCCTCCTGATCAAGTCAGGTTGTATCAGCCCAGCCTGCTCCCATCTGACGCTAGCGAGAATCATAGGTGCAAAATCCAGTCCTCGTTTTAATGAAGTCATGCTGGAGCTACTGCGTGAGAGGCAGAGACTGAAGCAGACACCTCTCTGTGATGTTCACATTTCATATCTGCCTCTGCCCAGGAGCTTGCCTTTTTTGAATTATTAAGCAGAGAGCTCTTTCTTCTCTTCGCCTGTTTCTTTTTTTTTCCTTTTTCCGGTCTCTACATTTTCTCTCTCTCTCTCTCTCTCGAACACTCAGACATACACACACTCTCTCCTTCTTGCTCTTCCTTTTTTTTTTTTTTTTTTTGCTCCTCCATGTCAGCTCAACCAGCTTTGGCTGAAGCAGTGGCTCTCACTGAGATGCAAATGGAAGCCTTTGAAGGGGCACATTGGGAACGTCAATTAATCCAGCCGTTTACTCGCCTGAAAGAAAAAAGACTACGCGACCATTGTTCGTAGGCTGTTTCATCTCTATTGTGCAATAGGGCCATGTTTTCATCCGCTGTCCTCATGCCACCGGATTCGGTGGACTCTTCAAAGATTCAGGATACATCAGGATAGGCACAAAGGCGAGGAAATGACATAGGAAGCTGAGGAAGCAGAGATGTCACAGGAAGAGGGCTGTATTGCGTATTCCATCATATCTGCTTTCGTCCCCAACATTTTCTAACACAAAACCTGCAGTTCTCCATGTAGTTATGCACTACCCTACCTCCCTGTCACCTATGCCCTTTTCCAGCCCCAGACTTTTCTCCAACCTCTACTTCATATTCTGCCCGCTTCCAATCTACCCAGTTCAGTATTCCCCACCTCTAACTTTGCTCTCTATCTCTCTGGTGGTCGGCCCTCAGATCTCAGCATACCAAGCCCCTGCTTGGATAAGGTGTGCGATCATGGGGCTGTGTGCGTGGTCAAGAACAACGAGCCAGTGTGCGAGTGTCCAGAGGCCTGCCCACAAACGTCCGACCCGGTGTGCGGCTCTGACGGCCACAGCTACGGCAGTCCCTGTGAAATGCGAGCGATGGGTTGCGCCCTGCAGAGGACCATTCACATTCAACACAAAGGACCCTGTGGTGAGTAACTGCACAACAAAACATTGAAAAATAAGTATGCTGGCACCTCATTTGTGAATTGCCAGCGACCATCATGTAATAAATGTATACATTATGCAGTCACATTACACTGTACAATCATGAAATCACTATGAAATGATGTGAATCATAGCTCACAGGTAGGAAAAGATTTCTCATTGAAGAATATAATGAAGCACAAATTAATTAATTGTGCTACATCACCCAGAGGCTAAATTATAATCCACACACATTAACAATTAACACATATGGAGTTCATGTTGACCCCTCAGGGTTTTCCATTTTAAATCCAACAATGTCAAAACAATGCTTAATTCACTAGCAAGGACTGCACTATCAACAAGGTACGATTAAATGATTTATTAACAAAATGAAAAAGATTGTGAATGAAGTTTGAACTCTTGTACTTCTTCCATCTGTTGCTGCGTTGTGGGGAAGCATTGGTGGGGAATCCACCGTAGCACACGGTATGAGGGACCCCCTCAGGAGACTAGGAAGGAGACGAAGAAATGGGGTGGGCGGGAGGGGTGTGAGAGCGAAAGAGCAGTTTTTTCTAAAAATGCCAGAAGTGGCACAGTTGAGGTGTGGCCCTGCTCCTGAAACTCTGCTAATAGCTTCAATACATCTTCAGGTCTCCTGAGGAATTACCTGATCCCTCGTCCATTGTTCTTCATCCCTTCACTCCTGCTCTCCTGCAGCCCTTTTGCACCAACACGAATTTGCCTGTTTTTGACCTTTAAGTGAAGATGCACTTTACTCCAGATGAAAGAGAATGCAGAGCATACTTGTCTGTAATTGGCTACATGAGTCACTTGGCTTTGTCTTGCTCTCTCTGAGTATCAGCTGGTCATTAGTACAGCAGCGACAGCAGAGTTTCAAGAGGTAAAAATATCTTCAGATCCACTATGTAGGCACGCAGCCTTGTGGACAGATTTTTACAGCTTGGTAAACCCACTCACTGAATACTCTTGATGGCTTAATGCCATCTTGGAAGGCCAATTTTCCCATGGACTCTAATTGGTGATTGAGTATCCTTCCTTGTCGACGATCAAGCCATTCTCTTTTCACACACACTGGGCAAAAGCACAGCGGTTATTAGCCCCTTGGCCCGACTTCCTCAGTAACCTCATTTTTTATTACAATAGTGTTTTTTCTGCATATTTTGGAGACCCTAACAACGAAAATAAATTGGCCTCCGTGGAGCTGTATTTGTGGATGAGCTGAGCGGTTCGCTGAATGATCAATACAACCGAATTAGTCTCACTTTGCTTGTATGAAATTGTGTGTTACTGTTTTGTCCTAAAATGTAACAGTTTATGGGTAGTGTTTGTTTGTATGAGCCGCTCTAATTGTTTTGCAAAGTGAGTAGTGGTTTGAGTTTCTTCCTACACTGAGTAGTTGACAGGGATAGTTGTTGTTGGAGAGGTCCAACGCTCCCTCTTCGCCTGCCCGTGTATTGCATCTGTCATCTTCCTTTCCCAGCCTTCTCCAAATTGAAATCCAGCACATAAGGATGTATGCCAATAGCAAATGGAGCGAGAGCAGTGTTTGGTCGGTGGGCAGGCGGGCTGACTCAATTTCGTGCGCCGCACCCGCAGGTAGACGGCAGGTCTGTCGGCCCGCGGTCCCTCGGCGGTAATGAATAGTCTTTATTTTAAAAAGCGAGAGGCATAGCGAGCTGGCGGGGTGGAGGGCCCTGTCTGTAATCCAGCACTATGGATGGTTCTTGGCTCCCAGAGGAACAGGCCTGCGTCAGCGCAATGGTGCCATAAAAATGCTGAGGCATTGGCTTGCCAGGCGTGAGCCAGCCGAGGAATGATGGCGATGATAATGTGGGTTATTTCTGGGCTGTTTGCACAGCTTTACTGGGCTTTATTCAGCACCATAACAACTGACTGACTTAAGCTATTATCTCACCTAATTATCACAGGCCATTCCCACCAGTAATATACTATACATGTTTATGGAGCAGAAAAGAAGAGAGAGGAGAGGAACATATGCTGCCTTCAGGTGCTGTTGGAATTGTCAGAATTAAAAGTTGAAAGCATTAGCTAGTGGAAAATAGTGGAGAATTAAGTGAAACTTTTCCATGATACGGATAACCTTTATATTGCAGAAGAGCATTTGAAGTGAAGAATTTTATTGAATAATTGTGCTGATATTTGGCATTCTATGTCTAGAAATGTTGTTTTTTTTTCATCAAAACAATTATATGCCACATTTTCATCTATTCTGCAACAGTCTGTAGGGCTTTATGTTCATATGTACGATTCCCAAAATAGCCTTCAAAAGAAAAAATGTTATTTCTGTTTACTGGCTCTGTTTTGTTTTTTTCCTTCCAAATGCACTATAATGTGTAAGCTGTCAGATTTATGCCTTTCAGCATCAAAAGCAGGAGCTTAAGAGAGGTAGGTGAGGGCAGCAATAGTTTAGGAGGTGAGAGAGGTGCCACAATAGGAAAAATAACAGCGTATGTGTGCTTAACTGTGTGTGTTACCTCGTGTGGCTTACTACAGCCTCTCGTACTGTAGGCCCAGCCATAATTTCATTTCCTTCCCCCCGGGCTGGAAAAATGGTGGTTATCTATATGGCTCAGGTGCAACCCGATAGCAATATGACTGACATTTGTTATTATTCTGAGATTTTTCCTCCTCCTGTGTTTGAGTGGCGTACGACCTTGTATGGTGGGTTGGGAGAAGCGTACTCGGTTAATAGACCCCACAGCTGGATATCAGTAACCTCGGAAAAAGGGTCATTCATACGGCTTTACCCAAGCAGATGAGAGCAGAAGCGCCAGAATCATTTGAGAAAAGGAAATAACAAATTCCCCTTTTTTTCTCCCACAGGTGTTTGAAATGATATACACAGTTAAGTAAGAAATATAGGTCACACCAGCAGCATGAGAGTGGCCAGAGAGAGACAGTAAAAAGAGGGCAGAGGAAAGACAGAGGGAAGAGTAATAAATGCAGGGAGAGAAGGAGATGAAGGTAAATAAGATGAGGAGGAGCAAAGAAAGTGGGGGGGCAGAGTTAATAGTATACCGGCAAGGCAGGCATCGACAGGGGAGTTGTTATCACCCAGGCTTGTTCACAAGCCTTCAAAACACAAACCCGCCTACTTCTTTCTACTTAATCCTGAGGTAATACTCCGCCCAGACCCCCTCAGCCGCAATTCAGGGTTTTTTCCCCAGTGAGGATATCAACAAAACGGCATAAAGCTGGAGGGTCTTTGGGTTTTTTTTTTCTCCTCAATGGCTCAATCCTTCATGCTTTCAGGGCCACTTTTTATACCAACCTGCTCCTATTTCTCACACTATGTTCCAAAACTGCAAAACGCTGCCACCAAACACAACAAGGGAAGCTGTCACAGTGTAAGAATCAACATTGGTAGTTCCTAAATTTAGGTCCAGGGGGTTTCAAGGGGACCTTGACTACATTCTAGCAAGTCCGTAACAAAGAAAAAGGTTTGGTAACATACATGGCAGAAAATATTTGAAATACAGGGAAGGCTGATATCTTATAAAAGACTCCACATTAAAAAATAGCATCTTTGTGTTGTCGTCATATACATTACCCACATTACATCAATGTGGGTGACCTCTACAGCATTGTGCATATTTTCAAATTGGATTTAAATTCGAGATCCAGATATGTCTTAAATAATATTAATCATGTATTTCATTTATAAAATACAGCCTCAGATGGTTTAGAAATATAGATTTCCCAGGTACAAAAATGACTTGGCTGAACAACAGTCTGAATTAGGCATTGGCAATTGGCAGCCTCATGCCAGGATTGTGATGAATGGCGGGCACATATCATCCCAAGTCCACTGATCTGGGTGTAAACGTTGGCTCAAAGCTTCGCTAAGTTTAGCTGGTTTTCAGCCCATCCTCACACATTTATGGACCAGAGGCAGGTCACATTTGGTGCCGAGTCACAGTCGGCCTGAATCAGACAGTTACCTGGGTAGTCTCGCTTTAATGTTTTTACAATCCTTTGTTTACTCTTCAGGCTATTTTTTGGGGATACAGTTGGTATTAGATTTTATTAGAACTGGCATGACAAGGCCTTAAAATATCTTTGATCTTGGACACGCTGTGTTATACTGTATCTTTTCCTAGGCTGGAATGGTTCTTAAGCTGGTGGACATGAAAGGTATTTGAATGAGATGAAAGATCCTAGGTTCTAATGTCAGCACACTCACTTTTAACATAGTAAATATGAGTCAAAGTGCCTCTCCTGCAAGACTTTTTACCTTAAAGTCTGAACTTTTCATGGTTGTGAAGTTGTCTGCCCACAGAAAGAGGAATAGATTCAAATTAGTTATGACAGCCTTGGAGATGACTGAATTAGAGATGACTGACATTAGCAGTAATGGGGACAATTCTCCCTCTTCTCCTGGCTTTAAAACCCCCCTCCTTTTCTGTCGGTTTGCGATCCATGTTGTCTGGAGGATCAGGCAGCGTGGAGAGCCAGGTGCGAGGGGCAGGAGCTGATAAAGAAGCGAGGCTGCTATCAGGACACAGGGCCTGATAAAGGACAACACTCACCGCCGCTACTTCCTGATTTATAGCTGCTGCAACCAGAGGAGCCACGACCACAGCAACCCTTATATTTTATGTTTATTTATTTTTGTCACAGAAAACCCGAGCTATTATAAAGCTCTTTTCATTTTCAGCGAAAACTTCAAAATCCCCTTGCAGTGTCAGGATCGAATGAGCAACATCACACCACTGACAACAGATTATTATTTAACCTGAGTGTTAGACTTATATGGATACCCCAACATTATACTTATGTAATTGTGTAGCACCTCATTCCAAAACCAGGGGCATTCATATGCAGCTATAACAGCCCCCCAACTCTTCTGGGAGGCTTTCCACAAGATTTTTGGACCCTGGTTGGGATTTGCTCCCAAGAGCATTAGTGAGGTCTGCCACTGATGCTGAGGCCTGGCTCACATTCAGCATTCCAATTAATCCCAAAAGTGCTGGACGGCTCTGTGCAGTTCAGCACAATTCACACCACACTCAGAAATAGACCTGGCATTGTCATGTTGAAAGAGAAACTGTGCCCACAAAGTTAGAAGCATGCTATTGTCTCAAATATAATTGGATGTTTCTCTTAATTGGAACTAAGAAGGCCAAACCATGAACAAAAGACAAAAACAGACAAAAATTACACCTCACTTTAGGTAAAAAAAAATAGATCCTGCGTGCACCACACAATTTCTTATGTATGATTTCAAGGACATTTGTCATTCTACTAATAAACAGCTCCTACAGGCTATGCATCGCCACATTAAGTGCACAGTCAAGGCTGTAAATCCAAGAAGCGAGTGGATGCCAGCACTAGATAGAGAGATGAAGGAAATGGAAGACTCTAAAAGAGTAATAAACAGATTAATAATGTGGAAGGTTCGAGCGGCGAGCCTCGCCTCTCTCAATTAGTGTTAAATCAGCAACGGTTATTAGCCTGCCCCTAATTGAATGTGATAGCGAGCTGTGCTAATGCAATCCTGCAGGTGTAATTGGTGTCAGAAGGAAAGGTGCATCTACGGCTAGTCCTGCCTGTCTACGAGGCCTCTCGTTTGCCTTGTCGTTCATTTCATGCCCCCCCTCCTACCCATGTGACATCAGTCAGTACTGGAACATGTCTGATCTAGCCTGGCTGCTTTTCTGCAGGGCAAAACTTCGCCTCCAGAAGCGAACAATTCCTCAAGAGATGATCCAAGCAAATCCTCCAACTAATAAGGAGTCTCAAAAGCTCTCTAAGCCCTTTGGATATCTCGGCCCTGTCTTTTGGAGAGAAAATACAGATATCATCTGCCTGATTCAGTCTTGAAGTGTGGTGGAAGATAGAATATTCATAAGCAGATATGAACAACCTTACAGAGTGATTAATGTAGAAAAGTGTGACTTTTCTCACTCAGATCTTTTAGTTTTCCAGTACCTGCTGCTCAGATGCATCTCCAAATGATGTGAAAAGAAGTGCTGGCACCATGCTTCCCCATAGGGATAGTGATGAGTACTGTCTGGCTTTTACTAGATATAGCAATTGGAATTCAGGCGAAAGAGTTCAGTTCTTGTCTCATCAGACCAGAGAATCTTTCATGCTTTCAGAGTCATTTAAGTGTCATCTGGAAAACCGCAGCCAGACTGTCATGTGGCTTTTTCTCAGCTTCACTTCTGAGTACTCTCCCATAAAGTCCTGGTGATGGAGTGCTGTAGAGGTGGTTGTCCTATCTGGCAGCTCTTTGTGTTCAGTTCCTTTGCTTACAAAGGTCTACAAAGTGCGGTTGGTGGTTCCATATTTCTCCAGTGATGGAGCCCACTGTGCTCCTGAGAACTTTCAGCACTTCAGCTTGCTTTTTTGTTATCCTCCTTTTCAGATCTGAGCCTCAGTGGAATTCTGAATTTCTTTTTTGGAATTTCATGGTTTGGGTTTTAGCTTATGTGCGTGTGAACTGTGACAGCTTTTAATATACAGGTATGAGCCTTCTCACAAGTATTTCAAAGCAATTGAATCCGCCTCAGTTGGACTCCAATAAAGTTTTACACCTATTCTACACACAGTATGGAAACTTTGCATCTTTGCATTTCTTCGTATCTGTGCTGACGCATCATTAAGCACTACACCAGCTGTCAGCACAGCTTGTCAAGAGTGAGATAAATTAAAGACAACAACTAATTTGTACTATTTAATTGCGTTATGGCTGTTGTTCACTTCATGAATACTAAAACACTGAGGAAAAATATAAGGAAATATATGTTTACTCTAGCTTAAACTAGCGTGTTAGTGCTGTCTTTATGCCACGATAACGTTATCTTGTTAGACGTGGCTTTAATATTAACCACAAAAGTGCATAAAAATTTATATTGTGCATATAGTGACGAATCTAAAAAGATTAACTATGCTAAGCTAAGAATGTGTAGTCAGGCAAGGAGAAGATGTTGAAGTTGGAAAGGCACAGCAGTACGTATACAGATTAATGATACACAACACATTTCATCCATTTTTAGAAAATATGAAAAGAGTAAAAGGGACTTCACATTATCCAAATTTGGGTATTTATTAGAGCCAACTTGCCACTGAAGTGATTAAAGATACCTGAAACACAAACACACACACACACACACACAAAACACACACTAAGCCTTTTTGCCTTATCTCCATCTAGATGAGGCCTGTGCCAACTGCTCTTTCGGGGCAATCTGCGATGCCCAGAGCGGACAGTGTGTGTGCGCATCGGAGTGTGTGGAGTCCCACCAGCCTGTGTGCGGCAGCGATGGCACCACCTACAACAGCGAGTGTGAGCTACACGTGCGGGCCTGCATACAACAGATGGACCTCCGAGTGGTCAGCCAGGGAGAATGCAGTAAGTAAAGCATACATTTATGCAGCATGTGTGTAATACATAAAGTGCGTTGTGCTTACTGTGGCTGAATCCTGACATCAAATGAAGAATATGAATGAGTCCTGGCAGACGCATGAATCCTGGGTGATCAAAGAAAAAAAAGTTCTTTTTCTCTCACTCTAAATTAAATGTGGATATAAGAAATACAAGTAGAGCCCAACAGGAAGCTCATATAGCTGCAGGCAGGCTGTTCATATTCTTGGAATGGAATTGAGGATGCTCAGATGGGAAACTACTAAGAGAACATGTGCTTGTCAGTTTTAAGAGAGGGATATATTACAAGAGGATGTGGCATGCATGACAATTAGGAAAGGACCAGAGAAATCTTATTTAAATATCCTTTCCAGGGATGCATTTTAAGATCTGGTGTGAATGAAATTCATCAAAACAACTTCATGAATATTTGCTCTTTTTTTTTTGCATTCACCCCTCATGCTCCCTCTGCTGTGTGTGTAATTCAGAAACATGCGGCAACACTGTTTGTGCCTGGGGTGCCCGGTGTGTCCAGAATAAGTGTGAGTGCCCGCAGTGCGTGGGCGAGGCCGCGGCCTACTCTCCGGTGTGTGGCAGCGATGGCACCACCTACAAAAACGAGTGTGATCTCCGCATGTCCTCCTGCATGCAGAAGAGGAGAATTGATGTCGCGAAGCCTGGCAACTGTGATGAAGGTAGGAAATGGACTTTGAAATGGTGTAATTATGCTAACCAGTCGGCCATTGAAATGGTGTAATTATCTTTATCAACTGACCTGTGGTACAGTATTCAGTCATCTGTGGATTGTCATAATGGTTGCATATGCCACCAGCTGCATGCTAACAGGCTAACATAGCAAAAGATGAAGTGGAAGTTACAAAAAATCAACAAAACATGTTACATGAACACAAATGACTTCTGGGTGATTAAGTTCAGGTCAGCTGTCCATTTGAGAAGCTATTTTTTCATGCTTTGGCAGACTTGTTTGTCTATCAGTCAATTTCTTATACTCAATTTCTTTAAATACCATCAATTCTTAAATAGTCACCAGGTGTTACCTCAACTGCAGATAGAAAAAAGACAACCCTGTATTTCTAATTTGCTCTATGTTGTTAAATTTTATCACATCTTAGTATCCCTGTTTTGATATCTGCTTCATCTCTTACTTGCTGCAGACATGAGTGGAGTGGGCTGCTTGTTGTTTATGATCTCAACACTTCCCCCATTTTTACTTGTTGTCTCTATAAATTTGCCGTCCTTTCAGCCGGTGTTAAGCCACCGTCAATGACACTCCAACGCAAAGCTGTCCAGCAGCTTATAAGGCATAAACTTACTGTCTTCCAAGCAGGCTTTTTTTTTTTTTTAAGATATTTTTTTGGCCTGTTTTTGAGCTTTATTTGACAGAGACAGCTTGAAGAGTGACAGGAAATGTGGGGAGAGAGAGATGGGGAATGACATGCGGGAAAGAGCCACAGGTCGGATTCAAACCCTGGGCCACCGCGGCAAGGACTGAGCCTTTGTACATGGGGCGGATGCTCTACCAACTGAGCTGAACGACACCCCTTCCAAGCAGGCTTTTAATGTGAAATACGTGGTGGAAGTGTTACATTCAGCCCATTTACATAATACAGGGCAGACTTGGACAACTGTACTTCTGACAGCTGGAGGCGAAAAGGTATAGTCACTTAGAAGATTTTGTTAGGTCCAAATGAACCCAAAAAAAACTGGTCTCTAGTTATAAAGAAGTTTTCTGAACAAGTGATTTATGCCATACTCTCTCTGTTAAATTCCTGGGGGGAGGAACTGTGAGCACAGATTAGGGATGATGTTCGGGGGCCTTAGCAGGACCTCAGCAGGTCTTGTGTTATTAATGCCAGGCACCATTTAATTCAAGATAAGGTGATGCACAGCTTCATTATTCAAACTGTACAGAATATTTCCTACCATTCCCTCTCTATGTGATCAATCTGCCGAAGGCTCTCTGACCCACATTTTCTGGACAAGCCCAAAGCGGTATCACACTATTTTGGTGTGATATTTTCAAGTGGTTCTCTGACTCTGTGTGTTGGGAACCTGATCAGAATCCTACATTATTTGGGTTTTCTCTTTCCTTACTAGACCACAATGTTTCCGTGCAAAACACTATTATGTATTGAATGGAAGTCGGACACTGTGCCTCAGTTTGAGACCTGATTAAGCTCACTGGTTTACATATGGAGATAGCTCAATATGGCATAGTATATGGCAACCATTTCGCCTTGCTAAATATGATACTGATCCTGACCAGCAACAAAATCCACAGTGTGCCATCCAGCTCTCTCTTATTCAGTACTTGGCACTAAGACTTCTTCATGAATTTACAATATCAACTTGGCTTTTATTTGGGGGTATTATTTGTTTGTGTTGTGACAGCCGTACCAGCTTTTATTTAAGAATTCACTGCATACATTTAAGCCCTTCTTTGCAATTATGCTTTTAAGTGTGTGACCGATGGCACTTAATGTGAGTGTCCCTGATTTCTACGCCCTGTAGCTCAGTCGTTCCTCCACATTCTGAATAAATGAGATCTAATTCACCGTGCAAATCATATCTTGATCAGCGCTGACAGACCAAGGCAGGATATCACAGTACCTCACTCGGCCTGTCTTGGGGACAACTCTGGAGGGAGCAACATGCCAACCCCTGGTTGTCATGCAGACGATGCTGTTCCCCCTCAGCTGTTGGGTCTTCACAGAGAGCATAGTCATCCTGTGACAAGGTGTGAAGGGGAGCAGATTACACCTGCCAGCAGGAGGGATGGTTGGAGAGAAGAAAAGGAGGGTAGATAGAGGACAGAGCAAATAGAGATGAGAGGAATCCTTCCGTTTTGATTGCTAGCCAGGGGTGATTCTTTCTTTTCTTTTTTTTTTCTTTCTACCATTGTCTACCGTATTGGCCCTGGGCCTGTGAGGCGAATCGTGCAGCCAAAGCTTCTTGTGGCCGATTTAACATCATTTCATTGACTGAGACGAGTGACCTTTTTTGTATTTGGAGCATGAAGAAATGTGAAACCCACTGTCACCACACACACATGCATCTAGACACCCTGTTCCCTGTCTGCTGGTCGTCTGGTATCAGGTAAAAATGTTCTCTTTTACCTCCCCAAGGGCATTGCTTTGCTTGTGGTGCCTCATAGCTTAGTTTTTCTCTCACTGTCTCTGAACATCCTCCTTTTCTCATCAGTTGCTCATTTTGATTCAGAGAAAAACCATCAGGCTTACACAATAGAACCTTTCTTTTTTTCTTTTTTCTTTTTTTCGCTCTCTGCCATCCCGCCCACTCATGTCTCTCTCCATTTTGCACTCTTCTCCATCAAAATTGTTCCTCTCGACAAAAGGGGCACCGATGCTTTCACAGATAGGGGTGGAGATGGGATTGTCTGCAATCGATAAATTTCACCCCAGGGGTGACCACTAGTCCTGTCTTTTTCTGCAGGCCCTGTGCCCGGTCCTTTCAGCCTCCTCAAATCTGACCCAATCCCTCCACAGGAAGTCTAGTGTCGTTGTAAAATGATCAAAACCTAGTTCCCTTGAAATAGCTGTGTTTGGCTGTGGGATCTTTGGCTCCATACTGTGTAAAGGGAAACCATTTGTTGTTGATATATTCATCCCCTCCTAGATGTATGGCTGTTAGGTTTTGGCAAAATTAGGAGTATATTTTCTGTAATACAGCACTCTGTCACAAGACCAAAGACTGTATTTTCTGGCTCTATTGTAGACAGCCGCAAAGCTCTACATCACCGGTGTGCACCACCCCCCTCTCCATACTTCATATCTAAGATAAGCCCGGAGAGGAAGTGA
Organism: Sciaenops ocellatus; assembly: GCA_033000465.1. Lineage (NCBI taxonomy): Eukaryota > Metazoa > Chordata > Actinopteri > Sciaenidae > Sciaenops > Sciaenops ocellatus. The sequence goes on from CP136883.1 coordinate 22,237,378, forward strand.
ACATGTGATTTATTCGGTTACGTAGACCTGACTTAAAAACCATCCTCATTAGTCTTGTTGGGGGGAGGGGGCACAGAGCATAAAAATGGAAGTTGTTTTCTTCCGCCTTTTGTTTAACAGTAATGAAAAATGACAGTGTTCCCACTGTTGGCCATACAGGGAAATTTATCACCTGTTTAATTTCACACTCGGGTAGGCCTGGCCTCAGCTCCTTTTCTCGACACTGACAAAGTGGCAAGTGAAAGCAGTGCATCACCTACAGGGTGCCCAGGCCCTTTTTAATTGAATAGACATTTAATAAACAAGATTATGAGTGCAGGATCATATAGTGACACATGGACACACCCTGCTCCTTGTGCGGCACACATCAGATAAAAAAAAGCTCCAGAAGACTTGAAAGGGCATGAAAGAAAAAGTGAAGTGGGTGGCTAGATGGGAAAAGAGCTCGTCGGACTGAGATCAGCGCATTTTCTCTTGATGTTCCATCCATCACGGAGGCTTGTAACCTTCTTTTAAGGCAACAAAACTTCTTTTCTCCGTCTGCCAACACCAAACACCCCATCCTTTCTTCCCCATGGGGCGTGACGCTCCATCCCTCTCTATCTCATGGAACTTTATTTGGACTAACGTGCTGTCACATCCGTCGAGAGCAGGCCGTACGAGGGACTGATAGATGGAGCAAAAACAAATGCAAATTGTGCCACACCGTATCATTCGGCAAAGGCCATTGTCATTTTCGATCTGTGGCCTGACACGCCACAACAAGAGAGGATTTGTTTTCCAATGAAAGACATCCACATTGACATTCACACAGTTCATAATATCAGAGGTATCATAATAATATCTGCCCCTCCTGGAGCCACTGATGTTTACACGAATAATCTGGTTGACCGGACATCTTCCGGCTGCGTCACATACATTTTCTACTCTCTATCATCTCTTTCCTTTTTTCCTCTGTTTTCCTAATCATACTTCTAGACCTAGAGCTTTGACAACTGCATCTCCTCCATCACTTCTTCTATTGTCAAAATCTCGTCCTGTCAAATCCTTTCAATGTTTTTTTTCCCTCTCTGTCTGTCTTGGGCATTATTCTTATGCTATTCATTTCCATTCTTCTCTCCGCCGCTGAATTCTGTCTTCTTAATGGAGCTCCCTCGGCTAAATAGACTCCAGCTTCTAACATGATTGAGTAAAAAGGAACGGATGGGCAGTGCAGAGAGAATAGCTGATGCAGCCATCTTAGCTGGGGATGTATTAATTGAAAGGTTCATAGGCAGCGCGGGTGGCGGGCACATCAAAGAGCAACAGCTAATTAGGACCCCCCTTCGCCCTTCACTTTTATTTATTCCATTCTAATGTCTTACCTCTTTTATTTATTTATCTCGTCTCTGTAAGGAGGCCTGAGCGGAATATGAATTGAATGCTGCTGCATTTCCTTTTTTTATTTGTGTCTTGCTGAGCTGGCGTACAGTACACAGATAGAGGTGGCCAAACAGCCATTGTCGCAGCTTTTATTATTACTCTTTGTGATCTGTTCTGGAGTCAGCTGACCTCTCCTTTTCAGATGACATCTAAAGCCAAATACCTACGATAATGTCACTGGCAGTTGAAAGCCATTAGCCGGCGCATTAGCCCCGTCACAAAATGTTACGTTTAACTCGGACTGTGGTTCACAATCGATAAGTAGCTCCAACAGCAAATTCAAGCAAAAGGATTAGGGTCTAAGGTTCTGCTGGTTTAAAATGGAGACAGAGCGAGTCCTTAACAAGTCCTGATGTTTGTGGGGGATGTGGCCTCTGGAACACTACACAGAGCTCCGGCTCCACTGTTGAATCCACTGCTAATGAAGTGAAGGCCTCTCCACTGTATCGACCACTCAAAGCTGTCAGAGACCATTGTTAGTGACCCATATCAAAGAACAGCAGGGCTTCATCTGCCCCTGCCCTTCCTCTGCATTGTGACTTGCTCCATAATCTACTTTAGAAGATGGGTTATGCTAAGTGGCACTTCCATCACTGCGACATTGATTTCACCATTAGAGGATGCACATCAATACAGAGAGTTGAATGAGCCTTAAAAGTAGACAGGAAGAGGAAGAAACACCTTGATTACCTGATGTTTTTCTTTTTTTTCCTTTTTTTTCCGAGGCTTTCAGCTGTGCCGGGAGCTTTTAGTTGGACTGGATTCCTTCTTTGAATAACAAATTTGTTTCAAATGAACTTTTTGCCAGCCCACAGGGCGCCCCTCTCTCTCTGTCTGACATTCTCTCCATCTTTCATGCAGACTGCTTTCATTCCCTGCCTTCACACACTTTCACCTAATCTCCCTCAGGACTTTCACTGTAGGTGAAATGTGCAACTTCAAAAGCAGGATCCTCCCCCATCTCTTTGCCCGCATTCTACAACAGCCCCCGATTTGTTTTTCATAAATGAATCTTCAAACTGTTTTGCTGGATAGTACTTTTTCTTTTCTTCAAGTCAGATTTGATTTATATTGCCCAAAATCACAAATCACAATTTACCTCAGGGAGCTTTACAATTTCTACAGCATTCAGCATCTTCTGTCATTACACTGTCAATTTGAGTGAACTCAAAAAACCCTTAACAAGGAAAAAATGGGAGAAGAGTGTCAGAGGTGTGATCGTTCTCCCAGGGCGGGAAAGCACGCAATTGATGTTAAGTGTACAAAACAAACCAACAAAATCACATTATATACAAATTTTATGTGAAGAATGTGGATCCAAGAGGACATTAAACAACTTCAGGTGTCGCCAAGTGGGACCTGGGAACAGGCCACAGAATAGATCTGCAAAAAGTCACAGTACATACAGATACAAATATATGTGAATTGTAAAACGTAGGTTAAACATATGGATCCAGGAGGAGGTTGAGCAACTTCAGGTGTCACCAAATAGGTAGAAACTAAAACCACACGATCCCCTCTCCACTACCGAGACCTGGAAGAGGACAGACCACACAAGCCCAGAAGAAACAGCACAGCATCCACACAGACAGGAGAGACAGTGATAGATAATGGAATCAGGTCTAAGACCTGGATTTATCTGAGAAAAGCATAATCTAGATTAGATTAGATTAGATTAGATTATACTTTATCCCACAACAGGGAAATTCTCGTTATCTATTGTAATCTAAGAGTTAAGGCAAACAAATGAGTTTCAAGTTTGGATTTAAAGGCCCCAACAGAGTCAGATTGTGTGATGTCAGCAGATGAAGGGGGCACAATAGGAAAAGGCCCAGCTGAGCACATAGGACACATATTCTGAGAGCAGAGAACATGGGATGTGACATAAAGTTTAATGAGATAGATAGATAGATAGATAGATAGATAGATAGATAGATAGATAGATAGACAGACAGACAGACAGACAGACAGACAGACAGACAGAGGATATTGAACTCTTTGGTGTAACTTTGGGATGCTAGCCGCAGCATTTCGAACTACTTGAAAACTTTCACTGCTTCGTGAATCCCTTTAAAACCTTGGATCCCAGTTCAACAGTGTCAACAGTTTTGTGAGCCCACTACTGATGGACAGTGATTATGGGACTTGGTTTGGCCTCGTTACCTCTTTTACCAGGAACATAAGGTCAGCTCGAGCAGCTCTCTTACTTTCGATCCAGAGAAATGCTCTCTTAAAACAAATAAAAGGTCTTCCAGGGTCACAGCCAGAGAGTTGTTGGGACAACTTTCTTTAAAGTCTCAGGCGATAATTAGATTTCACAGAACACTTTGCAATTAGTTGTATTCTCATATCAGGAAGCAGGCACCCGTAAAGCAGGCCTTGCCACCAATTCTCTCTGTACACTTGGAGGCCAGAGTTAATAATTCCCTCCCCTTTTTGTCTCTGATTTAATTGAAATGAAAAGGATGCCTCACTGGTGGCACAGAGATGTTGTGTCTAATTTATTTAGTCAATCTCTCGCCCTCACTACAGTTGGTCATTATCTTGTACTACCAGCAGTGCCTTTGGTTTCCTCTCTGCACCACCAGCATGAAGGAAATGTAAATTATCCTAACTTTGTCACGTTCCTAATGTATAAATGTAGCCTTAACTTAAAGAGAAATGAAAGTAGGACACTCTTTGCACCGATAAAGGGACATCTCCCTTGTGTGATTTTTTTCGTTTTATTAATGATGTTGTGTATTTATGGTGTGTTTATAATGCAGACTGTGGCTCGGGAGGATCAGGGTCAGGCGTGGAGAGCTGTGAACAGGACCGATGTCGCACATTTGGAGGCTCGTGGGACGAGGATGCAGAGGAGGACCGTTGTGTCTGTGACTTCACCTGCCAGAGTGTGCCCCACAGCATGGTATGTCTGCACTCCACACACTCCACAAAAACACAATTGATGCAATTTGTGTCAAAAACCTTTTTCGCAGAGTCATAACTCAGACAAACAGGAACAGACTAACGTGAGACACGTCCTGCTGTAGACCTTTTCTTCACTATGATGGCTGTATCTAAATCTAACAACTGACTTTTTTCAGTGTTACTACGACATAATGTCCTGTCAACATTCTTATGTCTCTGGAACACTGACCTGTGTCATTCATATGGAGCTATGTTTCATATATTCATTTTATATTTAATTTCAACTTGCATACAATGTGTGATTTATGTACTCTACAATTAACTTGCCAATTGATACTACTCCTGAGTAGTGTAAAGTATTTTAAATGAACAAAGTAGGACAAAAAAAAAAGCCAAGGTCCTCTTGCTCATTTTTCCCAGAGCTTTCATCCGCATCTGTCAGTCTTCGTCAGTGTTTGCCATGTTTGGATCTTCTGTGCCATGGTGACAAGTTGTCATACTTTTGATTGCATTGCTGAAATTCCATACTTACGTTGTGGTGACACCTGAGCAAATTGTCAGCTGATGAAGACTGTGAAATGTGTGTTGAGAGCTCCTGAACAAGCCAGTGCACCTTGGGTTGAAATTCTTTCCAAGTTCCAGAATGAACTTTCACTCTGCATACAGGACGTGCCTCACTCAGACATGTAGTGACCACGCTGTAAAGCTGTTGATGAAGGGAGTGGAACCAAGCTAACTGTTGTAACTGTTTCAACTTTCTCCGATGTCTAGGTTTGTGGCTCAGATGGAAGAAACTACAACAATGAGTGTGAGCTGAAGAAGGCCAGATGTGAGAAACAAGAGCACTTGTTGATTCAGAATCAGGGACCCTGTGCAGGTCGGTACATTACGCCACTCAGAGTTAATGCCATTACAGTTCTCAGAAGCACCCTCACCAAGACTCATTGTCATTGACATCCCATTTTTTCACTCATTCCATCCATTGATGGGGTAGTAATATTCTGTAGTTGTAGAATATAATTCTGATAGCACTGCCATTGTCTCTCACTGTGTGACCACTGTAGCCGTAAGCAAATGAAGAGGGTCAAGGTTAAATATGATGTGTTTTCTCAGGGAAGGTTGACTCAACGTGCTTTTCAGCAGTTCTCTCGCTCATATCTGGAAACTGACCGGTCCTCTGGGGCTGGCTATTGTGCAGAGTTAAGAATCTTTCTGACGGGCACATGTATGGACTGAGCTGATAGCCATAATGATTCCCTACCCAGACATTTGAACAATTTAAACCATTAAACTTGTGCTCACAAGCTTGCTCCCTAACCCTCAGGATAGCACTTTACCCTTCTTTCTTTAATATTAAAACTCTCTCTTTGCATGTAAATGAATGGCATTTATCAGCCAAAATAGTCATCAGATCAGTGGCTAAGTAGAAATGGTTAGCCACCATCCTCTCCATTGATATGTTAAATGAAGAGCTTTTGCTCCGATGCTAGCACAGGCCAGGGAGCAGAGCAAAAGGCACTTAAGGGATTTTGTGTGATCATTTCAGCCTGTTTGATTCCCCTGTGGGTCTAAAATAGAGGAGGATGGAGCATTGAAGAGAGAGGGAGAATGAAGGAAGCTGCCAGTGTTTTCACACACATCCCCTGCAGATTCTTCTCCTTCCTAAGCTGGCCTCCTTGGGCACTGACTGTCACGCTTCTCTACCATCCATGGATAATCAATCCTTTTTTTTTGAAGAGCCCTCTATGGGTACAAGAGCTCTGGGCTCTCTTCTCCTATTGGCAAGTGGAAAAACTCAGATCTTGGGGAATTTCACTGCCCTCCACATTAGCTATGTAAGGAGAAACTTGATTTGACCTCAACTCCAGAAACTTATCAAAACATGTCAGCCTGCACTAGCAGAGCATGAAAGCAACCTTGTTTCTTAGAGGTTCTAATTCTGAAAAAAAAACTTTACCTCTTTTGCATACAGTGTCAACAGTATCATCTGCTGCACACACATTTATAAAGTTTGCTTCTCACAGCATTTAAAGCCATCCTTTGTAGCTGCCTGCAAACTCAAATCTGGGTCAGGGATGCAGTAAAATCCAAGGAAGTACATATTGGTTTACTAGACAAGCAAACACGTACAGATGTGCCCTTGCAGGAATATAAAAGACTAGTTACAATCAGGGCAGCGGAGAAAGAGCAGCAGCAGACCTTGAAAATGTGAGGGTAATATTGCACGTCACAGTGAGCTGCATTGTGCCGGACAATGGCCACTGAAGAGGAAAAACCCTTGAAGGGTGGAAGAACATATGAAATTAAAAGTTCTCCTTGTCCTAATAGGCTCAGTGCAGATAGCTGAATGGAGTGCTGGAAAGTGGCAAGTTAAATGAACTGTGTCCAAAGCCCATCTCTGGAGTGGGAAAGCACTGGAAAAAGAGCGAGCCGAGTCATCACCATTAGGCTGAGGCTCATATCCACACCAGTAACAGTGTGATTTATGGCCCCTGTATCTCCAAGCCTCCAAACTCCAAATGAGCAACACAAGAAAAAGAGATCGGGAGGGGAATAGAGAGAGACAGAGACAGAGACAAAAAAAAGGGAGGGAAAGATTTCTGCTCTATCTCTACAACTTTACTTTTCAGTCTAAAACCTGGCAAGAATTTAAACAGTGATATTTTTTGCCTCGGCCATTAAACAAACCCTCTTTTCCCTCTCACTGTATGTTTTGTTGTTTCCTTCCAGTTTCTGGAGAATCACCAGTTTTTCAGGAACAAATTTGTTTTTATTTTGTTGAATGTAGTTCTTTATTCAGAGCTGTCACACCAGTTTGAAGGCTGGTGCATCCTTAGACAAAGGAGCTCTCCACACACTGTGCGCAGGCAGAAACTGCTTGGCACATTCCTTCACATTGTGCAGCAGGCTTTCTTTTCTTTCCCTTTTTTTTTTTTAGGGGAGAAGGTTGTAGGGCAGCAGCGCAATTCCGTAATATTAGACAAGAACAAATGAAGAGAACATGCCTCCTAGTAGGTGGTAAATGTCAGCTGCTGCACATTCACCAGCAACGCCATTGTTTGTTTTCACTGGAGGTAATGGCATCATTTTCCTCCTGATTTTGAGCCATTGTGGAGAAAGTAGCAAATAGAATTGTTATCTTGAAGTCGGCTGCCAGCCTCTCCACCTCTGCCCCTCGAGCCAATCTCATTGTTGGCAAAAAGTTACATGTTGCTTGGAGATTGTGTTGTCTAATTCCCCCCCCCCCACTAAACCCCCCGCCCGCCAATGTAATCACTCAAATGTTTCTCTTTGTGCCATCTCCCATCTCCCCTCCCTTTTTCTTCCTACCTCATCAGCGATTTCAGACGCATCTCTGCCTGAACTGACGGCACCCAAGCACTGCAGTCTGTCCGTGTACGGCTGCTGCCACGACAACATGACGGCCGCCTTAGGAGTTGGACTGGCTGGATGTCCCAGTAAGTGTCCCCCCCCCCCATCCATTCCCCCTCTGCGCCCCACTTTCACCCTTCACCTTCACCAAGTTGTAGATACTATCAGGCTATTTCAGCATACGGGAGTTTATTGTCCTTGACTGCAATTACAGTACCAAAGTTGCAGAGCTGAAAATGTTTCATCTTAATCCAAGGAATAATTATGATAATGTTGCAGCATATCAACAGAAAAATCTCTTCATCTGATGATGACGAATGATAGCACAGAGATGGGAGGGAAAATGCTGCATCAAGCTGTTAGCTGGGGGATAAAGTATGGATGGACAAAATGTAGACTTGGAAACAGGGATATACAGAGATTGAGCAAAGGGGAAACTCACCTAAGCACACTTTATCCACTTTTTTATTTGTGGAACGGGGCTTTCCCAACGTTTGTGCCAGGCATAAATCTTTAATACAGTATCCATCATAAAACAGTTTTCAGCTGCTGTATGTTATGTGATGATCGGGTCTTTCAAAGTTAGAAAAGTGTAAACTAGTGAAGTACTGCAGAGGAGTTTGATTTATGACAGCCATGTTGCTCTGTTTTCTTCAGGTACCTGTCAGTGTAACGTCTACGGCTCCTACAAGGGAACATGTGATCCAGCCACCGGCCAGTGCTCCTGTAAGCCGGGTGTCGGGGGACAGAAGTGTGACCGCTGTGAGCCGGGCTTCTGGAACTTCCGTGGCATCGTGACCGAGAACATGAGCGGCTGCACGCGTAAGGAAACACTTCTTTGTATCTGTGCGGGCCGTGCAAATATACTTTCACTGTAATACGTGACTTCAAGAGTAAAAGCAGTGATTTGTATGCATGCTGCTTTTGCTTCCTTCCCGTAAATTGCTTATGGCATCCTAACACCTTGTTTTCATAAAGGGTCAGTTCACCCGAATTACACAAAAACCTATTTTCATACTTACCACAAGCGATATCTAGCCACGCAGAGATTATTTGGTTTAGAGATATCTGTCTCTGCGATTTATGCTGTGACCACAATAGTCAGGTCAATTTTATTTATATAGACCAATAAAACCCCAAATCACAAAAATCATACATTTGCTTCAGAGGGCTTTGCAATCCACATACACAAAAAAAACAGGAAAAAAGGTAGAAGCCTGCACAGAGACAGAAGTAGATTTACAATATGGAGAAACAGATTGACAAGATTAACTAAATAAGTTTATTGGGTAAATGTAAGTGTTTGTGTTTCCAATAGAGATGATTGTGATTCATTAGTTTAAGTTAGTTGGTCATCAAAGCATTGAAAACTTACATTTCAAAAATGTCATTTTAAATTGTACATTTAAAAAATAGTTACACTAGACTATTGACAGTTTGTATCCAGGGTAACAGGGTAACTGGCTCCGGAAATGCAGTTATAGTTATTTATAATTCAACTGTTAAACCTTTTCTTTTTTAACACAACAAATTAACAAAACTATTCACCTCACTGCAATAATATGAAGCCAAAAACCTTTTGAGAGACATATCTGAAAAATCTGTATCAGTACATCTACATGGCTGGATTCCACTGGAGGTAAGAGAGAAAATATATTTCACAAGAAAATAATTGTAGTGGGAAAATACATTTCTCACTGAACTGATATCAACACCTCTGAGCCAACTCTTTAAAATTATTAAATTGTGAGGTTTATATCCCTGAAGGTAGTGTAGAAAATAAAAAGTAAACTACTTACTTACCAACTACACCACCTACATTTAGTATACAGCTCAACTATTTGATGGCAGCTTTAGTGGAACCCTGTCAAAACTGCACTGAATGTTTTCATTTGTATTCAAGTGAACAACGGGGTCAGGACCCCTTGTTTGTCTTGGTGTAATGCAATATGGTGACCAGCTCGTATCCTGCCGCTGAGGTATCACAGGACATGCGCTCCCAACGCCACAGAGCATTTTCAGTCAACAGCAGGAAGCCTGCAGGTGCTTCACCCGTGGCCTGACCTTAACAAGGTTTACCCACAGCAATCAGACGACACACAGCACGCCAATACCAGGTTCAGCAGGAGAGGATGGAGAAAAAAAAACACATCATTGATTCTCGGAACATGATGGGGTTGATGTCCTTCCCTAGGGTTGTTTTTCTTGGTTTCTTTTACGTGCTTACCATCCTCTTCCTCCTTCTCCTCCCTCTGAGGCCCCGAAGGCGGTCTGAACTACTCCCAGCTCTTGACTCTAAGACATAGATGTATCTGAACCAAAGTTCAGAGGCTAAGGTTGCCTCAAACATGTTTTGTACACTAAATAAACCAAGCTATTATTATCTATTTTCCTGTCACTGTCCCTAATTGATCTTTCTTTCTCATCAATCTTCCTTTTTTTCCCTCTACCACAGCGTGTAACTGCGACCCCACGGGCTCAGTCCGGGACGATTGCGAACAGATGTCGGGTCTGTGTTCCTGCAAGACGGGAGTGAAGGGCATGAAGTGCAACGTGTGTCCAGATGGAAGCAAGATGGGCATGAATGGCTGCGACAAAGGTAATAAGAGAAAGTACCAAGGCAACCGGTGGAGCATTGATAAACTACATAAACACACACACCCACATTTTTCTCTCTCGTCCCAGCTTCTCTCTCTCATTCTGGAGCGATTTTCTGCCAGTCGTCTGATCTGTGGATCAGCCTCGTAGCAGCCACTTCTTCCACTGTGTGCTTTCCACATCCATCTGGTTTACTGGCACAGGAAGGAGAGTTAATCGATAGTGATAGGAAAAATACTGGAGTGTACAAATGACACAAGCTTGACATATCGCCCACCGATATTTATTTCTCTCTACCCCGTTTTGGACGACTAGCAACACTTGTGCATGTTTATAAGGACTATTGATTACTTCGATTAATGAAGAAAACAGCCGCGGTGATTGCACAAGCTAAAAAGTCGGTTGAAGGAAAGGTTAGTTCCTGCTGTGGGGGCCTGCAGCTCCTTGATTAAGATGCACCATCAGATATCGACTGGAAGTCAAATGCTTAATGAAGCCAGCAGTCCCGGCACAGTGGTGGGGCACTCTGCCACACAACCTGCCAGATGAAAAGACAAGGTACTAAGAAGTGGTAGCACATGAAAGCAGAAGCCAAGGGGTAGGGGGTACTTTAAGCCTCTATGATGTTGCAACAATGCAAAGACCCCACACTCTCAGCCCGGTAGGTGGATGGTGGGCTCCCCGACTGCAGCTCCTGCTGCGGCAACTTCAAGGCTTCAAACGCTCCTTTGGAGAGCTACGGCAGAGATCTGTGGAGAAAAAGGCAGAGCCAAAATATCCTGAGTGCACACCTTTACACTACTCGTTTTTTTTACTGCAGTATGGCAGTTAAGGGATATGGCTGTGGTCTATGAAACTATGAATAATTCACACAGTGTTACATACAGGTAACTAGACAATTTTATGATTACATTACCGCTGCGGTGCTGTGGTTGTAAAGAGACTAAAACAGGTCAATCCCTTAGAGAAAAATGTACAGAGTAATGAAACATTGTCTTTCAGCATGTCTCCAACTCCTACGCACATTTTTAAATCAAACCAAGAGCGCCTAGAGGTGTCAGCAGATGTGCAAGGCTAGCTCAGTAGCACCCTAGTCACTAACCCTAGTGCTAACGCATAGCTCAGCATGGTGTTAACATACTATATTTGGGGGTTGAAGCTGCAGTTGTTAAAATTCTTCTGGTTTTCCAACACTAAAGATTGGATTTGTGTCAGTAACTTGGAGACAGAGAGAGGTCATGCAAAGTGGAGTGCCCTTTAAAATAACAGAAGTTGTACTTTTACTATTAATATGCAGTGAATATGGATCTGTTAAGGACTCAAAAAACTTTGATTAGTTTGATTACTCTTTATATTTCATCCAGATTTTGAGAAAAGCAATTTAATGGCTGTTTAACTCCATAAACATAAACAAAACTTTTAGAATAGTCAAAGTGTAATGTTGAATATGCATGCAAATGTAACCTTTCATTTAGTCACACATTTTCACACAACCACCACAATCAGAATTCATAAAGTACCTATAAATAAACTGTATGATTATGGGACTGTGCAGAATGTGTCACAACACAAACCTTTTTTATTCTACAGGTCCTGAGGCACCAACTTCTTGTGAAGAGTTAGTGTGCAGTTATGGAGCTTCTTGCATTGAGGAGAACGGCCAAGCCCACTGCGAGTGCCCGTCACCTGACTGCGATGAGAAAAACAAGACCAAGGTGTGTTTTTCAACCTGCCTACACTTCAGAAATAAGGAGTTAGATCTGAATGTTTGCAACACATTAAAACACAAAGACATTGTTTCAGTGGCCTACAGGGAGTTAACATGTGTTCCCATCTCCCCTCTCTCCATCTCTGTCACCGCGGAGCAGGTGTGTGGCTCAGATGGGGTGACCTATGCCGACCAGTGCCAGCTGAGGACCATAGCCTGTAGGCAGGACAAGGACATCACAGTGCAACACTATGGACAGTGCACAGGTGAGCCCTGTCGAAGCCTCCATGTATCACGCGTCGCATGGATAGCCAACTGTTGTCAGGCCCCGTTCAAAAGATAATGAGCAGTGCCGTGGGCCTCAAATTATCCCCCTCCTGCTGTTCCTCCTCCTATCCATCTCTCTGTCCCAGTCTCAGAAAGTAAAGTCATAGCAGTGTGTATGCAAATTTAGCTTGAATTTTGTGACCACAGGAGTGCCCCTGCACATGCCAGTGATCATACTTAACTTGTGATTAACCAAATCCAAGGTTTTTCCTTTCAGACAGATTTCTGATTCATGGTTAAAACAAAAGTCACATGTAAGAAGTCATCTGTATTCAAGTTCTATTTTAAGACTTCTGCCTATCATTGCTTGTAATACTGCACTCTCTAAAGCTCTGTGATTATAAGCTTCATGATATTAAATATTTAGTTAATTTCACTGAGTACATAGAGTTCAGTAAAGTCAGCCCTGTCGCCCTGCAACTGCCAGGTTAGAACAAAATCATGTGTGATACTGGAGAAAAGTCAGAATTCGACAGCGAGAGATACTGTAGCATTTTAAACCCAAAGGGTTGTGTAGTTTGACTGGAGTCTGAGCCTAGCAATCCCACAAGATAACGATGACACTTCCTCTTCACTTTCTCACTCCTCTGTTGGGATTTGGCTCCATCTTCAGTCCCTCCTGTTGGGAAATGCGTCAATCCCTTTGCAGCCTTACGCTGCCAGGAGCTCAGCGCTGTTTCAGTATGATGGCGGATGTAGAGTACATGTGTACTGAGTAGCAGGTACAGATCTTGGCCCTTGGTCCAGATGCTGATGGACATTGTTTGGATCGGTGTAATAGGTGCTGGGACAAGTGCCAAGGCCATGGCTTTCATGTACAGTGAAGTTGTCGCACCAACTGCCAGCTTGCGTCACAACGGGGTTCTACAGACGCCGCCGGCAACCTCAGTAGGGAGGAGGAGGGCCAGCTGTGTGGGTCTGGCCATGAGCCACTGCCAGGTGTCTCGCATTTTAAGGTGGAAAAATGTTCATTCACCTCATTGCTCAGTGGGCACAGATCAGATGACCTAATACTGTGTCACCAAGAAAACAGAGTCCTCTCCTTACATCTCCCTTGAGCTCTCTTTGTCAGACCCAAACTGGGTCATATCCGTTGGAGGCAAGCTTGTTGACATGGTATGTGTTGAACTTCAGTTGTAGGTGCACATATAAAGAATTCGAATATGCTCTGCAAGAGATCGACAAGGCTTTGATAAGTCCCTGAACATCTGGTAATTACAAATTCAGTGCCGTGGGTTACCAGCAAAAGGAGCCAAAATCCAGCCTGGTTTCACATTCCTCTGTTGCCTGGCAATAGAGATGTGGGTTGTGTGTAATCCCTCACCTAGCATTTCTGCACACAGAAGGCAAGAAGATGCCTCACAGCGGACTCTTTCTCTATGGAACCCTCAGGGGAGGAACAGACAGACGAGAGCTCAGGCCCACCGACAGCCACCAAGGATCTTTTAATTTCTTCCTCCGGATGCGGTCGCACCGCGGGTAGCTGCTCCGCCACTGCTGTCGGCTCGGGGGTTAGATCTCGAGCTCATTTCACGTGTGGCTGGGTGCGAATTAGCATTTGCTCTGCCTCCACCCCTCACCACGCCGCAGCCCTCCCTGCCCTCCCTGCCCTCCCTTTTCTGCGCTGTTTACATGCAGTGCTCCCAGACGCCCGGCCTCGGCGGCGTGGCATGCTAATGGTCACCGAGCTGCTATGTGGTTTGACAAGAGAGCAGTGCCAAGGGCTTATATAAATGAGTGGATATTGATCTTTTTTAACATCATTGATCTGTTGCAACTTTTTATTATACCACAGAGCGTGACTACTGCTGCACAGTGTGCCACTAATGGGCAGGCAGAGTGAAATTCACAGTCCTGCAGAAGAGACGCCTTCAAATCTTTCTGCTTGTGACAGTGAACTTGCAGCTAACTGTGATGTCACCCATCTGTCTCTGAAGTCTCAGAGACAGCGCAGCCACAGAGTACAGGGAGGAGTTTTTCTGGCTTCTTTGCTGTGTCTCAGCAAAAGATGAAGCGATATCTGAGCAACCCGGTGGAAGGAAAAAAACTGCAAGAGCTACTGTACCAAGCAGCAGAGGGAGGGCATTTGGACTGATGAGCAAATTCAGGCGCCGGGGGAGAATGGCCACCAAGTTGGCAATGACCTGCCTCTCCCATATGGTGTTATCACCTGTAGGTTTGCGGCAAATTGGCAACGAATGCAAGCATATGGCACCGGCAGCCCTCTGCCTGCGTGTTAGGGTTCTGTTGCCTTCACCATGTCCTGCGATTTTCTCTCATTATTCAATCCCTCATTCTGTTCCCACTGTTTGCCTTGCCATATTCTCCCACTCCTAGCATTGTTAACCAGTTTTTTTTTCTTTAAGATTTAACTATTTTCTTAAAGCACTTGTCCTTATCATTTTCTTCTTCTTGGCTCTCCGTGTCTTTCCTCTCCCATCTCCTGTATCCAGATTCCTCCTCCTCCTCACTGAGTGCAGCTGACACCACAAACAATGTTAATAACCACCTTTCAACAATAACTACACGGCTGAGACAAGTCGAGATGACAACGCTTTTTTTCCTTCTTCATCCTGTGACATAACGGTCCATTGCTCCACTGAGAGAGGGGGGAAAAAAGCACCAAAAAAAAGGCAAATGGACTGTTACACTTGATTAAGAGAAGCATCAGCTGAACAGACTGTGCTGCCAGTCCCTCTTTCCTCTTTCAGACGCGTGTTCTTTTCTTTCCTTATCCCAAGTCATGGAGCTCGCTGCTCGAGATATCCACACACACCCAAACACACATTAGGCACTTCCCGGGGAGCAAGCCTCCTGACGCTAGGCTTGGCACCTGACTGACAGGTGTAGCCAAGAGGAAAGGCAATGCATGCCACCATTCTTGGTGATAGCATCACTGCTCTATGCACTCCACTCCAAATCTCTCTCTCTCTCTCTCTCTATACAAATATCTGCTGAGCTTTAAGCTGACATCGTGTGTCTCCCAGGCTTTCTGGCGTCTCAGTAGGTATCACATTTCACACCTCAGTGAATAATCGCCGATCAAATAGGCGATTATAGCAGTGTAATTAAGTCCTACACATAATGTTAGGCGAATCCTAATGAGGCGCAAATCTACGGTATAGAGTTTTTTTTAAATCTTCTGTTCATTTCACCCACACGCTAACACACATCTATACTCATGGGGCGTAAAGAAGTAAAGAAGGAACGACAGTATCGTCACGCCTGCTTGCCTTGGCTAAATCTGAAGTGCTCACTTACGTAGCATCTCCCTGCCAACTCACTTCTCCCCCTCAGGAGTTTTTGTCCTATTTATCGTTCTTTTATCGCAGACAGTTTGTCCTTTTGCACTAGAGCTTTTTGCATTGGTAATGATGGTCTCTCTGCGGAGAGAGCCTCTTCTCTCTCTCTCATTTGGAGTGATTTCTCGCCGTGTGCGTGCCTGCCTGTGTGTGTGTGCGTCTGTTGACAGCAGTGTGTTTGTGGTGGCGTTGACGGATGCTCATGCTCTCTGCAAGCAGCAGTCTGCCGTCTTTGAAGCCAGAGTTAAAGCCGGCTTTTTTTGCCCCATTTCTATCAATCATTCATCACCGGAGGCACTGGCTGTTGGTGATTAAAGCTTTGCTGCTGGAGGGCAGCATTTGAATATGGATATATAATTCATAAGCATTGGCACAGCATGCACGCAGCACACGAACCTGCATATTGTGCGCACAAATGCATGCCATATGTGTACACACACAGGCACAAACACAGCTCGCACTATGCGTTGATACCGACTGGAGTAGTTTAACCGTGTCTGGGCAACATAACTCATCTGCAGGCGAAACACACTGCAGTGCATATAACTGTGAATGCAGTATGTCATCTGTTGGCATATTCCATATTCACTCTGCATATGGATGCACTTTCATTACTTAAGGTTTGTCAAATAAAGATTCCTGACATCTCATCCGTTGCAGGGTTTTTAATCAGAGGTTGCTTTTACAAATGTATGTGTGTGTGTGTGTGTGTGTGTGTGTGTGTTCTTTTTAATGTGATTTCATAATGACATTGTTGAGCATCAGGGAGAAGGGTTTAGAAGATTAAAAAGGACATAATCATTCAGTAAATGCAGAGGTAAAAAGTTATTGTCAGCAGTAGGTTGTAATAATCATGAAGTGGTTTTCTTATGCTTTATTGGCTAATGATGTTTTTATTTCCTGTGGTGTGATTTTTGAGATTGTAACCGAGTTAGGTGAAGCAAAAATCAAAACATTTTCATCTTTGCTCAGTCATTCATCCATTCCTTGCTTCCTCCCCTTCCCTCCACCAGAAACCATCTCTGAGCCGGCAGAAAGACCCACCCCCAACCCCCTAGCCACCACCCCAAGCTCAACCGCTGCCGCCACCATCACCACCGCCCCCTTCCACCCTAACATGGTGTGGGCCCTCCCGCCTCCAAGGACCGAGACAGAGACCACAGAGCAGCCCCCGACCACCACCCCCTATTCCACCATCACCCACAAGCAAGCAAACCACCACCACCACCCCATCCACACTCAGCATCAGCCGTGGCCCACCACCGCTGCCGCCACCTCCTCCTCTCTGAGCAGCAGCCTCGTCCCCTCCGCCGCTGCCTCCTTCGAGGGCTCGGGCAGCGGGGAGCCAAGCGGGGACGACCAGACCGAAGAAGAGGAGGAGCCGGAAGAGGAAGCGGGTAGTGGCATCCCACCGGAGGCCAGTGGGGCAGAGGAGCCTGTCGGTAAATCCCTGCTCTTTCACTTCATAACCCATAATGCTTTGAGGGGTGTGTGGGAAGGGATTTTGTTTTACTCAGGAAGGGGTGGGACAGACTTAGCTGACATCATATCACATTCATGCCATCATCTGTTAATTGAAAGTAACATAAACATCAGCTGAAGTATTTGTGCGCAAATTGTTTTTTAGGAGACAAATGTCAAAGGCAGGCAGGCAGGGAAGAGGAATCCTTGTAAACAGGATGTTGTTAGTGTCATTTGGCGTAAGATGTATATCTCAATTTCAGGCAGAAAGGAATGTATTTGCACGGTTCACTGTTGCTACATCACCCATGCTCTTTTCCCCCATTCCGCCAGCGCTCTCGCTCTCAACAGCTAGCAAAACAAACCCAGGCTCTGTAAAATACACTCTCGGCAGGCCGGATGGAACTGTTGGCCCGCATCTGTGGATCTCTGGAGCATGACTTGACAGGCTGATGTGACTGGGAGGTTGAGGTGTGAGTGTGTGTGGGGGCGTCGTATCTTGTCACATGACTAGTCTCAAATCTTTCTCGACATGCCCCTCCTGACTGTAATACCAGGCTGTGGTTTCAGGGCCTCTGCTTGGACAACAAGGGATGACTGAGACTTTTCAATTTTCTATTTTTTTTTTTACCTCCTGTCGTTGTTTTTCATCCATCCATCCACCTCGCCTGACAGCTTGCAGTAACAGGACAGGATTGATGGAACAGCGTTGCCCCAGTGTGCTCTTCCTCAGCTCTTCCTCCTCCTCCTCCTCCTGTCTCGCTCCTTCTCCCCGAGTCTTAGATTTATTCTCTTGTCAGAGGCTGACCAGAGTGCTCGGTGGCGCGAGGAGCATGTAGCCAGTCTGCCAAAGAGACCCAGTGTCTTGTGGCCGTGTGTGTTTATGTGTGTGTGAATGAATGAGTAACCCAGCATGCCTGGATGGTTCTTTACATCGTGTGTGCTTGCTGAAGTACTTCTGTGAGTGGCAAAGTGTGAGCAGATTAGCTGATTGTGCAGATTTCGACGTGGATATTCAAATCTGCACTAATCTGTGTTGTAATGTGTGTGTTTGTGAGGTCTGCTCGTGCCTTTATATGTATTTTCTTTATTTTGTGTGTCTATGTGATGTGTTAGTCTTACCTCCCTCTGCTCATGTCACTGAGTTTGTCTAATTCCAAGTGCACACATCACTGTCTGAGTATATAAATGTGAACAGGTCAGAGGTGTGCGTTTCTACCTGTTTTTGTATCAGAGCTCTGTTGAAGTCTGTGGCTCTGTGCGTCAGAGGTTGTGTGTGTATGTGTATGTGTATTTATTTGACAGCTCTCATGGCTCCCACTGGAGTCATGCGGCGTTCCCTTGCTGTTGTGAACTGCCCTCTTTCCCCCACCAGCGCTCTCCTCTTCAGCATCTGTAAATCTGCAGACCACACGCCAACAGATGCCCTATAAACCCCAGCCTCCTCCCCCTCCTCGCCTCCTTTGACCGCGAGTCCTTGAGCAGGACGTCCCTCGCCTCTGACGTCTTTACGACTTGTTTAGCCGCTAGCTGTTTGCCTCCACGATTATTTCTAATCTCTGTGCGCCCATAAACTGCACCGCTTTGACCAAGACACCCCCCTCCACTAGCACCATCATTAGAGGGAACGGGGCTTCGCTGCTGTTACACACTCTCATCCTTCAGAGGGAGAAAGCCCAGCCACTTTTATGGCCTTTATGTCCCAAGATAGCCAGATATAGCCAGATATACAGTGATGCTAACGCAAACACAACTATACGTTGTTGTTTTTCGCCCCTGAGAAGCCTTGAAAGTAACCGCCAGCCAACCAGCAGTGAGCAGTTATCACATCCCGTCATCATTTAAAGTGCTCTGTGTGTGACATGACTGGCAACAGTGCCCATTATGTGTTCTCTGGCAAAATGAGCTCCAGGTGTAAAATCAATTCCCATGAAAATGCCATATAATCACTCCTGACAGATGCCTCTATTAGCGTCCAATCACAGGTCAACAGACTGAAAACACACAACCATCTGCAGAAGCAAGAGCACACTGGGAAAAAAAAAACTTTAGCATTTTTGTAGGTTTTGATCTTAGAAACACTACATGTCACTAGCCTTTAAAAAACGTCTTTAAAATAGCTCTACTCTGGGTCTCTGAGATAAGCTGGCTTGAATTTATGAATTTTCTGAACTTTCATGAATTATTATGAACGCCTGTGTATCACCCCCAGGTCCCACGGTGCCAAGCACCACCACACCCACAGCCGAGGACAGGTCATCCTGTGACAACAAGGAGTTCGGCTGTTGCCCCGACGGCAAGACACCAGCCAGCACTCCAGAGGGCGCCAACTGCCCGGGTAAGTGAAAATGCCCCTTCAAAAAACACTTTCTCCACCCTGTAATCCCAGATATCAACCTGCGTTTCCTTCTTTTTGTATTTGTCTCCTGAAGTCCTGTTAGCACTTCCGGGTGAGCTGCTGTTCCACTCGCTTCTGTGACTCAATGCTCAGATCTCTGGCATCGATTCACATAAGCTCAGTATCCATTGCCTATTTGCTTTCTTTCTTAAGGAGCCACGATGAGAGGATCAATACCACCCTAATGCCTGTGCGTTAAGTATTGAGCTAGGAGCCAGGAGATGATTAGCTTAGCTTAGCATAAAGACTAGAAGCAGGGGGGCAACAGCAAGTCTGTGTCTTTCCAAAATTAAAAAAAAAAATGCCTACAGCCAACAGCTCTGATTCTCTTTGTATCTCTTTGTTTAACCCGTGCACAAACAGAAGTGTAACAATTTGTAGTTTTAGGAGGAATTATTTGCATATTCCAAGCTGTGTCCGCCTGCTTCTGGTCTTTATGCTAAGCTAAAGTAATCGTCGCCAAGCTCAGACTCCGTGCTTGACGTACAGACATGAAAGTGGTGTTGATCCTTTCATCTGTCTCTCAGACAGAATGTTAATTTTTAGCTGTAATCTCTGCTGCCTCGAAAAGGTCTACGCCGCCCCTTGTTGTGTGTTTTGCCCTGGACTTCAGTCACAGATCTGCTGCCTTGGGCTTGTGGGCTTGTTTGTTTTGGACTGCTGAAGTCATAAATCTAACAAAAAAAAAATAAAAAACTACATTATAACTTATCACAAAATCTGTGTTTAGACAAATGGAGCAATTTACACCACGCATTGTTGAACAAGGTTATATCTAGGATTGAATTTGTTTCTCTTACAAACATTAATTACCATTTAACTTGTGAAACAGAATCACAGAACTTCCAATTTAACTTTGTACTTCATGTTTCAAGAGTTGAGATCACATGCTAATAATCAACTATTTGTATCTACACATCATAGTCACTGAAAATATGACTGAAGATATCACTGCACACAATGTTTATCTCTTTCTCATTTCACATTTAACAACTGAATTTATAACCTTCATTTGTTGATACAGTGAGAATCAACATGACATTTTTTTCATATTCAGTGTTTACTTCGGGAGTTGTGTTATTGTGCCATCTGCCTTCAACCACCAGATGAACAGGTGGTATTTTTTTTTTCTGCACCGTTGCTTGCATGAATCATCGCCCTCGTATGTAAATGGTCATATTGGCAGGTGGCAGGAAATTAAAAAATATATAAATACACGTTAGGTTAAGTCGGATCTCAGTAATCCCTACTTATGAATTTTACTAAACTTGATAGTCTGACTGTGATATTAGTTGTGCCCAATTTAATCCCCACTGAACTTCTTGTATCAAACCACTTTGAAGAGTGGCTTGATACAGGAGTCATATTTAAGGTCCCTGTGCCTTGGTTTGTTTTTCTGTCTTCCTTCACCTACTTGCTATTTCTTTTAATCTCCCACCTCTTCGTCTTTTCACCACCACCACCACCACCGCCCTCTCACACACATTCATTTCTTTATCAGTCAGTGCTACTGTTCGGTATCTCCCTCCTCAGCTATATCGCACCCTTTTCTCTCCCTCAACTCAGTCAATCTCAATCCAGTCTTGCATCAGTTCATTTCTCTCCGGAGTTGAGCTGGGAGAGAGTCGAGAGACTACCAGAGGCCGACGAGTGCTTCTGTACCAATCAGTGCCTTCTGCCAGACTCGCTTCATAAAGATAAAGGGCCTCTTTCTCCCCTTTGCTTCTCTATCTCTCTCTCTCCCTCCATCCCTCAGTTGAAATCTGCTCCCTATTTGTCCCGGTGGTGTTACTCTGACTGATTGTGAAAGGAGGGATTCTCTCTGGGCTCCCATGGGATCTGCAGGTCACGACTTGAAAGACCTGAGGCCACAAATTAGCACGCAGAGTTTCATTTCTGCCTTGTTGAAGGTCCCAAAGCCTTCCCTGCCACACAATCCACAATCTGATCTAAAGATATGAGGCCACCTTTGGCCTTCTGCAGTCTTCTGCCATTTATTTCTTTAACAAAATTTATAAGCAATGGAGGCAGAGCATGGAGTTCCATTTCTGTTGAGGTTGGGTTTTATAGCCTTTGCTCCCAAATCCAGACGACTACAGTAGCATGTGTTCTACAGGCACCTAAAACAGGTTTTAGCTGTAAGATAACAGTTGAAATAAATCCGCTGAAGCCTGTAAATATTTATCTCAGCCAACAATGACGGCACACTAGCGATCAATACTTCATTCAGCTCAAGTGCTACCAATAAAAGCAGGCAGCGCGATAGACTGATCGATATGCCGGATCTTTTTTCTCCCGAGGAGGGCTTAGCCGATCCTCCTCTCATTAGCAGTGAAATGACACGTCCCGCATGCTAGAAGATCCATCGGCCACCATCTCACTGTCCCGGTCAGTTTATTGACCTTTGTCCAGCCGTCTCAAAACGAAAAGGACTAATTGTTCGCTCTTCCAATTCAGTCCCCACATTTTATTGAGGCATCAAAGCAGCTCAAGGTTGAGTTTAGTCCACAGATTCGCAAGGAAATCTATGAGACACTTTTTATATTCTGTTGTAAAGCTTCAGAGCGGATGTTAGACCTTGGTTAAGTATGTATTTTTAAAAATGGATTTTATCTCTTACCTGTATCATGGAGAGAGCTTGGGGATTTATTTGCACAAGTATTGAGATTATCTCCGCTGAGAACTGAGCGGCCAAAAAGGTTTCAAGGTTTGAGTGCAGTATTGACTCCTAAGGTGTAAGCTCCTAAGGTGGACAATCACCGTGGGTCCTCCATATGTTACATTTAAACAAAGCAATACCGTTCATATGACATCAAAGATAATGACCAGTGATTGCTCATGTGAAAGTTAATGACATGCTAACTTAAACGTACTGTAAACTCTTCCATATGCCAGTGGAAGTCAGACAAATCCATTTTACAGTTCAGTAGAATCTGATAGTCAAGTAGCTCTGTCCCTCCTTTCATCACTCTCTTTCTTTCCCCCTTTACGTCCGTCACAGCAGTGGGCTGGAAAATCACCATCTCTGATGTTTGTCTTCTTCGCAGATTAAAAGTCGGATCCCTCTCTCGCTGTCCCTCTCCCCTTCTCTTTCTTTCTTCCCCCTTCATCTTATCGGCCAAACCTCGCCCATTTGCCTCTACTTTATGGCCGCCGTCACATCTGAATCGATGTGTGCTGCCCGTGAAAGTACTGTAAAAGCGAGGGGGAAACAGAGGGAACGTGAGTTGGGCGGGTGCGTGTCGCCAGTGTCTGCTGTCCTTTTCATGCAATTTTAACCAGGCTGTGTCAGTCACCGGTCTGGCAGCATTAAAGAGACAATTACGGCTATCTTTCACGATAATCATACAAGTGCTCTTCCCGTTCTCCCTTGTGTTGCTCAGGCAGGGGCAGCCATGATTGATTTGGGCAATTTGTTCTGCTGATTACGAGCAGCGTGGAAGCCCGGCATCAGCGCCTCGCATGCTCCTCTGTTCTTCACCTCACACACACACACACACACACTCACACACAAAAACTGCCTCCACTTTCAGCTTTATTTCAAGCCCTCTGCTCTCTGGCAGCAGTATGAAGAAACCTTATAGAGAGTTGATAAATGTTGGACAACGTAACCCCCAAGGTCGGACGGGGTGGCTTTCTCTTTGCTGAAGAAGGCACTTTTGCGAGTCCCTGTGGGCTGTTTCCTCTCTAGTGTGTGTGTGTGTGTGCTGTTTTTCCTTCATGTGTTCGTTTGTCTGTCTAACTTCTTGTCTTTTTACCCAGCTCTCCATGCTTCGGCCAGCTTTTGGGACGAGTCTCAGTCTGGTAAAACTGGCCCATTTTTCCACCTTCCCGTATTTTTTATTCCTCCCTTCCTTCTCTCACATCTCAACAGTCCACCTTTTCCACCACCACAACCTCCACCACCACCACCACTATGTCCTCCTTTAATGGTCAAACTGCAGCCCTTTTAAACTCCCACGCAATCAGCAACAAACTAACTAACCTCCCCTTGTCAAACGCGCAAACACACGATCCATCACTAACCCAAAACTGGCACTACCCCAAACGAGCTCTGTGTGAAGGCAGCGGGAATTGAGTGATAGAAAAAAGGTTTGAGCTGTGGTGTGTTTCAGTATCACATCTTCTTCCTCTCCCATCAGCCACCATGAGGTTCAGCGGTTCCCTGTCCTTGGACCAGGTGGAGGGCCAGGAGATCTTCTACACCCCCGAGATGGAGGACCCCAAGTCGGAGCTGTTTGGAGAGACAGCCCGCAGCATAGAGAGTGCTGTAAGTGCTGTTTGGAATTACGGTTCAAGATGTAATAATTACCTTTCACAGTAAAACATTAAAGTGAGACTCTGAGAATGTCTAAAAAATAAATAACACAATCTTCTTACAATTGAAAACTTTTCCCTAATTTAATACATTCAAGGGTTTTGCTGCTACTGTTTTACTTGGTCTGGTATGACCAGTAACTAATGGTAGCTAAAGCTAACACTTAACCAGTTTAGATACTTAATGACTTGTGCTGTTGCTGCTGTGCTGTACTCCACATTTTAGCATGTTGAGATAAACTTGTCGCTGGTGATGAACCCACAGATAATTATAATCACTTCTGCTCTTCCTCCACCTCTGTGGAGCCTTTTAGCCTCTTTTAGCTCTTTGTTTTGGATTCAGTGCTGCAAACACCATTTCCAGCAGCAGGCAGGAAAAAAATTGAAATCAAAGTTAAAAGCGGAGTTAATATGACTCTGAATGAATGCTAATGTTGCTCTTTAAGGTAATATGTTTGACATTTATACAGTAATAATCTCATAAATTGTGTTTTCAGCTTGTTCTGCTGCCCTCAAGTGGCCAAAAAACTACTCAGCTGAAACTATTTTAAAGCAACTGAATCCAGTCAGGACTGTGCAGCAGAAGTTACATAGTCCTGTTTGAATTGAGTGTTTTCCCAAGAATCTTCATGTCAAGAATGGAAAAGCTTCTGAATCAACATTCAAAGCATCTTGAGACACTAAAATTCTTCACCCAGAGCCAGACTAATCAAATTCTTCAGGCAGGCTCAGGGAGGCTTCATTGCAGGTTATACAGGCTTGACACCCCCTGAAGCATAATATTCTGTCACACTGGGCTGGAGTGATTTCTCTGGTCAGACATCTGATAGAAAAATAACAATGATAAAAACGTATTTGCTTGCTGCGGTCAGGGAGGAACATACATCATATCAGAGGGAGACAACATAGCCTGGCTGATATTTGATTTTTAATAAAAGGGGAATATTGGCAAACTGTTACATCAGGTGCCCCCCTAGTAAAGAGTATAGTGATTGAATACCCATTTTTTCAGAAGATCAGAACAAAATAAGACTCGTGACAGGCTCAGGAGTTATTTTTCACAAATATAAACATCAGAACAAGAATAAGAAAGGATGATTTCCAGCTTTATTTTCACAGAATTTGGAAACCCTTTTAATTTTATGAACAGCATGCAAGCTTCAGGCCTGAGTTAGCATAGACGTTACACAAGGCTTCCAGAAACTCTTCAAGTTTAATAAGAGAACTATAAAAAAAACAAAAACTAACAGCTCTCTGCAGGCTTGTGCAAAGACTAATTTGTCGATTGCTTGCCAAACACTTCAGAGCACCAGAAATCAGCGGTCTCATGGGAGATTAATTAAGATTTTTAAGATATTTGAAAAATCAAGTCCTTATTCTGGATATGAGTCTCATACGTTCGGATGGTCACGATGCCAGTTAGCCAGCCAAGGCACGGGAAGGCAGAGAGCCTGTGCAGTAATCACAGTTTGGCCCGGATGGTTTACCCTGGTCGAATTTCTCCACTGTCTATATTCTGTGTCAAGCTCAAACATTTGAACAAATGTCTTTGTTGTCAAGCCAGGGCCTCGCTCGTCTGATGAAATGGGGACATGTGTGTGTGTGTGTGTGTGCGCACATGTGCTGGTACACCATCTACCAGCTGTTGAAGCGGTGTCACTCGCCCCTACTGGGACCTAATTTACTACCTCACAGCGATTTGTGCATGTGTGTGTGTGTGTTTGTGCTCGTTAACACTCTTAGTGTGTGTGTCTCTGAAGCCTGGTGTGCCACTTAACAGCAGCCACCCCCTCTTCATCTCCCAACACACACACACTGAGAATACACACACTCAGTATGTACATATATATACTGTATAAACATGAAAGAATTGAACTGCAGCACATTTCTTTTGTGATGCAGCAACCTGTTACAATTAATCTTCTTAATAGGAATAAACTAATGATAATGAATAAATTATATACATCATGTTAGTCTCTGGTTGAAACAGGTTTATTGAAAGAACAGGAAAAGCTGCAGAAACATTGTTGATGTGGTAACTCTGCTGCAGATAAGTGGCTGCGAGCCTTAATCCTCATGCCATGCACCTCTGTGATCCAATTTTATGATAAAATATTAGACCAGATGTTTTGGCTAAAGGCAACTTCAGTCTTAACGGCTGTAATACCACTGTTAGCTTAAAAAAACATTTTAGTCAAACCTCCTCATGGGGATCTTCTTGCTGTTACAACTTGCACACAGCGGGGGCATCGGAAGCAAAACCAATCAGGAAGTACATGTCAGGGTAGCGCGGCATTTATCTTAGCTCCTCCAAAAACGTGTCCCTGTAATTAATGCCACGGCTGCAGCTAAATGTCAATTTGTGCACCCACACCCCGATAGGCTTCTTCTCTGCACCCCAATTTGAAAGGTAGTCTTTCTTCCTTGGGAGATAGAGTACAGTTTCTGGAATTGGACTTGTCGGCCATGATAGCGTGGAGCTCATTACCAACCTCATTTATCATCTCCTCTCTCTCTATCCAATCTCTCCTCTCACTCTCTCCATCTCTCCCCTCCTTCCTCAGCTCAACGAGTTGTTCAGGAAGTCAGTGGTTCACAAAGACTTTATGAGCGTTCGTGTCCGTAACCTGGCACCAAGCAACTCCATCCTGGCCCATGTGGAGGCCCACTTCAAACCAGGTGAGATATCTTTGAAGAGAGCACATCTGAAAAAAAAAAAGAATGATTAAGGACAGTAGCCAAAACATGTTCACTTAAAATACTTACTCTATTTAAATGAAATTGGTATCAAAGTTAGGCCATTGGCCAAAGAATACCTAATTATGTTTTTATGCAGAATGACCTACAACCACCATTTTTAAAGCACTTAACATTTTCACTTGTAACTCTGGAAGGTCTAGAGGCAACTTTTGTTCTCTGCTGGATTTATTGGTCCAACAATCTATTCCTGTAGATTGCACATAACATTTATCACTCCTCCTACACATTCACTTTAGTTTAGTGCATAACAGTATTGTTAATACTCCATACAGTTCTCTTAAAACTAAAATCTAATTGCACAGCAACAACCAAATTGTACCTGCACATAACCACTCCTGCAAACTCCAGGTTGCAGTCCAGCATTTTGCCTCATTAGGTGACACTACGGCAACAAAAAAATGACCATGAGTCAGTCAGTAGTCATGATTTACTTACAATTTTGCCCCATTTCACAGATTGGAGATCCTGTGTGTACCTGCTCAGGGACTGCAGATGGGAACAGGCTAATAGCTAGATCCGGCCTAAATTTCATTTTGAGACGAGTTCTTTTGGTCCATGGTCCTTGTTTAATAAATACAAAGTGCTTTTGTAGGAAATCATGATTATTTTCTATTGCTATGTCTAGTTTGATACAGATCCGAATGAAGGTTAAAAACGTCTAAACGCTTCTATTATTAAAATAACAAATTTAGAGGATTGTGTATTGGCATAGGTATGTGCTCTTTTTGAGTGCTTTCTGCTTCTTTTTTATTTGGCTCATAATATTTTGCAGCATTCAGTGTTTTTCCCCATTGTGTCTTTTTTAAATTTTGCTCTCAATGCCAACTTAATCCCTTGCATGCAGCAATTTGCCCCAGTGTTAAAAAAAAAACCCACACCTCAGCTCGGATGTTTAGATTGGTATTTGTTATTCATCAGAGCCAGGAAAGGTTGCCTAAATGACCGTGTCGGTGAGATTGTCGGCTTTTTTTACATCACTAATAGTGTAAGTAATGATTTGTCATCAGCTCTCGTATGTTTAGAAATTCAGCTCAAATTTATATGGGTGATATGACGCCTGGGCCTCTAAGCTCCTTTTGTACCACACCTCCTCCCCACACCCCAGGCGCTTCTTTGCTTTTTTTAAAAAATTTTTATGAGCATCATTTAGCGTCCTTCATACCCTTCATATCAGGCGACGGGTGCCGTTAAGCGGCGCCCCTCCATGGCCAGTAAAGAGAACATCTGCGCCAGACATTATGAGAGTGATTAATCTGGAAAGAAGCCGGACAAGCGGCGGGTGGAGGACAAGTAGTCCCTGGAGATTCTCCACCTGTCATACACAGAGCTTTCTGATATATCCATTGTACACACAAAGAAGCTGTACTGTATTTGCTTTGGAGTGCTCCTCGGAGGCCTTGCCCTAAGTGGTTGTACCTCTTGTTTATTGTAGATACAAGGTACACAGTGGAGGACATTAAAGGAGCCCTGCTGAAACAGCTGAAGGCATCCAAAGACACCAGCATCGTCGTGAAGAAGCCGGAGGACGAGAATATTCACTTCACCAATTATGGTAATACAGTGTGGACTTTACAAGAGTGTGCGGGGATTAATAAAATGAAAAGGGGGTTTTAGTTATTCATGAGGTGATTTATCAAAGGTTTTAAAGGTCCTGAGTAGAAAATGTCAGGACACACACACTCAACATACATTAATGTTTCTTTCTTATTCTATTTTCCATTGTTCTCTCCGGACCTGTTGACAGGCCTCTCCTCCACCCCCTTCTTCACCACCACTACCACCACCACAGCGTCAGTCACCACAGCTGCTCCCACCACAACCACCACCACCAGGCTTCCACCAACCTCCCCCTACATCACCCGTCGCCCACCTGGCACCACCCGCAGGCTTTACAACAGCAGACGTACCACCACAACTTCAGCACCGGTCACCACGCCGCTACCCACCACCACAGCAGCCATGACAACAGCAGCCGTGACCACGACCACGTTGCCTCCAGCCACCACCATAGCCCATGTGAGGGGCAAGTTTCACCACAAGGCGCAGAAGCCCTGCAGCTCCCACCCTTGCCTCCACGGGGGAACCTGCGAGGACGACGGCAACGACTTCATCTGCAAGTGCCCCGCCGGGCGAGGAGGCTCTGTGTGTGAGAAGGGTGAGTCGGCTTTTTTCTTTTTCTTTATATGCTAGGGACTATTTCTTCTCCCATATTTGTTAGTGCTCTTAAATCGAAAGTGTCAAAGTCTCAGCTTATTTCAAACTCATCTAAGAAACTGAGCTGGAGCAGACTTTCCTTATAATTTGGTACCATTGCAATTAGCAATTACAAAGAAACCACCAAAGGCTGACGTTTACAGTGATTTTACAGCAACTAAGAGGGTTTTAGGCACTCCACTTTCCATTGTGCCAATCATGCCTTTTAGCTGTCCTATAATCACTGCTAACCACATCCTCAAGTGCTTTAATATATTTATAAAGTAGCAGAAACACACCATTATAATAAAAAATCAAATATTAAATGAATGTCTTATTTAATGAAACTTTTATTTTTAATCAAAAAAGGAGTATGTTCTTTCTGTTAAGCAGTTTTAATGTTTTGTCTGATTGTAGTTTCATAAAGTGGCTGCAAAGTGACACCTTAAGTAGCTCAGCGAGTAATGACTTTTAGTTAGTGTTGGAATATGTAAATGTGATGTTATGTGGTCACAGATGTGGATTTATTGGGTCATTAAAAGCCCAACAAGACAACAGCAGTCAGAAAGAGTTCAGAACAGAGCATCAGTTTTTATACTAGATTAAAAAAAAAACTTGAGAAGTTGAGGTCTGATTGAGTCAGACACAAACATCTCTCCTCGGTGGCTGCACTTCATACTCATCTCAAGTGATTCAGACAGGTTCAACACCTCAGAAGTGAGCGGCCGCTGAGTCGTTCACCAACGGCAACACAGAATCCAATCAGAGCCACGGGGAAAATCATAAATCAAGGCCAACATCTTGAGAAGCACAACTCTTTTGTTTCTTTCCTCTTACCCTACTTTGGGATCTTTTTTTTTTTTTTTTTTGGGATGAGGAGCAACCTCACGCAGCTGCATCTTAAGATAATTGACACAAATTGCTTTGATGGGGATTAGCTGGTGAGAATCAGTCTGCGTCTTTGAGTTAGAGTGGCTAAATGAAATCACGCACACGCACACACACAAACTGCACGCCAGCCTCCCCCAGATCAATCAAGTCATTAGAAAAGAGGTAGCTCATCAGCTGCCATTCTCCTCAGAGAGATGGACAGAAAGACAGATGGATAGAGAGAAAAGGAGCCAGGGAGAGAAAATGGATGGCAATAATCATAATTGTTGAGTGGTGGAAAAACAAAGGTTTCCTGTGCGCGTGTGTGTGCATGAGCGTGTGAACATGTGTGGCTTGATGGTGGATGCAAAGCTCCGCTCCTCCTTTCTCGACCTTCTCCTTCTGATAAACTCAGAAAAACATCATTCCTAAAATAAACTGACAGAAAGGCTTATTTTTCTGTCATCAAGAGCCAGTGACACACCACCTCCTCAGCACTCACACTTAATTATGCACATTAAGCGCCTATTACGCCACGATAAAGCAAGTCATGTAGTAATGACAGGATTGGCTTGTTGTCTTCATTCCTCCACAGT
This sequence comes from Sciaenops ocellatus, assembly GCA_033000465.1. Taxonomy (NCBI): domain Eukaryota; kingdom Metazoa; phylum Chordata; class Actinopteri; family Sciaenidae; genus Sciaenops; species Sciaenops ocellatus. The sequence goes on from CP136883.1 coordinate 22,267,612, forward strand.
GATCAAGTACTTCATCCCGTCATTTGGAGGCCAGTCGTACTTGGCTTTCCAAACCATGAGCGCTTATCACACGGTCCGCATCGCCATGGAGTTCAGGGCATCCGAGATGACCGGCATCCTGCTCTACAACGGCCAAGAGGGCAAGAAGGACTTCATCTCTCTGGCTCTGGTCAACGGCAGGGTGGAGCTCAGGTGAGCATTAAAGAGCGGCATTGTTCCCGTCAGCTGTTGATTCTGCCGCTTTTGTTTGATTCAATTTGATGAAACTTAAATGATCCCCGCGGGGGAAACAGGGTCATTGCGGCAGCAGCTGAAAGAGGATGTAGATAAGAAAAAAAAACAAATAGAGAGCGCTGAAGATAATGAGGCAAATAATTACAGCAAGTAAACATGTTGCAAACACCACTGCCAGAAAATAAATAAAGACCCAGAAGCTTCTTGACAGATTTGCAGGTTACGGCTATGAAGTCTTGCTTTCAGAAATGTGTTCAAACTTGCAAATAAGATGTTCACATGATCACATTTGCAGATGGTGGGAACATATGGACGGAAATGTGTGCAGGAGGTCCAAATTTGGTGTTTTATATGTAATTTTAACATATATTAATAACATATATAGAGATTTAACGTTTATGTAAATATATTTGCATAGTGACATAGAACTGAGTCCAGAAATGGTTTATAGATGCATTGGAGTGAAGATGTAGTGCAGACTGTAACACATCATATAGATTACAAACATATTACAACACTGTGCAAGTCCAGACTGACGGGGATCACCTTATTTATTATATAATGATTCATTCATCAACCGTCTGAGATTTTACTTTAACGTTTATACAGAGATACATTATTTATATGTTTTTGGTGTATTTACAGTAAATTCCCTAAAATTGGCTTAGGCATTAGACTGCTCCAGGCAATGTAATATATTAATGAATCTCAATTATTTGTTTTTTTGCAGCGATGTGATAAATTATCTTTAGTTTTTCAGGGAGGTAATTCAAATATTTAATTCCCATCTGATTATTTATCTACAAAGTGATGTTTCCATAAATGTTACTATGTAGCAACATTTATTAATATTTTGATATCAAATCATATTGACTTTAATATGAGATTTTATTGTTTATTGGATTGATTTTGCATCTGATGTTTCCCATTCTGCGTAATGTGTGTGCTTAATCAGAATTCTATAAATTTGGCGTGCTTACAAGAGACAAAACAGGAAATCAATACAGCATAGGCGGACGTATCTTGAGGTCCAACTCCAAAGATATTGGATTTCACGCCTCCCATAATGCATCTCTGTAGTGTCTTTTGTTAAACCCTGCCTGCCTGGTGAACACTTACATCATTTAATCTCTGTGCCTTCGCTTTGTAATGCATGCTCTCTTTTTTGTAGGCTCGCCATCACTTCTTGTGGCCAGTAAAAATGGTGTGGTGAACCCTACAGGATCCACACATGATCCAACCAGCAATTATTTTCTTTATAAATTAATCTGCTGACTTTTTTTCTTAGTTAATCAATTACTTGTTAGATCTATAAAATGTCAAAAAAGCGCTATTTCCAAAGCCCATGGTGATGTCCTAGAGGTATTCAGTCTAGGGTCATAGAGGTCCAGAAAATAATCACATATGAGCTGAAATCAGAGAATTTTTTTACTTTTTTTAAAGAAAACGATTCATCAATTGTCAAAATAGTTGGTGATTGATTTAATAATTGAGAATTAATCATTGAGCTCTACGCAAGAGTATGTTTTAAAAGGCTAATATCACGTTTGGATTTGAATGGGTGACAGTAACTTCATCCAACCTGTTCAAATTGAACCATTTTCCTGCCAGAAAGCTACAGAAACACTAAGTATTCATCTCTTCCCCCACAGTGGAATTGTATGAATAAAAAAATCATTCGGGGTAAGGCAGCGTCTTCAGAGGAGACGTGAATCGACTAATTAGAGAGTCTGCACCACGTCTGTTTTGGACCTTTTATTTCAAACACCATCCGCTTTCCCTTATCTTTTGGGTCTTGTGTTTCACGCTGACCCCTCAAAGCCCTTTCAGCTCTGCCCAACCTGGCGAGGTTAGATTTCTCTATTCAAAGTGAAATCAATAGCAAACTAAAGAAGATCATTAGTCACTTGTGCTTTCAACTGGAGCTCTGCCTCAATTCCAGAAATACAGCGGTGAGATTACCACCCACAGCTCTGCAAATCCAAGACGTGGGGAGAAGAACTAATTATTTGTGGCAGATAATTGCTTTCAGGTTGTGCTAATGCTACCATATGTGTGGGTGCACATACACCACAGCTCTTTTCTGTGATGATATGGCCTTTTCCCCAACAAAACCTCATTAGATAAAATGTTTAATTAAAAAGAGGGTGTGAAAGACATTTTTTAAGTGAGTAACCGCCTCATTCCTGTCACATAGTTTGGAATCCCACATGGGAAGTCTTGTACCTTCTTTCTGTCATCCTTCTCTGTCTTGTTGAGCAGTATGAGCACATTTTCTCTAGTCATTAGGCGCTGCTTGATAAAGAGCCAAAAATTGTGTGGAAAATAACCTCCTCAGGTGCTGAAAAGTGATACAGGTATAATGTGATTGTTGAATGAGTCTAACATACTTTGTGTGTCTCCTCTTGTCAGGTTCAACACAGGCTCGGGCACAGGCACCTTGGTCAGCAAAGTACTGGTCAATCAGGGCCGCTGGCATCAGCTGGTGGTGACACGCAACCGCCGCAACGCCATGCTCAGCGTGGACAACGAGCCACATATCGAGGGCGAGAGTCCACGCGGCACAGACGGCCTCAACCTCGACACCAACCTGTTCATTGGGGGAGTGACCGAGGACATGAAGGCTGAGTAAGACCATTTATCTGCAGCTTCTCAATGTGGTGATAACGTCTCTTCCAGTTTCTCAATTTTGTCCATTTTTGCTGATTGATTCTGACATTTTTATCTACAGTACATCTGCACTACCTTCATGGCCAGTTTAACCCTGAACAATCACTTCAGGTGATTTTGTGCTTTAAAGGTGCACAAATAAATTTGCAGTTAATTAAATTACCACAAACAAACTGACCAAGTAAATGTGGAACCTCTAGGAGCGGCCTCTGGGGATCTGGGTTTCCCACTTGGTAATCCAACCTTGCTTACTTCCATTGGGTCGATCTCCAATCTTCAGTTTTACAAACATACAGTAAAGCAAAAAAACAATCCTAACTCTCTTGTTGCAATGACTCATTTAAGCAGCGAGCACATTTTCAGTATTGTATTGTTTAAATGAAAGTTAGAAAGTTTTGGATGTGCACTAATTGATGGTGAAAAAATATGCTCTAGGGATGGATTTTGCATTGTCTGTTCATTGTCTCAGGCTGTGCTTGGGAATCATGTCAATACATTATAAGTAAATCATAAGTTAGCTCTATAATTAGGCAGTTGATGAGATTCTTATCACGACTGCCGGGGCTTGAACAATCTCAGAAAACAGAAAAGATTTGATGTCAATCAACAACAGAAACTGAAATTATTCTTAAACTCATCATTATATTGAAGTACATTGCTGCATCAAATCTATTTTTATGATGCAGCATTTTTTATTCTAAGCTCTGTGTTGTTAAGTGACAGTCAGTCGTGTAATAACAGCCAAACTTTGTGTTTCTTCCTTCAGCGTAAGGGAAAGGACAGCGGTGGCCACAGGTCTGGTGGGCTGCATCCGCATGCTGGACGTCAACAACCGAGTGCTCAACCTGCAGGAGAACGGCGGTGACAGTCTGTACGGCAGCGGCGTGGGTGAATGTGGCAACAACCCTTGCCTGCCAAATCCCTGTAAGAACGGCGCTGCATGCCAGGTCAAGGAGGCCGAGATGTTCCACTGCAAGTGCAGCAAAGGATTCTGGGGTAAGATTTCGACAAGAACGGGGAGTCAATATTGCAGCGATGCAGCGATGCAGCGATGCAGCTCTGCGGTGTTCCTGATGGTCATGCTGCTACTGTCATGGACATTTTGAGAGGTTTATTCCAGCGTAAGAGCAGGGGGATTAGAAGAAAATATGTAAATTCATATGTGAAATTTTCATACTTTTCTAACACCTTGTTAAAATTATGTTCATATCTCCCCTTTGCATTCTCTTCTCTGTGGTCATGACTTACTCACAAATCCTAAGTAAGCTTGACAGCCTAATTTGACAGTGTAACTCATGCCCCCAGCAGGAGCGCTGGAAGTCATTTTGGAAACACTAACACCATCAAATCTGTGTGTCCAACACAGAAATGAGAGATTAAATGTTGACACGACATAGAAAACATGAAAACTTCTACCAAATGCTCAGTGAACGGCCTTTGGCCTATCTCTTTTTCGACATCCGTTCCTCCTGTTTTTTCTCTCTCCAGCAGATGCCAACTAACAAGCAACTCAGAGAGAATATAGTGAAGAGCAGACACTATCAGGGCCTAGCCAAGCGTGCCCCTTGCTGGTTATTCCGCAGTCTGCTGCAGAAAGTTTCACACCAGAGCCAAATTAATTGTCAGAGTTAACTTTTATGCTTGAATAGTAAAGGATTTTATACTCACATGGGGGAAGATCAGTGGTTTAGGGAAACCACCTTTCAGGCAAGTTTTAAGAGCCATTTTGCTTGAATTTCAAATGTGGATCAATAAAGTATCGCATTACATTATTATAGCCTTTCATGTACGAGCTGCTTTTATGTTGTGTTGCTTTTGAGAAGGCTGCGAAGAAGCAAAGATAACCGTTGACTCTGAAGAAGCATTGCTGTGATCAGAGTTGTGTTGGCAACATGGCCTAAGATGAATGGTGATAATGAGAATTGGACCGTCGCCCCTGCAGACTCACATTCAAGTTAATTTTGCCATCATGTCAGTTTAGGAAGTGGCCATGGTTTCCGGTCTCGAAGGGAGAGAAAGAGAGAATAAATAGGTGGAGAGAGTTGAAGTTAAGGGGTGAGGACATGTCAGGACAGCAGGAGGAATGAGGGAGGTGAGAGTTAAAAAGATAGGAGATGAGGAAGAGGTGTGGAGAAAAAAAAAAGAGCTGTGGTAGGGAAGAAATTAGGAGCGGAGGATAAAAGCTAGCTTCCAAAAGCATGAGTGAGGAAAAACGGGGGAGCCCTGTGAGCTCAGCAGGGATGGGGTTCATTAAAGCGCTCTCCTCACCACAGGCTCTGACTGCTAAAGTAATGACGGGTGAATTCAGATGGGCTGTGGCAGAGGGCAAAACCATCATCCACCAGACGCTGCCGAGCTTTTCCCACAGTCGGCGTTGGCCCAGAAACATGGGCGCATGGTGGGGAGGCTCTCCGCTGTTTAATCTGGACGTGTAATATTTCCAAATCCTATTACAAAATGACCTCTATTACAGAGGAAATCCTCATACACTGCTTCTCTCACCATATTTGTCTCCTCCTCCTCTCAGATGGACTGAAAAGAGAAAGGAAATGTTGGTGGTTTTCTCATCGTGGGTTTGTTTGTTTGTGTCCAGGTCCAACTTGCGCTGACATCCATGATCCATGCGAGCCCAACAGGTGCCATCCATCTTCCCAGTGCCAGGCGCTGCCCGAGGGAGGCTACAAATGCGAGTGTCCCATGGGACGCGAAGGGAGACACTGCGAGAAAGGTAATCTGACTCAACATTGTATATCCTCGTGTAACTAACTAACTTCATGGCCCAGTCTGCAGTGCTTATCTAGGAAGCGCCAGTGTTTTGGTCTGCTTTGCCTCTTCTCATGTTTTCTTCTTTCCGCTCCGTGACATTTCCATCCATCCTGAATCGAAAAGGGAGATCAAACGCAGAAAGAGAGAGGAGGGGGAGGTTGAGCCTTCAGGGTGGGAGGGAATGGGAGGGTTGGTGGGTTACAGAACTGAGGCAGATGATTGGCCCCGTCGGGCCATTCACCACATCGACTCGGCTTCGCTTGTTAGTGGGTAAGCGGCGGCGAAGGCGCATTCTTCCTCCACTTTCTTCCTCCCTCCCTGCCTATCCGCCCACAGGTGTTGTGTTCAAACATTGTTGTTGCTCCTTAGCTCCACATGGCAGAACCGGGCCTCAGCTGGGGAAAAGACCAGAGCACGACTCAGCTGCTTTTGAAGTTCATCATTAGCACTTTCGGCGGTGTCGCGTTCTGAAGTCTACCCTTGGTTTTTCCCTCCCCGGCTTTGTAGATGTTGTCGTGAATGTTTGCAGAATTGAAGTTGACTTCTGTTACTGTGAATGAAAGAGAATATACTATCATGAACGTTCCAAACAAAAGAGAAACATGCACCATTGTAACCCTGGAAATTTAGAAAAAAAAAACAGATGGGGATAGCCTCCGTCCAAACCCTGAGTCCCAGTTAGCAGGTGATTAAAATAAATTGAGGTGAACCAAAATCAATGCTGTGTGAGCGAGAGCGTCTCCCTTTCCAAAAGGCTATTTTTTTCACAGAAATCAATGAGATGACTAATCGCATCAGTCCTCCCTGCCCGCGGTGATTTATGGGAGCGTCAGTCAGCCAGAGTGTCAGACCCAGACAGCAGCTCACAGATAAGGCGGCAGTCAGGCGGACGCACCCTCTGAGGGCTGCACTGAGAACAGTTGAAAAGACAAGACAGGTACCTAAGAGCCCGCTCATCAGAAGCCTGAAGATGAATTAGTCGTAATATTAAGTGTGTGTAACCTACTGTGTGCACACGTTCAGCTGAGCCACGGTTTCCATTTCAGCTCTGCCAGGGTTCACCAGTGCAGCTTGCTGCTATAATATCCGCCATCAAGGGCTTTTCTCAAGGGTGTTCCCATGGCATTGAATGGCCTGCTTTTCTATGTTCCTTTACCCTGTGATGAAGTAAATCATTACAATTTAGTGATAAAAGCGGGATCACTTGAACTCAGTCACAGTCCTTGAAAACTAACTGCAGGGGGGAGACATTTTTTTACATTCAGCACCTTGTGTGTGTATGTGTGTGTGTGTGTGTGTGTGTGTGTGTGTGTGTGTGTGTGTGTGTGTGTGTGTATGAGGGAGAGAAAGAGAGAGAGCCAAAGTGTGATTAACACTGCAAGCAGTTCTGTTAAAGAGCTGATTGATTGGGGGTTTGACCAGGGGCTTTGATTACACCAACAAAGTTTTGTGCATTTTAGCTGCTTTTTATTGACTTTCCTAATTTTATATTGTTTTGATGAGTTTTATTGCAAGTACTAATTATGTAGCATTACGCTTATATAAACAAAATTACCTCCGAGCTTACCTCAGCAGTAGATGCAACATCTCCCTAAGTATCGCGTCCGAGGGCGTTTATTTCAGAGGTGATTATACCAAAAGACAATCGTGAAAAGTTCAACTTTTCTTGGTCATCGCGCTCGTCTCCTCATGTGGCTTTTCTTGGTCACCCTGCAGTGGACCTTTAGTGACTTATTGATCACGGTGCTTTCACTTTAAACGCAGGGTGTAAAAGGGAAAACCTCCTCCACTCTCCTCTATAAGAAACTACATTCTGAGCAGCTTTGTTGCTCTTAAAGAGTTCACAAATCCTTGTTGTGTGTGCATGACTATTTTTCCCTCTCCTCCATGGTGCGTGCCATCATCATTAGCAGTCTTCTGCACAATAGCTAATTAGCTTTCTCATCTCCGTCTGCCTTTCCCGTCCTTACTCGATTCAGCTAATCCCAGCCAATTACGAATAAAAGCTTTCTTGCTGGCTACATAGGTATGTGTGCTACATAGTTTATGTGTGTGTGTGTGTGTGAGCGTCTTAGCATTGCATATCCCTCTGAATGATGGTAGTTCTTGCAAACAACACCATAAACACATACCCCCGGGTGACACTTGAATGATTTTTAATGTCAAGCCACTTGTTAGAAGGATGGCACAGTGCCTGTCCTAATCACTCCAGACAGCCAGAAACGGGACAGCCAGACGTAGACCCATCGCAAAGACATGAATTTGTAAAAAGGCCTGCCAAAATACAATGGCTGCATTATTTCATGGGTCCCGGCTGTGGTGTTAAACTCTACATGTCTCCAGAGGTTCTTTGTTATACTGTGGCGGGCTGTGTAATCAGTCTGGCATAAGGGTTTTTGAATTTTTTTGTTTGAATTTCTGTCAAGAGAATGTCTTAATCCCAAAGGCTATGAAAACACAAATCCATCTCTTTCCATAATGCTGACACGTCCCCTCAAATATATACTGACTATCCCTGAATTTCAATTCTGTCAGCAACAAAAAAACGGACCTAAGGATGAATATAAGCTCTTTGTTTTTCCAGTGACTGAGAGGAGAGGCGCTTACATGCCGCTGTTCCATGGAGACTCCTACGTGGAGCTGAAGGGGCTTCATCTCTACGGGCACGACCTGCGGTAAGTCCCATGTCTGTTACAAAAACATAAGATATGATGTACTTTTCATGTAGTTTAGCTTGCTCTGTGCATGAGGCTGAGCTGCCTTCTTCAAGCCTGTGACAATGAAGGTTAGACAAATAACGTGTTATTCAGGCCAAAGCATGTGGAATATATAGTGTACCAAAAACAAGCAGCATCTTTTGTTCTGTCTCAGGTACGTCTAGTAGTGTATCTCTGACCGTTGCATTGCTTTCCATGTGCTGTGTCTGTAGTCAAAAGCTCAGCATGACAGTGGTCCTCATGGCCAATGACTCCAATGGTCTGATCTTCTACAACGGCCAAAAATCGGACGGTAAAGGAGACTTCATCTCTCTGTCCCTCAATAATGGGATCCTGGAGTTCCGCTATGACCTGGGGAAGGGACCTGCAGTCATCAGGTCAGTATAATAATCTCTGAGCAAAATAAAAGAAACGCTAAGAACAAGACAAGAAAAAGATATTTGGGGTCTTATAGTTCTATAAAATCACATGCTGCAGGGTTAAAAGACATACTTCACACATTCACTGACTCACCTGAGTTTTTGTAATTCAGGAGTAAGGAACCAATCCAGCTGAACGTGTGGAACACCATCAACCTGGAGCGGTCCAACCGCAAAGGAGAGATCATGGTGAACAAGAAGGACCCTGTCCGAGGGGAGGCACCGGTAAGAAAGAGCAAGCTAACAAGCTGCTGCTAATGGTTTTTTTTGCTTTCAGCATGCAGGGTTGTTGGGCCTGTTCCATGCTTGGCCTTGCTTGTGCCATACATACTGTGTTTGTTTGATCATCAGCACAACCTCGGGCCTCAGTGCTCCCGTCTGCCCTCGTAAAGTCAGTTCAACTTGCCGCTCTAAGCACGGTTGAATCTGCAAACTTTTGCTGAGGTTTTTTTGCACGCTGGTTCACACCGTGCTACTCTGGCAGCTTGATTTGCTGAAAATATGCTGCTATCTCCAGACATCCGTCAAGGTAAGAGGCAGAGCTCCAGATGGAGAGGGCCAGTTTGACAAGCTATCTTAATTTTAGAATAACTGTAATTCCACTTTAAAAGAAAAAAAAATACCCTGCCTTTCAGCTTCCTGACATACCGGAGATAAAACCTGTGTTGCATCGAGAAAGCAAAAGCAGCTTTTACTGCTGGTATACAGTCAATTTTATAAACTCAGCCTTTGAGGTGGTGTCTGGGGAGGTAGAGGCAGATAAAGGAGATAGCAGCAGCGAGAAGAGCGTAATGAAACTCCTCAGCCCCGCGTCTAGACCAATAAAGCAGGTACATGCTTCCAAATGAAGGCGATCTAATAGTTTGATAAGCCTGTAAGTCATCCAATTATATTAAACAGTGTAATTTGTGATTATGAACATGCACTCTGTCAACTCCATCATCTTCCTCTAAGAGCAATGCCCCCCCGCGTTTTTTTTCTTCTGGCTGCTCTGTCCTTCCCCCACTGCCTCCCATCGTCCGCATGGTAATTGTGTTTTACTCCAGCAACAGAGGCAGAAAATCTTATTAAAAGAGGAGAGCAAGGGGAAAGCGAAGCTGGGTATCTGGGTGGGGTGAGGGGAGGAGGGTGTGCAAGGGATGAGCTGAGACTAGTTATGGAGCTCAATGCGGAGAGCCCATCGAGTACGGCTCTCAGCTAATTCGCCCATACTCCTGCCTCAAGAACTAAGGGGGAGTTTGCCCATATCATATCAAAGGTGGTCACACACAGACACATGTATGGATACATACCGCATACTGGGGCTGTTCATCATATCAAAGACGGGCTCGGGCTCTCAGCATGATAAAGTATATACGTTCAAAGGCACGTAGGTACAGATGAGAGAAATCTAAAAGAAATCTACTGTACCTCTCATTGAATGGCAGCAGTCTGTAAATGAGGTTGGGTTAAGTGGCACTATTCACCGTCTCTCATCCATGAAGTTTTTTTTTTTCTTTTCATCTTTTCTCAGTGGCACCAGCTGCTTCGTTCATGGCCTTCTTAGACTCGCTGTCTCATTTGCATCCACTCTGTTAGGAGTAAACACGCACTTTCACAGCTTTTCCGTTTTGTATCTATACGTACAGTGTCATAATGCAAATGTGCATGTGCAAAATAAAAAGTGAGCAGTTCACATTTCTTTTATTCTTATTTAATGTACTTATCTCGCTTGTCTGTGCTACACTGCAGCTATGTTTAATGCTCTCACAGATGTGCCCAGTGTGTGTGTGTGTGTGTGTGTGTATGCATGAGTGTGTGTTTCGTGGAGCTTTTGCACTTGCCTAGCTCTGCATGCCTCTCTGTGCACAGACACTTACTAGTCTTCCCCTAATAACTCTCTTCCTCCCGATTTTCTTTTCTTCTCTATGATGTGCTGTCTGGAAATAAGAAATCACGCAAGGTAATAAGACAAGTCCCAGTCACACCTTAGCCCATATTTCATTTGAGTCGTTCACTATGTCCTCTCACCCCCATCTCTCCATGCAACAACAGCACAGAAAAAAAAAGGTGCTTCTGCAGAGCTGCGGGCAGCTTTAAAGGTGCCAGTTCTGTAGAAAAACTTTGCCATTTCATAAGCCCATACACGCACACACAAGCAGCACCGAAGTAAAGATGCTCTTAAAGAACACGGTTTGGCTTTCACCTCGGTCCATCTGCCGTGGGGGAGGAAGAGGGTGGGAAGGTGGGAGGAAAGAAGGAAAGGAAACAGTCATCTTTGTGACGGCCATTGTTTTTAGCAACAAAGAAACGTCTTCATTAGTCCGGCGTAGGCGGGGATATCACGCCAGTGCCGTGTGGCTGTCGAAAAGTGAGAGCATAGACAGGGGAGGCGAACGAGGAGGGGAGGAAATATACCGTAGGAGACGGTGAGGTGCCAAGCCAAGCCGGGCTGTTCTTTTGTCATCTGCTCTCACTTCTTTTGGAAACAGGAACAATCCTTCATAATATCACAAAGTCGCTCACTCTTTCACCCACTCACTCGCCCATAACAACACAAACAACACTCACTGAACATCACCAAGCAAAAATCACTCCATGGAACCAGCTGTCTTCTCTCACCAGGTGCAGATTATTACCTGTTTAAAACAGAACATGATGCACCGTTTCATTGCATGCAATCTCACTTTAGAGTAATAGAAAAGTAACTTTACTTAGCTCAGTTTCTTGAGTACCGTATTTTAAAGGCCATCAAACAAGATTAAAAAAACCCTGAGTCAAGGGGGAACAGGGTCAATAAGCATCTGTAAATTTCACCTGCAGAGTAAGTGAGTGCTGCAAAGCACTGAGGTCTACATAAAAAGCCCGAGGTGTCCAACTTTGCCCTGCAATTGGTGACAACTTTTGTCTGAGCCTAGAGGCTTCGGCCACAGCTGGGTCCAGCTTTGGCCAAGGTCCCCGCCCTGTCTCTGTTGGAAGCGGCTCAAGGTGCAGTGACACAGCCTCAGGCTTCAGCCAAGCACCGCTGCCTCCTGCACTCCAAATCCCATCCTAAATAAAAGCAGAGCCAGCGCCAGCTTGCCTGCACAAAGCCTGTTTATTTGGCCCCTTCCATCATTTTTCCAGCAATTAACTCCACTTTACCCCTCTGGCAATTACTGCTCTACATAAAATAAAGATCATTAATTCCTTCCTTCTGAAGTGGGCTGAATCTCTCATACAAAAGGAGGAAGCGGCACCTTGCTAATGCAAAGCAATTGTCCCAAAGGTTTGGTGGAAAGAATCGAATTTCATAGCCGTCCGCCGCGCAAATGAATTGCAATTAATGTGTCTCCACACTCAACTGTTTGAAAGGTCGGTGCTTATGATCAGCCATTCATTAGAGATGTCTGTAAAGAACCATCTATATCTCAAGTCCAGGCTGCTCCTGATTTCCCTTTGTAGTCTCTTTTTATGTCTCACAGATAGAGGATAATTGACCACTCTCTCTGAGAGACATAGAAATCAATTATGTTGTAATGCATCAAGTGTATCGACGTGGAAAGAAGGCAAGGAAGTGCAGTTAAAGAGTCTGTGGACTACGATATGGATAAATCTTCGTTTTTTTTTTAATGGCACAATCTATATGAATGTGACATGTCTGCCAAAGTGGTTTATTAATCTAATTCTTTATATCTTGACTAAAAGGATACAACTTATTTCATGCTCCCTGGACAAAAACACATAAGTCACTAAAGTAAAACTATAAACTATTATGTCCTGAACAAAAAACCCCTGAGATAAATTGCAGATGGAGTATGGAAAAGATTACATTGGGCATTTAAAAAGATATATGTGGAGGTTTAATTTTATTTTTTTAAGTTTGCACAACTCTAGTTCACCAGTTGATAACCTCTTTGTGTCCTGTCTCATCAGAACCTGCACGTAGATCTTAACCTGAAAGAGTCTCTTTTTGTTGGTGGAGCTCCCGACTACAGCCGACTAGCAAGAGTCGCTGCACTTACAGATGGCTTCACAGGAACAATCCAAAAGGTAAATGTTTATTTATTGTAATGTATATTATGTCTTATTAGCTCTGCTTGTGGATTCTTTTAATGTACACTGTATTATTTCAATGAGTCAGGGCCCTTTTGCCTTTGGATATACAGTAGCAAATTCAAAGCATAAGTTAGTAACTGTCCAGCTGTCATACTACGCACCATCGTATTAGTAATTTTCCATTATCAAGTTCACACTGTGACAGCAGTGACTCTGCTCATTTGGATTAGCATGCACTAATAATAGAATGCACATTTTGAAGTCCCACCCTTTCGCTACTCTCAGATCTCTCCCTGACAGCTTTCCAGTTTTTTTTTTCCTCCACTTTCCAGCAAAAAGCTCATTGCTGAGTGCCAAAAATAACCCAATAGAACAAAGGCAGGATGTTACTGTTTGTGCAAACTTGTCATTAGTTTTCCTCTGCAAACTTTCCCTTGACAGTTTAGAGCAAATCAAAAGCTAAATGTGGCGTTTGTCTTACCCGGCCTGTAGGGGATAGTTAATTATGAGGAAGAGGGGATGTACTCTCAGTTTGATGTCCCTGTTTAACATGTGTATTGTATAAACATGTAATTTCTGAGACATTTTTTCCTGTGTGGTAACGGTGTGGAATTCATGTCTGGAGGAAGGAACATGTTAAAAAGAATCCACAGTACCGCTACATGCAGTTGTTTGCTCTTAGGATGTGTTACAATAATTAGGTTTAATGATCACTCAGAAGAAAACACAAAGCCCCATAAGTAGACGCTTTTTTTTTGGACAACAACCAAGAGTGGTAACAAATGATTATCATCAAGTGTTTTGCTAAGGAGAGAAAAATTAAATTAGATAAATGTGACAACAAAAGCAGTGAAACAGAGGTAAGAGGTTCAAGATAAGAATCATAAAGGTAATCCACCAACGATAATGAGATTAAACTGATGTAGCAATCTAAGGGATTTTGGTTCAAAATGTAGGAATAAAAAATCTGTATTTTAAAACTAGGTTTTTAAATTGAGGTTCTGGGGACTATGTCCGATTTATAGTTGTAGTTTTAGCCTTATATAGTATATATTATCTATATATTTTACACAGTATGCCATGTATTAATGGCTTTGAAAAGACATTTAAGCAATCAGGCTTATGATGAACTAGCAGAAAACACCTACATGAACACACACTTTTCTCCCAAAGTTTGAACAGTTTTGATTATTTAACATGACAGATTTCTGTTTCTATTTCTGTCCTTCCTTTTTTCGCTAGTTTGAAGTGGGTAGGGCTCAGCTGGAGTTTAGTGAACATTTGAATCAAGATCGGATGACAGCTGTGGATTTGTTTTCTCACACCACACAGTGCTAATGAGGCAGACAAGCTCGATTCTTCAAAAATTGAGCATAACAACATAACATTTCTGCAATAAAATGTATATAAAGGCTAAACCTATGTTATATATTTTGTTGAGTTGTGTACTTACATTACCCCAAATATTTCTAACAATACGTAAGAAATACGTAATTATATTCAGGTAATGGTGTGTTTTCTCGCTTGCCTCAAGTTGCTATTATCTCCAGGTAAACACGGGATACAGCAGATTCGTCAGAGTGATGAAGGAAGCCACGAACATGACTAAACATGAAGCATGATGACGTGAATTTAACACCACCACCATGAACAATTTCTGCCAGAGTGATGTCAAATAGTCAAATCTGTGTATCAGCAAAATTGGTTGCTTAACAATGAAGACAATAACTCCCATGATCCCACACTATTTCACAATGTCTTCAAATTATATATTTTGTTATTGTTTTATTATGTGAATAAGGCAAAAAGGCAAAAAAAAAACAGAAGAATGTGGAAAATAATTAGTATCTCCCTTTAACCCTGTGTTTCCTGCTCCTAGATCATTCTCATGGGCACCCCAATCCTCAGAGAGGAGTACGCCCAGCGCTCCAGCAACGTAGCCATGTTCCAGCACCACCCGTGTTCCCAGGAGCCCTGCCACAACGGCGGCCGCTGCAACCCCCAGCTGGACACCTATGAGTGCGTTTGCCTCAGTGGTTTCTCAGGGGGACACTGTCAGAACAGTGAGTATTTCTGGTCATCCTTGTTATGTATCCTATAATACTCTAAATATATTTACAAGTATCAGTATGATTGGTCTACGTGCAAGCCGGTGGGTAGCAATGATTGCTGGCTTGAGATCACCTCATCATGGCAGTATAAAATTGCAATGAGTCATTGTAACTGTACAAATTGTTCTGTTTCCTCATCCAGCATTATTTGGTTTTACTCTGAAAGGATACATGGCAGCATTTTGGCTGCTTTTGAAGCGTAGCATGAGTGGGACTGATATGAGTGATCCTTCATGTAACACAGCTTGTTCCTGGCTTACGTCAACGACAGTAGTAGTTCATTAGAAGTGTAGGTAACAGTGTCGATAGTATGTGAAGTCTCTTTTATGTTAGGGTTTCTATGTATTGATTTCAAACTAAAGCGGCAGTTATGAAAATGATGAAACATGTCAACTGAATATTCATGAAATGCTCTTTTCCAGAGTTGCACATCCCTTTCATCATCTTCTTGTCACTCTGCCAGACATACACTCACTCTGGCCCTATCTGTCTTACATACTCAGTCACTGCCTCCGCCATTAACCTTGTGCGTGTGGCTGCGGCTATCCCTTTCACGTTAATTAAAACTACAAATGCACCAACAGCCCGCACCCACCGCCCGCCCCATTTGCTCACACTCCATTGCCTTCAGCTCTGATAACTGAACCCTCTGTCTTATTGATTGGTGTGATCTCATCCTTTGAACAATCCTCTTTTCCCCTCACTCCCTCCTCCTCCTCAGCCATCTACGAGAAGTCTGCCGGAGAGACCGAGGCCATCGCCTTTGACGGGCGGACCTTCATCGAGTACCACAACGCTGTTACAAAGAGGTAAGATAGAGGACAAGGGGAACATCCTCATTTATTCAGTTTCATCCAACATTTTCATCGTAACAGTTATTAGCAAAATGACCCCTCGGTCTATCCATCTCCTCCTTTGGTAAGCCGTGATGACATTGTTGATGATATCATCAGCGCCAGGGCTTCAGGGTGAACTAGGCACTTGGCTAATACTCATCCCTCCTGTCCATGACAGTCCTGCTCCACTTTTGACAGGATTTCACTAATTAGTGGAGCGGTTAACAATGATAGTGGTGCCCTGAGCACGCTCAGTTTGCTCTGTGGTCTGTTGCGGAGCACACTGGACAATATCATTTGAATGTGTGTACGAGTGTTCTCCATAAAACTGGCATCCAAAGTCTTTTTTTACACTCTGTACATGGAAACGACTGATGATTCAAGTGTAAAATGGTTTCTGGAGCGTGTGTAAAAAAAAGAAAGAAATCCTGTCCCTTTAGGCAGCTGATGAGGCATTTTTACTCTTCCATCCATCTACAAGGTTGGCAAATGTGCGCCTCCAGGTTGGCACAAACAAAAATGTTTATGTGATGAACCTGAAAAGACATCAAGCAGACGGCTCTATATCTTCGTCTCACAGCTCTTCACACAAACACTCAGAGGTGTGAAAACCCGGGCCACAGCCTGCAGATCATCAAACCCCCATGGAGACGCACAACTCACACTCACTCAGAAACAACTGGCTGGAGAACTTTGTCAGATGTGTGTGTGTGTGTTTGTGTCTTTATGTGTATATTTGCTGTTTGTCTATGATCTAGCCGTTCCAGTTGCGTGACCTTTGTCCCGTCCTTCGTTGTCCACACATGTCTTGTCTCATATAAATGTCCTTCACTGTCTTTCCTTTTCACTCAAGCCAACTGACCAATGAGATTCCAGAGTAAGTAGACTTTATGACTGGGTATTTAGCCCAGCTTCAAATCAAGCCCAACTAACAGCAACCCAAAAGAACGCCATTTTTTGATAGTTAACCCAACAGAAGAGATTAAAGCACATTCAGTTTCCTGTTATAATTTCCACACGGTCAGATTTTACATTCAAGCCCCATATCCACGATTTCATTTGACATATTTCATTGTTCTGAATACATCTTGCAATGCCATTAGATCCTTTCTTTTACGTTTTCCAGAATAAAGGGAAGCATGAACGTGTGCATGATAAGCATTGTGCTCACCCCTTAAAGAAAATGGATTGCTGTACTAAGAATGTGCAATATTTTATGCATGGTTGTAAGTCGTTCCTAAACAAAACGAATTGCCATGCACTTTACGCTGAATGGTGTTATCTGTCATATGAGGAATGAATGAGATCCCTTGAAAACTGCAAGGAGAGGATATACTAAACACCCCTTAACCTAGTTTCTGATGCCTGCAGAGTTTCTGCTTGGGAAAACCCTCAGTCATGACTTAGTTATTAAGGGTTTTTCTTCCTGCTCATTAGCTCGGTAAGTAACTTCTTTTTAAAAAAATCCCACAAAGCGGCAAAGCAGAATTCAGCTCAAATTAAGCCGACTGGATTCAACCCAGAGTTCCAATCCATGCCAGGGCTTCTGTCATTTCATTTTTGCCAGATCCCTAACTGTAATTGTGAATAATTACGGAGTCGGCCGTACAGAGAGGCAGTGACATGTTAATCACAGATTTGTCTCCCTTTGTAGATTAGACCTCCAATTGAGATCTCTCCGCAGTGTGTAGCCATGGGCATCAATCTCACTTAGCAGGAGAGGACAGTGGTCCTTGGAGCCAGACTGTCAAAAGTTTAATGGATGTCACATTTACTAAGAGCCACAATGAGCCTGAATCTAAGCAAACCAGAGCCTTGGCGCAGCGGTCTGAAGGCATGCCGATCAATTCAGCATGATCTGATTTTGTAAAAGAAATGAATACATTTCTCGAGAGGCCATTAAGCGCTGTGTGAGGCCAAAATGCCAAACGCTCACCTTGGGTTAATGGTTCTCTGTTTCATGCTACTATTTACAACACCCTTTGATCGCTCCTCCTTCACCTCTCCGCCCGTATTTGAACGTTCAGGTCAATTTGCTCAGACCCCATTATTTCAGTGACAAATCACATGTGGCCATGGCTCTCAACTGATATGGTGCTTGACCCCATTTTTTGACAATTGCCCAATTTTTCTCATTCACCGCTTCCATCTCTAGACAGAAGATAATTGCCGCCGCACTGTGGTGTGCAGCACCATCAACATAAAGGAGTTTGTTCAATAATTGGACACTGACTTTAAGTAGCCTTTATACCGGTGTGGACACTGACCATGAATGTACTTAATCTTGATTCTCACACTTAAAAAAAAAAGCTTCATCCCAGGGCATTTTGGTGCATTAGTCATCCGTCTTGATCCGACTAGTTCCCCTGAGCACCTCCTTTTATGGCTGTAGTGTGATCGGGGCTAAGCTGCACACTTCCTATGATCACACAACTGTTGTTATCGACTGTTGACATGGTCGATATTGTAGTCGAGCAGATAAGTTATGCTTTTTGCAGCTCCAGGTCTAAACCAGACCACTGTGAGTCACGCAGTGGGCTCACAAACACCCTTCCTTCCTCCCCTCCTTTCCTCCTTCCTTCTTTCCTTCTGGCCTCTTGCGCTTACACTGCATGCCGTTGACTCTCTCCCCTGCTCCCTTAAGTCCTGAGTCTCTGGAGAACCCGTCTGACCAGAGGTGAGTCTCTCAAAAGCTTTTAGACTTTGATGCTGTCTACTCGCCTCTCGCTTCCTCATCCTCTCCTCCTCTCCAGACAACCCCTCCCCGACCTCTCACAGGGATAAACCCCCCTCCACAGAGACAACATTGTTTCCATTATTGAGATAGAGTTACCAATACGAATCACAAAGAGCCCCTGCATATGCTTCAATTAATTCTGAAGTTCAGAGCTCTGATAACAGTACAAAAGCAGCCAGAGCTGCAGCCTCTTTGCAGTAGCCGTCCTCCCTGATGGCTTTTTATTATTCTAATCACTACTGCCACCTGGAGTTTAAATGGAGGACAGCATACTGGGAAGCCATCTAAAAATTTGAATACGTAGTATAAGGAGTAGATAAAATCCTTCCATTTACAAAGAGAAACAGCAACACTCCGGAAATCAGTGAAGTCAGTGGTGTATACGAGGTTTAGAAAGCAGCACGCCGGCGCTGTTTTATTCATGATATATTCAGCACTTTTAATAACCTTGACCTTATCACTGACAAGCCGCTCCAATGGAGATTTATTGGGTCCTGTAAGCTCTTTGAGGGTTTGCCAGGAGAGGGTTCACTGAGCTGTATTTGTGTTTTTTTTTCTCTCTCTCTCTCAGAAGAAAAAAAAGAAATGATGCTCTTAAATCATACTTTTTTTGTTGCTGTTTCCAAGTTAAGCATGTTTCCAACCTAAGCATGTTTTTGGAGGAAATCAAATTTAATTCCGGATCCTTTCCACGCTTCTGCTGATTTGAACCAGCAATATCATTGGTCTGAGCTGCTAAGTTGCCTTACCTTAGGCCAGCAGTTAATAAACTTCAAACTTAAATCTCATCCCATTGTTCCTAAACCTGATGCTCTTTTTGCTCTTGCTCATTACTGAAAAGAAAATAGAGAAAATGAGAAAATGCTTCTTACAGTGTAAGAAGTAAGAAGTTGCTACACTCAGTTTCTCTTTATCCCCTCCCATTACCTCTCCCGTTTGCACTCCCATGAGCCTCTCTGCTTGCTATGCTGACTCCTTTGTCTTGTTGTCTGTCTTGTCTAATCTTTGTCTCCAGCTCTGTGCTGTTTTGTTTGTTTGTTTAATCCACGTGTCATTGGTTCTTTGTCGTACGTGTCTTCACCTTGTCTTTGTCTTTGTGTCGAAATACCCTTTAAATAAGATGGAAGTAGATCCATTTGGCAGATGTGCAGACACTCGCACAGATGCTGATAGATGAACACACAGTCATATACACACACTCAAATTAAAGGTATGATTCTCTGGATGTCTGCTATCTCTCTGGACTCACAAAGAACAGAGGGACTTTGTAAGAGTGATTGTATGCAGGAATGAATGTGTGATGGTGTTTACGTGCGCAGACATACAGTAGAGGCACATCACAGTGTGTATTTGTCTCACATTGGTGACAGTGATGTACAGTGCCGCTTAAGGATAGCTGGGAGTCGCCTAGTCCCTGCATCCAAATCACCCCCGCAGCTGTAACAGTCAAGAGACTTCAGATCAAACAGCTGCCTAAAAAAACACACACATTCACACACACACAGAGCAACACAGGAAGCACTGAGCAGCAGTGCGGTTCAGACTCAGTAGGATGTAGGAAAGCTAATAGCAAAACAGCCCCCCGCTACTCCCGAGCTCAGTCTGCATCCTTAAAAAATCACTGTAACTCTGTTAGTATGAGGCTGCCGAGCCTAAGCTACAAAGCTCATGTGCTAGCACATGAAACTGTATGTGATGGATTGAATTATGGGCAATGTACCCTCGAGACAAGCAGCAGAGGTCTACAAATGACACAAGCACCAACCGAGCTGCGCCAGCTACCCCAAAGATTTCAACTCATTTTGATGAATTAGATGGAAAGCTAACTAATGTATTTTCCGTCCTCCTAGTGAGAAAGCTCTGCTGGTGAACAAATTCGAGCTGAGCATCCGGACGGAAGCAACCCAGGGCCTGGTGCTGTGGAGCGGAAAGGGCGTGGAGCGCTCTGACTACATCGCCCTGGCCATTGTTGACGGACATGTCCAGATGACATACGACTTGGGCTCCAAACCTGTGGTGCTGCGTTCCTCTGTGCGCGTCGACACCAACCGCTGGATACGCATCAAGGCCAGCAGGTAAAATGGGAGATGGCAGGTAACTGGGGGATCAGGAGTGAAAGCTTTTACAGTTAGACCAGGATTAGACTTAATCCATATTATATTTGTGTTGCTGAAAACTGTGTGATCTCTTGCATGAATCCTCTGCTACACGGTGATCCCTTGCACTGAGATGACTCTGATTAGTTTCAGATTAAGGTTACTTTCATGCCTGGTCATGCATGAGTATGAAGCGTTGCACATCGAATTGCTTAGACACATTACTGAATGTTCAAAGAGGAAGAACATGAGGCAACATTTTGGCACATTATAGGAAATGTATCCAGGAAATAAATTAATAAGATAAATAAAAATCATAAGACTATATATTAACACATACACTGCATAGATACAGTATAATAATTACATGCATTAATCCTGTTTGAAGTGGAAATAACTTGTTCAGATTAACCTGCTACGGGACCCTGGGGCTTTATACGAGGTAAAGAAGTAGAACAAAATCAGATTAAAAGAAGAGATAAAATAAGAGACCAGCATTCAGCTGTAGTGCAGTGTTCCTTTGCTGGCTTCATGTTTGTTATGTCATAATTTGATTAAACACAAATTAAATTAGGAGCACAGAATCAGCTGAAATAATGAAGGTCTTCAAAACTACAGTGCTTCAACACACTCTTTGTGCTTAAAACTGCTCTTATCATGTCAGTTGACACTGCTTAACAATCAATCACAGTTCATCAAATTACCACAAACCAGATGCCTCACAGTGTTTTTGTGGTCCACTTTCCTCCTTTCCCCGATTGGCTACTCAGTCTTGCAGACATTTTGTACACCTCTATCATGTGTCTACAGTATATACATAAATAAAAACCCATAAATTAGACACAGTAACACAGGTTTTACTTTAGTACGTGGATAATCATTCCAGATGTAGGGGGAAAAAACGCTGCCCCACAGTGATGTCACATTAATGGATTCCTTCATTAGAAACAAATTAACTGCCTGAACTTTGAAAATGACCCACTTAACACCTTCCACGTGATCTCTGCTTTATCGCCGCTGAACATTCGCTTTCAACATGGCTGTGAATGGAGGTATGGGGGATAATTAGATTGGTTTCATCACGTAGGGCAGGAATAATCGATCTTCGAAAAGCCGCTGCATCCATTTCAAACAAGGATTTGGCCAAATCTTATCCCAGGCTTACAGGGACTTTCTGGAATATGACATAATTTGGATGTTGATGATGGTGTAAAGCGCAGCATGTGGCACACTGCTCTCGTACTTACATAGCTATCTGTGTTCACGGCTTGCCTTTAATGACACTCTCTCTGTTGGAAACTCACTTTGGTGGGTTCAAATTAGCCCTGTCGTCACAATTCTTAAGTGTGTGCTAATGTGTAGCGCGGAGCCACCTATAATGAATGGTGCTCTGACGGCATCTGTTAGCTGGTAGACAGGCACATTTAGAACGCTGCTTGGCAAAGGCAGTTATGTGAGTGCTTAGTGTGCTGGCAGTGGAGCAATGGAGTCCTGATGCTTCAGATTAAATGAAACTGCTATTTACAGCTATTCAGGATGACATGCATGCATCAGACCGACTTCCAACTGCATCTCTCTCTTTTTCTTTCTCCTCTTTAGAGCACTTAGAGACGGCTCTCTACAGGTTGGCAATGAGGCAGCGGTAACAGGGTCATCACCTTTGGCAGCAACACAGCTGGACACAGACGGAGCGCTCTGGTTGGGTAGGTGCCGACACATGTAAAGAGAAAAAAAATGCCATTCACACTCGAAAATGTGTCTACAAATGCCATACATCAAGTCAGGGGAATAGTTGTAATTCTGTAGTACTTTTTCATCCCAGCCACTAGTATAAGGCTGCCAAAAATGAGCAATGAACTCATTGGCATTGCAGAGGATAAGCAAAGTCTGGCATGGGAAAAAAAGATTGCGGTTTGTGCAAAAAAAAGAAAAATGCCCAAGCCTATTCAGGTATTGAGTTGAGAAATGAAAGGCTATCTGACAAAAGTTGTCTGCTCTCCTGAATTGAAAATGACCAAAGTCTGCCTGTTATCTACCTCGAGTTCAATTTGGTCTGAACTTGGCTCAGAGAAATCGTTTTTGAAAGAACACACACGCGGCACGGCAGGATTGAACATTCTGAGGAAATAACATTGAAGGCGGGCGGTGAAATAAAGTCAGACTGTTCTTTAAAATGCACAGTGCAAGGCGGGGGAAGAGCAGGTTTGAGAGGGGAAGCAGCATGAGTGACATTTAAAAGACACGCTGCATGTAGAGGTGCGCTCTGGTACTCTGGTATACAAACACACACAAATACACACAGGGAGGCAGGGCTCTGGAACAGGTGCTGAGCGAGCCCTGCGGCAAGAATACATAATCCTCACACAGCCCTCCCATCGAGAGCCCTTCTCCTTTTTAAATCCCCTTTTCACTGTTCATCATTAATTCATCTGTAACTCGCATGAAATTAGCCCATGTCGATCCCCGATTCGGAGGCGCGCAATCCGATTAAAGGGGGCAGGGACAGGGGATGTAAAGAGCTCGACAGGGATATGAACTCTCAGCCCGACAGATTAAAAAAGAGAAAACAGTGAAAGGAGGAAGAGATGGGGAATGTGGGGGGGGGGGGGTAGGCGTTGGATTAGCATGAATCGAAGAAAGGCTGAGGATGCAGCAGGATTCTGACAGTGTAGATAACAAGAGAGGGAGAAGGAGAGGGAGAGAGCGCAAGGATGGCGGGTAAAACATGAAAAACTAGGGTCAGTCTCTCTCTCCGTACGAACATATCTCATGAAATTCTGAATAAAGACGTTTCACGCTGATTTATTGAGAAAGACACTAATGACTACTTTGGGTGTGCTGGCTCAAAAGACTAGCTCAAAACACCATCAAACGAAAGAAGGAGCCAGCCATACACCCAGCAATTAGGTCATCAAGTCTCCACAAAAGGACATTATGAGACTGCTTTTTTTTTTTGTAAGGGTTGGATGATTTGAAGTAGAAGAAACAGGGCGGTAAAGTTAAAGCGAAATGGAAAGTACAAGGGGCTGAAACATTTGCTTTGAAGTACAAATCCATATTTTCATTTTTTTATCAATGGTCTATTTTTAAACTTTCTTTGACTGAAAGATAGAACACTTAAGTGGGCAATTTACATCCAGTTCACAGGCTTTAAAGGGATATTTTGCCAAATAATAAAAAGTTTTTCTACTTAAAGGTGCAGTGTGTAAGATTTAGGGGGCTCTACATACAGAATATGGCAGAAATTGAATATAATATTCATAACTATGTTTTCATTCATGTATAATCACCTGAAAATAAGAATCATTATGTTTTTGTTACCTTTGAATGAGCCTTTCATATCTTTATATCCTCTTCCACAGAGTCTGCCGTATTGTTTCTACAGTAGTCCAGAACGGACAAACTTAACACTGGCCTTTTGTGTTTTACATGCGTTTTCACAGCCACTGTAGTTTCTCTGTCATGCTAGGAAGGAGAGCGTGAAACAAAGGGGGTCGCAATCCACAACTGCACCACTAGATGCCCCTTAATCCTTCACAGTGCTCCTTTAAATCTTACTTTATCTCACATGCACTTTTGGCTTCCACCCTACGACAGTGTAGTTAAATGGTTTGTAGTGCTCATAGCACTGACACATTGATTTAAAAATTGCACAGCAGCCTCTCTGTTCCAGAACCTGCAGGGACTATTTCTTTGACAGAATGAAGTTTCAAGATTGGTGAATTGACCCTTTAACTTTTAAAGTTATTTGATTTGCAGTCAGTTCAGAAGAAGAAGTGAGTAATGAGTGGTAGTATCCAGAACAGAAAAGTGCTTAAAGTTTAAGAAAAAGCAGTCATAGTTCTGAATAATGATGGACAGGTGATATCTGAGGAGTTCACAGCACATTTGCACAGATGCTAAGCACTAAAAATAATGAGGATATTAGGTATTCATAATTTTACACACTGTCACCACCTTTCATTTGTAGCTCATTTTTGAGCACTTTATGCACCACGTCAAATTAAAAGAGCCTTCTCTGTCGTCGAGCTTAACTTTCCTCGGCTGCTATGCTGGATTTCTGCCTCTTTCCCTTTGATCATGGTGCTTTAACAAATAAAGTGTCAACCTGTCGTGTTCGTCCGCTTGTGTCATCATGCGAAAAATCAAAGACTGACAGAGACAAGCAACCGCTTTAGAACCAGAAATACATTTTTCTACCAAACTATTTCCGGTACAGCCTTTTGATGCCGTTTGCAAGGTCTAATTTGTTATGAAATCCAAACCTTTACCCGGGTGTTTGATCTTTAAAGGAGCACTCCATGCATCTTAAACAGGATCACTTTTTTAGTCATAGTGCTCAACCTGTGAAAACAGTTGTGTAATGTCTGAGGTAATAACTGTCTATGATGTCATCCGGGGATGTCTTGACTTCGCTTCGAAACTTGGCTTTGAATTTGAAAATTTGGAACAGAAAGCCTGCGTTACAAAGTGGGGGATGTGTTATGGGAAATGTAGGAACTAGCGTTTGGCTGCTAATCAAAATAACTGGAGTAGTCCTTTAAAATATACATGTGCTACTTTTTTTGGGCAGAATGGTTTATCCTGGTTCAGTTTGGACTAATTAGTCCCAGCTGGTGTATGAGTGTTTATGTACAGTAGTTCATTCTCATTGTTTCAACCTCTGTCTCCCCTCAGGTGGTCTGGAGGAGCTGGCGGTGTCCCGTCGGTTGCCCAAGGCCTACAGCACCGGCTTTGTTGGCTGCATCAAGGACGTGGTGGTGGACGGCGTGGAGCTCCACCTTGTGGAGGACGCCTTAAACAGCCCCAAAATACTACACTGTTCCGCCGCCAAATAACTCAGCAGAGACAAAATATTGAGAAAAGCGAAGAAAAAAAAAAAAGAAACCCTCCCACCCACTCCCTCCATAGCGCCCATGTCTCCTGCTGTAATTATTTTCTATTTTTGTATACTTTTCATCGCTTTTTATATGGAAAGAAAATTAATATGTCATTTTAATTTTTGTTTTATATATTTTGTTCTTTTTTTTTTTTTATCTGCACCTCCGTTCACAGAACACACTTTCTTTTTCTTTTCTGCTCAGGCCCTACATCTTTTTCAAAAAAAAAAAAAAAAAGCAGGCATCTCTGTGAAAAAGAGATATTGTATTCTTGCAACTTTTGTTGTTTCGAGACAAACAAACAAAAAAGATAAAGCCTGCTCCTTTTCCTCGCTCATTACTTGAACACTGGGGGACCTCGCTGATGATCACTGGTTACTGCCTTGTCTTGGTGCCATATCTAACGTCCACATTCCCCAAGCATGGCCTATACACCCATGAATATATAGACATACATTCCCCCGTGAGAGCTGGACGCAGTGTACGCTGTAAGCCGGAGTGTGCAGTTGTTTGATGCTGCAGCCAGCTGGCGTCTCCAGTCAAGAAACTCTGTATTCAGCCCCGGTAGCCCACTGTATTTTCCTAATGGGACTTTTCAGATATCAGTCAAGCTGCTACAGTGAGAAAGTACACAGTCGAAACCACTCGATCAACCCCCATCTCACAGCGCAAAAAAAAAAAAGAGAGAAAGAAAAAAGAAAAAACTCTCCACTCGATGTGAATCCCATCAGAGCCTTTAGTTTTGAAATATGACTCACTAACACTGCAACACGACATGACGGAGACGGAGAGAGCGCTGAGTTCCACAATGACTCGCATATCATTAGTCATAAGTCAAGACATGAATCATAGACATGAATAAATGTTATAAATATAGAGTATATAAATAATACCTGAGACTGTGAATATGTAAGATGGGTTCTCTTTGGAGAATTGTGCTTCTCATGTACTATTGTGCGTTCTGTTTTACAATCAGCAGATGAATTAATGATGACCACTATAAATGCATGCACTTCTGCAGTGTTGGTTTGAATCTGGTTTTTGTTTGTTTGTTTTTGTTTTTTTTACTCACGTTTGTTCCAAACAAAAAAAATTATAATTTGGAAGATGTCACTGTTTGGGGGTTTGTTTATGTTTTTGCAATGACTATAAAATGGTTCCTTTGTTTCTCTTATTTACACTGATGTGATTTCAGAAACTGCAGAGCTCAGAATAATTGTTTTATATTTGCTCATTCCCTGTATCTTTTTCTTTGGTCCTTCTTTTTTTATTTTTCTTGGAAGCGGTTAGTTTTGCAGGACCTTGAATGGTGCATAAAGGGGGAAGAGTTGTTACCATATCTGACCTTAAGGAGGTGCTGAAAGCAAAGACTGAAGAAGAGGACAGACATAAAGGAGGAGAGATCTTGTCATGGGGAGAGCGACCACTCTTGGGAATGTCCTGTCAGACAACAGTCAGTCGTCAACACACAAAAAAAAAGCTTCAAAAAACTCTGAGAACACGAGACTTAATTTCTTGTCATATTTGACCTAGGAGCATTCCTGGAGGAGAATCACTTTATTTGGCTGTTGAGAGAGAGCGACTGTGACGTTGTTGTGACCCTTTGAAGCCATAACAGCCACAATATGGGAAAAGATGCATAATCCTACAGTACGTGCAAAATTAACATAGTAACGCATGGGTTTGTATTACTAGTGTGGATTCTGTAACTTTCAGAGAACTGATGCAACGTGGAGTCGTCTTTGCTGAACCACAATAAGCTGCGATGACTGACTTAAAGACACTTGTTTTGATATGAGAACCTTGGCAATACTCTTAGACAAAATCATGCTTGTTCGTGGTTGAGTATCAAATGGTCTTGTGCTATTTTTTTTTCCTTTATTAAGTTCTTAATTATGTTTTTCTTCTTAAATCATCAACAACCTGTTTTTGTACAGCCCTGCAATTTTAAGTGTAAATTTAGCAAATGTGTGATCTGTGGAGGTTTATGTTTTTAGTAATATACACTGGAATCATGTCTGACTTGTCTGTTTGCCCACACAATGATATACTTATGTACATGGGGGAGGGAGCGTCCTAAAGCTATAACTGCGTTGTGTGTGATCAGGCTCTGAGTATCCACACCAGACCAGGAATCCCTTTTCTGGTGTCCCAATAAACGTTCAAATTCCAGCTCTCCTTCTTGTTAAACTTAGACTGGTCTTACTTTTACCACACTGTTCTTTGAATATGATCCATTCAGGTGGTACCACTTAATAAAAAGAGATGCTCCTGTGCATTTGGATGAACTCCAGAACAATAAAGACAGTTGCAGTCTATGGTTTGGGTGGAAACTATGAATTGCCTTAAAAACTGGTCACCTCAACTCTGAGCAGGTGACAAATATGTCATCCATATAACCGTTTCCTTACTTTAGCCAGTGTATTAGCCTCATCCCCATAATGTAAATGAGTAATACATCATAATAATGATAATTATATTAGTAATAATGCTCATACACAAAAAAAATCCCAGAGGGGCCCGTCTGCAAATGTCCCCTCTGGCTTTTTACAAAAAATCTTCTATTTACTGTTTTTTGAATCTATTTTCTGTTCCTTATTTATGTCTACATGTGGATTACCCTCCATGTCTGGCCTCTGTAAACTACTGTCTGACTGCGCAAACCTCCTCAAAGGGCAGTGCACCGAGTAAGAGTGGCATGACCTGAACATTACTAACTTTATGACCTTTGTCTTGTGTTCCTACCACCATGAAATAAAATGTCAACCAAATGGAGCCCATTCTTGTCCGCCGTCTTGATTTTGTCATCATGTGGAGCTGATCTGCATTTCGATGACTCTTTAAAGGGTAAAGCTGCTGTTATTCTGTATTCTGTGTTTCTTCTGTGTTCTGTGATAGTCCACTCACCTACCCTTACTGTGGCTCCTGAACCTGAAACCTGAATGTCCCTACTGAAGACATCTTAAAAAGCAAGTTTTAAAAAAAGGCTCAATAATGTCCTTAAAACTGCTGGGTTCTGTAGTTTTTTTATGTTACTCAAACATGAGTAAATAGTGCATTTGTTGGGGACTATTTTAAGTATTTACCTCATATGTGTTTGCGATATTGATTTAAAATAAACTACTGTGCCAACGTTGAACATTACAGTTTATTCTTCATGTTAAAAATTGCAGTTAAAAAACAAAAAAGGTTCACTAACAATTTTTTTTCCGGCCCCTTAAGATGCAGTTGAAAGGCTAGTTAGCGGACCTTGAGTCGAACATGTCGCCCAGCGCATCAGTGCGCTTCTTTGATATGTTTTAATAGTTTTAGGACAACGATGTAGCTCTACAGCACACAGGAGAGGAACCTTTGGATGCACAGTTCTTGTTAGTGGTAATTTATTGATGGATTTAGTCTTTTCATAGGATTTATAGAGAAAAATATTGTAAATTGTCAGCCTCATCTGTTATTGACACAATGTTTTATCTGAGGGTGGTGCAGTGGTTACCACGGTCCCCTCACAGCTGGGGCCTTGTTTGCATATCCGGCCTCCTCCCACAGTCCAAAGACATGCACTTAATCGCTTGTGATGAGTTGGCGACTTGTCCAGGGTAAATCATTTTTCTATAGTGGTGGGAAGAGCACTTGTACTTGGCAACATAAGATTCACCTTTTTCAGGAGCTTTTAGCCACTTCTTATGGTCACCATCAATAGGTGGAGACGTCATATGCCATTGTTGACCAGAGACAAGGTTTACGATGTCTCCCTGCATAAATGACCACATGTTATCATGTAGCAAAAGCTCCATACTTTTATAACTGAACCATCTCATGACAACAAATATCAACATGCTGATGATGACCATAAGACATGGTTAAAAGCTCCTGAAAAAGTTGATTTCAGTATAGTGAGTATTGTAATATATTTTTTGTTTCTGCCCTTTAACAGTTCATTACCAATAAGACATTTAAACCATGTCCAAATCAGTAAGATATAGTGTAGATAATGGAAGTTTAAGTTTAAGCTGAAACTTTATTAATCACATTGAAACACATGAAATAACTCATGTGCACAGGGTCACACACTCATAGAGACAGATGCCATATTCACTGGAGCAGTGGGCATCAACTCACAGCGCCCGGGGAGCAGATGTTGTGGGGTATGGTGCCTTGCTCAAGGGCACCTCGGCCGTGGCAAGGAGGTGGAATGCCAACCTTTGGGTTATTGGACAACCCACTCTACCACTGAGCCACGGCCGCTAATAGAAGAGCTAATAGAAAAGAAGAGAGTTCACCTGGAGGCACAGTAGTTTCTGTATATTTCCAGGTTCAGATCAGTTTAAATTGCAATATACAATTTGGTGTAAAGTATCTCATGAATTCACAGTGCCAGTCTTCTGTTCATTTTCAGTTTTCAAGGTGCCTGCATGCATTGAAGCAATCACAAGTTCCAACTTCAATCTGTGGTTAATGAGAGGTTACTGCTCACATTTTGATTGAAGACAAAAAGTGTTTTTTCCCAAATCAAAAGCAATTTAAGTCAGCGCGCTCATACACACATCAATAACAGCATTTCTGGCTACAGTGATATTTACTTCTTATAATTCAAATCACCTACAGCAATCTCTGTTGCCCAACTGCTAATTGAAAGCCTGAAATTCAAGAGAAAAAACAGCAACTGCTGCAAAGCTTCATGCATCATTCAGAACATCCCAAATCTGTCTTGAGCGTTTTCATTAAGCCCGAGATTTAATGAGTTGAATTTATTCCTTGCTAATGACAGAGAAGGACACTGCATCTTATGTTGCGTTAATTAAAAACTCTCTGAAATGGTGTAGATGAAATAGTTTCGGCCAGTGAGGGATCCTTCTGGGGAAAGATCGTTTTCAAGTTAATATGTGTAAGCAGTGTGATTAAAGGGTTTTCCAGGAATTAAGATCAAAACAAAATACAACATCCATATATAGAACCAAATAATGAAATAGAGGATCACTGCTTCGGCGACACCCAGGGGAGCTAAAGGGGTTGAGTTGCGAGTTGGTTCAGGGTTAAATGTTTTTCAGAGGACACAGGATTCACAGAAGTAAGACCTCAGAGGCAGGCAGAATATTTTAAGATGTGTTTTTTAAAACACGTGTTGGGGAGCACAGTTTGTTCAAAGGTCAAAGTGGATTTATGAATTATGCAACAAACTTAGACACTCTGTGGATGAAATTTCATCAGATCTTCTAACCTGAGCCAAAGACAGACTCCAGAGTCCAGAACATCATCAGTGATGGAAGAAACTGAAGAAGCTTTCCAACATTTTTAGAAAATGATTTTCTAAGAATTTTGGACAGCTACTTTCCTAAAATAAAAGACCTCACCCTTACCACGCTACATTTCACCTCCTTTTGTGAAATAAAGTTCCTCTCTCACAGCTTTTTATGTCCACATGGTAATAAAAGTTCTTTCTCTCTGACTAGGCTCCAGCTGTCCAGCTGCATCACTCTCAGTATAAGTCCTCTTTGTTTCCCTTTCCAGATTTTTTTCAATCTTTGGACAGGCACATTTGCAAGTCTCAAGGCAAAAGGGGTCAAAGGCCACAAGCCTATATAGAAGCAGCCACCTCAGGGTAGATGGGACATCCTGGTTTCCAATCCCCTGGGTGGGAAACGAGGCTTTGTGCAGTTGAGTCTTTTTGTCCCTGCTAGACTCAACAGGACATGAGTCTGCACGGTGATAAAAAAGTGAATGTTTCAGTCCAGGAACCTCGTCATGTGTTTTCCATCCTTAACTTTACCACTGCTATAACTTTACAATTCATGTATTTTTTACATCACAGTTAATCATTTAGAAAACACAACTGTTTTAGACATTTCAATATATTTTCTTTTTTTACTCTTCTTGGCATCTATGTTTTCCCCAGTCATTTCTGTGTGATGTGAAGTCATATTTCAGAGTTCCATTACTGTTTTGACGCACCATAGTCTCTTCAAATGAATATGTACCTAAACTACATTGCCAGACAACAAGAATTAGTGATTTTAAGAATTAGGAGACGGCTAATTGATAACCTAAAATTTCACATTTCAGATGCATGCTGCATTTGAAATAGACAGCATAAATGTAGTGTATACAATGAGGTAAAACATGCAAACACATGGGTACGATTATTTAAAGCATACCTCAAGATTATTTCACTGTCCTCTATATTTTAGGATCATTGTCTAGCATTTAAATCAATGCTACATCACCAAAGAGCAACTTTCATTCGGGTTGCCAGGCTGGCTCACTCTTCTCTCTATCCTATAGAGCCAAAGGTTTCTTCAAAACTTCACCTTAAAGCAGCAGTTTATGATTAAAGTTATTACACTAAAATGATTTTTTCCATTACAGTCAAGGGGGCATTTTTAATGGCTACAATTGCAGTGTTGAAGGTCATGACTATATGTAATACCACTCCCAACACAAAGACACACACAAACACTGAAACACAGCTTAATTGACCTTTTTCTCCACCCATAGCAACAATGAATTTCCTACGGTTATCTCCTAAAATATGTGTGCCTGTAGGTGCAGCACAAAACTAATTTCCCATCATCCTTAAAACCAATACATACAAAGGAACAATAAAAATAAATGGACCACCGAATAATTGGTAATCGCTTTGTTTTTGAGTTGCTCAGTCTTGTATCAATCTCATTTAGTATTAAACACTAAATGTGTACTCCGATATTCAGCTACCTCTCAACCTCTTCATCAATTTCCACTATGTATCGATCACAGAGTAATGACCTCCCATTGTGCGACAGGATCATTTTAACTGACCCAAACAATAAGCCCTATGTTCAAACCCATCTATCCAGCCTGAAGCATTTGGCAGAGAGCAAAAAAAAAAGAAAAAAAAAAAAGAAAAAAAAAAAACATCTGCTTTGACAACAGAAATTCCACAGAGAGAAGAAATTCCCTCTCCATCATCTCAGTGTTTGTCTGCAAGCTGCAGTAGCACACTGGGCCAAACAGTGGAAAAGCAAATCCATAGATGTGAAGCCTGTGAGCTCACAGACAATTGCATAAGCCCATCCATCCCCCAGTAGATTAACCTCCACTGATAACCACAGGCTGGTGACGTCAATGCTGCACTGCCTCTCTTACTCCTCTCCCCCTACCACCAACACCATTCCCTAGAGCTGGGAGGCTGTCCCATCATGAGGGTATAAGAACAGAAGGTATATACATAGACCTGCTTTATTTCTGACTAGACAATAGCAGAATTTTACAATAGCATTGTACAAGTTAATTAGTATTACAATAGAATACAATAACTCCATGGGCAAAATTAGGTGAATTAATATTGAGAACTGTCATGTATTTTCCACTACTCTGTACTGCAATTAGGCACATTCATGATACAGCATATACAGTATGTGTATACATGTATATTTTAGCTTATTAATTCATTAACAGTTACATCATGCAGTCACATGTATTTGGGCTGTGTTCAAATATGTCTTAGCCAATTTGAAGTGAGGAATTAAAGACATATTTATGCTCATTTTTAAGAATTTCAAAGGCTTTAATAGCCCATTTTCACAGCAGCCATGAAATAGTAGGTAAACACAGGTGTTGCCAATGATACTAAATGAGGTTCTGTTCCATTCAGCTCAAAAAGAATCAGGGTGATGCTGTGGTACACGTTGATTCACGTTCAAGTCTCTACTGCAATAAATGGAATGGAAGCTTAATTAGTATCACTGCAAACACCTGCGTTGGCCCTACTATTGTCAAAATGGCTGCTGTGAAAAAAGCTCTATAGTAAAAGGTTAAGAAGCCTCTGATGTGAACTTAAAACAATGTTCTCTAGATGCATCAGGTTCGCTCGGGTTAGTCAGAACAGGACAGGAAAAGAAGCCTGTCATGTAAAATAACAACGTAAAATGTCACATTTGACAAAGAATAAGTAAGCTTGCTTAAATAATTTTAAAATATGATAGACCTCTACAACACTGAAATGTTTGATCAAAATACAAACGGAAGTGATAACGTTGTTTTGGAGTTAACAAATTAGCACAAGCCTAGGTTTGTAATACTGTATGCAGAATGTCACTTTTCTTATGGCAGACATCTTTTGAACTGAAAATTTATGTTTAAGAAAATTAAATAAATCAGAAGAAAGTTTCATGTACAGAAGTCGGAACATTGCGACACATACAGAAATAAAATAAAAAAATATAATTGAATCATAAACATATATCATATATATAACAATGGTGCATAACATCTGACATAAACATGCACTTTCACATTCATCTCGCTTTAAAATGAGCCTACGGATGAGGCTTTTGTTTTGAAGGCAATAGCCGGAAGTCGTGTCGGTAGTAATGTGTGGCTCCACTCGCAGCTCAACAGATCTCTCAGTCTTCACAGCGACTCAGCGGAGGCGAAAGGGGAACGTTTGAGGACACTTGACAGCTTTCAGAGACTGCTATGACATCTCGCAGGTAAAGTTGACATTATTTTTTTAAACTGTCATTAATGGCGCCGTAATATTGAACAGCCTCTGTTCACTGGACGAGCGGTCAGACATTGAACGGACGAGATTTAACTGAGGCTGGCAGCAAGAAAACGGGGGCGCCTCAACTTTTCCCGTCCTACAGACCCCTGTAACAGAGGCACTTGACGCCTCATATTTTAAATTTTATCCAAACAAACTTCGTTACATGTGTGTTGTGGTAATTATTACTTATTATTATAGTTACTTAATTGACTTTGCTGTAAGTGTGGCGGTGACAAAAAGTGGCGACATTGAAAGCTTTGGTAAAAATGTAACGTTAAATTTGCTTAAATGTCGCTTAGTGCTACAAAGTGTAACCACACTTTAACGTCAGGTTGCTCTGTTTTCATGTTTTACATTAGTTTGCATTTCGTGCCGATGTGTTGATGAACGATGTGATTTATTTCTGTGCTGTAGCTAAAGTCAGACCAGTTTTTGATAAGAAAAAACTTCTTACACTTATTTGCATACTTCATAATTCAACACGCAAGTTTTCACCTTCACTTTTCTCATGTAGTGTGTTGTGGGCTTTTTCTGTCTCTGTCCCCTTTCTTTGTTTCTCTGTGTGCAAAGTGCAGGAAATTGATTTACAGCTTCCTGTGAATCCAAGCCCCACACAGAAAGCATTATGGTAAACTTACAATAAGACATTTACTGAAGGGCACTCTAGTAAAACCCCAGAAAAACTCCATGTTATCGCAACATCAGTTTGAGGTCTCCATTCATTTATTGTTAAGAACCACAAAACACCTTGTGTGCATGTAATTAGTAGCTAAAACAGCCACTACAAACTATTTAATGCCAATATAAAATGACTAAAAAATACCAATACCAAAGCTATATTTGTAGTCCCTCTAGGAATAGTAAAATAGCACCCTTTGAAATCAGGGACAGTGGCCTGCTTTACACTGACAGCTTTAGTTAGTGTTGTGTTACTCAATAATGTGTACAGTGTTTATATTCCTCTTACCAAAAGCTCTGTCCTCTTGGCTACATATTATTAACCACATGCACTGTATGTCTGCGGACTAGTAATCATTTGTAGGTCTCACTGACACATTGACCAGCCCAGTATGAGAGGAAATAAAGAGCTACTGCTGTGCTGAACACTGTAGCTGTTTAGATTTTTGCATTTTATGTTCATGTAATGTCAGATTACCTCTCAGATAACCCTTTCCAGGTACTTTCCAGTACACAGCTGGTAAGCTAATATTACACGCAGCATGTAGAAGTAAAAATAATAATTCGAATAAATAATAAGTCGAATTGTTTGTTTGTTCTCGCATGGAGTCATTTCGATTATGGCACTTGGTTCTGGCCCTCATCATAACTTATAGTCTGCATAAGTGTAACAACTGTCCGTCCTGGTACTGCAAGGTGACCTCTAAAATGTTGACTCCAGCAATCGGCTTGTGTCTTGACCATTATGGCTGTTGTGGACTCAAGAAAATGCAAAGCTGGCAACCAGAGCGTTTACAGTTGATACAACTAGTCTTCCACTATATGGGTGGAAAAGATAGCAGATGTTTTCGTAGCACATGGTGTTACATGGTGTGCTGTGTACTCAGTGCCTTTGGTAGGTAAAGTTGCAGTGGGGAAATAATGATATTAAAAGGCCAGTCTACTGACTTTAACATAATCCAACTTCACAAAACACAAAGGCATTTCTTTTTCCTCTGAAAGAACAAAGACTGTTGACTTGTGCCATGTTATTTGGCAAAAAACAACAACATTTTTTCACAATAGAAGCTGGCTGGATGTGGCTTAGACCTCAGTGCATCAAAGCGAGTTTGGAAACAGTAAAGCTGCCAGACTGGCTGGTGTATTAAAGGAAAATTCAACTTTTTACAACACACAAAGTCATCCATCATGGAACATTGCAGTGCTTAACTGCTTCCTCATACACTTACATACGGCATGGATGTACCTACATACTACTACATCCAAATCCTTGTTTGATGCTAGTCCAATTATTCATCAGACTAAGTATACCTTAATTGAGTGTAATTCCTGTGTATTGAACCAGCATCCAATTGACTAATGCAACAGAAATTTTGGGTAATTTCTTTAAACTTGAATTTCACTTTTAGTTTCACTTCCAAATACTCTCTGTGGTTCAGATTACTGGATTAAATTGGATTTTGGATGAAAGCTGGAGACACCATTGTAAAAATCTCAATAACAGTGAGTAAACAGTGACAAAACATTAAAAAATGGCTACTGGTGCCAACAGGGCTCAACACTCATTTTTAAAAGAGGTTGCTGAGATCAGCTTTTGGCTGCCAAAACTGTTTGCCAGTTGCCATTTTTGTCACCTTATATTTTGAATGATTAAGTACACTGCATATGTCTTAATAATAATGAAATTATATATTTTGGGGTGCACGTTTTGCCAAAAGCCAAGAATTGGTTGCCAATTTCTCGAAATACTTTGAGTAATTAAGATACTATTCAGGAATTCATCAGCTTAAGAATAAAAATGTGACATTAAGGAATGATTAAACGCTTTATAAAAGCTTTATGTAAATGAACAAAATTCAGTTTTTTAGTTCCTGATAAATAAAATAGCAGCAGTGTAGCCGTTGATGTTCTTCACAGATCTCTCAAAAATGAATTGAACGTGAGGAAACACACAAACGTATATGTAGCATTGCTTGTTTCTAGATTTTGACTCCAACAGCAATATTTAAATAACACTAATGCAACAAAGGCTAATAAAGTATTAATTTTAGGGTTCACATTTTGCGTTCTTTCATATGTTAAAAAGTGGTTGCCACTGATGGTAACCAAAGGCCAACAATCGGTTGCCAATTTCTGAAAATGGTTGCCATTGCAACCAGACAACCGTTACTGCCAGGACCATTTATCACTTTACTATAATTCTATTTCAAGAGCATGTATTCCATTTTACAGATATGAAATTGTGACGTTTTTTCTCAGTCATTTACAATAAACACTTGTGAGTTGACAGAGGGCCAAGCGTTGAATCACCCCAGGGCCCAAAGCCACCAGCAGGCTAAGATCAGAGATAGAGGAAAACACTGAGACAAAGTTAAAAGTTGTTTTCATCTCTGCCAGTTTCCATGGTTTGTCGCCAGCCGAGACACACATGACTGTTGCTCTGTGGCTCGTTCTGTACTTCCTGAGCTGAAATACCACAGGGGAACAATACTACAGTGCGTGCCATCTTGATATGATAGACCTGCTCTCCTGTTGATTGTATCAGATACAATCCCTTTCAGGAAGGATTTTAGTTCATCATACTTAGGGAAAGATGGAGTTTCCCCATATTTTGTCATTATCGCAGTGACGATTTGCCACAGTTGAGTCATAAAGGAACCATTTGTATTGTCTTTTATTGTGATGTCATGAACGTTACAATGATTATTAAGCGGTATAATGAGTTCAGTCTAACACTGTGGGCCCAGAGAAAGCAGTAATGATGGAGAATCACTGTGCATTGCTGTTCCATTTTCATTTTGCCAGTTGATTCTGTGTAGTATTACAAACTTTCCACTATTGGAAACCACCTCTGCCCCCCCTTTGTTTAAAGAGGAGACCTCATCTGTCACTGAAACTCATTTGACCAGCTGAGAACAGTGAGTCAGTTTTCTCGATAAGCCGACAGGAAAACAACAGCCCATGTGGAGGAATAAGATAGCACTGCCAACATTTCCAGGAGTGCTCTGAACCAACTGTTAGTTTTTTTCCAGATACATGTTTTGCATTTTATTCAGGCACAAAACAATGCAGGGAGACTATAGGAGACAAAACATGAACGATTTTGTCATTTCCACGTGCTTCATATATGACTTCATACTTGTGGGTTTAATTATTTATGGGTAAAGTGCTTCAGGAAGGGCATGTTTTTTCATATCAAATATATGATGCTTTATATATTCCACTTTTAAGCCGTGTAAATCCAAGATCAGGTTTGATCACGTTAATACCACCACACCTATTGTTGTTTCCAGATATTCTGTGTACATAACTGACACTGAATATTAAACTCGCACCCTTCCCACTTCAGTGAGAAGTACTATTCTATCTCTGTCTTTGAAAAAGAGGAACAACGTGATTGCCCGCTAACTAATATTTACCATTTAACTTCTCTTTGCCAGCAGATTG
Source organism: Sciaenops ocellatus (assembly GCA_033000465.1). NCBI lineage: Eukaryota > Metazoa > Chordata > Actinopteri > Sciaenidae > Sciaenops > Sciaenops ocellatus. The sequence goes on from CP136883.1 coordinate 22,305,741, forward strand.
CCGTGTAAGTAAATAATGTAGGCATGTTTGTCACAGAAAGAGGTACTTAGCCTGAAATGGTATCTGTTGCATGACATGTCTCTCCATTATGGGTGTGTCATCCCTTTCAATGGTCCAAATGAGTTAAAAAAGTCATCCTAAATTAGTTTGTACAGTCATAACTGGTAGCCAAGACACAGTATCTTCATTTTCTGATTACTTGGAATGCAGAAAAGCAAAGTTCAATCTCAGCATTAGTTATTTCCAGTATGTAGATTTAAACTAGTACGGCCTTAGTTTTACATAGTAAAATTAGATGTGGAAAGTCTTTGTGTATTATCATCATATATTTGCTTTCATTAATAAGATTGTGATCAGTAATATTTTCCTGTGATCAGTGGAAACTGGTCTAAATGCAAATCTAAACCACATCTACTGTATAATGTTCTGTCTCGTATAAACGGAAAAATCTGCTCGTTTTAGAGGCCTGTTTTGAATGCTTTTTGAAAAAGGAGCATATTAACTATTTGACTTTGTTAAAAAATAGTGAAAAACATTAAATATACTGTATTTCTGCCTGTACATTATTGAGGTCAGGCAAAATTGCAAAAAACTTCATTTTCAAATATTTGTGTTGAGTACAGAAAATGTGCCATGTCAGAAGTTTGAAGACTTTCTGAGCAATTACCCTACGATGTCTGTTTCTTAGCCTGGTTTTCCAGAAAGTTTGATTTCCCTGTTGTCTGTCGAAAAAAGGTCGGATGTGTCTGTGAAAAAAACGTAGGAGTTATTTATTAACCAATATTCCTGAGAGCCACTTTTACTCTGTGTTTGACAAGTACTGTTTACTCCATGTAAATACAAAAAGCCACAATACCGTGTGCTATTAGCTGTTTTTGCATGATTAAAGAACAAACTACCCTGAAAGCTTTTGACCATTTGTCATATCACCACTAGCGTTTCAATAATTAGTTAGTCAGCCTCTGGTGGACTGCAGCATGTGCAAGTGTTAAAAAGCAACTGCTTACATGTGCACAGTTATTGCTTAAGTTAGTCATTTAGCTAATTCTACTAAGCTGACTGCCTGGTACTTCACAGAGAAGTAAAGCATCCAGCAATGGGGGGGTGTGCGAGTTTTTGCACCTCATGTAAATACCCCAGATCATCAGCGTGACTAAAAATATCTGCGACATTACCAAAATCCACACCCCAGGGCTTGTCTGTGACCAATATAGCCCTAGCAGAGGCTTTCATGCTGCGCTGCGGCTACTAAGTATATCACCTTTTTGTCAGTGGGCCTAGACGGGTGCACTTTAAATAGCCGTCCAGGGCTATATTGAACTTGAGACATTATGTAAGAGGATAGAGTGGTGGCTGGATGCACACCGAGCCTGTTTCCCCTCAACCAGCCCGAGGCCTAACCTGCAGCCCCCAGCTGCCTCTGTCTCTCCCACAGTACATCCAGTTTATTCTCCTGTTCCCTGTCGACGTCTCGTCAGATAAAACCAGGCTATTTGAAATCTCATTCCCTTTGTCTTGTCTCTTTCTCTCTCTCTCTGCCCAAGGCCAGATGCAGGGAAATGGGGCGCCTGGTGGTTGTCAAAGGGAATCCTATTCTTGGAAAGCCCTGAGTCACTCCTGCTCCTGCAGTCATGATCTGAGGAAGGGAGGGGAGGGAGGGAGGGAGAGTACATGGACATGGTTGTACAGTATAGGAAGGGCATGCTGTTCAGCCTGTTTTAAAGACTTCTCAGAACTGACTATTACTACAGTGTTTCACAGAGAAATGTTTTCAGTTGAATTCAAAGGCTGCACGTAACTTTTGGTCCGTCATCACCCAATAAACACCCAAGTTTGGTTCTGTGGATGTGTACAGTACTATCGTTATGGTGTTGCAGAAGATTAGCATACAGGTCAACCCATAAATTGAATTGTTTGGCTTGTAGCCACATTTAAAGCTCACAGGATTCATTATTAGCGAGGTGTAGCGCAACATCATTTTGCCAAACCAAACAAATAATAATATACTTCACTTATATAGCACCATTCAAAGTCCACGCACCAAGTGCTTTACAATAGAGCAGAACATGTTTAAAACAAACCACAATGAAAAACAATAACAATGAACTAAAAGCTATAAAAAAACATAATTGAAATCAACCACACTCAACTCAAAAATCATTTAACTTAAAGAGAGATTTTATTATTAAGTTTTATTATAAATGTGTTTAACTGGCCTTTCATATAAGCCTTGCTGATATATATATATATATATATATATATATATATATATATATATATATATATATATATATATATATATATATATATATATATATATATATATATATATATAATTCATATTAAACCATTACACATCTGTGAGTTTTTCAAATTCCTTAACAGGCTAGGTGGTGTGTCGCACGAATAAGGGACAAAAAGTGAGAGTAGCAATAATATTTTAACTGATGATGTGAAAATTAATACTAAGCCAGTGAAATTCTGCACCCCTCAGGGTTAATTACGCACTTTAAACTGTATCTTGAAATGATAGCCTACAGTCATACAAGGGTTATAACAGCACAATCAACACAGAACATTTCATTAAATCTACAACTTTTTTTTTTTTTACATTGTACCTAAATATAGGGTCATTGAAAATACATCAGCAGCACTCTGCAACTGCAACAGCAGTTTATTAATATGACACAGGTCAATACTGGTTCTAAATAACCAGGTCTGTTTCTACGAGCATTTCTTGATGAGTGATGGCCTAAAAGTTAATCATTAAATGGAGCAACACACACTGAAAGAGAAAGGGCAAATACATTTTGTCCTGCACTTAGACAACAGAGACAGCCAGATCTCACTGCAGATCTTAAAAAAAAAACAAAAAAACCTATGGAGAGCTTTGCAGCCAGTGTTACATAAGTGACATTTTTGGAAAACAACTTTCGTAATTAAAAATAAGATGTCTCGTTTGATCAAAGGACAATAGTGCAGTGTTTAACCATGTACTGTAAAAGGCACAGACTTAACTTAGCAATTTACATTCTGCACATACGCAACGCACGGCATCTTAATTTATGTTTTTAGAACATTATGTAGCAAACTGAACTATTAGTGTGCCATTAGGGATTTAAATGCTGCAACCAGACTGACGATATTGGACGGATTGCCATGAAATTTGGTACACACATCCATTCCTCCCTCAGGATGAATTGCCTGGCTTTTCATTTAAATGTCATCATCAGGTCAAAATTTCAGTGGTTCTTTTTGTTCGTCAGTCTTAAAGGTTACGAACTACTTAGTAGCTATAAAAAATTTAATGAAAATCCAAAGTGGAACGTGGATGAAAACAAACTGTGCCCGTCCTTTGAGATAGCTACAAAATCCAGAGGTCATTGGGAGGTCGTTATACTCCCGTGCTTTTGTTCCGTGCATTTATTTTCTAATTCTTTTGCAAAGCTGCCTAACTCACCCCTACACAATTAATAGCCTAATGGCATACTGCTGAATTGGCTGGATTGTGTTGGCTGGGGGGGGAGGGTTGAGCTTGGCGAGGGCTAACTATGATCCGGTATAACTACGCCACACGCGATTAGGTGTAATCTCCAGGCACGGGCAACACAGCTGTTGCATTTAGCCTCCGACAAGATAGCAGGGACCTTGTAGCTCTCAGAGACCTGGCTCCCTGATCTGGCCTGGCCTCGTCTGGTCTGTGTTACAGCCAGAGAAAGCTCTTGTTAGCTTTAGGATCACAGAGTGGGCTTTGGAGCCAAGCCACCAGACAGCCACTGTCCTCTTAGGGTACGAAGGGGAGAGCAGGTGACGCCGAGAGAGGAGAGCAGAAGGTGGTTGAGCCAGGTTGCCAGAGCCTGTCACATTCGTCTTAGGTGGGAAAGGAGGGAAGGCAGGGGGGGGTGAGTTGGACAACTGATAGCACTGACGGGTGCTGGTATCAGGCTTGTTCACGCTCGTCCAAATCCCAGATTAAAAGGGCCCCTCGCTCGCTCTCTCTCTCTGACACTCTTACGAATCACCCCCTCCTCCACCTCTCTGCCGTTTGTCTCACTGTCTGTTTCTCACTCTATCTAACCCAGTAACACTTTTACAAGCACCCCACCACACACACACCACCACCCTCCCATTTTCGTCTCTATATCTCCTTCGCTCCCTCCCGCCCTCTCTTGTGTAACAGTGCCCAGTGCTGGATTACTAAGCTCTGAGGCTGCTGAAGCAAAGGGCTGTTGCGGGCTTTGACCAAAATGGTGAGGTAGGGCAGAAACAATTCCTGTTCTTCAGCGTATTTTGGGCTTTTGGACACCCCTCACACTTCTTTGAACTCCTCCTCTTCCTGTGAATAATGCCTTTGATTCTGCCGTAGTCTGCTTGATTTAATGCACAGAATCCAGTGCTGAAGGATAACAAGTGAACTTGGGAGATCTGGCTGTGCAGAAGTCTCTCTGTCTGCATATTTGCAGTATTTCTTTCACTTGCACCAGTGTATGTGTGTGTGTTAGTGTAAAGGTAGGCGTTTCAGGATGTTTGGTTACAAAGGGGGCTAGGAGTACGCTCTAGTTGTTAAGAAGGTTGAAAAAGTTGTGTGTTCTGCATGCCAAGACGCTCAGGGGAAGGTGCCCCCTGCCTTCAGCTGTCTGTAAACCTGACAAGGTGAACAGTTGTGCAGTAGTTGGTGCTTTTGTGTGTTTGAAGCATTGGTCCAGTGTTTGTGCCTGCACCCAGCCCATCTCCATTGTTTTGATAATTTGACGAGTGATAGCAGCATTGTATTGAGGGATTATGGATTAGTGACATAAGGCATTTTTGCCCTACTGTTATTATTTTTCCGTATGAATCTGTGTAGGATTAAAAACAATACTACGAGTAATCTGTCCACCAGCTGACAGCCATGACCTGTCAATGGTTCATCCGTACAGTAACCTAAATGTGGTGGACAGCTTGAGATGTATAATAAGAAACAGGCTGTGGCAAGTGGAAAACACATAAATTTATCAAATACACAAAAAAAATTCTCATAAGTAGTGTCCCAGTATCCAAATATACATATTCCTAATACCACAGCTGGCATATTAGTTTATTTTCAACTGTAAAATTGTTTTGGTCATGATTCTTCTAGAACAAATTTAAAGGATCTTTATCATAAATGTTTGCTTATGTTATCTGTTGGCAAATATATCAATGCCTCATTTTTTTTAAGTCTTTGGCTTAAAACAGACCAGTATCAGTCAGGATATAACTGTTTTATTTGGGTTGTAGTATCAAAAAAATTGTATGATATTTAGCCCTACATTTTGGGTGATTTTAGGCAGATATTCTGATTCAGTGTCGTGGTCCACCACTATGCAAAATGTCATTTTTTTCTTAAGTTAATCAGACAGGTGTTGTTTGAATAAGGAATACACTAAAATAAATAATAAACCATTGTAAAACAGGAAGAACATGACGAACAATAAGCAATTACCATGCTTTGATCAGAGTGCACTTAATACATTTTCCACGCTGGAGATTTTAATTGCGTTTCAATGAGAATATTGTCTCTACATTAGTTTTTCTATTTTCTGTTTGTCTTAATGACCTACTGATGTCTCTGGTATAATTTTTTGCTGCTTAGAGACAAAATACACTACCACATGTGTGTAGTATCTCCTATCAATTAACTCTGAGTGTTATGAATAACACATTTAACGCTATCTTTCCATTCCTTTTAGTCATTTCCTGTCTGTCTACAAACTATCCCGAGCTCAACTGCCCAGCCTCTCTGCCAGACTTCAAGAGATATTTCTAATGTCACAGGGAGGGCATTGTCCAATTCACCCTCCGCTTTTACATGTTTTCATGACTAATCCCCTCGTAATCGTTACAATTTATTATTTGTAAAGTTCCTCCTATAATCTGCTCTCTTGGCTCGTGGAATGAGAGAAAGCGCAGCAGATCGGTTTTGCCCCCCCCCGGTGAGGGAAAGGAGGGGGTCAGGTGCAGTCTGGGTCAGATGTCTAGTCCGGTGTGGTCTGTCTGTCATGAGCTGGTCTAATGCAGGGCTTCACTTCAATCTCGCTTTTATTAGTCAAGACTCTTCATGTGGGCTGGACTGATATTTGTGTTTAGATCAAGCGGATTTTTTGGCGTATCCTCGATGACCACGATGTAGTGTCCTGAAGCGGCATAAATAATTTATGATTCCCTCCTGTACAAACACTGTTACACATTTAGCATCGTTACTGATTCTCCTGCAGTGTCTGTGTAGCTCTTCACCTGTCTCTTCTTTCACTCCTCTCGTGTTTCCTCTCTGTCATAGTCGAGACAGGTCAGGTGGCTTCATGATTGACAGTCAGTGTCACTTTGATTCATCCATTGAATGCAAAATGGTGACAGTTTCTTCATCTCAAAAATTGTACATGTCTGACATTTACATTTAGCTCCCAAAAAGCAATTTCAAGCCTTTTCAATTTAGTTTTAATAAATGTCACTTGCAGTTCATTTGATCTGAACCGTTAAGTTGTTCTGACAAACAGAAACTCCTGCAGTCGATAGTAATATTGTCAGACTTGTTACACAGTTATTATATTCATGTTTTTGTGGTGTTGAGAGTTATTGAAGAAATTAATAGAAAGTGCCATCTCACATAACATGAAGTGAGATTCACACCCTTGCACCAGCAGTGACTACAACAGTGTTTTGGTTTGTATTCGCCGCTCTAGGTTGACACAAGATCTGCTGAGCCGACACATGAGTCTTATTTTTATCTTGCCGTCATGGGTTTGCGTCATACAGTGTACAAAAACAGAATCGCCTAAACGCTTGCCCACTGTTGAAGCTTTCAGATATTATCTTCTCAGCATGAGCTTCATGAAGGAGCTCTTGTGTCACCCTCTGCCTGCTCTCCACTGGGTTATATTAATCAATACTAAGCCTTTGTAAAGTGTCGTGGGTGGTGGTGTGAGGCTACAACTTAGGATGTGAAAAGCATGATTTCCATGACTCATTTGGTCTACACAGTATGTCAGTGTTAAAAACAGTCTGTTTTCCCATTCTTGTTGAATCATCGACGTTTACACGCATGTTTCTTTCCAAAGACAAAGTCAAGGACTGCAGCTAAAGGTTATTTTTGGTATTTGAATAATCTGGGGGCTTATTTTTTAACTCCTCGACTTCTTCTTTCTTGTTTCCATTACTCAGAACCAAAAATAAATGAATCAACCTGATGGAAATGTTAAACAGCACTTTAGATTCTGCTTAGGTAAATTCTTGTAAATTGCAGTTCCTCAATGTTCAGGAAGGGAGGAGAGAGTGCAGGGTATTCCTAAAGTAATAATGTACAACTTTCAGAGAATAGACCACCTAAATCATACCAATACTGAACAGGAGTGTTTCAACCCATGTGTCTCAGAAACAATCCACTTCTGCACAAAGTGTATTTTTTATGTTTAGGCAACAACATTGCCTTTTCTTAAGCAACACGGAGTGTGTCAGAGTATGTCTTTCTTAGGAAAACCCCCCCAGTAAAAGTAGAAAATAGGTCATCTCAAGGAGAGATAAAAAGTTGACATCATAGTCTGATTATACAACAGCGTAGGATAATCTCGAGGAACCAGATTTATCAATGCGTTCAGCTCTGTCGTCAAGTCTCATCATCAAGAACACCTATCAGCTACCAGCTGATGTAGATCATGTCTTTAAAATGTCAATCAAAAAAACCCAAGTGGAGCCTCATATATATGATATTATATACATAATATCATACTTGATTTAATTTCCTGTCAACAGTTGCTTATAGTAATATATAAATCCAAAGTCAAAGAGACAAAAAGGTCAAATATACTTTAGTTTTTTCCACTAGCAACCTAAATGGTCGCCTGATTACAAATGTATATACTGTATAAAATAACACTAAGACTCAAGTGTGTTATGCAATGCAATTATGAAACCACAGTGTAATACCTAGAGGCAGTGCATACAAAACTGACCTTTAGTTACATTGCGGCATTGTTGTCACTGAGGGTTGCAAAGCTTTGATGCCGCTCACCAGCTGTGAGTTAATGTTTATACTAAAAATGCAGATGAATTACAAAATGGCTCTTGAAACACCAACTAAATGCACGTCCATTGCTCGTTGCTCATTGTTTCTTGCATGCAAGTGCAATTTCATGTTACTTTTGTCAACTCCACCCCTCCTTGACACACAAATGGGGCCCTGGGTGGCTAATGGTGCGTTGGATTAGCCAGCAATGGCACACAGTAGTTAGGGAGGTTTAACCCAATGATCCCTGCTTAAACATGAGCTCTAAATCCACACAGCTGACATACAGCCATTCACTGCTGCTTGTAGCTACTCAGTTTCTTCGAGGTTAATGTAGTCATTCACTCATTAAACACAGTTTTAACTCCACACGCCAATATGGTAGTACGAGCGCCAGTGTGCAGATGCACTGAGTTTATGTGTTGTGACTGTTTGTGAATAATGCATATGGTTTGGTTTGGACAAGTAGCAGTGTCTAACACTCCATCAAGGGTGCACGACCCAGATAATCAGTCAACATACCTGAGAAGTGGATGGGATAAATATTTGCCTGCAGTGCTTTGCAAGAGCGGAAGTAACATGTAATCATTAGCCTTGGCTTTGCAGTACAGTAAACCTGAGTGCCCTTCCCTTTCAAACCAGGACAGGACATAACGTTTATATGTATTCACTGATTCACCAAGAATTGGGTGGTGCTTTTCTTTTATTCATTTGTAGAAAAAAGTACACTATTTACTAATGCACCACCAGAAACATGACTTCAGATATTGTTATTACTTGTCTGTAAATAAATCTTCAAGAATAAAAGCATAAATATTATAACATATAACTAACAATTGTTTCCAGTTTAGCCCCAGACCTCCTGCAAGTTGTCTTTTTCATACAGCTCACTTTTAAAATATTGTTATTCAAACTACGACGGTTCAACATACAGTATGTTACGTTATATTGTTATTGAGAAGCACACCATTTATTTATGCATGTATTTTTACTCTAAAGCAACAATAAAAACAACAGACATCACTCATTTGAGACCATTCAGCTGATATAAGGAGGATAAAATCGATGTGAGTATAAAATATAATTTATTTTATCTTGATTTAAGTACAATTAGTTTTTGGCTTATAAATTCTTGGTAACATTATCATAGATAAAGATAAATCATAATATTCAAACAGAAAACTAGTGATACTACTGTATCACTTTCTTTCTTAAATAATGAGAGGTAGACTCATTAATTTGAATCCATGGGTAGACCTCATATCGACCATGTTCCTGAGTGTGTTACGAATGACTGAATGTGGAACCACTGCCTGAGGCTACATGTCCAGTACCGTGTACAAGCCCTTTTATGACCATCACTCACCTGATGTAGATAACCATTAAAGGTCTGCCTCCTCTATCAAACCTGAATTATGACTATGGCCACTTTGCCTGAGACACAAACTGAAACCTTACACAGCCGATAAACACTTATTGATCAGCGAAGAGGCTGAAATACTGCTAAACTTTTAAAGCAGCCACAAACACACAGTAGTAGTAGAAGGACTAATTTGCCTAAATTACCTCAGACCAGCTATTTTCCTCCTCAGTTTCTGAGCAAAAACAATGATCCTTTTAATAAATAACCAGTGTTGTAGTTAAGACCATCTAAACCGAGACCAAGTCAAGACCAAGACCAGTGTATCGAGGCAGGAAGAGACAGAGCAGTCAGTATATAACCTACTTAGTACGTGTGAAGGAGGGCAGTGACTGCTGACAGCCGTTAACAGTAACAAAAAATTAAAAATAGAAAGGAGTCAAGTTATTAGTTCCATTTGAAGCAGGACGTTTTACCTCCAAACACAGTAATGAATGTTAACAAATAAATCAGACCATGCACATTTAGCGATTCAGTGTTTCCCACAGGATTTTGTGAGACTGTGGTGGGTGGACCTCAGACGTTCTGAGGGGGTCCAGGGGCTGCCCCCAAAAAAATGTTGTGCATTTTAAAGTTAGATCCTATTTATGACACAGCAAAAAAAGTCCCCCAGATTTCCTGTCATACATTTTCAAGTATAAAATACTATGTATAGTGGCATATATATACTGGCTTGGCTGAATACTTTACAATACAATACATTTTTGAAGCCAATCACTGATCGCTGGCAGCTGTATCAGCCAATACTGATCACTGATCTCAGGGTCTTTTAATTATTGTGCAACATTATTTACTTAACTATTCTAAACAATATATTCATTATTAAAATTTAAAAATTATTAAGTATCCTGAACTGACAACAGTTTATTTCTCAGCAGGCAACATGTGCAACTCTCAGTTTAAACCAGAGTAGACTATACCTGGATAGTGTAACACGGGAGGAGGGTGTATTTTTATTTCTTATTTCACCAGTTTGATTTTACTTAATTCTCCACCATATTTTAGTGTTTACTCACAGACTTTAATGATCACCTTGCTTCAAAAAAGTCCCAAAACTGAAATAATTTATAATAATTTCCTTATTTTAAAATGCTGCTTCATAAAATACTGAACTACACCTCGATCTGAACCGTCCTGTCCTCTTTTTAGTTTCCTGTGCCATGTCTGACTTCAGCTTGAAGTGTAAAGATTTTTTCAGTTCATTATGATAGTGTGGTGGGACAAATTAGACATTATTAGGTGATTAATGGGAAACACTGGTGATATCCCCACAGTTACTGTCTTGACTGGTCTTGAAATAAAATCCAGAGTCCTCTTTGTCCGAGACCAAGATCAATCTTGAGTACTACAACACTGCCAACTGAGGAGCTGAGGCATCTCTTAGTCTGTCTGGGGGAAAAAAAGCACCCCTTCAAGTCTCAGGACTGGCTAATTAGTGTGCACTAACTGAGCCAAACTTGCAAAGATAAGTGAAGTTCTTTGGAGTTTCTCGGCAGCAGTAACGTTAAAAAAAGTTAGGCAATTTCTCTTCTTGCAAATGGGTATGAGATATGAAGGTATAAAAAGGGTCACAGTTTGTGAAGCGCTGCTCCAAAATGAATGCGAACAACCTCAAATTGAGTTGTTACTCAGACAAATACTTTGGCCACACTAGTTCGGTACAGTATATTATGTTTTAATAACACTACACTGAAACAGAGAAAAGCCAGTTTTAGACTTCACAAGCTAAACATTACACATTTCATCTGTCATGACAGCTGAATATGAAATGTATCAAAACACTCCTACATGTCTGTACATAAATAGCACTGAAATGTAGAGCAGAGTGGTTAAACAAAGTTGGCCCTCATCGTCTGCTAAACTGCAGAACTGACATTTCTGACTGAAATGGACTCTGAATGGACAAAAGTAAGTTTACCACAGGCATTTGTGACATTTTTAATTGACGATGGTGTCTGACAGTTATGTGAAAGTTTTGAACTCTGGAGATCTATTGTGTCCGAGGCCTGTTTTGTCTCCATAGCAAAGGAAACTGGTGGGTGATGACACAGATTGCAGACATTCTTCTAACATGGATTATTTTGGTGTTTAACGCTCTTTTGTTCCCTGTTTGGGTTTTTTTTCTAACTGTTTTTAGGTGGTTCCACCCCAACATCACCGGAATTGAGGCAGAGCAGCTCCTGTTGACCCGGGGCGTCCACGGCAGTTTCCTGGCCCGTCCCAGCAAGAGCAACCCGGGGGATTTTACCCTCTCTGTTAGGTACGTCCCCACCTACAACTTACTATTGTTGTTCACCATCAGCCTCACTATTTAACCTCACTCTTCTCACCTGAGAATAGAAAATAATCTTTCTAACATATTAGGTACTTTGCTAGTGTTTGCAATCCACTTCAGCTATATAAGCCACCTAGATGACAGATGCTCAACGCCCTTAAGATAATTCTGTGACCATGCATTTAGTCAATATTCATTCTGAAAATGAAGAGTGACTGTGATGGTTTGACTAAGGGAGGGAAGTTCACCAATCTCCTACGCACGGGTCAGCAAATGATGTAACATTTTGCCTGCATTGAATGGACGGAAATTAAACAGAAGTTGTTTTGTGTGAGTGTTTCTAAGAAAATGTTAGATTAACAGATTTGGATTTGGTAACATTCTGACATAAATTGGCCAGAAAAGCCTTATTTGAGCAGCAGGGTGGAGTTGAGGTGAGTCGGGAAAGCGCAACTGAGTGTAATACCCTATCATACCCGAAAACATGTTTTACTTAATCTCTTTCACTGAGAACCCTGGTGTGTCACAGAGAATGTAAAATGTCTGGTAAGTAGGACTCAGCACTAACATGCTGTGGTGATTACAGAGAACAGGAAACAAACTGAGATAGAAGAAGAGAGAGTGTGGCTCTTCCTTGGCAACGGAAGCTTTTAAGAGATACATCAGTCGGCCAAGCGCCTGGAAGAAAGCCCAAACACATTTGTTACTTTGTGACTGTAGCTTTAGCTGGCATGACAGCATGGGTAGAGAGAGGCTGTTTGTGTGTGTGTGTGAGAGAGAGAAAGATACTGTGGAGAAAGAGTAAAAGGAAACAGTGTCGTTGGACAGGCAGCAGCTTTTAAATAATGTTAAAGAGTGAGGGACCTGTTACGGCTTTGACCTTCACTGCCTGTGGTTTGTGTGCATGCGTGTGTGTGGTGCAGTGTGTCGTAAATCACCCACACCACAGGAAGGTTGGTAGGGTGAGTTGTAGCCACAGTTTGTGGTCTTGACAGACTTAAACACACATACACACACATTGAGGTCAAGTGGCCAGTGTGCAGAACCTCACCACCTGCTAGAGAAGGTAGGTCACATTGAACTGAGAGGAAGTAGGAGGGAAGCAAGAGTTCATATTAAAGACAGACTATGGAACTTTTGAAAAAAGATCTTACACAACCTTCCTCTTACAAATGAAAAATTCATAAGTAATAAAATGATCCGTTGCTCAAATGAGTACAGTGTTTGGCTGATACAGCCTTACTTGGTCTGGTATGACAGTAGCCTACGTTTGCTAATGTTAGCAAACTATAAGTAGCTATTGTTGTTTTAAATTACATTACTGAGTCAGTTTACCAACTTCAGGACTATTTATTACTGTCAAACGATGTTTTAGCATTTACCAATATCCTGTTATATATATATATACATACATTTACAGGCTTTTTACATCTTGGAGAAAAACCTTTGAACAATCATGCTTGTTTTAGATGTTTGTCATTTCCATAACAATTGGTCATACATTATTTGAGCACAAAGTTAAAGTTATGAACAGCCTCACATACACCTATGTCACTCCTTTAAATACACACACAAAAAAACCCCACAGAAAATTGCAACCTCAAAACTTAAAAGGGGCAACATGGTATACCAGTAAACACAGTGTCATACTTATATATCCTGTTTCTTTGTAAATTAAGTCATCTGTAGTGGCAAAACCCAAATAGCATCTATTTGTGACTTCAACTACACAGTAGGAGCTGACAGATTTTACAGTGACAGTACACATCCATCAATACGAAATTGTATTTTTGCTGATTGTATTGCGCCAAAAAAAGTCTGTAAAATGTATAAAATATGGTGTAATATGGTGAAGATAATTACTCAATTATCCTATATCTACAGAAGCTATTCTTAGCTAGCATATCATGCTACCTAACTTAATCTCAGTTTCTCTTCTCTCTCTCACACAAGCACGCACACACACATGCACGCACACACACACACACACACACACACACACACACACACACACACACACACACACACACACACACACACACATAGTGTCTTATCAGAGCAGAGTAGAGGCTAATTAGCCAGTCATTAGCCAGGTTTCATCTTACCAAGGCCATTATGAGTGGGATAGTCACTGTTGAGATTGTAATGGACGCTGAGGGAGTGTGTTGTCCCTGTCTTTCTCTGTCTTATCTTCCTTTCTCTGCCTCTCCTCTTCTTATCTCCACCACCTTTCTTCTTCTCCGCTCCACAAGGTGAACAGAAGGAGCGGTCAGACAGAGCTGCTGCTGAAAGCCGTCTGAAGGCTGAAGTCTGTGACGCTAATGAGAGCTTTTTGAGGGGTTTGAAAATGTAATCAATTCAGAGTTCCATAGAACTCAAAGAGGGAGAAAGAGAAAGTTTGAAGCAGTGAAAGTTTTGCTATAATTTATATCCAAGTCCAACTCCGTAAGGAGAGCACTCTGGTCAAGTTTTCTCATTTTTCATGCTCTTTATACAGTCTTAAAGACCCTGAGGAGAAATTTTAAGGGCAATCTTAACAGAGAATTTTTCAGGGTAAATTACTGCAGAGAGCAAATGGATTTTTTTCTGTATTATGTAATGCAAGCCTGGGTTTACTTAGATGTGCTTCCACTGCAGCCAGGCTATTTATAGTTTCACACAGATAATTTAAAAAACTTTATTGTGGATGTCAAGTCAATCTATGAATGTTACATGTGTTTAACCCACATTTTCCTGCAAGGCTTAATTTTCAACATATTGCAACAGTTTCTTGATTGTTGAATGTGGCTGTTTTGACACTTCTCTTCTCCCACATCATGACACAACCTGGTTTAACACCCTCAGCTAAGTGTGGCATTAAGTGTGCCCAGATCTGCATGTAAACATGAAAAAAGACACAACAGTACTGGCTGTATAGCATGCAAATGTTTGTTTCTCCTTTCCTGACACGTTCAAACACAGTAGGCCTATTGCATGTACTATAAACAATGCACAACACTGGAACAATGGCTGCTTCTTTTGTTGGGAAGTCATTTTACACAAGTCATCTGACACAAACTAAAAGTCTCAATTTTATCTATACTTATTAGCAAGGCTAACAGCTAGCTGCTATTAGCAAGGTACAAGAAATATCTTTGTATTATGATATATAACAGGTTGATACTTAACTGTTATTTTTAACAACAATTGTTTTTGCAAAAAGTAGTCGATCCCATTGCATATCTTTTTGGTGTTTGGGGAACACTGAAGTGTTTGCCTATAGGTCACACTGGTTGTGTGATATCTGTCATCCATTGTAGAAGTTGTTTTCATCCGCATAGTCAGGTTTTAGTCATTGTCTTTGAGTTTGGATATCTTGTCCTGCTTATAGACAAACAAGATTTCCTGGTTGTCTGAATTTGCAGAGACCCCTTGTCTGAAATTACCCAACCTTCAGAAGTGAATCTACTGCAGCTGAAGAATTGGAGAAGCTCAAAAAGATGTCTTTCCATTTACCAGATGGTGCTTTGGATGTATGCCTGGTTTTTCCACACCCTTTCAGGACAAGCTCTTGAGACACTGAACTCACTGACCTGACATAACATCTGAAATTTTATGTCAGATTGCCTCTTTGAGGTTAGAAACCAGTGCAGTATTCTGTAGAGATGAAACAGGGGAATTGAAATAAAAACCAAAACTTTATCACCCTCAATTTGATAAGTGGACTGGATATGGTAAAAGGGAATTTTCTGTAGTGTCTGGCTGTGTTTGGTGAAAAATATTGCTTGGAATAGCTTCAGGGCAAAGCAAGTAATAATTTATATATTTCTGGGCTTTGTACGTGCATATTTATGTGCATTTTTTAGCGATGTATTATCCCAGTTATCCACATTTGATCAGTGTATTAGTTTGTTTGTCATACTGATTGAAATCCTGTTTATTATTGAAACTGCCTATTTTACAGGCTTCAACATTCTGGGTAGATTATTGATAAAAGTTTAGCGCATAATCTGATAGAAAGATGTGATCAGTTTGCTGCTGTTAAGCTTCAGCAGAACAATGATGCAATGATGCGATGTGACGTATGTTACGTATGTTTGTGCCTCAGCTCAGTTCAAACCAGTTTGTAGGATGATCAAGGGCAAACTTATCTTGCTTGTATCATTTGTTTTTTCAGTAAAGCTCATTATCATTGCATCGATTTTAAATACATACAGCAGAAAAGACTGACTTTAAAGATGTGTGTATTTAAAGGCATTTAAGTCTGTATGTTTTTCATTTTGATAAAAAAAAACATCCTGGTTTCATAAGTTTATCATGTGGATCAAAGCTTTATAAGTGAGATTAATTTAGCTTGTTGTTATCCTTAAATCCAACTAATTGTGAGCAGAATTTCACAATGATAAAGCAGTGTTATTCCAGGCATGCTACCTTCAGATAAACACAGCTGAAATAATCATACAGGATGTTCATGAGAACATACACACTGATTTAAAAACACAGAACTTCAGTAGGTCAGCAAAAAGGAACAACTTCTACTTCTCCTAGATGTGTATTATAATTTTATGCTACATCCTCAAATGTGAAACATCTGAGAACCCAAACATTATAAAGTAATAGATCGAGAGCTCAGTGATAGACTGAGTGCAGGATTCAGAGTCAAAAGTTTTTGATCCTACACTCTTGTCAGTAAGACTTAGTAAGGTTGTATTTTCTGTCTTGAATGGGATTAAATGGCATCGAAATGTAGTGAAAACTCTCTTTTTAATTAAATGTGTGATAATGACTTGTAAACATCCACGACAGTTTGAAGGAGAGAGTCTGTGCTGGAATAATAGGCTGCTAACACAGGGGGAATCAGTCAGAAAGGGTTCTAAGTACCTAACAAAACCAGCTTTAATCTGACCAAAACACTCTGTGTTGCTGTAAACATTTTATGAATGCATGGATTAATGCATATTAGTAGGATTTAAACATCCATATTAATAATAACTACAATAGCGTCTGTGTCCTAGTTCACTCTATGATTTTCCAGAGTGAAGAGGAATGCCAAAAAGCAACATACAGCAGAGCTACTTGAGGCTGCTTCACTGTGCTGATTTTTTGTATGGACAGAAAGGGGATGTTTCTCTAACAATACAGTTTTCTGTGGGTTGGTGTTGATTTCATGTTGGTTGACTTTCATGGTGAACTTCTTTTATTTTTGATTCACTGTGATCAGCTGTGACTCTCAGCTGTGGTGGATATCACTTAGCTACTCCTGCTTCTAATCATACTATCACCACCAATGTTACACACACACACACTTGGGCTGTTCAAAAGAGTGAGTATTTGTATGATTAGAGAGGTGTACCTGTAAAATATCTCAGTGATGAGCTAAATGTTTATTTATTTTGATGTATGGTCGAAAGGTTAAAATCACATAGAGATGTATTTTGTAAGCTCCTCTCTACCAGTTTGCTGTATTCTGCTGGAAATTACCCATAGACTTCTAGATGGATGAGTTTCTTGTTTGTTACAGAAAAAAAATGTTGTTCATTTTAAATCGTTTTAGGATGGAGATAAAGGTTCAACTTGATTTGTACACTTTTTTGCAAAAACAGGAGGAAAAAGACAGAAAATCATGCTAAGTAATCAGTCATGTATTGAAACAGACTGTAGTGAACCAGAGCTGAGGAGACATAGTGCTGACCTTGGCTCTGTGGATTCTTTCTGTAAGGAAGATTGCCATATTTTAATAGACGCCTAAATGTTATCAGTGTCTCGGAGAGGGCTGGGCAGGGAAGTGAATGAAAATCTAATGGGACGTGTTTGTCTCATTCCAGAGTTAATGGTGTTAGACTCTGAGAGAAAAGGGATATTTGGCCCGAGAGTCGAGGAGGGGCCTTTAACAGGGCCCATAGACCTGTGGCAACCTGCCAACAGCCACTAATAGAGCCGTAAAGCAATTACCAGGAAATACTGGGAGAAAGGGATGTAGGGAGAGAGAGATGAGACAGATGAATGCAACAATGAAGGAGAGGATTTACAGTATGTTGAGTGGTTGGAAAGGATGGAAAAAAGGAATGTGAAATTCATGAGGACAGCAAGAAAAGTGATGGACGAAATAGGATTTGTGCCATTTGATATGACCATTAGCTCATAATCAGTTTGCAGAGAGGGAAAGAGAGAGTATTGAATCTCAACCTGCAGATCAGATAGTACTGGCTGCCTGGCCAAACCCCCCTGTGGGCCCTAAAACTGTGTTGTGTGTGTGTGTGTGTGTGTGTGTGTGTGTTAATACATTTCCGGGATGTTTTGTTTATTTTTGCTAAAGAAACATGTGTGATAAAGTCACTGGAGATGGAAAATGGAAAAACAAGTACATTTAGCAATCGAGCTGTGCAGCCGCATCTCATTCTTCACTTGCTTCCAGGCAGATATCTTTTATAGAGTGGAATTGTATGTATATGTATGTGTGTGTCAGTGTGTTCTCAGATTTGTGTGCACCTATTCAAACAAGTCAGAGGACTTTGAATATGCAAAGTGGCACCAAATGTTTTCTGGCTTATCAGTCTTTGAGCTCGGGAGCTGCATGCATTTCTGTACAGATACAGTGAACCTTCCTCATTCAACATTCGATATGAAAACTACAGAGTATTAAAACAAGGGATGATCCCTTGTGAGAAGATTTGTGTTCTGTTTTATAGAAGTCAAAGTGAAAAATGCATTTCACAAGGTTTTCCAGGTTTGATAAAATGGATCAGTATTTTTAAATCGCTGTGACTTTGCATTTTCCTCCCTTTAAACGCTTGTGGCTTATTTCATCATTCCAGTGTCGGCACAGATGAAAAAGGTCAAAGTTATTTTATAATATTTACCAGTCATATACTTATTATATTCATTTTTGCAAGAAAAGCTCCAGTTTTTCAGTGACATAATCATGTCACTGACAAATAAGGTAGATTAGTGTTAGAAAATAACACTGAACAGGAGACATCTGCCAATTCTTCAATGTGTTTTTAGGAAAATAATTTCCAAACTCCTAAAATGGGAGCAGATGGCTTAATAAACTTGACATTTAATAGTGGATATGCATTTCGCCTTTGTGAGTGAGTGTGGGCGACAAAGTGTGTATGCTTTTTTTGTTGTTGTTTGTGTGAGCATATACTGTATGAACATAGTGTGTGTGTTCACTGTTTAAATTTAAAATCTGCAGTGTGCAAGTGTATAAGAGAAAAATACAAACAGAATGATGCCGAGTGCTTCTTCGGAGTGGAATCTACCTCTGTTTATGTCCATGATAACTAACTGTGATTGAATTCCCACTGTGTTTTTTTTTTTTTTTTTTTCTTTTCTTTTCTTTTTCCTGCTCAGGCGCAATGATGAGGTGACCCACATCAAGATCCAGAACTCAGGCGACTACTACGACCTGTACGGAGGCGAGAAGTTTGCCACACTGGCCGAGCTGGTCCAGTATTACACCGAGCAACAGGATCTCCTGCGTGAGAGGAACGGCCATGTCATCGAGCTCAAGTACCCACTCAACTGCAAGGACCCCACCTCTGAAAGGTGCCGTCAAACTCGCACACTAACTCCCACACATGCAAATAGGCTCATATTTGCATACAGCGAAGCACTATGTGGATAGATCCAGGCAGATATACATATAAACTTATCTATGGTTAGCTTGATATGATGCTCTTTTATCTAAACTGCAATTGCATGAACGTTCTTCCTGACTAGTTATTTTTATCCTAACAGCTTCAGGGTTGTCAGTCTGTAAAGGCTCATCTTGCCACGAGAAGCAGCTTAACAACCTGAGAAATGTTATTAGTCTAGCTTTCAGTGCAGTGACTGTATCATGTTATGACCTAAATGCTTGTTTGTGAGACGTTTTCACCCTGCAGAGAACCGAACTCTGGAAGAAATATTGAATCTTTGTCAATTCTTTTGAATTTGATTGGGAGCATAAAAATTGTTACATATAATATTATGAAATGAAGTTGTGTCTCGTCAGGATGCATTTGTAGAAAATCGAAACCAAACAGGAAGTTTTGAGGTCAGTGTAGACTCAAAGTCTGTAGATGAAAGCCGTTAATTTCAGAACATGTAGAACTTCTAACAACTTAAGCTGAATATTCACAAGGTAAATTATCATTAATATACGAATATGTGAGGTTTGATCTCCTCTATGCGTTTTGATGGAACCTTTTTGAGCCATCACCATAGGGCTAGACTAAATATTAATATTATGATTGGTATTGTTTTTGCTTTTTTGTTATTGTTTTTTTGTTTTGTTTTGTTTTTTTTGCTGCCTGCTGTTGTGGCTAGAAAGGAGGTTGATGAGGGCGCTGAGGATGAACCAAAATAGTAACGCTGCTGGTTGGAAAGCTAAAAACCATGAGCTGAAAACACTATAACACTATAGAGATGAGACAAACCGCAAGCAAGCAACAATTGTCATATTACACACAATAATATGTTCCATTTTTAATATAAAATTGTTGATTAGTGCAGCTTTAAACCTATTTTAACATTAAATAACATGCAGTTTGTTTAGAATTATGGATTTAAATATGGATCATCACTGTGCAATGAGCTGATAATATTGAATTATTGCCCAGGGCTACATTACCAACTGTTTAATAAAGCAGCAACAGAAAAGAATCAGCCATCAGTTCATTAACTAAGTACCAATACACAGATATGTTTACTCCTACTGTTTGTTGGGAGGATGCATTATTCTGTACACATGCACTCCCACACATTTAATCCAGATGCACTTCACATCCACATGCATAAATAGTGGCGTATTCCCAAATGCATCTTCAAACAAACTAAGTGGGTGGTGCTGCTGTGTTTGTTTATGTGCACCAAGTATCCACACGGTAACATCCTTCCAGTGAGTATACACAGCTTGTATGCAGCTATACAGTTCATCACACCTACACATCTTCATTAATATGGTAAACTTAGGCGACTGGTGTGTTAATGCCAGGAATCCATGCATGCACCCGCATGCACACAGGAAGCATTTTAGAAAGCGACATGCTCATATTTATGTCACCATTTGCAGATTTTCAGCTGTGATTGGTATCATCTTGTGCTGAGCAGGTTATGTACATTTTCTTTTTTTTTTACACATTGCGATGTGTATGTGTCAGTTTCTACTTAAGAACAACGTGTGATCTATGGTTCTGGTTTATGTGGTTTTTCCATTCTACATACGTCTCTTGTTAGAGCCCTCCCACACGTTTGTGTTCACCACACAGGAAAAAAAAAAACGCTCACGAGCAGGTTTTTCATCTTAACATCAGCAACTGACTGAGGCTGCTGCATTGTAAGAGACACTTTCATTCTTGAGTAGGAGTCTACGCTCACAATGCACATATAGATAGACAATATGCTGAACCCCAAAGCTACTATATGGAACTTTTTCCCTTGAGGGAGGAAGCATATTGCTCAATTTGTCAAGTTTCTGTCTCCACTCCTGTTTCTTGTTTTGATAATCGTACTACCTGGAAACAGCATCTAGCCCGAGGCTGAGCTTCTCGGCCTCCACAGGAGTTGGAGAGGCAGGCGGTGAACGCAGTCAGTCTGAAATAATGAATGCTGATGCTCACTGTGTTTTTGAAAAGGTCTTGCCTGCTGTGCATTTGTTTTTGTTTTTTTTGTTGTTCTTGTGATTGATCTGTAGCTGCTAGCTTCACCTTAATAGACACAGCCTGTTAAAATGACATGATGCTCACAGTAAATGGTTTTGGCCCCGAAAGGCGTAAACTTTCAGCAATGATCAATATTTTTGTAACAAATGACAATGTGAAAATGATGTGAAAGGGGTCGCTCGTGATGAACCTACAGAGAATAATCACCTGAATCTGTAAGCAGCTCCCCTCGGCTTTATGGAGGTTTATAGTGAGTCTCGTCTCATTTTTTAGCTGCCCTGCTGCAACTTTACTGTTTCGGTTTACTCTCACTGCTCTCTTAACACTGTTTTTAGCCTCAGCAGGCAGCTGTTTTCAATGTAAGAGCCGGCTATACACCACCTGCTCCGCACCAAACAGCAGACAGACACAGTTAGAAGCTAGCTGGTGAACGTAGTAGAGCAGTTAGGAGCTAAAGAGCCAGCTATTTCCCTCAGGAGTTGGTAGGGACCAAAAAACAGAGCTAAAAGAGTGTAACTACAGACTGGCACTTATCAGGTGGTCAAAAACAAGACTCCAAATGAATGATGATGTTGCCTGCTGTATGTGTAATTAAACAACTGTGAGCTAACAGGTTCACAATAGCAGCTTAATAGGTGATAATTTCAGTGGTGTGCTTACAAATTATTTCTGCTGCACCAAGTGGCCATAAAAATCATGATTAAAGCTAGAGTCAGGAATTCAAGCACATGGGGTAGTAAGTATTTACTGTGGGAAAAAGGGCTATTCTGCAGAAATTCTAAGGTGATAGAATAATAATGATAATTTAGAAATATACAGACTTAGTTTTCAAATGTAGAGTCAGGATTTGTAGTTGTTTACATACATGTTTAAATTAATTTTTGATTTGCCACAATTGATGTCCTACTGTTCTCTCTCTGATTTGCATGTGCAGTCATACACTGCCAGTTTGTTATTGAGTATTGTGTCTGGATTCATGTGTTAGTATGTCACTCCTCTTCAGGTGGTACCATGGGCACCTCTCTGGGCGAGATGCAGAGAAACTGCTCACAGACAAAGGCAAAGCCGGAAGCTTCCTAGTACGCGAGAGCCAGAGTAAACCAGGTGACTTCGTCCTCTCAGTCCTCACCAATGAGGAGAAACATGAGAATGTTGACCGCAAGACCAAGGTCACCCATGTTATGATACGCTACCAGGTGAGGTAACTCAGTTCAGGCCACTTAGGAAACAGACAGAAACTTAAATTGATGAGGATTTTGTGGATTAAGACAGTCTAGAGGTTTTATAATACCTAAACTCCCTGAAGTCATCACACAAACTAGTTCTGCATGTTTGAGTCACGTATTTTTAAGCAGGTCATGATTCATTTTTGCACCCTGGGGGGTCCTCAGACCAGCTGTTGCTGTAATTGAATTGTTGATGTTTGTCTCCAGCAGGACGGTAAATACGACGTGGGCGGCGGTGAGAGGTTTGACACTCTGGCCGACCTGGTGGATCACTACAAGAAGAACCCCATGGTGGAGAAAAGTGGCATCGTAGTGCACCTCAAACAGGTATGAACGAGAAATTTAAAAAACAAAAGCATCCAGACTGGTAAATCTGCATACAGTACCTTAAAGGCCTGGATAATGTTGCAATATGCTGATTTGTATAAACCACACGAAAATAGTATTTTCATGCTTGAAAACATGTTTTGCTCTGTTTACTAATTTAATTTCCCTGTCTCAACGGGACAACGACAGCCCTTTAATGCCACAAGGATAAATGCAGCCAACATTGAGAATCGGGTACGAGAGCTCAACAAAGTAGCAGACAACTCTGAGAAACCTAAACAAGGATTCTGGGAAGAATTTGAGGTATGTACCCTCAAAACTGTCAGCCCCAGAATCATTCCTTTCAATCTTTGTTTGGGGAAATTTACAGTTAACCTCAGTTAATGGTATTGGTCTTTTTGGAATTCCAGTCATTTCAAAGACTCGGTGTTCAACAGCTTTATTTAATGAGGCTCCAGTTAAGAGCTTGTTTCACTCGATTCATACTGTATGTGCGAGAGATAATTGGGGAAACTGATTGATGTAAATTAGTCCTTCCAGTGACATCTTCAGCCATGTGCCAAATCTTTGGAAGGTGTTTGGAAAATTCAATTTTTGCAAAACAGATTTCAGTTTTAATCCTTTAATTCGTCCTGGGATGGCTTTCTTGCTTCAGCTAGTAACATAGCGTACACACTATTTTCCAGAACATTAACATAGCTGTCATGTAAAATGTCATCTTATAGGCCATTTGCTCTGTCAATTTTTATATTCAGCTGTTTCATATCTATTTGTGTAAGCTTACATCTATGTTGTTTCCAGTGAGATAATCTGTCTTGTCCATCAAGGGGAATTCAAATGTATTTATGCTGCCTTAACCTTTGAGTAATGATGTTGGTCGAAGCTTATCTTGTAGCGTGCTCTTATGTTTCTGTTTTTGTCATTTTCATGTGACTGACTGTCAGGTCAGTAATGGGAATCATTTCTATTGTGTCGGCGCATATTAGACTATGAATTATTCTCGTGTATTCATTGGCTCAATAACAGATTTTTACAGTTTGTTTGTGTTTCGTAGTCACTGATCAGTGGCTCGCGTTTGTTGACCTTTTGCTCCTCAGCTACAATCTTTGTTGTGATGATAATGGTTTCTCTAATGAATGTAAATTACCTCTTTCTTTTGTGCATCTTCTGTGTTAAAGTCTATGTAAGTGACATAATATACATAACATAAGCGCTAGTATGCTGTCTCATAGATGACACAGTGTAAGTTATTTGGAAACCAGAAAAACAGTGCTGTTAAGAGAATAACTGGTCTATCTGGTTTTGCATGTATAGCATATAAATGTAGATACATTCTGTGACACATTGTATCCTTGAAGAGTAGATATGCATCCAAAATGAATTTGCGGAGCAAGTATGAAAGACGGGGTTTTGAACCCTGGTTCTGTTTGAGGGGAAACTCTGTACTGAAATACTTTTTCTTAAGTCTACAACGTGAGCACCTGACACATGTAGTTTTCTTGTTCTTGCACTCCAGGGTGACCCCTACTGTATTTAAGGCCCATTACACTAACAGCAAACATTTAAGTCCAGTGGAGTGAAAAAAAAAAATACTTTTTTTGTTACAAAAATTAGTTTTATTTACTTCCTCATAAAACATTTATTTCATTTATCTATTCATAATCCAGGATTTTTTACATTCATATTTACTAGCTTGCATTCATATTTACTTGTGCTCTTTGCACAAATATTCTCCTTCCCTGCTTATGCCATTGATGTCTATTTTGGTGAATTTTCAGCACTTGTTGATCACTGGGAATGTGTGAAAACATCTACAGTAATGATTTCCCAGGGAAACTTTAAGTAATATCTAAATGTTTTCATCTGCATATGGCTGATATGAATGTTGCATTACAGAGAATATTCTTTTGTTTGAAACTTCCCGGATCTCCTTCTTACAGAAACAACTCATTGTCTTGTCCTTTTTTTTCTTTCGTCGTCAACTATCAGGTACTTCAGCAGCAAGAGTGCAAACTGCTGTATCCCCGGAAAGAAGGCCAGAAGCCAGAAAACAAGAGTAAAAACAGATACAAGAATATCCTCCCCTGTAAGTCTTGCAGCAACCTGCCATTTCCTGCCTCTCCAACTTCCTGTGGAAAGAATGACACAAATAGACACCAGACAACGTAGAGGCCTTAGCAGAGTGTCAAGATTGTGCTCTGATAGCTCACAGCCTATCAATTGACATTATATTTGGAACATCAAGTGTGATTTGAGGAAACTGTAACATTTGGTTGTGCTTAAAAAGTTTGATTTTGTGCTTTCAGTTGACACAACTCGGGTTGAAATCAGGGAAGCAGATCCAGATGTTTCTGGTTCAGACTACATCAATGCCAACTACATCAGAGTGAGTCTATTCAGCAGTATACAAGGCCTTTTATCAACAACTGTAGGTTATTGAAAGATAGTAACACACAACCTTCAGCAAACACAAATCTAAAATCTTTTTATTTCTTTATTTTACTTTTTATTTTAACTGGTGAATATTTCCTTCAGGAAGAGAAGCAGAGTGTTTGTCTGTATATTTAACTTTATCATCATTACATTTTTAGATTTCCTGTGCAAAAATTAATCCATAATCTCAGTCTAAATACTTCATCTGGCATATAATTGTCTGTACAGAGTGTGCATGAAGAGGGGCGTCACGTGGACGAGGGCAAAGTCTTCATTGCCACCCAAGGGTGCCTACAGAATACAGTCATCGATTTCTGGAAGATGGTGTATCAGGAGAACACGCACGTCATCGTCATGACCACGAAGGAGGTGGAGCGAGGACGGGTGAGCGATTAGCGTAGTATACGAGGACGGGTGAGCGATTAGCGTAGTATAATTCTGATAATGTTGAGCTAGAAAAGCAAATTAAGCAAGAAGAAATGTCTCAAAAATATTATATTTCCAGAGATTGTCGCTTGTTTTTCTCTCCTCAGCTCTTTTCTGTGTGCTTTGGATAGCATTTACTCCTCAACATCTCTCTGTTGTCTCAAAATTGCACTTCTTTGAGCTGATTGCTTGTGATCATAGAGATCTGCGAACTGATGAGTATTCTCTGATGGGTGATTTAAGAGCATGAGTGAAATACTCCACATCTAAAACACTGAATCGTCAAGATTCACTACACGAAAAACAGATGAAGAAAAAGAAAAATTCACAAAAATTTGACAAAAAACTGTAATGATTTATTAACAAAGTGTTGGTGTTGTCCTTTAGAAACCTGCACCGCTCTAACTGCATGTCAACCATTTTGTTCTTCCATTTTCAGTGGAAACACAGTACTTGCTGGCATTAGCTGACAGAGAGGGGTGGATATCTATAGTAGGGATGATGGGTGTGTGTGAGGTGTGGGGGTGGGGAGTTAGACGGCTGACAAGGATAGTATGACAGTTAAGCTGATTGGAAAACTGCTCGAGATGAGCTGCTTCTTTCGATTGTCTAATACCACCACACTCTCCTCTCACTGTCTCTCTCTCTGTTTTTCATGCCATTTAGAACAAATGTGTCCGTTACTGGCCCGACCTCCACGGCACCAAGGAGTTTGGGAAGGTGCTGGTAAGGAACGTGGACGAGCGGCCAGCACAAGACTACATCCTGAGGAAGCTGGAGATGACCCGTCTTGACCGGGTAGGGAAAGCTGTCTACTCAATCGGAGCTGACCTACTGACCTAGGGTCAAAGTATCTAAGCCCCTCACACATAGACACAATCCTGCAGCACGTGCTTGTCCTCACAGGAGGATCTCAAGAACACAGTAATCAGATAGAGAAACAGAAAATCGCAAAAGTGTACATAGCCACACATTTCTGGTTTTCTTGCACTGAAACCTAAAATAAATAAGAAAAACGTTGACTCAGAGTTCAGTCCTTTAATCGAGAATACAACAAAAATCTAGTGTAAAAGCAAAAGGCCACTTTTGTTTGAAATGGTGGAAGCTGAAATGGTATGTTTGGATATCTTTATTTGTAGAAGCTTGCAGATGTAATATCTTATATATGGCCTTTCAAAATCCTGTATTCATTTTAAATCTACCAAGGTGGAGCTCACATTCTGCTCACACTGTTATGAGATCAACTTCAGCAGAATCTTCTCCAAAGTGATGCTGCTGTTGAATCTTAATGCTTATGTTTAGGTGAATTTACAGCAAAATTGGAGAAAATCACCCCTCACTTGTTTCTTAATAGATCATATTCTCTGTTCATTAACGTTACTGTAAATCTTCTGTAGAAACAGCAGACAGAGTAGTCTGTTTTTGACCTGTCTACTTTTCATACTGTGGTCCTGGCCTCTATACTGGTCTTAAGTATTAGTTCCTCAGATCCTCCTACTGAAGCACCATATTAGCTTTGGCTGAACTTTAGAAACCATGTGTGGAATGATGATTGCGGGATTTCTCCTCTTTGTCATTTAATGAACACTGTAGGAAGCAGGAGGAAGTCGCATGAGAATATATGTCACATGCTCAAAGCCATCATAATCTAATTTAAAAATAATGCTGCAACATTTTTACAACTTCCTGTTTTCTGCTGTAATTTCCTGTAGAAGGAGCCTCTGAGGTACATCTGGCACTACCAGTACCTGAGCTGGCCCGACCACGGGGTGCCCAATGAGCCGGGCGGCGTCCTCTGGTTCCTAGAGGAAGTCAACCGCACCCAGAGTACCATTCCAGAATATGGACCTATTGTTGTCCACTGCAGGTACAACCAGCAGGACGCTCTTTTTTCCAGTAGACAACAACAACAACAATTACTAAAGTCCCATCTCTCTCACACACACACAAAATGCTGCTATACTGATGGCCTCCTCATCTCACTACACCCTGAGGGCAGTGTTACTGGTGAATGCAATGTGGTGTAAATATGAAAGAAAAATAGAATGATCGAGTTCGAAACACACACAGACATTGTTGTGTCTTTGGTGGAGGTTCATTGATAAACACACATTCAGATTCAGACACACTCACACACTGTCGTTATTTATTTGTCTGGCTTGAGTGTTTCAGGGCTTTTCACTGCGGTTTTCTTCTTTTCCATGTTGACTCAGTTTCCTGTGAGATGCTAAAGTTTGGACACCTGAAATAAAAAATGAAATTAGGATTTCTGAAATATTTCTTTCAATTGGCCACTTGGGTGTGCTATAATTAAGGTTCAAAATGTTAGCTCCGTATTGGCAACAAGTCTTCACCAAACTAGCAGCAGTATAACTATAGTATAGTATTATAGTTATGGTCATTCATGTATGAACTAACCAGCCTATCAAAGCATCTGAAATTCATATCAATTAAATTTTTCTTTCATCAATGGTCTGAACTCAGTGACCCTCTGTCCCTTTCAGTCACAAAAGTAATAGAACAGTACAAACACAGCCCTTCTCTTATTTGCACTTAAACCTCCATGTTGCCACTTGCAGCTGAATTTACTTTCACTAACTGTTAGATAAAGCTCTGCTTTTGCCAATAAACTGTAACTCCCCATGCTTTATACATACGAAGGATGTCAGCATGTCCACTAACTGAAATAGATTTGTTCATTTGGTGTCTTTCCATGTATTTGACCATACTAGACTACCATTGACAGAACACATCTGACTCATTAAATCAATGATGAGTTGGCTGCTGATTAATTCGAGGGGAAAGTATTGAGCTGAACCGAGTTCAAAGATCAAACAGCATTTTATATCTGACTCAAGTTACTTTGCTGCTGTTGGAAAATGAAAATCTAGAATTCATAACGTTAGACTTTGATGTTCTATTTCCATTATCATTGTCTGTTTTTTCACCTTTTCATTTGATGTTTTCTTCAAAAGTAGTAACTCAACATGGTTTCACTGTCACTCTGTTGTCCCCACAGTGCAGGCATCGGCAGGACAGGCACCATTATCGTCATTGACATCCTTATTGACATCATTAACCGCCAAGGTGGGAGGCTCAGATATCAAACTTTTTATATTAAAATATTTGCACTGCATCTCTGCTAACCTTTGGATGTGTGTGGTCTAGGTCTAGATTGTGACATCGACATCCCTAAGACCATCCAGAGGGTACGGCAACAGAGGTCTGGCATGGTGCAGACTGAGGCCCAGTATAAGTTCATCTACATGGCTGTGCAGCAGTACATAGACACGGCTCAGAAGAGACTGGAGGAGGAGCAGGTACTCAGCATCACAGAGGCTTCCAAAAGAGATGATAATACATCACGTAACACGTTTTGACACAGTAGTGGAGGCCTTAAAATATTTATGTAAGATGTGTTTGAGCTCACAGTCTGAAGGCCGGTACAGTGTGTTATGTTATGACAGCCAGAGCATTGCGGCAGACATCAGTTTGGTAACTGTCTCAGTAAGTTTCCAAAGTGCTGAATGCCATCTGGGACTGTTAAAAGTTAAGTTTTTGTGAGAGCTTTGTAAAAGGATCTTGTCCTCTAAACTGATCTTGCCTCTTGTGATTTTGTCACTTTGTAGAGGAATAAGATGAAGGAGAGGGAATATTCTAATATCAAATATCCCCAGATGACCAACTCGAGGTCCAAACCCAACATGACGTCCTCGCGCTCTTCTTCTGTGTAAGTAGACTGTATAGTCGATGGTAAAAGGTGCAAATGACTTACGATAAAATAAACAGTAGCAGTAAATTGGTGGGTGGTTATTTTCTCTGTGTTTAATGCAGGATGACAAATGATGATTCGTCGAGTGTGTATGAAAACATAAACTTTAAAAGCCCTCAGACGTCTTTCAGCAGCAACACCAGGAGGTAAAAAGCATCGCTGTGGACCTCCACATCTCTCTGTCTGCCTCTCTGTGAGTACTTCATGAATTCATTCTGCAGAGTTTGCATTTTTACTTTGTGCAGTGGCAAAATACATTCAGCCACTTGTGTTTTAAAACAAGCACTCGTTTTGCTATTTTTGCTCCTGCAAAAGTGAACAAATCTGTCAGGGCATCATCCCACTTGATGGAGAAACCTTTTTTATTGTATCACTTTGTAAAGGCTCTGCATAATAGTGGATGTGTTAGGGGAAAAATGAAACAAGACCCGATACATATTGGATGTAGCTTTTGTTGGAAAACTAGAGCTTTGATTTAGCTCAAACTTAGAGGTTCCCCGTGGTGATTTAGACCTGTAGTAGCACCACAGAGCTGTTTCCTTGATCTGGTGCGTAGGCATGTGGATCCTATTGATCAACATGAGGCAGAAACATGCCAAGATTTGCAGCAGTGTGCCAGTAAAGGCAAGGAAGGAAATGACTGGTGTGACTAGTAAGCGTGGATGTAAACAATGCAGGATTTAAAATAGTTACAAATCGTTCATGTGGAAGGAAATGCACTAGACTCCACTTGACTGATCTATCTCCTAAGAACTCAAGGTGCTGTTAAAACATCACACAGGAGAGAGTTTAGGTTCCTCCAGTGAGTAAAATTCATTTTTGTTAGTCTTTTTTTATTATGGTTCAAATTATAGGGTGGCCAGGAGCAGCTGGGCTCCCACATAAGAAACCTGAGCTCCCCTTAAAGCAACAAAAGATTTAATTTAGGTTCACATTATAATCAACCTCCGTTCTCACAGGCTCATTCTTTTCTCTATTATGGTGATTAATAAAGCCTTGAAGGAACCCAGAAGTGTTAGAGGGAGTGAGTCATGGTGTTAGTTTGGGGTCATCAGCACAATGTTTTAATCACCAGTGAATGTATATAAAATACTCATTTTTGTAAGCAGTTCTTTGTGTTGTGAAATATTCAAATTATGGTGCTTCAAATATAGACGTGTGTGCTTCAGGGTTAGAGCTCTCAATGCCAGATTTTGATGGCAACTTTGACTTTAGATATTTTCTTTGAGGGCTTTTTAAATGTGTAAGTTACAGTATATATTCAGTATATAATTCAAGGTTCTATATGCAATTTTAGGTTTTTTAGAGTAGTGTGGTTAGAAGTCGGATCAAGTTGTCTTTTCAGTTGACTGCAGGATATTTAACCTTTCAGCTGTTTGAATAACTATCTCTATAAAAGATGTTTGCTTTTGTCATTTTGTATGGAAAGCAGCACCTACAGAAGAGAAAAAAACACAAATTGCTTTTCTAAGGCAAATTGACTCAGCATGGAGCGTTCCTGTGCCTCTTAGCTCTCTCAAAGATCTCTGTTGTAGAGCACGACAGATAAATCGCAGTCTTATCACTATCACTTTATTGGCCGATAAATAACAAGAAACTGCAGCCCAGAAATGACGATGATATGTGTACCACTCATAAACATTAAAAAGTTGCATAAAGCCTATAAAGGTTGCTGAATTTCAGACTGATTTAAAGCACTTCTGATCATTAAACAAAAATCATTTAAATCCACACAGACACACTGTTGTATGCGCTCCATCTCTCTCTCCCTGTCTGGATAACCTGGCTGGTGAAGTGCATTCTGAGTACATGCTGCTTTTAGCGCCATATCATGAATTACATCAGATCCTACTGGCCATGATTCAAAGTGACACCAGCCATTAACTCCACTTGTCTGCTTGTCTGTTCGTGTTTGCTTCAGTTTCAGCGGAGGTGTCGCTTCGTCAGCGCCTGAAAAATTCCTTGGGGGAGGAGGGAGCGTGTTGCTCTGACTACACCCTACATCGGTGGACCCTGCCTGGACTGAAGGCGGCGAGCTGACCCCTCCTTCTCTTGCTGCCGTCCTGCTGGTCCTCTCTGTCTGGAGTCAAACCTTACCCTCCGTAGAGAGGAGGACTCTACAGCATAGCGCTCTCACTCAGGACCCTTATCCTCCGCCCACCCTTTCTCCTTCCACCGCTCCAGCCTCTCCCTTTCTTAACCAGCGCAAGTGCCTTGTCACAGGATGTGTCTAATCTAGCCTCCCCAAACTTGCTGTTACATCTCTACTGTTACTACTATTCCAAATCTTGGAAACCCGAGTTGTCGTGAGAACCAACCAGTTTTTTTTTGGGGTGACGGATAATAAACACGGAGTCTGCCCCGACCTGAACAGAGCAGAACTGTACGGGACCCAAGAAGAGGTCAAAGCTAAGCTGTTTGTCCGCTCGTTGCCAGATATCATTCTGCTTGCTGTCCCTCTTTCACTGTCTTTGCTGTCATTCGAACTCAAACTTCAGACTGTTTTTGTTTTTTCTGTCTCTCCAGCGGTTATTAATGTGGCCGCTGAGTGACAACAAGGGCAGTTATGTAACTTGCTACAGGACCCTGAGGCACAGGGTGGGCAAGCAAGCCCTCCTCTGCGACACATTTTTGACATATTCATTTTAGGTTTAAAAATGGTCCCACCTTTTTTTCTTTTTGTTTTGTCTGTCCCCTTTTTCAGCTTGTTTTCATTTTTCTTGGTGTTTTTGTTGATACTCTTGGTATCATGGTTGTGTAACATATGAGATGTTGATTTTTTTAAATATATAAATATATATTTATAAAGAAGCATTATGATTTGAAGAGATTAGAGGATCGTGGATTTTTAAAGGGTCGATAGACAAAGCTGATTAATCGGCCGATATCACCCGACCAAACCGGCCAAACTGATTAATCAGGTCGACCTCTAGAAGAGATCATGTTTAAGCACAATTGTCTAAGCAGCATCCCCAGCACTAATTTTGATTTACCCGTTCATAGTAGTTTGACAGGGAATGGTTGGAGAGGACTCCTGAATGGGTGGTTGGAGTAGAGCTTGGCTGACCATCTCATCTCAGCTTCGATTGACTGGCTGTCCTCGTTCATCAGCAGGTCTGATGCGTTTCAACATCTGTTGAGGAGAGCATCGCAAGGAGACAAGGGAAAGGGGCCGATTACAGTGGGCCAGATGGCCATCTGCCCAAGATTGAAGAATAGATTTGTCTCCAAAAAGTAATTTAGAAGATGGCCATAATCCAGGCTTGATGATAGCGGGGCGCGTAAGCCGTTGTCATTGATGTGATAAGGAAGATGGTGGTGCCGCAGAGCACCAAGCCCCCTGCGCTGTCTGACAGATTGTTCGCTATTTTTAGCCTCCAGGATCAGCACCAAAATATCCTACGCAAATACAAGTACAGATATGTTAGTGAAATCTGACCTTGCTCGTTTGAAATGTGATGATGTAATCGCCCTGAAGACTTTAAAAAAAAGTCTCTCACAAAAGGAAGATGATCATGTTTGTTAGGTCTACCTTTGTTTTTAACTCTAGGCATCACATAAACCATAGTGACACTTGTTGGTGTTTTTGCCCAGACCATTCCTCTTTCTCCACCAACAGAAATGTTCAACTAACCAGGTCGAGGACAGTCACACAGTTATAAATTGGCCAGTTTCTGCAGCTGCAGCATGTGATTCTTAAGAACCCTGATTTAAAGAATAGCTACGTCTGATCAAAATGTACTGGAGGAATATATCTCAGTCACTGCACTGAAATAAATGTAATGTGATACTGTTGACCTTGTGGGGGGATATTAAAATAGATGAACAATATAACCTGCAGCAGTTGTATCA
Organism: Sciaenops ocellatus; assembly: GCA_033000465.1. NCBI lineage: Eukaryota > Metazoa > Chordata > Actinopteri > Sciaenidae > Sciaenops > Sciaenops ocellatus. The sequence continues at coordinate 22,339,118 of CP136883.1, forward strand.
TCCTGCCTGACAGCCCGAGTTCTGTCGTTTAAAGACTTACAAGAGTCGTTTTATTAAGGTCTCAGCACATCAGTTGAAGCTTTGAAGCTTTGTCTGTCTAGTGATTTCAGTCCCTTGTCTGTCAGCGCAGAGAGTTTTCCCAGAGCGTATAAATTGTTGCCAAGGTATTTTAATGGTTGATTCTTTATGTGAATAAAAGCTATGATTTATGAAATGAGTGGCATTGGTGCCCCGTGTCAGAGAAGAAATACACCGCACCACTTGAAGCTGCTCATTTGAATTTCAATGTTTGAATCCATCTGTTTTTGTTTTCCTTTTGTTCTTTTCCCATCTGAACTGTGATCATTTGGCGGATGAATGAGAAATTTTAACTCTTGTGGTTTTTGTTTCTGTGTTTCTGAACTATCTTGCGCTGTGCATAATTTTTATTGTATTTTACTTTGCCTCTATGGGTCAGATTTTTTTTATGATATGGTGAAACATCAATACTTGAAAGTGTGAAACTGCTGAATCTTTGGCCTCAGGCTGTGTGTGGATGTCCATTGGCTGTGGAAGTATTTTTGGTAGTGCACTAGATTTTTGCCATCAGTGTTTTTTGTTTTTCTTCTTGTTTCATTTTGCTGAAATGTTTCGAATTGTATTTCTAATTGATTGTTTTATCCACCTTTTGCATTTTGTATTGTGTCTGAATTATTATTATTGTTATTATCATTATTATTATTGGTGTAATTTCACCATGGATAAGTAAATTCTGGCTCTGAGTTGAACCGGTGTACATGGAGGTATGCAGTAGTAACACAATATTTTCTTTCTGCTTGTCCTCTTACATTTACTTGAACATGATGACATGAACGTCGATGTCTTTTTGTTTTGATTCCTTGTCCCTCTGTCGCTCGCTCACAGTATGCCTGAAGTGAGTAGTGGTGTATTGAGTGCTCCCATGTTGTTCAGCTGAGGTTTTCCTCTTCTTGCACTGGCTCTGTCCAGATGCCTTTTTTTTTTTTTTTTTTTTTTGCTGTATAGGCTACAACTGCTGATGCAATGAGCTGCCAGAAATGGCACAAAAATGGTTTATTATCATATAGTTTAATAAAAATCTATGATGGCACTATGTAAAGTTACACATGAATGTTTGCTTGTTTCTGTTATGAATCCGGAACAGGTTTTCTACCGGGGGACTGAGATGGAGATTCTCTTTCATTCCAGTGTGACAAGTAAGCTTTTTGTATCCTGGACTGTCTTGCCTCCAGGTGCAGTCCTTGTAGTGCAGCAGAGGACACAGGGCAGTGTGTGTTTACAAAGCAGTCTCTTGAATTAATTCTTTCTTGAATATTGCAAAATAACTAGTTAACTAATAATAATATTGAAAAGAAATGTCTTCCAAAAAAAACATCAATCTCACCCGTGATGACAGATTTTTTCATGGCCGAAGTGGCCGGTAGAAATTGTGCTTTATAACTCACAATAAAGTAAAACAGGAAGGGGGACAAGAATAATGAGTTTGAAAATAGTGCTCTTATTTTTATTATTATTGTTATTTTCAGTATTTTAACACATGAGCTGCATGACAGCTTGAGTAAACCAGCTTTATGTAGCTGCTATCCACAAAGAAACTGGCTGTTTGTTCTGTTTAATTGGAGAGAAGGAAAATCACACAGACAGCTTCATAATAGGCTTATTTTTTAAAATGCCCCAGAGCAAAATGACGGCAACTAACAAAAAAGCTTGAATTTAAATGTTTTGCATACAATATTTATTATTGTCTTTTTTATTTTTACCTTTATTCGTTTAAAAAATAAATCCTCAAGCCATTTTAAAACGATGACTCAGCCTCTGCCCCCCCCCCCCCCGATCTGTTGGTTTATCATTGTTACTGGCAGTTTAAATGAGGTTTGAGGAAGTTGCACTTTTATTACGGCCACTTCTAAATGAATGTTTAAAGTTAATGTCACGGTCTTATCATCCGTGTGTCATAAGTGACCTACCCAGAAATCCCCACAGCCCAACTTTTCCTTTATCTGACGCCACTAGCCTGGGAATAAATAAAGGCGACTTCCTGTCAAGACGAAGGAGGTTTAGTCATACGTAGTGTATGTTTAGAGTTCAAACAAGGAGGAAATGACAAACAGCGGTCACTAAATGGTTGGACTGTTTTGCAACTCGTCCCTGAAACCAATGCTTCTTTTTTTAATTTACATCCAAGCACGTCAGGAGCTGTGTTATTTGAGGGGAATTTACAACACCTGCTGTTCACGCAGATTAAACCACCAACTGATGCTGCAGTAAATTTAGTTTTTAAGATGTCGAGAAAATGCATGAATATGACAAACCACAATCAAATGATATGAATCTTAATAATGAGGCTGTCATGGTCAAATGTTTGGTTATTTCCCAGAAGCATGATCTACCTCACTTTTTTATTATAGTTTTGTAAACAAAGGAATATCAAAACACACAAATCAAATGTGCAATATATAAAGTTTGAGCTCCTAGTTGGCACATTGGGATTCCATTCAGTTTCTTTCTTGGCAGGCCTTTTTTCACGATAAACTTGATTATATGTTGTTCTTCAGCCAACCAAATATTTGCAAAGCTCACATTTCATTAATAAAGGTCAGTGTGTTGAACATCACTGTTTGGCTTGGATACGCCAACGCTCTACGTCATCGCTGAATGTTCAGCAGCAGATCGTACACACATACCCACACGTAGCCACACATATCGTATCAAGTGTCCAAATATGACAACCAAATCAAAAAGAAGATTTGAGACTACAGGTGTTGATTTAAGTGCAAAAGGTTTTGTGTCACTGAAACAGTTTGATTATTTACTACTGCTCATGTACAACTATAACTGAGAAACAAGTTATAACCTGCTATGTGTGTTTATAATTTAAAAATAATAATAATTCAAATTAGTATTATGGCATATGACACAATAACACAATATACTTGTGAAAACTGGTGCTGTTTGTGTTGCTTTCAGCCCTTTCGTCTTAGGCCCCTGATGGGGTCTGCCACAGGGTCTTTTTGAAACCACTACTGGGGGGCACTAAAGTCAGAAATGAAAACAATCTACACATAGTGTCTTTAACGTTTGTGGTTCTGTGGCAGGTTAATCTGAGGTGTTGATGTTGTGTTGCAATAAAAATGTGCACTTGCCTAAAGTGTTTCAAATATTTAAAATAATACTAATGTGTCATATTATGTACATTTAAAGTGAAGTCCAATCAGTCTAGAAGTTTCGACTGAAAGTACTGGTTGGCCTAGTAGTTGTGGTGCTAGTGGGGCTGGGGTTGACGGGTTCTCGCACACAGCGCATGCTCCCAGTGCTGAATACACACTGCAGTGGCCATAACACGACGACAATAAGCAGCACCATGAGCACCATGAAGAGCACCATTCTCTTCCAGTCTCCCAGGCGATCCAGCAAGCCAAAAGTCCGAGGCTGCGTCTGGATCGGAGCATCCACTGTTTTGCTCGCCCCAATGTCAATGCAGATGCAGAAATTCGCGGGACTGTCAAGAGTTTCCGATCCAGTGTCGTGCCTGGAACTTTTGTAGCACAGCTTCTCCCCCTCCAGCCACACCGGCTCTTCCTGCTGCTGGTGGCTGGGCAACTTACAAAGGACCTCACGGCTGGTGGTCAGGGCCGGGGGTCCGTCCTCGGGCAGTGTGGTCGGGTGACGGCAGAAGGGGCAATAGAGGCGAGTGCTGCCTCTGTTACTGTCCTGGTCAGCCTGTGAGAAGGCCATGAGGCGGGAGAGACACTCCAGGCAGAAGGTGTGGGTGCACTCCAGCAGCTTGGGTGTTTTGAAGACATTATCGTAGGTGTTGTAGCAGATGGAGCACTCTGGCTGGTTTATGACTGACACCTTCTTTTGCACCTCTCCAGCAGTGTCCTGGGAGGCGACTTGCATGTGCCAAATCTGAGGTGACTGTTCCATCTTCTGAAATATGAGGCCACTCGCTCCTTGTGGAGTCTCCTCTGGACTCTCTGGTCTTTTCCTCTCCTCTTATTGGTCTGTCCTTAACCTCTGCATGAGAGAATTAATGAAAAGTAGAGATTAGTTTTCATATTTCAGAATCATGAAAACTGTGCAAGCAAGTGCAAACTATTTTTTCAGTCATGTACAACCATAATCCCAACAGGATTTCAGTCAATCAGTACACATTTTATACAGCCCAGTTGAATGCTGAATGATTTTTACCCTCAGGCAGAGCGAACATAATATTATAAAGTTGACAGGATTTTGGTCGGTCAAAGAGTAATTCAATTGCTGGTGTGATGCAAAATGGGTCAAATGTTTGAGAGTATTGTTGTGGATGTTGTGGATTTACTCAAGCAACAGTAACAAGACCAAACAAGTGAGTCAGTTACTGACATGCCCAGGCAGGAATGGAAAAGTCGATAGTGTGTGGGATGTTCAGGTGCAGTTAGTATTATTGTTCAGATGGACTCTGGAACACAATAAAAGACTTCCTAGTCAATTACATTTTAATCAGGGCCCAGCCCTTAACAGGAAAGTTATATTCAAGACCCTTAATTCAACCATCAAATGAAAAACTGTAAACCTTTTACTGACCAAGAAAAAAAGCCCTGGTTGGAGTTTGGTGCTTGTTCAGTGAATTAATCTGTCCTGGTCCTGAATAAGCACTATTTGCTGAGCGTCAAATAACAAATATTGGATGGAGACATTGTAAATGTGAAAACATGGTGACACTGGGTGTTTTTTGCTTAACCAATGACCTGAGCATGGGTAAGTTAAGTTCAAACTAGGGTACGTAGTGTAACTGATGATGAAAGACGCATTCTGTACATTGCTACTCTCTTAAGCGCTTATCTGCTTTTTCAAATATTTCTATATCAATGGGAAAAATAAAGAATGTGTTATGTAACCAACACTTAAGCAAGTAAACTGTAGACTAGTATGCGAGTGCTATCTGGCTAGATATTTTAAGCTATTGGCATTCTTTGCTCCTGTTGGTTTTTAACCCTTGGACACCTCATGGAGACCCATTGTTTTCAAGGTTTTGGTTGTGTAATATTTTCACATTAGCACATTCTTTTTGAAAATGAACACAATGACTGAAAAAAAAATGTAATCTATTGACACATTCATAGTCATACAGCTTTGGTAGCTAGCCCCATGACAGTGCAACATAGTGCTGCATAGCATCCTGTGGGCTAAGCAGTGGATACATAGCAATGGCTTTCTGAATAGAGCTGAGTTATCAGTAAAAGAACGAACAATCTGACCCCTGAAAATACCGCATTATTCCAAATATTTTATACATGTAGCTCAAATAAGAACATATCTGTGCTACCCGCTACAGCTTCCTTGTGCCGTTTGCAGGTATTAAAAAGAATTGAGTATTTTAAAGTTTACCGGGCCGTTTGTATCTAAGTGTACACCAGCTGGTACAGGGAGTGCTTCGGCTCTTCTCGCATCGAGCAGCTGATGAAAGATTGTTTTGGGTCAGTTACAGTATGTAGCCATACCTGGAACAACATCAGGGATGAACATAGGCTGCTTTGTTAATGTGACTTTTTGAGCATGTGTGTTCAAATATAAACTTTACGGAGGCTAGTAGATCAGATTTTGGGTCACTGTAGGTCACCTGGACCAGGTTTTGATAGTATGAAGTCTGCATGACTCTGGGCAATGAGGACCAAATGTTACATGCTTAATAACCTGCCTGCTGGTGTTGTGGGTTGGCTATTAAAGGCCCCTGATGTGAAGGAGACTGTGTGTGTGTGTTAGGGATGAAGGATGGTCAGAGCACAGGTGTTCTCCTCTCTGTGCCCTCAGGGCTGGTCCTGCCCCAGTACTCCCATCTACACAAAGTCCCTGCTTGTTCTCCACCTAATCGCTCCATCTACCCTTGAAATTCCTGCACTACCAACCCTCTCTCTCTTCGTCCCTGCTGAATTCAAACATGCTTTAGCGGGATGAGGACAGATTTTCCTGTATAATTACACCCATCTTGTCAGTTTAAAGCCCCCCCCCCCCCCCCCCCCAATCACAGATCAGGACTCAATTTCTCAGAAAATCTGTTACTTGGTGTGGTCATTTGCTGGAGCTTCTTGCACAAGCATCCAGGTAAAATTTAACTCACCATGACGTGAGTGTTTTTATTGACCCCACCTCAATAAGACAATACCTGTGGCCATGGGAAGTGCAACTAACTGAAAGATTCAAGGAAGTCCTTCAAGCATTCCAGTATTTACACGTCTCATTTTCACTGCTACAGTTTGTATAGTGAGACTTTGAAAAATGACTAGACAAATGGAAGCAAAATCAATAAACATCTGCAATAATCATCATGGAATGGAGCAGGCTATGACAATTTGTGTCGATTGTCTCCTCTAACAGATGCAGTTTAAATGTACTACTTCACTTTTTCACTTTGTTTGAGAACTGCATGGTAATTTTGTTCAAATTAAGTAATTTGTATTCCAACAGTCAGGGATCACTTTGACTTGGCAGATGCATAATATTGGCAGAGCTAGTATTAACACACACACAAAGTGTTCAGTTTCACGCCCATACAGTAAATGTTTTTAGTAGGTTAATCAGTATTTGCTTCACATCATTCACAGGTCATAGAGATCAAGCTCAAGGTCTTCAAAAGGAGAAAACTGGTTTCCAAAGCCCCGGGCTACATTACCTGTAGAACGAACACTAAGTAAATATCAACCAACCCAAAACAGAACAACACAGTCTCATATTGTTAGACAGTGAGGTAAAAGCCTCAGGCTGTCCTTTGTTGTACTCCTAATGATCCCTTGAACAGTCCTCAACAAAATATCAGATTATATATAACATAGTTGTTCATGAATCCATCAAAAAGACAGTATGTTTGCAGCACCTTTGTTTCACAATGTCATGATAAATCTAAATATGAACTTTGTTAAAGGTTGGTCAGAAGGAATGCATTACACAGCTCTCTATCTAAATACCTGCCTATCTTATTTACAAATGCAAAAGTCTGCTGTTCACATCATGATCTGACAATCTTTCACACATTCCAGACAGAAGTGATACTGCAATGGGAAGATATTATTAAATTATACATTTGTGAAATATGTCCTTTAGTTTTAAGGAACTGATACTCTTGGTATGAGACTAATGAAGGGTTACTTGTTATCTTGTGTAAACAGAATTTGGTTACAAATCTAGATTCAGTTTCTTAAAGGGACACTGTAAGTTTGAAAAGGAAACGGCTCATTATCTGTTTTACAAATAAAATGAGCAATTGAATGCTCCCCTGTTCAAATGAACACACTCAGGAGTTTTGATGCTACAGCCTCATTTGGTCTGCTATGACCACTAGCTTTAAGTGGCTAATGTTAGCTCATGTTTGTAAAGTTTAGTAAGGTTAAGTTCACTGACTTGAATTCTTTAAGCTACTTGTAATACCATAAGAATATATTTTGGTCGTTATCATTATCCAGTAGTTAGTCCAGTAGTAGGCAAATAGCCACAATTGCTAATTTTTAGCTAAAGTGTCACATTTTAACGTGGAAAAGGCCTAACTGTCTATTTACTGCCGTTTTACACAACAACAGATTGTTTTGAAGTGAGATATGAAAGCACATTGAAGCGGTGCTGTCATTTTTTTTTTTTTTTAAACTGTCCAGAGTCCAGGTGCAGGAAAGGTAATCCATACAGCTTTGGGACCAAAATGAAGGGTCATAGACTAAACAGGTGAGTCAAATATTAACTCAGAATGAATCATCGCTGACCCCAAAATATTAACATGGGGGAGGTCCTTTAATTGTCTTTGCACATTGTTCTGCTTTGAGCTTCAGTTTATGCTCCCTCATCAGTGGCACATGTTTTTCTTTACATGTCCCATTGACCCATCACAATACAAATAACACAGCTCGTCTGTCACAAGACCTATTTTGTTTGTCAGTCAAATTCAAACCTGCCTTTCAAGCTTAGCGTAAAAATACTGCACTTTTCCTTTTTTTTCCCCACCTTGTGTCACGCTCAGCTGTATGCACCTTCAGCTGTATGTTCAGTTCAAGCATCATGCACAATGCTGCCCTACCTGTTCTCAGTTTGAAAAGTAAATGAAACTCGATCTACCTGCTGTTTGAACTGGGGGTGGGGGTGGAGGAGGGGGGGACTGCTGCAGACAGTTTAACTGAATCTGAGGCAGGCTGAGGCAAAAAAAACAGCTCAGCATGTATAGATAGCACATGTGTACACACAGAGACAATGCGGGAAACTGTATAAAGACACTTGATAACTGAATACAAGGGAAACTAATCATGAAATGTGACTGGGTGCAGCTGCTACTGGGATTCTGTTATCCACCTTATGATGGATGTAACCCACCTGCACTGTCACATTTATATGCAACTCAATAAAAGTTAAATACCTCATTTTTTACAGATCAATCTAACAGCCTAGAGTTAAGTTTTCTTTGTTTTTGGTTTAAGGAAAATCCCTCACAGTTCAGCTGTTTCAGGGAGTTTAAAGGAGTTTCACTTCACTTTAAAGAAAAATAATTGTAGTGAAAGGTTTGTAAGTCTTGCATTATTACAACTGTAACCCATAAATAGGCATGAAAAGCACGAGGCCCGAGGAATATTTAGAGCAAAGGTTCAGTTTACCTGCTGAGTGGAGATGATGTCAGATGATCCTCTTTATCTCTCAGGCTCGGGCTCAGCTCACTCCCTTTACACTGGAAAATGCATTTTTCTGTAGTCAAAGTCAACTGACTTCTGAGATGCAAGCAGGGAGCTCACGGCTTTAATTGCGCCTCTGCCCGGGCTAAGGTCCTCCTCTGTACTGGTCTGAATAGTCTGCTGGAGTCACAGGTGTGTTTGTGTGTAAGTGGGTGTGTGCTAAGAGGCTGTGTAATAGCTTTGCTGTGTCAGTGTCCTCCTTCCTCTGTGTCCGTTGGCCAGTATCACCTACCCTGCTCTGTCACCCTTTTTATGCAAATGTGCTTAGACAGTGAGTGTGTATGTGTTGGGTGAGGTACAGGTGGGTGGGGGATGGGGGTAATACACAGTCTTGGCCTCCTCTTACCACTCCTCCCTGCTTCTATATATTTGTCTTACTCCTCTTGACCTCTTTCTAACTGTCATCATTGTCTCACCATCCTCTCAAACATGCACACACAGTGTAAATACCCCTCACCTCCAGCCCAATATACAAACACATGCAGTGTAATAAATCCTTCAGCTGTCAGCCACATTTGGTTTTTTGTCAACAGTATCTCACGTGTGTACTTTTAAAAAAACGTTTCAGGCTGTACCTTTTTTTTTTTAACCCCTCAGAATGACAAAATGTAAACTCAGTGTCAGCCCAAGTGGTGTAACACCACTGCACTGGATATTACGCACAAAAGACACACAGCTTTTACATCAGCCAGTACATGTAAAGGATTCATTTCCATTTAGGCAGTGATAAGGTAACAGGTGGCGATACAGGGCAATCTTCCCACTGTAGCACTGCTCTGTGAATAGACTGTTGTTCCACTTCCTTACGGGCATACATGCATTGGTCAGCATGACACATCAGCTTGAGCAGGACTGTTCTCGGGGTTGTAACTTTTTAATACATGTGTATTAAAAAAAACTTTCCCAGCTACACCAGGCCAAGTCTTTTGTAAAAACCAAAATGATGTCATACTTAGATGATGAGATCACCATGAAGCAGAAAAGAGCATTTTCCTTATATTTGCATTTCAAAGACTTTTATAAACATTCATTCAGTATTTAATTCAGGAAATAAACATAAAAATAACTAATGTACATCCATCAGAGAAGAGCTTCTGCTCATTAAGATGACTTGAAGGATGTGTGTTAGACTTTCTATTTGATTACTCATTTTATTTTATGGTAATGACTAATGGCTCTGGCCCATTAGCAATAGCATGTCTGTGCAGTAACAGCTGCCTAACTGACTCAGTTATTTAGTAACCCAAACACAAATACTGCCGTATCATATCAGCAAAGTAATTTATTGGGCGTTGAGTTGTGAGTGCTTTGAGGAAGGAGAAAGAATACAATCAGAAGCCATTATATTTCCCTTCCCGGAATCCATGAACTTGGCTTTATAATAAATATGTCAAAGATTTAGTGGGTGGCTGGATGGAGTAATGAGCTATGGTTAGTTATTTTGTGGGACGGAGGGTAGGGTGAAGCTGCTGCTGAGGTTGAGGAGGGATACATGTGAGCAGGGAAGCTATAAAATGACACAATGTTGACCCTCTCTCTGCTCGGCCCACATTTATTCCATCACTCGAGAGCAAAATAACATTTTCAACCTCTGTCGCCAAGCCACCAGAGGCTGAATCTGTGTTCTTGCATTTTTTAGAATAAAAACATAGGGTAACATTGTTACACCTGGGGCAGCTTCTTGGAATAAGCAGGGTGTGCGTACACTGGCCTGATGATATCAGCCTTGTGTTTACTGTAATATTCAGTAACATGATACATGACACATGATTCCAAGTAAACACACATTTAATGTTTATGCTAATGATCAAAATGTGTAGTTTTTCAGCCTTTTTTAGGTGGCTGTTGGGATTGGTCCACAATTTTTTATCCAGACTGCATCTCAGTGGGTTGCCATATTTTGTACAGACATTCATGGTCAGACAGGGACAGAGGATGAATAACACTAACTTTGGTGGTTATCCTCTGACTTTTTATCTAGCCCCATTATATTTATATATAGTTTATATTTATATACTGTATTTTAAGTCCAATATCCTAACAACTATTGGACGGATTCTCATGCAAGGAGGGCAAATAATATTGACTTAAATTTGCAGATCCCCTGACCTTTCCCGTAGCATTGTCACTTAATTTGTCCAATCCTTGACCAAACAGGCCTACCTGCAAAATGAATGACCCATGAGCCTCATCTATGCTTTTTTATAGTGCCAATACACCAATGTTAGCATGCTAACAAACTAAACTAAGATGGTGAACATGGTTAAGATTATACCTGCTATGAATCACATGCATTGTCATTGTAAGCACATTAGCATGCTGACGTTAGCACTTAGCACCACTGTGCCTACATTATATAAATACAGTCACAATGAGCTGCTAACATATGAATGAATGCATGAATGAATCTGAAAGGTTTCCATAGACCCATGGACCCCCGTTTGAGAATCACTGCCCTAAACTTGATTGTCAGAGGATGAATGCGACTTGTGACCTTTCCTCTAGTGCCACTACAACCTCTACTTGTGAAGAAGAAATATGAAAATGAAATGAGACCATCAGGATAATTCACTGATCAAATCTGATGTGTTTTCCACTTTGATCACTGTAAGCTTTTTTTCCCACATATGAACCTTTTCCACAATAAGTTGAAAATTATTGCTTATCTGCTTTTCATGAACCATGGTCTGAAGATGCACCCTTATGTATTTAGCTCTTCTTTGACTGTTTCTCCAGTATCAACTTGAGGGTAACATTTTTTATCCTATGATTTGTGCATGAGTACAGTAAGGCATTAGAGAATTTGACAGGAAATATGAGAGCAAATAGAGAGGTTATTGACATGCAGCAAAGGTCCCCAGGTGGAGAGCAACTAGGTACATGCTCCTATGTGGTATAGGTCTTTGACCACTCAGTCAAACATTTACTGAGGGCACCACTATACTATAATTCTGTTTTTATTTATCACATGTTTCATTTCATTAATAAAATATCTTATGGAATTATTGCGTTGTGTAGTTAGTTTCAATGTTCTTTTCAGTAGATGAAATACTGTATATTCATATTCTCATCTCTAATGTCTTCACTAATAGATTTTATATAGAATTTTAGATTTACATCCTGGATATGTGACATAATATAATAATACAAGAGGGGAACATGACATTTATGATGCAATGCTTAGATGAGTCCACAGTGATAATGTATGAAACACTAAAGCTGTAATGTTGGACATCTGATAGAGGGATTCTGGGAAGGTGATGAGGAAACAAGACACCTCAGGGTGTGTTTCCACCCTCCACCACCCACCTGCTTCTCTGCAACTCAGCGTTACACCAGTTTTTTTCCAATGTGAAAGTTTTTATGTGACTTTTCAAAGGTTGCATGGAAGACTGGTTTCCTGGATCAAGTGCTCAGCATGTTTACACTTCCTGTCTGCCTGCTTCTCTTTACCGTCAACAAGTGAGGTGCCGGCTTTGAGAGAAGGTCACAGCTGAACTTAAATAAAAATAAGGTGATGCTAAGGTGATATGTGAGTTTTGGAGTAAATGAGATATCTTTTCACTCTCTTTTTCACAAAGATCGGTGTATCCCTCATTTTTTTGTTTATATGTGAGCCTCCATAGGTGAGATGTTGACCCTAATAAATTGCACTACAAACACTGTACATTAAGTTTTGGTCCAGTCACCTCTTATTTGGATATCTAGGTCTGATTGGTGAGGTTCAAAACAAAGCAGGTAAACACAAGAACTAATGATTTATCATTATATGTTAGTCTGTTGCGGCTTACTGTAAACCAGTTTAGGTCATCAATTTATCTTTATGGCCTGACTGTGAAACAGTCACATTCTTCTTCAGATAATCTCTGGCCTTAATTACAGCTCTCTGTGTTTTCTTGCCAAGCGATGTATTGAGGAAGTGGGAAGCATCCACCTATTATTCACAATGTCCTTATCAGAGTCACATTATGTCTAAGAATTTAATAAACGTTTACTATGCTATACTATGTTTATCTACACTAGCTTCTTCAGAAGCTTCACTAAGAGGAATTTAAGCAGGTTACAAACCTCACCACTAAAGTTTACAAAAGGTTGCTACAGTTCTCAGAACAGCTTTCCAAAGAGATCCACTCAAGCAATGTTTCTGTTAGGTGTGAGATTATCATTTTCAACACACTGACACATTGTTGCATATACAGTATAATTATATTCATGCTGGGCAGAAAAGTATACTAAATAAAAAGGATAGGTTCATGTTATTTCAAGTCTTTCTTAAAACACCACTCACGTGCCCATATGTACACTCAAACATTTACTGGCCACTGTGATCGTTTCTCGCGTCATAAAGAGTTCTTTTAACACTATTGTAGTGTAAGACATAGGGGGACAAATTCCACAGTTATCTTTCTGTGTGAAAATACTTTCTAAAGGTCAGCTGAAGTTATTATGAGGCTTCAGCAGTCAGTGTCAGTCTTTTCAATAATAAATTCCTTCCTTTTGTTACAATCCCTCCACCATACCTCTACAAGGAAACGCTGTCCAGGGAAACAGGAAATTTTGTCTTAAAAAAACTCAATGGGAAAATACCCAGTCATGTTGCTGAAGCCTCAGATTAGCTTTGACTAAAGTTCAAAATGGATTTTTACGATGAACGACAAGAATGGAGAGAAGAATTGTTTTAAGTATGCAACCCAATCTCCACAAAAGCTGGCACACTGTGTAAAATGTAAATAGTAACAAAATGTGATGATGTGTAAATTATTAATACCCCATATTTAATCGATTCAAAATATTGTAATATTGTAATATATGTAATTGATTCAAAATATTTGTTGCCTAATGAAACGTAAAATACAATAATGAGAACTGAACTGTTCTCAAACAAGAATGGGAAAATATTTCAGGCATTGGTCTCCTCAGTTACCAGACAAGCGTTGTTAAAAGAAGAGGTGATGAACAGACTAGTAAACATGACCATGACTGAAGTTTTTTGAAATATGTTACATTTTCCATACAACATTTTCTAAAAACAATAAAACTTCTCTGTTTCAGCAATTTGCCCATCATCACATCTTTATTTCTAAATTGTATTGTATTATTACGCAGCATGGCAACTTTTTTGGAAATGGGAATGTGAAACCATCCTTTAAAGCAATTTTAAAAAATCTATCTCAACTGAGCAAGGAGGCATGGCGATAAATGTTTAAAAAGATTACCATTCCCAAAGCTGAATTACCCACAGGGTAAAGTGTGAAACTGCCCCAGGTCTCCATAGCCTCGCGGGGGCCTAAAGGCGCCACGTTCAGGCGGTAATTAGCGTTTGGTCATGTGATTAATTTTAAACTTGTATGAGATATGCACCACTAAAGCTCAGTTTAAACAGATATGATGAGGCTTTAAAGGGGCTCTTACATTTTCACCTAATCTTAAAGGAGCAGTGTAGGATTTTGTGGCATCGTGCGCTTTAGTTCCTGATTGTAACCCCCTCACCTCACTCTGTCCTTCCTCATGTAAAGGAGAAACGTTTGACTGGGAAACCAATGAAAATATATCTGAAGCCAGAGTTTGATTTATCTGTTCTGGGCTATTGTAGCAATATGACAGTTCAACAAGGAGGGCTCCGTAGAAGAGGACCCGTGCATCTGTAGATACAAAAGGCTCATTCTTGGATAACAAAAACATAACGAGTCCTATTTTCACTAAAGAAAACATTAATAGTTATGAATATTATATATTCCAGTTCCGCCATATTCTGTAAAGAAATGTTACACACTGGACCTTTAAGCCTCTTGAAGACGATTCATTGTCAAAAGTTTTAATAACTTTTTTATCTCAGTTGATATTGTGGTTTATACTGCTAAAGGCAAGGTTATAGTCTACAACTACAAGACATAGTGTACTGGTTGGTTGCAGTACACCCATGCAATGTACCTAATAAGTAAGACAACAGGGTACACAGAGTGCACAGTGCAAAGAGAGTGGGAGGAATGTGTGGGGGTGAACAGCTAAAGGCAAGTTACAGTACAGTACAGTACAGTACAGTACAGTAATCCAGCCTTCCAGTCTCCCTCGCCACTTCTCCACTTCTTAGCAAAGAAGTGTAGACATGTTTGTATTAGTAGTAGCAGTAAATGTATGCACTTTTGAAGAGCGGATATCACTAAATCAGACAAACGATGCACGAGAAGCAATACAACAACATAACTTAAAATTAAGAACTTGACCAACAACTGAATGAAACTAGAAAAGCTAAACAAATGGAAAACAAAGTAGGTTTGTACACAATGTTTCCATCTCGTTTGTCCACATTTTTCTCTCCAAAGACTGATTATCTTATTTTGCCTGAAACTCTTCTTGCAGTTCATATTTACTCAAAATGTAAAGCTCTTTTGTTGTTGTTGTTGTTTTGTTGTTTTTTTTATTTTATATTGCATCTATATGAAGTCATTCTACTTTCCACTGTATACATAACAACACTGTTGCATGTCTGGGCGATTTTTGATTTTGAGTTTTTCCTTATTCAAGAATGGTCAAGTCAGTTTTATTTATACAGCACGTTTGATGTGTCAGACGTAGACTGTGCTTCAAAAAAAGAAAACAAAAGAAAAAAAAGGCAAAGATCACACATGACAAGAACATATATGAGATAAGAAGGTTTTAAATACATAAAAACAAAGATAGACATACAAAGATAAGACGAAAACATAGATAAACATTTAAGATAAGAAGGCATTACAATAAAAAGAGAAGGAAGTTTGACCGTTAACCACACACTTTAAACCTTTAAAACTGAAAGCTAGCAAAAAAACAACAACAAAAAAAATGTTTTTAGTCTAATTTTTAAAGATGTAGCATAAGTTCATATTTTAGAGAATTTCAGTAGGCAGAACAGTAATGACTGGAGGCACCATAAACTGTACTGTACTGCAGGTGGGCACTTGTTCATGCAGAGCTCTGTTGTGAATTCCTTCTGTGCTGCCCAGGGGATGCTGCTCCCAGAGGGCCAAGACACAATTTAGACCCAGTGTGACTCCCCTGATTAGATTGAGTGACTCCAGGTGAGTTTACCAAGATCTCAGTTCATGCCTGCAGGCTCAGCTCCTTCATGCTCCACTGACACTGTGAGTTTTCCTTCCTTATCGCTTGTTTAAGTTGATGTACATTTCTATCTGTAATAGTTTTTATTTTTCTGATTATTAATTACTTTAGGCTATTTGTTTGTTTGGCTATAAAATTAAACCATGAATTCAGTTCGATGGAGATCAGATATGCTTTTTATGAGGCTCTTAAGTGGCACACTGTCCTTTTACCGTCATCCTTCCAAACTTTAAAAATCTGTTTTTGAAAAGGGTTTTGAAACCTCTCAGTGGAGCTGGTGAAAGGCCAAGCAGCGACACTGTGCTCCACCTACAGAAGGTGAAGTGATGTTTCATTGAGGAAAGCAGAAATGAATTGACAGTAGTCCAAGTGGAAATAGTCGTATGAATGATCAGCAGTCGAAGCAGTATAGTGCAAAGATTCCAAAAGATACATTTAACACTACAGCTTGTACCAATATAGCAGCTGTAGCTAGCATCTGTCTGTCTGTCTGTCTGTGTGCATGTTTGTTTGTTTAAAAAGTAATTGCATTTCTAGGAAAGAAACAAGTCACAGCTTCCTTGTCAAGGTTAAATAATATGTTAGACTGTCACAATCTGTCCTGGTCGACACTGTGAATTTAACAGTGTAACATTTCCACAGGGAGGTTTGCATGTTTCTACCTCAACAATGTGAGCTGATCATTCTGTGAGCACCAAAATAACCAATCTCTGTACTCTGAAACAAATGTCAATGTCAGACTGGAGACCAACGTTAAAGTTGTAATCCAGCTCTTTTTTTTATTATTATTTGGTAGAAATTATGAAAATGTTTTCCACTAACCTGTTTTTTGATTTATTGGCCTTGATTTGAGTTGCTATAAGTCTATCGGCAGGACTTGTGTGATTTATCAAATCTCCTAATGGTAGGCTCCAGTCATTTATCAAGGCAAGTGAAATGAAACCGTTTGTCTCTAAAGAGTAGATGTTGGCACATAGGAAATGTGTGTAAATTTGCATCAGGCCTCTCTGACAGTCTGCTGATATTCAATTTTTTACGGGGAACCAAGGTTTCAAAATGAAACTCGTATAAGGCTGCTCAGTACCTGTCTGTATTCACTGCAAGAAAAGAAAAAATCAATGATCAAAACCCAGTTTAAACACACACACACACACACACACACACACACACACACACACACACACACACACACACACACCTGGAGGGAGAGATACAAGTAGTAAGAAGTTCATTTTAACTATGCTTATAGCAGGAGATATATCCACGTGTGATCGTTAAATGCAGAGCATCAAGAACAATAAAACGTAGACAGAAACAAGTCATGTTAGTAAAAGATTCATCTTCCGCCCCACAAGGAAAAAGTCAGGGTAAGACCAGCTTGTAAGGTCCCCCTTTATAGAAAGTAATAAAGACGGTGTATTCAGATCAAATATTTTATTTGCCGGTGTTCATCTCCTCTTCTTTCCTGATTAAAAAAAATGCTGGTCCACGATCAGTAATGTATATACAGTGATTTAAAGGCTTTGCTTTATTTTATAGCCTGAGAAACCGCCAATCGATTGAATCATTTCTAAGACGTTTGGTGTAGAATGTGATGGATCGGACAAGGGCAACAAAATATCAACTACATACATATTTCGTTTGAACTCATGACCACTAATTAAAACACTTATGTCCCTTAAGATTGGTCATGCTAATGGCTCTGAAGCTACAGTGAGAGTGGAATGGAGAAACAGTAATGGAGGGGACATCCTTGTCTGTTGGAGCGGTAAAGCTGAAAAGGAGCAGAGATTAGGCCATTACTCTTAACTGATGAAACAGTTTCATGATACAGTGCTCTAATCCATTGCACCTTGGACCAAAACCATATCTGCAAAGAGTATAGAACCGGTATGACCACTTTATTCAGTCAAAAGCTTACTCTGCTGCCACTGGATATTAAAGATAGCTGTCCATATGCATAATTTACAGAAGCCTCTTCAATACTATTGGATAAAGCTGCCCTTGGATAAAGCCGCCCTCGGATGAAGCCTACCTGATCCAGGTGAATCGGAGTGGATGCAACTTTCTAAATGTTTTGCTGATATTTTTGCAAAAGGTTTGTAATTATCAAGCAAACCTAATGGCCTGCAGCTGTTTATCTCCAAACTCTTTCCCTGGTTTCTGTGATGATTGCCTCAAGTGTGTCTTGTTCTTGAATATCTAACTTTGACAAGGATAGATTCTTGCAGTCTGGTAATATTCTGTATTTTTATTGTCCACAAATACCATTCAGTGTGCGTCTACATATTTTCCAATCTCTCCAACATGTCTGTAGCTCTCAGCCACAACAAATCAAACTGCCACATATTTACAATCTATAGTTTAATTAAGGGTAAACTATTTTCTAAAACAGCTGGGAACTGTAGTCTTTGAACAAACGTTACTCAAAAAGAAGTAAGTAGTGCATATGTTGAGGACTATTTCCAGCGGCGGATTAATCCACACTGACAAGACCTGTCCTTCAAACTCAGCCTGACAAGTCTTAGTCCACAACACTGATGTGATGAAGTTCTTTTAGTCCAGTGGACTGAAAACTGAACTCCGCTGCGCCCTCTGTCAGTGGAAGCATGTGGAGACAGTGCCCCCATGTGGTCATCATGGTCACACACTCGTATGACGTTGCTTGGATGCTCTTGTGTGTTATTAAATGGCACTCAGTATTTCAGAAGAACACAGCTTGCTCATGAGTACGATTCCAACAGGCTCCACCAGTCAGATGTTTGCATGTTTGGTTCGAGCTGACCATGTTTGGGGTTCGGAAATCTGTAGAGGAAGTGGGAGCTGTATGCAGCCAGAGAGGAAGTTGTGCCCAAGAGGCTCAGAGAAGGGCAAAAGCAGTAGTTAAGAAGAACCTGTTCTGCCAGAATCCTTGATCCTGCTCTGTGTCATGGGGCGTGTCGTTCAATCAATACAGCAGTCCTCTGGAGGACTGGCGTCTCTGTGCAGATTTTCAAGTTGCTTTTTTAGTTTCAAACCCCAACCAGACATAACAAGTGAGGTGGAGGTCAGAGGTAAAGAGGTCTTTTACATAATGAGCTGGAGCAAGTTCATTTGCATTGCAGTGAACATGTGGCAGAAATCCTGCAGGTGTCATCACATGACTTAAAAGAGCAGGACAAAAAAAAAAAAAAAAAAAATTACTTGTTTAAATATGTATATTGCTTCTCAGGTTACAGCCCCTCATCGCAGAGCAGGCTTTTCTGTGAAAAGGCTAAAAATACATCCAGCAGTCAGTGTGCCCTTTTAAGGACAGGTTCCCAATTTCTGACTCAATACAGATGCCCATATGAACAGTGAAACAGGTTTTACTTGCTGTAATTATTCTTCCTGGTCATACTGGCTGTAAAGAGATCTCTGCCTAATAAAAAAGGATGGAGACAAGATCCTGTTTCTGTGCACAGATGTATACAAACATTTATCTGAAGCTAATGGCTTCTGCCTCCTAAATTAGATAAATTTAGTGGATTATCTTCCAAAGTTTCATCCATTTTAGCATTAAATTTCCTCTTTTTGTTGCTATACATCCGCTGTGGCTCAGCAGGGAAACATGAAAAGACTTTTGCACTCTTTTAATGGCCAGTATGAACATTTGAGTGTTCACCTGACTATTGTTTGCTTAATCAAATATACCTGCAACTTTAAGCAGATACTCTCTTATGGTACAGAATATGCAGCTATATGGTCTGATACAAATGCTTATTTCCAAGATGTTCTTATGGTTACTATTCAACCCAGTTTAAGTCATTTGCATTATAAATAGCACAGTTACACATTACATACTGTCCTTGGGAACCCATTTATTTAAAAAGTATGTAGGACACATCATGCTTTAATACAAAAATATTCCAAATACTGTACACTGGTCCTCAACATTGTGCAAAATGTAAAAAAAAAAAAATATTTACAACTCCAGTTAACAAGGAGAAAGTAAAAGAAGAAAGACTTCCTCAAAATGTAAATATTCATTTTGATTGACGAGGTTTAACCTGTAGACTAAACACAAAGGTTCCAATCAGAGTTAACGAACCTCGACTTAATCTGAAAATCAAACACAAAATTTTTGTACAGTTTGTGCTGAAGATCATAGATAATGCTATTTACAATAAAATTAAAACATGCATCAGGTTGGAACCATACACATTATTTGCAGTTGTACTTTAAGACTGAAATGTAGCATTGAAGTTGCATTTACTGTGAAATGCACACACTGTAGTAGAGCTGAATGTAAATGTAAAAAATAAGTAAACATGTTTCCACTCAAAATCAAAGAGATGTTCAGGCTGATAACTGAGATAGCTGGAATATTTTTTTCTTTTGCGGTTTTCCATAGACAAGGTGCCCTGTCTTCAAGGCTTCATAAAACGTTAAAATAAAAATATAAAAACTGTTTTCCAGTTCTCGTCCAATAAGAAGTGCACTGCTCTCAGTCATGCATACATGTTTATAAAACTAGTCCAGTTCTCTCATGTCCAAACTCTTCACCGTCTCATTCACATAAACACTCTCATCCACATTCATTTCCTCAGATGGTCCAGCAGCAGCAAGTGTTGTTTTTAATTACAAAGTCTTTCATTTAAAAGCCTGGGTCGTTTTCACTTAATTTGTAGGAGTTTCATCTTGTTTCCTGAAGAAAAAAAAGAGGAAAAACCATTAGCTGCTGAAAACCTTTCAAAGTGAACACTTGATGATGGAACACTTACCCAGTCCTTTCAGAAACTTGTTCACACCACTTGGTTCCGGCTCAGGGTAGGACTCCAGATACTCAATCACTCGGACCTCAAAGAGACCTGGGAGAAAGTTTGAGATGATTTGCCAAAGTTTAGATTTTCTTCACATGCAGCATGAATCATTGTTCTGGTATTTTCATGCACACAGAATTATCTTTTTAACCCTGTTTTTTAAAGGCTCTGCTTTTAGGTCAGTGTATGCCGTGACTCATTTAACTTAGGTCACATTAGGTCTGATTTCATATTATTAAATTATACACTAGCATTTATCCATTTACAGATCATTATGTGGAAACATCTGATTTCTTTCCGACTTCAGTCTTGTTGATATTTAATCTCTTTAACTTTGCTAGCACGACAACATCCTTGGCCGACACTGTCTTTCAGAGGCTATAGCGAGCTCAGTTTTAGCTACTTCTCAGTTAGCCTTTTCAAAGAGGTCCCTTGAGCTCTCACCTCAAAGTATTTGAATGAAAATTGGTTCTGTGAATACCAACGGGTCTCCCCTTTACAGACATGGCCACTTCATGCTAATCCCATGCAGATATTTGCATGCAGTAAAAGCGTGTTATTTACACCTATTCTAAAATAGTAGATTTGAATATCTCTACTTACTGGCTCCCTAAACAGTAGTGGAACTGCATAAATTTGGTCTGACTCTTGTGGATTCAATGAGCCCAATTGTATCCGTGTGTGACGATATTAGTCCTCACAGTAGCAATTTTATTGTAGTGAGACCATTTTTTGAAACTTGACCTATTGTGACCTCTCGGATAATCACAGCCTCATGAAACTTCGCAACCACAAGCTAGACTGAGGGCATTTAGAGGATGTTCTGCTTTCCTGAGTATACTGACAATAAAAGGGTTTCTGAGCAATTTCCAGAAGAAAATTGTTGAACATTCAGCCTCTGAAAAATACAATTCTGACTGAAATCTCCAGATGTCAAAAAGTTTTCCATTACCAAATCACAGCATTTACAATATTTTTATGTTGTTGACTTAAGTACTCACGTAAGTGAGTAAGTGTCTAAACCAGAAAAAAAATGTTGATTACAGATTTATGACTAGAGCCTAAAAATGGTAGGTATGGTAGAGAGGGGTGGAGTGGACGAGGTTAATATGCTCTTCAAACATCACAGGGTGCATCCACTCTACTCTTCAAACTTCCAACACTGATTTTAAAAGCAGATTGGCAGCAAATCAAGATGGACACTGGCAAGTTTTTATTATATTATTATTATTGCTTGTAAAGATTAAGTATTTGTTGTATGCGTAAACTTAGAATATTAAAAGGAGGGGACAGCTTAGGCAGGAATGAAATCTAATATGAAGGTAGCAAAGATTCATAGGTAGTGGCTAACAATACCAGTGAATGTTTTTTTTATTATTATCATATGTAGCTCTGTCTGTCTCTGTCAGTGTGTGAAGACATTGTTTTGTTTTGCCTTTTCAGGTCTCATCATTGCATTGTAATGGAAACAGAGAAAATTGTCTGTCTGAAGTTATAATTACTGGTTTCATGAAGTCTTTTTTTTTTTTTTTTAATGAATCCACCCTTGTGACTATTAGCAGTGCTACATAAACACAGTTACCTCTTCCTCCTCCCTTGCGCAGCTCTTTGTCCTGAATGAAGCCGGCGAACATCTGGGTATCCATGAAGAGCTGCAAGAACTGGCGGACCCCGCGGGAGGGGTGAGATTTGCGGAAGCTGTCGCGTTGGAGCTCCCTGCTACCGTTAGATGACTCGACCATGTGGAGAGGGTAGTGGCCCACCAGCTCCACGAAGAACCGCACAAAGCCCTCCGACACCAGAGAGCTCAGATCAGCCTGCTGACCTGGTCGGGCCATGTTTTGAAAGAAAAACAAACAGATTAATAACAGACTCCAAAACAATAAGACCTAAGAGATATATTTGTTTGACATGTTAAATGCTTTTGCTTTCATGACTCAATATTAAAGCATCTTTGCTGGCGTGCACAAATTGATTATGATCTACACAGCATAAACTAAATATTCAACAGCAGTCCTCAGTGCTTTATCACTGTAAAATAAGAATAAAAAGGAACTTGATGCAGCGACTCTAGAGGCTTCATAATCAGCAAGTGAGGACGTTCAAACACCTGACTAACATTCAGAATTTTGTTAATTGGCATGTGTGATTTCCGTTATACCAACCTCTGCATTTGTCACCATCCTCCTGGCTCAGGATTTCTTCCCTCTCCTCTAGGATCTGCTGCAGAGCCGCCTGCAGTTTACTGGGCAGGATGCAGTCTTCGTCGCCCAGCTGTCACACATCACAGAAAAGGTCAGTGGGAGTCACGTGATGCCATTTACAAACATGCATCTAAACTTCCTGGCACAATATCAAAGTACTAGAGGCAGGCTGCAAGTACTTAAACAATGATTCAGTTCAAATTAACGTGCAGGAACCTCATTTAAAACAACTGACTCACTCAGAAAACCCTGTAGTTATTTATAAAACTATACTTCTTCTGTTAGCTCTATGTAAAGTCCAGATTTGACATAAGTGATTTTCCTACTGGTTGTGTAAGGATATTGCAGTTTTAGTATATAGTCGATGTCTAATTAAAAACTACATATTTCCACTTTTGATTATTTGACTTTTTGCTATATATGAATGTGCATATTTTCTTCCATCTGTGGTCAACATTTCTTGTCAATCTTATTGACCAATAAAAAGATGTTTTGTTACATCATGTATGGAGAATTGATAAGAGGAGGAGAGCTTTGGACAAATATCTCTCTAAGTTTTGATTCAAAGATTGACAGCAAGCTCTGATCTTTCTGATCCAAGTCAGATTGATTCACACACTTCAGTGTCACATGGCCATTAGCCTGGATTATGATGATTTCAATCTAATCTAAAACTGTAAAATAGCTTCAATTAGGCCAATGTACTCTGTGGAAACATGTAGGACAGCCTCGCTGACAGTATACCAACTGAGGTGGGTATAAACAGGAGAGTCAAGGCTCAGAACCACCCGCATGTTGTTAGATTACGTTGTTCATCTCAGTGTTTTAGGTTCATTTTATAAAATAATCTCATACACAGGTTTTCATCAGATAGTGACAATATGTACCCAAACAACATGCTATGTAGTCCACCAAATAATACATGTTACCTGGCTTCAACCTACCCTAACATTGCCACAATCTCATCATCCAAAAAGTTTACATTTCTCTTTTGCTGTTCCTGACTAAACTCTTATTTGTGTTCATATTATATGAGGCGCAAGTGCTGATTGTAAGGTAGTTAATTTGAGAGATATGTTACTAATAGGTTTCTTGAAGCTGTATAACTGCCAAAATAACAAAGTGTCACCTGTCTACAGACTACACGCTGTGTCTAAAATTCTTTAGCCCTTGATTCAAACAATAATATACTTCATGATACATGCTGAGGTGTGGAGCTACCAGCAATAGCGAAATTAAAGCTGCGCATAACAGACAGCTAATGTTGGAGTGGCAAGTCAACCACTGCTTATCCCATTAGAGCTTGTCGTTAATAGGGAGAGTCTGCGCCTGAAGATTAAGCTCGCTAAATGAAATGTCAAATTAAGTCAGACATAATATGAACATGCAAAAAAAACAAGTTTATAATGAATTGAATAGAGTGATTACTGTTGACTGACAAACCTGCAGCTCTGAATCAGCCTTCATGTTCACAACATGACGTGATTCTGCTTTGGGCTTTATATCCTATGTAGTTTCACCTGTTGTGGGTGTAACATAATTTTCTCTCTGTCACCCTCAAAACATTCCTCATGCAAACAAGGGACAAGTGTAGGCAAAGCCATCCTTAACTCTGGGACCACACCTATCACTCCCACTATACACTGCTATGTGTACACACCTGAACGACAAACTTGTCTGCACACAGATCCACTATGAGTACCTGGGAAGACAGCGAGAAGAAAGAATGACAGTTACTGAGTGCAAGATTTCGCAACAAGAGTTATAAAGAGGTGAAGTGAGTCTCTTCAGGGTGTTTCTCCACCACTACTTGCTCACAGTGGAAGTTCCTGTTGAGCTCATACTGGTTTGGGATTCTTTCACAATATGCAGTGACTATACAGACAAAAGATGGTGCTATAACAACTTTCCAGACAGACCAGTATATTTATGATGATTTTAAAATCACCTCCTCAATGGGCAGCTCCAGCAGCTGTGGCAGGCAGGGTGACAGCACCCCAATGAGGAATGGGGTGGGGGAGCAGCTGATGTCCAGCATGCTGGCTGGTAGCACAGGCACAAAGGTATGCTGCCAGGTGAAGGGGTACAGCAGCGCCAGCACTGCATGGCCACACCGAGACAACACGCTGCCGTGAACGGGGGAGGAGAGAAAAGACCCTGTTAGTTCTGCACGGATCATATGACACAAACATATCAATCATACCTGCGGTCACACAATAATTCTTTTCCACCATGTTTTCAAAGTGACTAAGAGCGTTCAGCAAACAGTAGCCATGTATCAAAGACGCAGCTGATCTATGCTAATACTATTTCTGCTGACACTCCTCCCTTTACGGTCAGTTGCCTACATGCTGTGAATAACCTTCTTCTGATTGGTCAATTTCTGGAGCTAAAATTTCACTCATCTTTGGGGAAACAGTCTGCCAAGCTCAGCACTTTTTCTAAAAGCACTCTTATCTTGTAGCCACTCCCTATTATCTCCTGGATTTAAAAAGTGACGAGTCATTCATCATTTTTCTCAGAGTTGTGTATTTCAGTTTCAAACTGCTCAGCAAAAATGCCAACTCTGAATCCTGCTATTTTTAATAACCAATTTCTCAGCCACTCTTCCTCTCCAAACATTGAATATTCAATCAGCTGCTAGATAATGGATTCATGGTATTTCTAATAACTCTTTTAGTCAGTTTTGGACCACAGAAACTGCTTCACCATACTGCTGACTTCATCTCAACCTTTTAATTCTCAATCTAAGAACAGCGATTAACACTACTTAATTTATGTAGCCATTATAAAGTGTATAACAAACAGGTCACAGCTCATGCTTTTTTATTTTATCCATATTTTACACCTCTATGCTGTACAGTCCATACCGTCCTGAAATTTATAAGCCTAGGCTGAGTCTGAACCTGTTGTTGCTGTGGCCTTGAGACACTGTAAGTGATATTGAGCTGTACAAATAAACCTGACTTGACTTGCCATTGGGACTTGGCCACAGCTTAGCACTGAGGCCAAGGTACACACCGATAAACAACACTGGCCCTGGGCCTGTGAGATGTAATCAAGAATTGACTACAGCTTGCAGACGTCATGGGGGAGTCATTTTTTTTTTAAATTGCCACATCCTTATACCATCATCCTTACATACACTGACAGTTAGGTGGCCCTACAGTGTGTTGTGCTCCCGCAGCTGTACCTGAGTTTGTCAGCGATGAAGATGACCCTCCTCTCGAGCAGAATGGAGGCGAACACCTGCAGGAGTTTTCCGACACTGAGACACTGCAGCAGACTGTCGAAGTCTACGTGCTCCAGTCTGGAATCCACTGGACGACACAAAGTCAGAACCTGGCAGAGCAACAAGAGCACCTGGAGTCAGGCTAAGTGGAAATAACAGGGTTACAACTTGTTGTTTTGCACTAGTTGTTCCACACGGACAGCTGGGTGAATGTCTGAAGTCTGTTAAGCAAAAACAGACTCTTCAGACAGCCATAGAAATGTTGTCAATGTTTGTTGTGCAAACTTAAGTTGGCTTCCACCTCACTGCTGAAAGAGAAGAAAGTAGTGATTCTGCAACATTTCTTTGTTTACTTTTTATGAGAAGGACCATTACTTCACTTATTTTCAGTCTGTGAAGAGTAATGACTAAATTGATTATTGCTGACTATGTGTTGCTGTCCCAACATGAACCCTTCAAAGCTGAAATAGCTACCCCCTATTGTTTACACTGATAACCCTCCCATTCTGAGTCATACTAACTCTGCAGAGAGGAGTGGTTTGGAGGGACAAAACTACTAATTAACATTTCCTCTTATGGTTTGTTTTGGTTTTACCTCATTCCCAGAGCCTGGGAGGAAGCTCTTGATGGTAACTGTGCGTCCAGGAGCTGGAAACGGGGCCTCCATCACGCTTCGCATAAAAGGGTAAACCAACGCTGGGGATATTTCCCTGCGCCTCTCAACCTCCTCCAGAATCTGCATCGAAAGAGCCAGACAAATCACTGTGTGTCCTGAAGGAACCTGTGTTGATGAAACTCTCAAAACAATGGAGGCGAGATGCAGCTCTGCACGTGAACGTAGCTTTCCTGCCAGCTCTCTTCACACACATTGTTTATAAATTTCACTCAGCCAGCTGGAAAAGTGGGTGAGACGTGGCTACATGCATACAATTTTCTTTTTTGAAAAACACACCCAGGGACTGCTCATGATTATCTTCTAGTGTAGCCTCATTCCATCCTAATACATACAAGGAGTTTCAAGGAAGCTGCTTTGACACACTTCAAGAGGATTAACACTGAACTTTGGCGAATCCAGCTCCTTTCATCCTCCTATAATCGTCAGACACAAGGGAGCAGACGTACTGTATGGCTGCCTTACCTTTGCAAACAGGTTGAAACAGCCCAGTTTGCTGACAATACAGTGCACCTCAGGAAGCCTCTTCCCCTTTCCACTGGGCTGTAAAGAAACATAGTTTCATGTGTCATAAAGCAGGTAACAACAGGGGTATCTATGACAGAAAACACTTGTGAAGCACATCAAACAAACATTTCACTAAACAGCACAAACAGGAGCAGGACATGCTCATTTCTTTTTTTAGTTTTTTCAATGACAGCTTTGTAGAAGACAGAAATTAATGAGGACATCTAAACTCCATCCATGTTTATGATAGCAGCTGTGAGCTTATCTACCAACAAAGCAAAACATAAAACTCTACATGCTGGCCAAACACACTAGAGATAAAGACAGTGATAACCACAGTATGTTTACAATAATGAATATAAACAAACTACATAAAAAGGCAGATATAAGCACATAATTTCAGCCTAAAAAATGTCTAAAAATCTAGAAGCAGCTTTCTTTGTGAGGCAAAAGAAAAGGGGGGGGAATTATGAAATTCTTCTTGCTCTCTGTCATTGATTCAGAAGTGGTTTATGGTCTGTGATTCACATATACTGATTCACATCCCCTCAGAGATGTTGAGTAAGCACATGGCGGGCTCCCACGTCAACACACACACACACACACAAAGACACACAAACACATACACACTCGAGTCAATGATTCAGACACACACACACACACACACACACACACACACACACACACACACACACACTCACCAAGATCTTACGGCAGTAACAAAACCAGCGGCTGCCGTCCTCTCCGGTCAGGACAAAGGAGAAGGTCTCGCTGTAAACACAACATCAGTACACAGGAGACGATATTTAAATGCTTTCACTTTTCATCGCCTTAAAACATGTAACCATAATTGCATAACGCCCACAATTCCTTGTATAAAAACCGAAATAAAGAGATATCTTCAGGGAATTACGTCATTAAAAAAACAATACAATATAAACAATGCAGCTGAATAATGTTTGGTCTGTTGAATCTATGGAGATATAATATATAGACACTAGGTAAATAAACAGGTATGTTTTCCATTTACTTGTGCCACCACAGATAAGTGTTCCAAACACAGTGAGGCAGTGGAAGTTGAGATCATAACCCACATTACAACAATAAACCATGCCCGTTAGGGAAAAAAGAAAGAATGCTCAATGCCCCATAGCACTCAGAGATTTAATTAGATCAGCTGAAACTTTAATTATCCCTGTGGGGAATTTGAGTTGTTGCAGCAGCAATTTATGGGCCACAGCTGACAGCTCATGATATAAATAGAAAAAGAGGAAATGAGGGTATTAACCATATTATAACTGATAATTAGGTTGCAAGAAATTAACTAAATATGAAAGAAAAGTTTGACAATATTTGTTAGAAAACAAGAAAGGTGGGGATATAGACAAAGAAAACACACACAAAAGAAATGGAGGATGGAAAAAAAACTACAGTGTCATGTTACCATTCTTCCACTGTCATGGCCTTTGGGATGCAGTTAAGTCTGTATACATTTAGCATGCTATTAAAACATTACTGTAGTGCATGTGCGGACCTTGGTGTGTGCGCAGAGGGCTTCCAGTCCTGTGAGTCAGGGAAACAGAACTTGGGAATGACCTTCAGCTGATCCTCAGCCTCTCTGGAGAGCCGGGATGACTTCTCAAACTGAAACAGAGGGACACCAGTTACAGCAGTGATCCTTCAAATGACTTCCTTGTAGGTGAAATCAGTGATCATTTAATTGCATAATAATAAATTCAACAGAAGGTATAGGAAATGAGTCTTAAATTAAGATATTACTTATGTGTTAAATTAACTCGTATTTAATATCTCTACATAACTTTGTTGTAAATCACAGCCGCTTAGTATCTTCCCATATAACGAAACAAAACAAAAGCTTCCCTAAAAATTGCCAAATTTTAACATGGCAACATTTTAAAGTGGCTAAACTATTAATTAAATTTCCTATGGAACGACAAAAACGTGTTTACATGAAAGCTCTCAATTTCTGAATACCCAGGAAGTTCCCCTTTAAAGGATTCCTCATCATCTAAGATCAGAATCATCTTCATTTAATTTTACCAAACAAGATTATATTTTGGACAAGAAATGAGCTAAATCCACTGAATACCATTCATTCATAGCACTATGATCAAAGTACTCTTATGTCCTTTGCCTAGAAGAAGGGTGGGGTCATGTTAAAGGCCCCTTCTAACCATTTTAGGGAACTGCTGTGTGATTTCTGGGGAGTATGTGTTTCCTGGAGAGCCTTTTCTCAGCGACACCACCACGAAGATCTGGAAAAGCTGCTGCTGCTGCAGCTGGATCAGGTCTCTCTCCAGGGTGCGGTAGCCTGGCCGGCGTTTCAGTGTAGACTGGATGTAAACTGATCTCCTGGAGCCTGCTAGACGCCACACAAGGAGACAATATTGTAATGCTCGTCTTGGGACATAACCTATCCAGCACACTGAAGCAACATGAGGCATTTTAAATGTTCAGTGTAGTTGTTAAAAGAAGTTAACTCTGATTACACAGTATCCAAAACAATGGTCACGGATAACTGCTCATCTGTATCTCACAGCAGTGGTATGATTTCCCATAAGCCTCAGTGCTAACTCTTGCAAAGAAGATGTTGCTTGGATGTACTTTTGACTTTTCTGATGAGGATCAACAAAAGTCACAGTTGCCAAGCATGGCTTTAGGGATGACAACACCTGTCCAGACAGATACATCTTCACAAATACTCTATTGGAGAGATTGCCATAAAACTTTGAAATTGATCCCCTCTCAATATTCCAGAGCACATGTCAGCATTTTCTGACCAACAGCCTAAAACCCAGATTTACAATGTTATAAAACAGAGAAGCAGAGCAGATCCTGAAACCAGCGAATGCTTGGCACTTTTGATAAACGACTGAAGCAATTCATCAAATTTTCAGTCGACATTGTTTCTGCACTAGTCTTGACGTCTCTGTTGTGTATAATCACCTGCATTATGGTCCCATAATAGTTATATGTCACTTCACTGAACAGAAATATGTCACTTGGCTGCATTAACAGACACTGAAGTCTGACAATAACTTCCCTGGCACTTAAGAAGTCTTCAGAGATGCTCTGAATTTTTTCCTTTTTTAGATGCAGCTCTGTTTATACTTAGGACTTTGACTCATAAAGCTAGGATTCTAAACTAAACTTCACCTAAAAACCTGACCTGACATGAAAGGGGACACAACAGACTTATTAACTTTATGGTGATACCTTTGCTGTTGTCCTCAGGGTCGCTCTCTGTCCCGCTGGTCTCCTCTGTTGATAAGAATTAGAGGAGAGAGAAATTATGGAGAAGCCGAGGAATGGAAGAGACATGAGGAGCCATAATCAGATGCAGACAGTCAGCCTTTGTTTCATAATCAGTGGCTTCGCCTGCTGCAGCTGGCCTTGTGTGTATCATCAAAAGATGGGTATTTCCACCAAGAGGCTCAACTTAATCTTATTGAAGTGCTGATGTGGGTGACATTTGGGCATCTGTGACAATGTGTGTGCGTGTGTGTGCGTTACCTCGCACTGAGACTCCCTGGTTCTTCACTCTCTTCCTCCCTCGCTTGTCATCAAAGATGGTCTCAATCTTGTTGACGTACTGTGGAGTAGAACACACACAGGTACTTGTCAGCCCCGTAATTTCACAGCCATTATAGAATCATGATTACAGGGAATCATGATAGAACAGCCACTAAGTACATAATTATATTATAGATTTTCAGCATTTTTCTACCCTTACATTCCTGCATTCTTTTGTTAATATCCTGAAAGAACACAGATGAATATTTGCTCGTGGACTCAAGTCAACTTAGGCCCCGCATTAGTACGGCAGAGACGGGCTCAACACAGAAACAAGCAGGAAGCTGAAACTTATCTTTAAGAGGACACGCAAAGCACAGCCAGCTGCAGAGGCAGACTTGTATGACAGTGTGAAGAAAGCAACTCAAATGCACGTACAAAGATAATGGTACTGTTGTTAAGCAGAAAAACACATAATGAGGTATCTTCATGTCTGTGCCCATTTTCGTTGTTTTAACATCTTTGTCAAAGATGTGAGGTGAAAGAAGGCACGTTAACTAAATGTTATGTTTTATTAGTAGTATTTATTCTAAAATATTTGTTATTTCAAAGTTATGTAATGGAAAATAAACAGATCAACAATGACACGGTGTGAAAATACCATCCAAAAATAAACCGGATTTGGATTTGTCAAACCTGCTGGTAGAGACAGTCCAAGTGTCACGAATCCTTTTCTAGTCACCTTTACAGATAAATGTCAATATCACTGATATTACTGTACCTTATCGTCAAAGTTTCTGCCCAATGTCCCCACTCCTTCCACTGCCATGAGTCATATGTTTCGAATGAATGTGTTATGTTCAGAATTCCCATGAAGCATTCATACATGTTGCTTTACCACTATCTGTGCCTTTCAGAGTCCTCTCCTTCCTGCTCGACATGTCACCGCCCATTTCTTTTTTTTCCAATATGTAATATGACGTCAGTCAACAGAGAGCATGCTACTATACAAAAAAACAACACCTCAGTCAGTGCATTTATTATTTACCTGAGGCGTCCTCTGTGTTTTTTGGGTGCTTGTGCGCCGGGGTGCAGCTAGTTTGGGAGAATCTGCAAGTGTTGAGGATTTGGATGCCGATACTGTTTGAAACCTCTTCCTTTCCACTTTGCTAGCGTAGCCGTGCAATGTTTGGGGTTTAGGAGGCAGCTGGAAACAGCAAGAACTGTGGAGTTATTACTTGGTTTCAGATAATTACACAGTATCATACTACAACACTTCCTTCTTCCTTCCTTTAGATCTCAGGTTAG
Source organism: Sciaenops ocellatus (assembly GCA_033000465.1). NCBI lineage: Eukaryota > Metazoa > Chordata > Actinopteri > Sciaenidae > Sciaenops > Sciaenops ocellatus. Next base: position 22,371,157 of record CP136883.1, read on the forward strand.
ACAGGGATCATTTGATACAGCCGTACAAAACTAATGAAAAATATATCTGTACTGTGAAAAGGAAACACAGATAGAATTTATTCCATTACCTTTGGGGCGTTAGGTCTTGCAATAGGGAGGCACATGGGAGATAGCTTGACATCCTCATAGGGGTTATCTCTGGTCACTTCACCTGGGGGAAGACACAGTGATGGGAAAGGATAAAGATAAGAATAAAAGAAAATGAGTAAAGGGATTTTCCATATTGTTCCTTTTTCTGCTTTTGATGTTTATTTTTAGCACCCAGCTGTAAAACTAATTATAGAATTCACAATAATTTAGAAAACAAGATGAACAATAAAATGAATGGCCACTTCAATAATTTGTGTGAGAAATGACTAAACTAATTAACGGTTTACCAAAATAGCTGTGTGCCTAATTTCTACCTCTGGAGTTTACCTAACTGCCATGGCTGATGTAGAAGTTTAAACCTACTCCCTGTCTTGATTTATTACAAATGACTAGATTGGTTTTAAGGAAAACACTGGAAGGTGAGCACAATTTTCTTCAACTCATTTTGGAAAGGATGTAAAATTTACTCTGGCATTATGTTTTTATAGCTTGCTGTGGATCTCATCTCTCATTTTTCTCATTTCTACATTAATAAAAGTCACAGAAGTGCTATTAAATATATGTAAAAGTTATAGATTACCTGCATCCATGACTGGTAATTACATATTTCATAATCCTGCATCTAATGTGGATATCAGTCGCACTACAGCATTTTAAGCAATTATTACCCCAAACAGTTCAGAGACATGCGACCTTGGACAATCCTGATTCTCTGACTTTGATCATTCAATCTGCTATCTTTTCCCATCTTGAATATAACTTTCAAAATATCACAATATTCCAGAAACTGGTGAAGATCTCTGGGAAACACACTCTGGGACAATTTTGTAGCTATTTTTTCCTTATTACTGGTCACTGGTTCACTGGGGCTTTTACATTGGATCTGTGCATTCAACCAATGACAGGCACCGCACCACTTTATATGTCACAGAAAGTTCCACTTACAAACAATGTCCTCATAAATATTGTCGTCAGAGTAGGCATGGTAAAGGCCTGAGTGCCTGGCCTCGCCTCTCGGTGTGCCTTGCTTCGCAGTCAGACGCGCCGCATCCTCATACTCAAAGGACTTCCTGTAGCAGGGAGGGAAGGGAGAGGCAGTGAAAAAGAGGGGTCTTGGCTGCTGTCCTAAAGATAGCCACTATGCTATTGTTCAACCTAGTGTCTTCTATTCAGCTAGTGTCCCTCCACAACTCCAACATTCCTTATGTTGATATCAAACACTGCAAGACTGAGACAGTGTGATAAACTGTCATGACGGGAAATGACTGAGCATATGGTACAAACATAAAAAAAAAAAATCTAAATACGGAAGAAATGATGTGTCAGGATTTAGACAGAGATAGCAGTTGGCAATATGACAATAACAATGCTGACATAGTAAAAATTAGGTCACAGTGCAACTTTCCTCCTCTGAAAGCTTTAAAATGGAGATGAACTTCATTTAGTTACCTGATTTTAGCTCCTTTTGTAATGCACACAATCAGTCTGACTCAGTTCTTAAACTGTTTCATGATTCATGTTCATTGTGATGTAATACCTAACCTCATGAAGGTATTTTATAATACACAAGAATGAATGACAGCTAGTGGCTGCCTCTGAAAATGGCAAACACGGAGCCCTGCAGAACTATGCTAACTATGTGCAGACATGGCAGGTTGTGGCAAGTTACTGGCATGATACACTGGCAACTTAAGAAGTAAAATGACAATATTGTAGCACAGTTTGGTCTGTTCTTGGAATATTTAGGAGTGCATTTATAATAGAACTTACATTAGCAAGTGGTAAAAGTACTAAAACAAGTAACTTTAAACAACAATCACTGTCTGGCCAGTTACAGGATAATGGCACATACAATTTCCCATTCATTTCCCAGGATTGTCTTATTTTAAAGACTTTATCGTGATGTGCAACGTTGCTAAAATGGAAAGTTTTATGCTGGATTGCTTTTTTTGTGTGAGTCAAATTGTTTCAGACAGCTTGTGATCAATGTTTTGGAGCATTTGGGCAATTTCCCCCCAAGAAAAAGTTAGGACACATTTCAGCAAACTGACTCCTCCTCTGCTCCGTGGAGCATGATTGAGAGTGATGGAGCAATTCAGTACGTTAGACACAATGACTGATGACTGATGACCTAAAAAACAAAAAGGTTATTTTAGTTTAAGACATCTAGGCTTTTTTTTTCTTTTTCAAATTACTATTCTGTCATACCTAAAGACTACATATGTTAATTTAAGTGAAGTTATTGTTATTTATCAGATTTCTTTTTTATATTCAGATACATGTGACTCCTCCCATTAAGTCAACAACTCCTGGTTGTTGGGTGTGTTTGGATGATAGTCACAGACAACACCAGGACAAGATACTTACACTACTAAAAGTTATGTTAGCTAATAAGTCCTGAGCTCAGTGTGCACATGGGTCACACAGTTGTCTTACTGTCATGTCTTGTTTTGCTTGGCCGTCGGTGAATGAGAGCGAGAGAGCGAGCGTGAGAGTGTATGTGTGCGTGCCTGTCGATGATGACCCTGGACCCCGTGTCTGCTGAGGAACTAGGCCACATCCAGACAATAGAGAACAATGCTGCCAGATATCATGTGACATCACACCAGGGACCCCAGCCAGCAATTGGACTCAGTACCCTCCCCAAAACTGCCCTAAAAACACTCCGATATACCACAATGTGAGACCAAAACAGTTTCCTTATTCTATCAGTGAGAGCTTCCCTCTTCAAAAACAGATCCAGGAATATCACAGAGGTTTTGAAGAGTTACTTGCTCTCACCTGTTTTTATTATGCCTCGAAAGCCCATTAGTCTTTTCTACAGGACACGGAGGAGGTGGAAAGTTAGGTGGGTGGGCTACTCTCCTGCTCTTCACGTTGGAGTGATGAAGGGATCTGCCGTCCCATCCCACCGTATGTGTCGAGTTGTTGTTGTTGTTGGTTGCCCTGTACTGGAATGTTCGCTGAGGTTTTGGAGGAGCGTGAGGGTCAACTGAAAAGTCTCTGCCTTTCTCCCAAAGCAGTCTGTCACCCTCGAGCTTACGCCAGAAACCCCGTGAAGTGTAGAAGTTCCCGGCGGGCATGTTGTCTTCTTGGTCATCAGTTGATAGAGGTAGAGGTTTACAAACTACTTCAACATCCAAGATGCGATTTGTTTTTCTGTCGCCATTGGCAGTGACGATTTGTTCACCTGTGGAGTTAGCCTCCACTTTAGGTGCTACGAGTGGTCTATTTCCTGGGGTTATGGCTGAAAATTCAGTGGAACATTTCTGCAGAGGTTCTGACTTCCTACCAACCATACTGTGTCCAGCTTGTGATGGAGATTCCCGAAAATCTAAGCTCTTAGCTTTTGAGAGGCTGGCTTTTGCGTGAGGCCCTCCTATGGAATCCCCGTTGCCCAGGACATCTCCAGACAGACTTCGGGACACAATCTGAGGGTGTGCTTTCACCCCAGCATCCTGGCTGCTGCCCTGCTGACTGCGACCTTCCCACTGGGAGATCTTCTCCTTGATGTTAACGCCCTGCTCATGAGAAGGGGGTCTCCCAGACTGGCGTCCCTGCCAAGCCACAGCGGGCCCTTTTTTCAGGCGATCAACCTCACCACCCCCTCCTCTGCCCTGCTCCATCCTCAGAGCCAGCATATTGAGAGGGGGTAGATGTCTGCTTGCCCTCAGTTCTCCATTGCTGAATGTGTCATTTCCTCACAAAGACGGACCGGAAAATCCAGGGCAATCTGTTGTCAGTTAATCCAGAAATGATAAGTAAAAACAGGAGTGCCACGAGGTTTATGGTTGTAACTGTTTCCTTTATGTCTTTATGCGTCTTCTTGTGCTAGCAGAGTGTCATTTCCCCCTTGTCTCCCTTTGTAAACAACCTAAAAAAGAAGACAAGACACAGAAATTACTCATCAATCACTGCACTTAAAAACAAGTCCAGACAGCACACCGCAGGGTCAAAGGGCTAGTGAGGCATGGCAGGAGGACACAGTTACTTTAGAAAGAACACACATATGAAACAGTCAGTTTGAGGGGACAGAAAGAAGGTCAGGAAGGACAGGCTCCTGTCAAGGTCAGCTTCCAAAAATAAATCCAGTAAGAATAAGGAAAGACAGTGACGGGAACAGAGTTACTGCAGATTTCTGCTGCTGTGTGCCTGCGTCTTGAGCTGCCCTATCCCTCCTTTAGCCACAGGGGAATTCTGTATTCTCTGTAGCTGTTGTCCTTAACCGCATAGCTGGCCAAATACGAAATGCCAGTGATACACAAAAGCATTAAATCCAATTTAGTCTTCTTGCAAAGCTGTCTTTGAGATGACTGGGAGGAATGCGTATTTAAAGTGATTTCAAAGAGCTTTAGAAGGCAAGAAAACACATTAATCTCAAGGCACGCATAAAGAGCCAGTGACAATTAGGTGAATGATGGAAACCATTTTAACCACACCTATCTACGCAGTGGAATAAAAGCTTCTCAAATGGTAGAGCTATTTATCAGACACAAGATAAAAAACACGGGCAGACAAGATTAATTAACTGATGACTTGGATAAAAAATGTGTATGGTATGAAGCTATAATCCATGGCCTTGCTCCCTCTCATCAAATGCTATCAACCACAGAGACTCGATGTAAAGCTCTGCAGCAGCAGCACCCACCCTGACTCATATTCCCTGAGTCGACATCAATGCGGTCACTGTACACTCTTGTACAGCAGCTCCTGGCTTGCTGGAACCAAACCATTTGGACACGTTGCACATTAGGACCGAGGCTGAGAGAACATGGAGAAGGGGAGACATGGTAAAATTCCACTGCACAGCTCATGATCATAATAACTCTATGAGCTGCATTCCTGCAGAGCTGTACAAGAGGGGGGTCGGGGAATAAATTTAACTAGAGACAGTCGGTCAGTCAGTCTTGCAAGTGACGCCTTTGTTTGGTTTGACCTAAAATCAAATGTATGCGCGCGCTGGAATGCTGCTCGATCATTGCCAGACCATCCAATGACAATGCGACTCCCAAACTGACCCACTTGCATTATTTGTCTGTGTGCGGTATGTTGTACAGGAAGGCATGAGTTGCGTTTCCTGAGCTGCAGGAAGAAGGATCAGCAGACTGTCCATAATTATGGAGCAGAGAGATTTGCACCCAGTTGCAACCACTGATTTCAGCTATGTTTAGATCATCTATATTCAAACCTTGTGATGGTAATCAAACATTGACTTTGAAACACAGTAAATCCAGAAATAAACCAGCTGCTAGCGGCTTACAGTAACATTTGCACACATAAAACTGTCAGCTCCTCCTTTCCTATACAGCAGTTAAAATCAAAGTGTTATTGCCGGTGAGGCAAACTGTGAGGTGCTGTGATATCAAGTGACAAAGCCTGAGGGTGAGTCAAAATGAACTTCACTGAGGCTGTCAACTCTGCAGAAAGGTATCCTTGTATCTTCTAGTGAAACTCACTGACTCACCTGTGTAGAAACCAGACAGGGGAACCATGAAGCTGAAGCACCCCGTCATCACTTGGCAGCTAAATTAAACCTAATTGCACCTTCAAAACCACCACAAAACGCCCTCCCCGAAGAGCGTGGCGTGACACAACATGTTGTAGGTGAGGTACTGTACGACTGCGGTTCACCATCAACAGTGACAGTTAAAGCTATAATAGAGGAAAAATGTGGGTTTGCTAAATGCCAGCATAAAAGGACACGCCAAGACGAAGTGGCTTAAAATGACTGATCCATCACCAGCAAGAAGAACAGCTTGTGTGAATACAGGCATTAATTTTGACAGCGCCGGTGAAAGAGTGACAGACCACTTTAACATAACGAGTTCCACCATTTGGTGCCATTTGTTGCGAAATGGTTGTGGATAATACTGTGCTCAAAATGTCTCCAAATCTCTCATAAACTCAGACTGAGACAGCTATGATAGATTAAAACAATTATTTAATTAAAGCTTTAGCACAAAATGAACGCAAATGAATTCATTAATAGTGTTCCTGATATTTATATGACTTTTCTCTAAGGGCACTAGTGTGATATAGATGTCAGATGCCTTCAGTTACAGTAAGTTATACATTAACTCAACTGTTTTTCCTAAATTTGGCAACACCTGCAGCAGATTTACATATAGTGGCTATCCACTGCAATATGTCACATGACTTGTTTGATTCCTGGTAGTGCTGTTTGACATGTGCACATAATCAATGACTCAACTGCAGTAAAATGGGGAAAGATGAAGGAGGAGAGAGGGAAAAAAAGACCTTTGCCTTCTGGCTAAATACCCTCGTTCTCTGTTATATGAAGAAAGAATCTTGCCAAACTCCCTTTGAGAACTATAGAAATGTAAAGTTTTCAAATTTATATCATAGCCTCACTTACATATAATGAAACTCAATCACTCCACTGATTATTTATGATGTACTCTGTACGTCGGCCTTCACAAAAGGCCGAAATAACCTGAAGTAAGTGACTGGTTCGCTTACAACCACCAGGTTAAGTCCTGAGCTGTCTGTTGGAATAGCGTTAAAGGAATAACGTTTTCCTAACCTTTCAAGGTTTACGTTGGACTAAATAGAACCAGTTAAACTGATGGCGGCATGCCTAATTAAGCTTTATAACTTTATACAGAAATATACTTGATACTGATATTAAAATATAACTACATTTGTCGATAAAGTCTGTCATAACTTCCCATACTTGTCACTATATGCACAAAGCCACAAGTTTTGGAAATAACTGTAGTGCTAGCTGTGCTAACTTACACATTTTAACGGTCATGTTAGAATGCAACAGCTCTTTAAGACATTTAGCTAACGTTACTTTAACGTTACTTTCACGTTAGAGGAGAAACACAGCGGTCAGAGAAGTTGTGAGGTAGGATATTATATCATATGCCACATGGGCAGATGTATTAACTACATGTCCCATGACTTACCCTTCGTGGTGACAACGTTTATGTTCTTCCCTCATTTTCCTCTCGATAAAATGAAAAACACAAATAAAAGTCCGCTCGCTCGCATCGTTCAACCTGGAGAGGTTAGCAAAGTCTGAATAAATCCAAGCTAACGTGGGAGTCCACAGGCAGTTACTGTTAGCTTATTAGAAAAAGCAAACTTTCATGAGGCATAAAAATGTGTCCACAGTACTAATAACTATACACAACAACAAAGAAAGTGTACACAGACTAGAGAAACGTAAAGCAGAACACTCCTCGCCCTCCTTCCCAGAACAATTAGTGTCAATTCAGCCAGAAAATATACAACTTCCGGTTACAGTTTCCAAAATAAAATCCTTAATTGACCGTCGACGTTATCTGAAGTTTTCTCAACTTCCGAAGTAAACTTACACCGTCTGTAACGGTGTAAGTTTACATTCATATTTTTTGATAACTAATTTTTTTTTTTTTTTTTTTTTTTTTTTTTTATCTTGTACTGGATTTTATAGGGACTACTTAAAAACTGCAGACAGGTGTGTTATTCTGGTTCAATATCTTAAAATGTGATTATTCTATGAAGGCTAATGGTCACTGAAGTTAATAGAATAAGAAAAAGAAAGTGTGCAAATTTCAATAAAAAAATTTGTAGTAGCTTATTGATTAATTAATATATGTATCAACTGAAAGTACATCCACACTGTTGGAGGTGGTCGATAATATGTCAGAGGTAATATCAGCCTAACATTGCCCCATACTTACCTGTACACCTACTTTTCCTACTTAATCCGTTTATTGTGTTTCATAAAACAGTTTATGTGTTTCTTTGTTTTGTTTTTTTTTTCCCCCTTGGCTTCACTTATTTTCTAGGTAATATGTTTGACTTCCGGTTTCCCTCTGGCTGTTGCCGTCGAGCTTGACGTAACTGTGACTGTGAGAAAGTTTAGTTGAATCCTCCCGATCCAAGAGGGAAGACGTCATCACATCAAGTCCTGCAGCTGTCAGCGATGAATAAATACTGTTGTCTTCAAGTGCCCTGGGAAATATAAGCACTATGTTATGAGCTGCACCTGCGCGACTCCACGAGTCTGTAAATATGACTGAAACTTTACTTTAATTTATAAAGTAACGAGGTGTGAAGTTTTGGCGCAGTAAAAAGATGGACTACGTGAAAAGTGTCGAGAGCCATTGTGAAAACAAGTGATGATGTGTTCATTCAGCTGCTTCAAAACTAATAAACGTTTTGCAGCAGATGACATTCATCAGCCTCACCTAAATCATTGATATGGTGTAGCATTCTACATATTTGTTTACTTATTTAAAATAAACCACAAAACTATGTCCTGCAGGGAGTGTTTGTCGTGCAACTCGCATGACTTCAAAATGGATCTCAGACTTCATCTTCATCTTCACTTCGCTAAATGTGGACTTAATCCAGCTACAGCACATATTGACTTTGCTATCCCAGCCTGATCCCAGTAATGTGAAAATGGCAGACATCATGGAGGTCCGGTCAATAACTAATGGTAAAACTGATGCATTATGCAACAACTCCAATAACTTTATTAAATTTGCATGACTGATGTACATTTTTAATCCTCTACCTGCTGATACAGTTAATCATTGCAGCTAGACTATTTAGGAAACGTAAGACATCAGAAAACTACTTTTGGTAGACGGTAAGAAGAAACATGGCACCGAATAAGTGCCTGTCAAGTCTAATTTATAATTTACAAGTTGGAGCTTATGATGGCCGTCTGAAGGCAACAGCAGGATGGACGAGTCAACTAGACAAGATCCTGCTGTCAAGTCAATAATGCACTGTAATACTGATTCAGTTAGAAATGCATCACTCACAAAATCACTGGTGGAACTCTCACGCAGATACACTTGTTATTTCACATTTTATTTCCTTTCATTCTTATACATGATGTTTCCCACACACACTGTGATGTACAAGTCAACTGGATAAGATATACAGATGATATGCAGTGAATAACATAAGGTTCTTTCTTTTTTAAGAGTTACTGTGAAAAACAAATGTAGAAAGTTTTCTACATCACAACAGAGACGAGTTCTGAGCAGGTGTAAGTCAGATTTGAGTGTTTACTCAGACTTCAAGCCCTCCTTGATGAGGTTGAGCTCATAGCATAGGGTCTCAAAGCGATATGCCATACGGATCTGGGCCACATTGGTCTTACGGATGTCGTTGCCCTCTGGACCCTCCTTCAGGTAATCTTGACCCAGGAAGTGGCACTTTTCCTGAAACACAGAAGCATGTTTTGGTGCAAGTATAAGTGTAATCTCTTCAATTAAAGAGCAGTCTTTATTGCGTGAAGATAGAATGTGTGTGAGGATTTGACATGAAGGTTTTAAGACCAGAAACACCACTACAATTACTGTGTTTGCACCAGTGATGTTGCCAATATAAAAAGAAAGAAAAATCTTACAGGTTACTTATTAAATGTGTCAAAAAGTCAAGAAAGCAACACCATCTCTAATTAAAGTAATGACATTTGTCACATTACAGCTCTCCATCTGATGCATTACCTCATGAGACAGGGCGCTCTGCAACACACTGCTCCTGGAAATCTCGCACATGTCGCAGGTACTGAGCTTAAAGACCTGGGCTGCAATGGCGTACTCTTCCATCAGGGGTTCCTGTGGACATAAAGGCAAAGATTTACACCATATTATAAAGTGTAATTATTGTTTTGATTACTCATACTTTGAGGTAACTGTAGTATATGTGTATATGCAACTCACATCATCTAAATTTGCTCTACATATGGCATTAACCTGTTTGCGTTTACAATGCATATTGTACTCTATTTCCGTAAATGACTTCTCTTTGTACAATATGTATACAAAGACTTGCAAAGAAAACTATAATGTATTCATTTGTAGATCTAAACAACACAATAGTCTTACACGGTACAGTCTGCACCATTGTCTACATTATCATCAAAGACTCTCTTTCTGTGCTCAGACCTTTGTGTAGTGGAACTGCATGGGGTCGTCGGTGGACAGAGAAACCACCAGGCCTTTCTTGTGGAACTCCAGCAGGGGGTTCTTGGCGTATTCCAGGAACAGGCTGTTGTTGCTGAGAGGGGACATGGCGATGGGGATCTGGGCCATGAAGTACAGATACTGTAGCACAGGACTCTGGTGGTGGAGGATTAATAGATATATGTGATCAGTTTAGAAGATCAGGTTCAAATTATGACATTATTTGTCAAAGTCTTTTTTAAACTTTTATATTTGACAATAACACAGGCAAAATTACTTTCAATAAGTCAGGTACTGACTGAAAGATCATACTCATTTGATGAATCTCAAATCTGAGATTGCACTTGACATAATGCTGTCAATTGTACAGTATTTGTTCCATTATTGGCTTAAAAAACTCTTTTAGACTGTATACATATATACACACAGATGGGTGATGAATTAAAGAAAGATGTCATCCAGGGGTCACTGAATAGTCTATGAGTATGGAAATGATGTGAATCATATTCTATGGCCTTTGCTGTCACCAGATCTCAACCAAACTGAACAGCAATGGTAGATTTTGTGAGTGAGACAATTCTCTGCCACCATCATCAAAACACCAAATAAGGGAATGTCTTTTGGAAGAATGGTGTTCATCCCTCCAGTAGAGTTCAGAGACACTTCATTTGCTCAAAGAAAGGTGACTTAAAGTGTTAATTTACTCCAGGTGAGACACTTCAAAAGACAGGACTAACCTTCTTCAGGTTGAGGCCATGAGAGATGTTATCAGCAGTCATGAAGGAAGCCAGAAGATGGGTGACGGCACCAGCCTCACCACAGTGAGGCCTGAACGTGAATGTGTTCATCCCCCTCTGTCTGGATAGCAGAAGATAAATATAAGTATACTATAGAGATGACACATATTCTTAGGGGAACTTATTGCCCAGTCTGTCAAATATGCTCTCCCTGTGTGTTTACAGATGAGAAGATGATATAAAGAAATGAGGAAAGGAAAGTATCATGGATATAAAGACAAAATGGAAGGAATCTCTCAGAAAACACAGCAAACATTAAATAATCTTATTCCTGCATGACAAGTAAATACTAAAAAAAGCGTGTACAGGTACAAGGAGGTAATGACTGACCTGCGGAGCTGATTGAGCACAGTGATGTTGGCATACATGTAGTAGATGTAGTAGGTGTAGGAGGGGTTCTTGACTATGTCCCACTCCTCTGGTTTGGGGCTCTTAGTGGAGAACATGTGACCACTGTGCTTGGACTCATCGTCCACACTGTCGAAACCTGTCACCTACACACCAGGAGGCAGACACTTAATTATACAGGGAACAGAGTGCTCTCAGGTGGATTTCCACTGGGGGTTATTCTGGGTTCATCAACTTTTGATTAAAAATAGCTGTAAAAAAACATTCCTTTATCTTTCAGTTGAAAAGAGCATTCATGGTTCAGGTCTATTAAATGTCTATCCGCATGTCTGGTCATGTCAATGTCTTGTAAACACTTTCAAAACTCAAGGAGATCATCCCATAATTAGATCCATGATTAGGAACTGTACAAAGATCATTATGTGAGTGGGGTCACAAGGGTAAGGTATTATAATTTGTTATTTTGGTAGTATAATGTTTTTGGAGAGGAGGAAAGGGTCATTTATTTTTTTTCCCACCAATTTTTGCCATATGTAGAAAATATGAGGTGAGGTGTAGAATCAGTACAGACCCGTCATCTGTTCATTGAAATAGTGGCAGTAATGATGTCAATTTAGCAGCTCTTAAAAAAACTGAAAACGGCTGTATTTTCACCATTAGTCTTCAACCTGGACCTTACTTTCCCCTGATTTTGGGGACAACAGTGTTTGAATTTGGTGCAGTATTGAGTGAGATTTCTGCGGAACAGGCGTTACAGTGTAATCCTTGCTGGCACTGCACATTGTCAATTTACATCCATTAAAAGTGCTTGTTTTTGCCACTGACAGGGTTAGGTTGTTATTATGAGTGTCTGACATTATAGAAAGGACCCTATAGAAAAAACATTTGCTGTACATTTTGCTTGATCTGGTCTGTGAAATCTTGTCTGGGCAGCATAGGGACACACCCAAAAGAATCCCACCAGTCTCCCAAGTTTCACAGCCTTACAGCAGCTGGTTTTTCCTTCACTGCCTATTGTCATCTTTCCCTCTCTGTCCTTATCAGTATTTCAATTTGTAGTCTTCAGCTTATAAATAAATAAAGGTGACCATCCACATTGTTGAAATCAGCTAACTATTCAGCCATGACATTGAAAAAATCTTTCACTAAGCTTTGCTTTCTGTACGCCAGCACAACAAACTCTTCCCTGCCAGCAGAATTTCTACACTCACCTCTTTTGAGATTTCATAACAGGATTTCACCTTAGGTGAGACTTGGTAAGACACACAGCAGAACAAGCGAAAGGAACATATAACGTTTCATTTCACTGTAGAGTCATGTTGTCAGATACTTACAAAAATACTGATCCTGCTGGAGAGGGCCTTACTTTTTATAAAATGAAATATAAGATTCAGCACTCCTCCCCACCTGAGTAATTTTCATACAGACCCTAAGTTGTGGCAAAAAAATCCATCCTTCAACTAAGATAAGATCTGGTATCTTGCTGTCTGAGCTGTTATGATCATCCCTGCTACTTCTGAATACTTTTGGTGACTGTATCTGACTCACATGCTTGAGGAAGATGCTGAGATCTGGGTTGGACTGTGGGTCGATGGTGGCCTGGAACACAGGAAGGAAAATGTTCTCCAACATCTTGCCAAAGTGGGGCACAAAGTTCCTGCCTCTGAAGATGTCGCTTAAATAGAAAAGGGACACAACAGATTAATTCAAGTATGAATTATAGACATCCTTTATCCAAGTTTACACAGGATTATTTGATGCATTAGTAATCCGCAACAGGATAAATAATTCTAATATCGCAGTTAGGTCAAACTTATAGAAGAAAGAATTGAGATTGTAAACGTACTAGATCCTGGGTACTTGAATCATCCATTTGAGATTTGGGGAGTAGACCCTGTGCTTTACAAACCAGCCGGAGAGCTTGGTCCACTCGTTAGGGTTGCAACCATAGATAGACAGACGAGGCTCAGCATACTGGTACTTGGCATCCTCCAGGTCACTGGCTACTTCCTGGTTTACACAAAGGTCAAATCAGGCTCTCCATTTCAGATGTTGGCTTATCATACTTCATGTCTCAACTGGACACAAAACCAATTTTCTGGAATTGTTTTTCTTTTTATGTAGAAGCTGACCTTGATGATGGTAGCAAAGTACTCTCCATTGATCAGATTCTCTGTCTTCAGGTACAAGTCACGCAGCTCGCTTGCTCCAACAGGGTTGTACTTGGCATTGAACTTATCGAAGCGCTGGAAGGTTTGTCTGCCCTTCAGGGAAACAACAAAGATACAAGAAAAGAAATTCAGATCATCTAGGGGTGACTGTGGGGATGGGCAATAAAATTGATTGCAAATGTTAATGGCATAATAACGGAAGTTCTTAAAAAATACATTTTGGCTATTTAAGTATTTGGATGACGAATACTGTGGAACTGAAATGAAAGATTTCATTTAGATGTTAGAAGTTAGATTTAGAAGTGTTTAAATTTTTGATGTAATATATTTATAGCATTGTCTACAAATATGAATGCAATCCTTACAAAGCTGCAAAGTTTAACAAATTATAGCAAATTACAATGACAGCATTTTTATAATTCTGTCCACCACTGTTTCAACAAGCGAGTAACGTACAGCGTGCACATCCAGGGAGTCCACAGTGAGGTCATAAGGGTGCAGGTGAAGGGACTCGAAGAGCTCCTTCATAGTGACCTCTCTTCCTTTAAGGTTGTGCACGACGCGGTCAGCGTCCACACGGTAAGACTTCTTGATGAAGCGCAGCAGGTGCTTCTGGTTCATGCAGGCAGCAGCGTGGATGTGGGTGTCCACCTGGAATTGCAGAGAGACGATGGTGAGTGGATTCATGTGTTGTAATAACTCTACTTGGTCACAAGAGGGAACTAAAGCCATAAAATCATGGCAGCTGTGTGAGGAAAGTGAGGAAAGTAACAGCAAACTAAGTAGGAAATAAAATGTAAAATTCAAATGTATACTTTTTTTTGTTTATGTCCATATGATTATACTTGATTTACTTAATAACTTGATTTAACTTGAGTCTTGAATTCTTGTTTTGTGTGACATTTAAAACCAAAAAATCATGCACTGTGACTTTATCTGAATTTCTCCTTATCTTCTCATTTCCCCTCATCTAGAATACTGTCTTTGTGGGAGATGTGCCCATAGTACATGCAGTATAGTTTTAAGGTTGATTTAGCATTGTTTTTATTTTAAAGCAAAATCAGCAGCAGTGTCTGTGCTAAATGCTATGCTGTTCATGGCTACCTTCCTGCAGTTGTAGAAGTCCCTGTGGGGGTTCATCTTCAGTTCCTTCATCTCCTCCATCTCATTCAGCATCTCATGCACGTTGAACTTTGACATGAGGAACTTCAGACGGCGGTGACAGTAAGTCTTACTGCAAAACAAGCATTCCATTGTGAGGTGATACAGTGGGCGCTGATTGACTTTTATAAATGTTTGTATCCATAAAACATGTAACTGTAAAAAAACAGAAAAATGTTGTTTTGAAGTGTCTTGTCATTGTATGTTATTTTGTTGTGAACCGTTTTAGGGCTTGTGTAGATGCCACCACACACAGTGAGAAATTATAAATATTAAACTTATAAAGTAACTCATAAATTACTTAACAGTCAACCCTAGGGGTCATCTGAAAGAAGTAACAACAAGTCATCAGTTGGAAGTAATACATTCCTGACATCATCTGAGTTGTACAGAAACTGAATACAGGTGAAATCACAACTGCAATTCTCAAATTTAAAACAGGTCAATCATTTTGAAAGACTCACGTTGGGCCCTGTGCAATGAGAGCGATGAGGAAGTTCATATCGTCGATGAAGGTGTTGTAGTCAGGGCAGGGCAGGTCCTTGGGCTGATGTTTGTCAGCGGCTGCAGCGTCGTTGTACACATAGATGAGACCATCCTTCATACGAGCAACATATCCCAGATTCTTTGGCAGGTCCTTAGTATCAAAGGGATCTTCCCCATTACTTGGAGGTGTTGTGAAGACTGATGGATGGATTTAATATACAAATTAAGCATTTTGGATATCCAATGACCCAGAAGACTTAAGTGAAAACCTTATGTTGAACACCCTATTGAACCTTCTTTTCTTTTCTTTTCTCCTCACCTGGCTGCACCTGATCTTCATGTTTAAAGACCTCTCCCTCGATGTCACGCAGGTACTGGGAGGCCGTGCGGGGGAAGCGCTGGTAGGCCAACCTCATGTATTTCTCCCTGATGGTCAAGGCACGGTACAGACCCTTACAGGACAGCTCGAAGTCATCCATGGTCACCTGAATAGCAGATATAAGAGATGTTACAGATTTAACAGTTGCCTGCAAAAGTAGCCAAACAAGAATTGTAGCCTTACGATTACGTGTTGCAAAGTTCAAATTTGAGGCATTCTTTCCAAAAACAAGACAAACCATCAACTCTCCACTCATAGAACAGATTCAATACAAAGTTGAGTTAATAATCATTTTAAAAAGCACATTCATTTGTGTTGATGGAAGGTGAACTTTTTCTGTTAAGAACTATGCTGTAAAAGTCAACCATTTTCTGTTCCCTGTTTTGTGGGATTTTCTGATATACTGCATTACATAAGCAGCCATTTGCTCTCTGTGATATTATGCAATATGTTATGTAGTCAGTATTCCTGAAATGTATCTGAACAGATCTGCGGTTTTGAGTAGGCTAAAACAGAGATAACAATCAGCTCTTGCAAAGTGTTTCTCTGCCTGTAAATGTCAAACCCTCAGTCATGAAATCTAAACCCCGGCCTGCTCTCAGATGAGCTCCATTCATGGCTGTGAAGCCACTGAACTGCAGATACATATAGTCAGTGAAGTTCAAAGTCAGCACCTCCAACATTTGTATTAAATAGTTACATTTTATTACTTTTTAAAATGTTGGAAATACTCTTAGTCGGCAGAGTTAAATTATCATTGCCACTCTCATATCTGCCCTTTCAATACAAGGTTTGTCTTAGCATAAACACAGGAAACATAGGAAAAGCCTGGCAACTTCACAGTGACAGCCAAGGGATAAGCATACATCTACATGAAACCACATAAAACCGTAATTTCTAAACTTTGTTTTTATGCTTTGTGCTGTGCTGATCAAACAAACATCTAAGCTATCATATATCAATCAAATCTAAAATTGATTGATATATGAGGTTAAGTTATATAAAGTTTATTATTAGAGGTGCTTGTTGGCAGACTTGATACCTTTGGACAGAGCCAGGCAGGCTGATTTCCCACATTTCCAAACTATATGTTAAGCTGAGCTAACTGGCTGCTAGTTGTTGTAGCCTCACACTGACTGGACAAATACGACAGTTTGAAATCTCTAGAAAGTTTGAAGAAAAGGTATATGATGGAAACTTGTTTGTCCTTTTATACACTATATTTAGATATTGCCTTATGTTAAGTCATGGTTAGTTTCACAGATAATAATGAAAAAAATGATCAACTCTAAGGCAAACTTAATGAAGATATTTTACAGTGTAATAGCTGACTGTATCACCAGTCATTCCTCATTTAAACCTCCAGAGAACCATTATGCTGTTTTCTAGCCTTTAAGCACTACATCTATTGACCAGAACCAGTCTGATGCTACTTATGATGTATTTTACATTAAATATTTATCTAAGTCTAAAAAACATGGGTTACATTATCTAAAAAGATTAAGGCAACCATTCAAATAGTACCCCGGAGGCGTAGTCTCCGATGATGGCCACTCTCTGGAAGTCAGGCACTTCCAGGTAGGTGGGGGTGTCCACTTCCACTGACACTACAGGGGCAGTAGTTGCCTTGGCAGCGACCATGGGCACGGCCATGGTGCGGCACCGCTGGTACCTCTTACTGTGAATGAGCAAAGGTAAGGTATAGTAGTTGGCTTCATCCACTATCAAAATTTCTGCAATGTTTGTTGTGAAAGCCAACTGAATATTCCTCAAGAATTATCATGAGATAACCATTGTGAAATTCAGGCAACATACCACACCGTAGATGGTCTAAAATGTATTTTCTCAGCATGTAATGACATGATTTTTTACATATTACATCATCTCACCGTTTCCCAGCATCATCTTCAGTGTGCAGATGGTGGGCCATCTCATTGTGGAGGATGGGGCAATCATCAGCCACATCAAACATAGAGATCTCATCGCGGACGTTCTCGTCTTTGGTCTCAGACGCAAAGACCACCTCCGCGAAGGCCCGCATCTTGTCATCGGTCTCTGTCAGGGACAGCAAAGATATGTTGATAACAGAAGTGCATTCAGCTACCATCACATCATGCGGCACTAAACTAAACAGACTACGGCTGTAAGGCCAGCTTCAAGCACGACTTCTTGCCTACTAATATACACTGCATGAATATGACTGCTCAACGATGTCAATTCATGATGAATGAACAGTGCACATGACATCCTACATCTCTGACATTAAAAATTCACATACCTTACCAAACCTGAGGTGTACAGTCTCCAGCACATGCGTTGCATACATGATCAAAGATTGACTATCACTACATGTCTGCAACTTTGACCTCCAGTTTGCGCTGCAAACACAAAGTCCCATGCATACAGAGGAACTACAATGATAAAGCACGGACACACACAGTCTCACATGGATACAAAACTGTAAAGCCTTTTTTTAAACATGTTTTGAACTCCAGACCCAGTTTTCTTATCATCTTTCACTGTTTATTTTGCATTTTATTACCAGTCACAACGTAGCTGTGATGTGGCTCAGAAATGATTCCGATCAGAAAAATGGAAGAAAAGTGGATTAAGGTCTAAAATGGCTGGAGTTATGAACCAAGCTACGAACAACAGTACTTCAGTACAGTGACAATACATTACATGTGGCATTACAGTGGCATTACATGATGCCTATTACAGCGATAACTACATTCTAAACCAAACTCTACTTGCTACATGCACTGTACTAGCAAAGAGCCAAAGCTTTCAGCTCTAAGACAACAATTATACTATGACACATGTGACTGTCAGTTGTACTGCTCACCCTCTATACTTACTCTCTTGACCTGATTATGCCCAGCAAGAAAGTAGCACCACCCGGAACAAAACCCAAAAAAGAGAGTTGTTAGAAAAGCATTGGTTAGAAAGGTGTTATATATGAAGATGATATACAAACCTTTAATGTGATTTACAGTTTATGCAAAACAAAATGCACCTATATAATTGAATACATGACAGTTTAGGTTCTTAACAATACAGAAGATACATTAGAAATACATGCAATAGTAAAGGATATGGGCAATGAAATGAGACAATGGAACAGTGCATACACTTTATGGCAAAAGGATAAGTGGGATTATGGTGACATACAGTGTGAATAATGGAGAGGACACATGATAGTTGCTTCCGAAATCCAGCCAGACAAAGAACTGGTGATTGCATCTTGGTGACACATGCAGAGATGATTTCTCAGTTTTACATGTTTTGAATCAAATGTAGAGGATACTCAGTGTGATGCGATTGCGTTACTGCACCGCTACCATTTTTAAACATCTCGATGCATATGAAGATGCACTTCTTGTGTCGCCTTGGCATTCCTTTGACGGTTCACACAAGTCTGAAGGTCAATCAAGTCTTGCTTGTGTGCTGCTTTGCTAATTGATCAGCATTCCCATGATGGGAGAGTCATAAACTATTTGGGAATAATCATTTATCAATGTAAATGTTCATTTTCAGCTCAGATTTGAGTTATTATGCTGTTTGTTAAGCATCCTTTTACAAATTTATAATAACAAACGAGAGTTGACACTGAATGTGAACAATGCATTAATAAATGGTGTCCATTTCCACTATGTTCTGCTACTCTCCATTTCATATGGGATAGATCTTCATTTACCAGTTTACAAGGTTGCATTCAAATGCACGACAAAATATTTGGTGATGTGACTGTCTCACGTCCATCCAGTAAACCATGCATTTGATGTGCTTCACATCTTCCCCAAGCTTCCTAGGTAGTTTCTCAGCTCCATACTTACTTCCTCCCTCTGCTGAGCAAAAATATCCCAGTTAGGGTGGGATGGTCCAGGTTAGAGGGAAACAAAACAAGTGTGGTTATGTTTCAAAGCAGCAATTTTAAGGAAGCAAGTGAACCACACAAAAATAACCATCCAAAGACTTTGCTTACTTTTGAGACCATTCCTTTAGGAGAAAATAGCCTTAGTGAAAATTGTTAGTTCTGTGGATTATCTGTGGAGTGTCCAGGACATGTTTCCTGACATGGTTGAGTTCTTCAGAGGAAGGTTTAGTGCTGTAGCACACATTCAATTCCATTAATCTCCATAAAAACCTCTATAAATAAAATATCTGCAAGGCTAAATCCAACTAGAGGTTTAAGTTGGAAAATCTGTTTTTTATGAACTGTAACTTTAATGCAAGTCCCATCTGAATTTGATCAGTTTGATCATGAACACATTTGATGTCAGCTCTCCACACCTGCTCTGACAGATCGTAAAAATCTGCCTGCCTGCGTGTACCGCGTGACAAAACTTGTGTGAAATCTCTGCAGTCACATCACAACACCACAACATGGTGTAAACACCCTCAGACACACTCTCCACCCATACCTGCTAAATCATTACACCCACCTAACCCTATTAGATGTGAAATCAAGCTCTTTGCAGCAGCAGCTGTTCAGACCAACGCATTTCTATTTTTCACCCTTTGAAGAACTCTTGATGGCATAACATGACTTGATTCTCACCAGCTGCCCAGTGCCTGGTGGAGGTAAGTCTAAAATTAGCAACCATTACAACAGCTTTCAAAACAGTAGTAATAATAGAGCAAGTACAAAATGAACTGGATAACCTGATCTCCTGTCACACTTGAACTAGAAGAATCTGCTGACGAATCACATCCATCAAACATCCTCTCTTGACATCTTCACAGCTGATACTCAATCTGTTCACATTCTGCACTGCAAGTTTGTTTTATGATATGAATTTGAATGAGCTCAAAAAAGGTATTTTGACGTTGGAATCTGCTGATCGAGCTAATACACGAAAACTCAGACTAGTCAGTTATTTGGTGCAAAAAGCCATTACAATGGAGAGATTAAGATAAACAGCATTTTTATTTTAAAATGTTCAGTTCTGTGGAATCAAGATGACCCCCTGTGATGACTATTTATTAGTCAGCATGGACTTATTGGAACTCTTTTAACCTCAATGAACCTGTCATTAAAGCTGTCAGTACCTTCCATTACAGTGACGATGTAGCACTGACAAACAGATGGGAATTTATCACCTTAACCATTAATAGTCCGCCAAGTGAGAGCTGTGACCCCTTTTATTTACATTCAAAGCATTTTTGCAAAGCATTTTGTCACTTCCATTCTTTCCATACATCTCAAGAAGGGTGACATTTTGACACAAAGGTCAAGTCTTTTCTTTTTCTCTTTTTTTTCATGTGTTGGCATGTAAAAAGCGAAACAGTTTTGGTGAAGGCTTTCCTCAGTTCATCTTCAATGTAAAATAATCCTTTGGAATTGCTACCAAAACCCTCTTTCTAAAGGTGAGAGCCCACGTTCAAAACCACAGTTGTTCTGCCAATACTCACCTGGCACTAAGACTTTAGGCATGGTGATGCTTTTCCAGTGAAACGCTCCCTGAGGACTGGTAGAGGTGGGTCAGGCACTGGTCCACTGTAGTAGGGAAGTGTGAAGCCCTGAACTTGGTCTGTGCAATATTAAGCTCGCTCCTGCCTCAAATGTAACCAGAACCTGCTGTACCCACACTGGACACGCATGGACGTAACGGGGAACTCATATGTGCCCAAGTCTATTTTAAGTTGTCTATGTGTCCACAGGACTCCCTGAGAGGCACAGCATGTAGACAAAGCAACGGGTATGTGTGTGTATTATATAACACCTTGATAGGCGGCTCAAGTTGCCATGCACTTGTGTGTGTCTATATGGAGATGGCAGTGCAAAAGCAACAGACTTTTAAAAGGACTCTCTGAACTGAAAATGTGAAAGTCTCCAAACTCAGCATATGATCCTTGCTCCTCACAATAGTGATTCGTAACTTTCACAAAGGTCTCCATGTGTTTTTTATATTATAGCCTAGTTACCAACACAAACGCTTCAATAACCTTCAAATGAGAAGGGGTGTAAACCCTTAAAAATAGTCTTGAGTCATTTGACTACTTTTTGCTCGAGGAAATGGTCCGTAGGATTCATCTTTGAGGGACCACGGATATCTGTAGCAAATGTCACGGCAATCTATCCAACAGTTATTGAGATATTTTAGTCTGGACAAGAGTGTTGGACCAACCCACATTGCCAACCAATAGAGGCATCCCACTAATGTGGCTAAAAGGTCAAAAAGTAATATCCACTTTATCAAAAGGCTTTGTTGACAGGCAAAGTGACGTCCTTGAATCACCAGGTCGCATTAATCTCTTACAGGAGTAACAGGTGAGACACCTTTGCTGCAAAAAGGAATAAATCAAATGATGCCCTGATTTTTATATAACCCTGTAACATCTGCCACCATGACTGACTTTTCATTTGTTCCTGAAAACTGACATCAACCATCATCCAGACACAATGTCTTGGGTATAAATCCACAGAAAATGTTAGTCAGTTTATGAGGGAATATTTCTTCAGGTTCAAATTGCTGATTGCAGTTTAAATAATGAATAGTCTTTTGGTTGTTGGGGAGGAAAAATCCTTGTCGTCATTGCACAAACTTTGCCACTGACTTGTGTAACTTCTCCTAAGACTGGCCTGCACAGCTTGAAGACACTTAACAAGTCATCTATTTTTAGGGAATGTGATCCTAAATGTCAAAGTTCATCTTATGGTTCAACTAGTTAAAGAGATCAGGTTAGAAACGGGCAGTCAGTCAGCCGTTAGATAATGAAATTCCAGACAGGTTTTTTTTTAACTAAAGCTACACGTGAAATGATCATTTTGTGACATTATCGTAAGATGATAACAATAATGTTAATAAAGTAAGAAGAGATGGATGTAATCTTCTCATATACTTGGCTGTTGTGCTACTTGGACAGCATGTTCTCAATTAATAATACTTGTAAAACAGGGATGAATTTCTTTTCCACGTCTCAGATTTTTGTCAAGTTGTCAGATGAACGTGAACTTGAGAGGTAGACTATTTAAAGGCGACTGGCAACAAATGCACAGCTTGACATGAATGAACAGTTCCCTGAAGAATTTCTTTTTTGTGGTCTGGAGAGATCTGACTGTTCCTCACCATGAACCTGAGAGGTAATCGGCAGCTGGAATTGTGATTTACATGGGCAAGAGGGAGCAGGGAGTCCAAGTTTCCCTGTCTCATGTTACTCATATCATCACCACCCAGACTGTCGGACGCTACCAAATTACAACAGGTGGTCCCCTGTCCGGCTTCTAGTCTGGGAGTTTGGTTGTGTTTCTATGTTTCCTGTGTTTTTCACTTTTCTAATTAATTTCAGTGTGACAACGTGTGAGAAGCAGGAAAACACAAGTCAAACGAACAGCAATCAATTCCAAAAGAAGCACCTTCATTTATATATTTCCAGTATAAAAATAGATTCAAGTTGGTGTCAAATAACAATGTTTTGTTTGGTCTTGAATATTACTGGTGTCAAGTTCACTGGTGACTATGAATCCTTCAAGCGCATGTGGTAAGAAATGTGAAACCTCTGCAACTCCAACAGCCACACTGAGATGTGAAATGAAATGAAGATCGCTGCAGCATGACCCACTGTTACGTCTGCAAATGTGAAAAGTATATCACATGCAACATCTTTCACAGATGTTTGATTATACAGTCATTGAGTGAAATATACAAACTCATTACACATTTTCAAAAAAGATGAATCTCCAAAAGAAGTGCATTATCTTTAAGTTAAATTTGAACTGAAATGAAATGTGCCGTATTTTATTGAATGGAGAATATTAAGCAGCACTGACTGTGCATGAGGAATGAGTATATGCTTAATGGTGATGTCTCACTTTCAGCATGTTTACATGTTCTGTCTGGATTGTAATGACTCT
Source organism: Sciaenops ocellatus (assembly GCA_033000465.1). Taxonomy (NCBI): domain Eukaryota; kingdom Metazoa; phylum Chordata; class Actinopteri; family Sciaenidae; genus Sciaenops; species Sciaenops ocellatus. Next base: position 22,394,406 of record CP136883.1, read on the forward strand.
TCCTGTTAGAAAGATAAAGAGGAACACCCATCTAAAAACAGCAAGACCACATAATAAATGCACGTAGCCTATTAACAGGACGTCTTTGTTTTCAGACAGCAAGTTTCATAAGACTTTGTAAGATTTTACACCACAAAAGAAACTACCTTTAATTCTAATCTATTGCAATTATAGTTACTCTAGGACAACATATAGAATGTGTTTTCTTACTACAGTATAATGTTAATTAAACAGTAAAAGCAGCTAAAATCCCTACACATAATAGCTTGTATAAAGAGAATGTGCTGATCACTACGAAATGGTGGAGGTAGTCGTGGTGTGCGAATGTGTGTGTGAGTCGGGTCAATATCTCTTAAAGGTGTAATAAAAGCTGATTTAAAGCAAGACTGTAGCTTTTAAAAAATAAATACAATATTAAGTCTCTTAAATGGAGAGTTAGACTCATTAACACTGAGGGATTTTGCAGCTAGAGCCTCATGTGGTCTGGTATGACCATATTGGCTAATGTTAGCTTGTGTTGGCAAACGTAAGACAGACATAACTGTTCTATAACTGTTATTGAGTCAGGTCGCAGGCTTAATCACTCTTCTCTATTTGTACTGTTGTCAGCGCCTTCCAGAATCAATACAATGCACATTTAAAAATCAATGGACAAATGGCACAAAGGCTGGATGTGACAGTGTGGGTTCAAAAAGAGTACATTCATCCCAACATCGTACAACTCCAATGCAATAAACGAACAAAGAAGAATCTCAAGGTCTGTAAGTTTTGACTGAGTCAGATGTTGAACTATCACACAAACACAAACCCATTGTGTTTGTAAAACAGTAAAACAGCCAAAAGAACTCCAGTGGTCAAATTTGCCCAAATACACCTTTTGCACTACGTTACAGCATTTACCATTATCCTGTAATGGTAAATTCTACCAGTGGTAGTGGCCGCTGTTCAGCAAAGGCAATTTGCTTGCTGTGTTATGCAAGATGGGTGGGATTATAAACTGTCCTCCAGTGGTACATGCTTTCAGGAATTTTAATTGGTCTTAATTGCTCAAGTGTTCCTCCCAACCAGAACATTCCCCCAGAGCAGACAGGTCCGAGCATCTGTGCTACAGACAGGACAAAAAGGTAGGTCCTATAATTTTTCATTGATATTTATTTTAAAGCCATTATTGAAAGCTTGTTTTTATTTATTTTCAGTATAATGGGGGCACAGTAGCTGTAGACTTCCTACAAAAGATTAAAACTGCACTCAAGCTTGACCAACACATGATGGGCAGACAGATTACAGTGAACGTTAATAGGGGTCATAAAGCTGTCTACACTCCCCTAACAGAGAAGTGAGCCCTGCACAATGTGTCACATTGTGTGTGTGTCACACATTGACTAAACTTTAATGTGCTTTTCAAATCACAGATTAAGCACAATGGAAGTTAAGGTATATGTAGATGGTATCCCACGTGTGGTCTGTGGAGTTACAGCGGAAACAACATGCCAAGAAGTGGTCATAGCTTTGGCCAAAGCCCTGGGTACGTATGTCTGTAGCTCTACATAGTAATAAGATTTATGTTCTGACATGTTGACCAAGCTGATAACCAGACATCCTTTTTCTCTTTAGGTCAAGCCGGACGGTATTCGCTACGGGAGACATTTAAAGACTTTACGCGGTGCATGACTCCCAGTGAACACCTTCTAGAGACTCTTGAGAAGTATGGTGAGCAGGCCAGGGAGGTCCAACTCACACTGTTCCACGATGGATCTTCTGTCTTGGATGAAATGAGCAGGACAAAAGTTGGCAGATATCAGCCCTGCCCACCGTTGAGAAGAAAAGATGCAGGCACCAGAATGAGGAGGGGCAGCGGTTCACTAAGTTTGCATCGTCAAAGCTTGCCGCCATTATCCTGTTCAGCACAAGAGGCTCAGCAGCAAAAAGAGGACCTGAAAAGCCCAAAAAGGAAGTCTCTGACATTTATGGAGGAGGCCAGGGAATGGCTGGAGAGTCTGGGTAAAGGCAAGGTCTATAGTACCACTTGTGAGAAGGAAAGCAGTAAGAGGACTGATAAAAGGAATCGTAACTCTTTAAATGTTTCTCTCATTGCTGACAAAGATCACTCAGGACGAAGTAGTAAGAGCAAAATCAGAGGACAGAAAAGTTTAAAATCAGACTTGGATCATCAAACATCCTGCTGCATGGGAAGTCAGACGAGGGGTAAAGAAAGCAAACACTCCAAGAAAACTCAAGAGGTAAAATCTGATGACCTCTTCAGCTCAAGCTGGGCTACAATTGAAGATGAGAAAAATAGTCTAATAGAAACCATATTATGTCAGCTCAATTGTTTGCAGGATTTACAGGCACAGATAGCATGGATAGACAACCAGATTTTTGAGCTTGAGGAAACACAGAGGGCCAAAAAAGCTGAACAGGAAGCCCAGCAGAGAATGGCTGAGGTAGAGATAGAGCAGATCCAGTTCTGGGAGAATGAATTAAAGGCAGAGGAAGGCCATGAGAAGGATTTGCAACGTCAGTTCCTTGAGATGAAGGCAAAGGCTATGGAGTGCAAGCCCAAATTGGAGGAGTACAAGCGCAAACTGCAGGGGCTTGATTTCTTTGCCTCTCAAAACATTGTTCAAGATAATGTTCAAGATTCAGAGATGGTTTCAAAAGTTGGTGCAAGTTCAACAACTGCCACAACCGCCACTGGGATTTCAGCTGTTTCAACTAAGGATCTAAAGTGGCAACAATCTGATCCAGATGGGGATGTAAATATTAACAGGAAGCCTCCACCCAGAAAAGACTTGAACCCTCTTCATGCTCTAGTTGCACCAAACCAGATAAAGGAGCGACGGGCGACAGGTCCCACTGAGCTGAGGGAGTGGTGGACACGCTGGTCTGAAGCCCAAAACTCTAAATCACAGACTAAACAGAAGGTGATTCACCGCTCTGAGCTCACTATATATCTGGGCAGTACCAAGGTTTAGAATCAAATTGACAGAGGCCACAAATACCGTCAATGAAAATGATGAATTCTTCATTGTACACCAGTTACGGTAATGTCATTTCTCAAAATGCAAGACACTGCTTCACCTGGTTTAACCTGTATTGAAGGTTTGTATTCAATACTATACTTACATATGTTTGGGACGGAGCAACAAACACCATGATGCACCCCGGGCCCCCTTTGTTTTAAATGCACTTAAGGGGGCCCCCTAGTGGTTAAATAGGTTCCATATCAGAACCCCCGTAATCCTCAATGAAGGAATAAGGGCAGATCAGTACTTTACACAGGAAATTATTATTAATCTATTTTGATTATTAAAATTATTTTTTCAACAATACAACCTGTCTACATTTTACATTAACCAACAGTGGAAGAAGATCTTTAACACTTAAATACCAAATTGCACCTGCAGGTAGGTGTGCATAGAGTGCCTAACCTTTGCATTTTATGGAATATGTTGTACATGCTATACCTTACTGAGGGAGAGGGAAATCAAGGAGTGCATCTGTAACTTTGATTCATATGAATTAGATGTATTGTTTTGACTACCAGACAGCTTTCATTTCATTCTGGATATAAGAACTTTTCAAAGTGAACTGAATGAAATTGTTTTTCATGCTGAGAAGACTGTAATGCCTCTAAGGATGCAAGCATGGAACTTGATTGGATCATGCCTTAAACTGTTCTGCATCTCAAATAATGCATACAACTGTACACCTCAAGAGAGCTGATGCAAGTAATCATCTTCAAGTGATGGGACTGGTCTAAAAGCGTTGAATGAGCTTCATCTCTGTGAGTTTTATTTCCATCATTTGTTGAGCGCTGTAGTTGGTAATGTTTGTTTCTGTGAAACACTCAACTATGCATATACAGCTTTGTAACTGCTGGCTAATCATAACGCAGACTGCAAATTGTCTTTTTAAAATGAGATCAGTTTTTGCCCTTGAGTGAACACTGTTGTTTGAGTGCAACATTGCTCTGCATAATAAAGTTGTTTCACAGATACTTTATGCTTTGAAGCAGATGTTGAAATAAAGACAATTACAAAAATACTCATGATTTTCATAAAACTTTAATTCAATTGTTTCATTCAAGACCATTAACAAAAGTACATGAGAACCTCTGTATGTGGTTCAACTGAAACCCGGTGATCTCCAAAGTTGAAATTAATTTTTGACTGTAACTTAATGTGCAGAGGCACAACAGCTCACCAACCATGTCTCCAGAGCAAAAATAACAGACATCCTGATTCTTAATTTTTTTATTTTTTTATTTTTTTTTATTTTGACTGAATTTCTAATACTTCACCATTCTCCTTTCTTTAAGTTAAATTTGTTTTCGTTATATCTGAAGTTTGAACTTTCACTAAGAAAAAAAGCACACATTACATACAGTATAGTTCAACCCACAGGTTTGGGATGCATATCAGTATTATTTCTACTAGAAAAGAAAGCCACCCTAAGATTGTTCTGAATATTTTGGCGGTTGGCTGGGAACAGAGGATGCATCTAATTTTTTGTTTTTTTTTCTCCATTTCTTGTAGTTTTTAGGCACCTTATTCTTACTTTATTCAATATTAGCAGATTGAGTTTCAATGGAAAAAAAGCAAAAATATGTGCAAGAAAAAAAAAAAAATAGTATAAAAGAACTGCAGGTATAAGATGCCACAAGGAATTCTGCACCTGGGAAAAATTGCTTAAGTGGAGCATGTGAATACCAAAAAGGTATCTAAAGGCTCCAGATTGGTAAAAGTAAATCCCATTAGATTAACTACTTTGACATTCACATACATCTCTCTCACCACTCACACCATGCTTTCACTTCAGCTCTTCAATAAAGCATTTTAAAACTGCTCAAAAAAACCGAGCAGAGAAGAATCCTCAGTTTAAGCTTGCACATATGAGAAATATGATCCTCCTTATGGAGGGAACTTTGCTTTGCTTTATGAGTCTTGTAGGAAAGCATACAGTAGTGGAAACCTTACAATGAAACCATTTTAAGTTTCCATGGGCAAAGAGCAAAAAAAAATATGAGGGAAAAAAAAAAAAAAAAAAAAAAGAGCAGATGCTCAAAGACATGCGAATAAACACACTCATTCACCTAAACCAACTACTGGACAGATTACAGGTGCAGAATTCCAGACAAAGCAGATTCAAAAGTTAGGGACATAGACAGCCACACACTCATCACTCTGATTTAGAGGTACAAGACCCTCAAACAAATACCTCTGTTACACACTATAATGACTTCTAGGATACAGCGCGCACACACACACAAACGCACACATTCAGATCCCATGTACACTGCAGTGTGGAACTCTATCAAGTACATCATACATGGGAGGCAGGGAACTACGGAATGAGACAAGTTCCCTGGCAGGTATCAATGGGGACAAAGATTACACATGCCGATTACTGTATGTGTGCGTATGTTTTGTGTATGAGTTTGTGTACAAGCATGTGTTAAATCAAATTCCCTTATCCCCTGCTGTTGCCCCTTTGGGACAGCATCCCACCAACACTGAACAGGGCGGGGCTCTGTATTGCTCAGTCAATGACACCGGGCTGGCGGGTCTTGCGCTCCACATTGAAGCCCTGTATAGGAAAGGGACAGAAGAAAAAAAAAAAAAAAAATATTGGAGCTTACATAAAATGTAATAGTATTGGTTAAGTAAGTTTCAGGGAGGAATAGCAATAACTGATATTAAAAAAAAAGTTAAACTGGTGTTAAGTCATGATTTCATTACACAAAAAGTGGCAACAGCACAGGCTTGGACATACCTTTGAACTGTCAGGACCACGGGGCTGTCGTACAATGACCAGGCGAGGAGCACTGGCGTCGTCAAGGGTGATGCTCTTCAGTCGATTAACCAGACGATCAGGACGCGGAGTCACCACCGGTTTAGGCCCCTCACTGTAACAGAACATGCAAAATGTAAATGTTACATGTGCTCAATGTAATGGTTATGTCACACATACTGTGCATCACTGACAGGTTCAGTTAAAATTCTAATTAGAATTGAACCAAAGGTTTCTAACCCATTCCTTACCTGACTCTGCGTACGTTGCAGGCACTACATTTTCCTGTGCGTTGATTGAGGACAACTGAGAACTCCACCTCATCTCCAGTCTGGAGCTCCAGGCCATCTTGCACTTCTTTTACATGGAAGAACAACTTCTTGCTCTCACCAACTTCATATGTGATGAAGCCAAACTGGGGAGCAAGAAAACTTCAGGATTAAAAACTGGCAGTCAATCGCTCTAGCGTAATATATGCAGTTGTTAACAGTAACATTTCCGACAGGTGATGCAAGTAGCACTAATGAAACTGAAGACGAATATATGATCACTACCTGATCTTTGACACACTCCACCATGGCTCTGCGCTGGGGGACCACATTGCAGGCCATCTTCTGTCCAGTTTGGGCCACTGTGCAAACCTGAAACTTCACAAGTTCTCCTTTCTGCAGACAGTCTGCCTTGTTTGCCATACCCATGATTCCAAAGGGATAATTCTGGCCTTTAGTTCCATCTGGAACAAGCACAAAAGGGAGAAGGGTCAACATTACATCAATTTCCCCAAGAAAATAGTGTGCTTTTAATGCTGGATCTAGTCCCATGATAACATGATACCAACCTTCCTCTGTGACTTCAATAAGCCCTTGATATTCTGTCTGGGAGGGGTCCACACTACGTAAGGGACGGATGACTTTCCCCATCATCACTGTTGCACCAACATCCTCACCAATACCATTCACTAAAAGTGAAAAAGAGTGGATTTCACACACCTTTTATTTGTAGGCACTCTCTCCTGCTATGTCAACACTCTTACCAAATATGTATAACTAAACCCCTCATACCTGCAGCCACTTTGGTAACCTTTTCAGCACTGACTTTGTTTCCTTTTCCTTTAGAGAGAGTGTACTCCACCGTGTCACCCAGCTCCAAGTTCTCCAAGTCTCCACACATTTCACTGAGGACAAATCAAAGTTACACTTGGATATGACTTCACACACCATTGAATGCCATTAATAAATCAATTAGCAACAAACTTCCAAAACAGAAGCTCAAAACTTAAACCTCTTACCTGTAGTGAAAGAAAATCTCCTGGTCATGATTTGCTGTCTCAATGAAGCCAAAGTTGTCCTTCAGTGTGGCAACAAATCCATGCAGTCTCTTTGCGTTGGAGGCATTACGGTTGAGGACTCTGATGGAGACTGCACTCTGCTGGCCAGTTCGCTTCACTTCATTGATGGAGAATTCCACCTTAAGAGCACACACACAGACAAAATAAACATAACTTCAGTTTTGAAGCAACTAAAATCACTGCAAACACAGCTGCCAATTCATTGCTTCAATATGACAGTCCTAAGAAAGTGTTTTGCTTGAATTAAATGATCGTACCAAAGGCACAACAAAATGTAGTGAGTGCAGGGACAGATACCTTGTCTCCAACCAGTGGGTGACCACCTCCTTCCAGGTCCTTGGTATGGTATGGCACAGTGAGCTTCACTCCGCAGTCTTCATATGCAATAACTCCTTCCTCAGCTTCCTACAAAGAATGCAACAAATCAAAGCTACGTTATCTTTCCAATTAACACCACCATCCAGCTGCCCCAGGCCAAAGCTATCATCTCATCAATGCTGCACTGGTTTCAACAAAACTGGTGCAGGTTACCAAAGCTCAACTGATTCAGATCAGATGATTTATTGTGCATTAGATGATTGTGTGCAGATGGCCTACACAAGCATACGAGAGGCACCAGTGTGTGTATTACATCATTCTGTAGCAGCCTAGTTGGTTAGCATTAGGCTAGTCTACTGCAACAGCTCTGAGTTACAGCCTACAATGTAGGGCTGCATAATTACCCATTACTATAGTAATTTCAACTACTGGGAACAGTCCTGCAATACTCACATCATTCATTCTCTCCTCAGTTATTCAGAGTAATTGCCTGAACTGATCACAGCACGCAATCTACTGGCATTAAAATGTTCGGGATTTAATCCAAACAATAAAATGTGCTTGATCACAAGAAATATGCTTCTTAAATTTGTATTGGTCTGCCACTTTAATTACTATATTTGTTTTAAAAGTAGAAAAATCAACTATGTTAAACTTGATAAAATAACTAATCCAGACGCTGTTTATGGACTGTTCCCAAAAACCATACAGTTAATTGGGACTACAGTTTCATTAATTGTGCAGCCCTACAACGCACTGAATCAGCGATACAGTCCATGTTTCTAAGGGGTTAATAGGTGATAAAATGTCATGCTGTCAAATCAAGTGGTAAAGGAGGCAATCAGTGGGCCAGAGGCCTGCAAAGACTAACCTTTTCTACAACTTTACCCTTGAAAAATAAGACAGACATCCATTAGACAGCCAGGCTTGTCAACATCACACTTGTAAATACAGTCGTCTTACACTGCATTATTTATTGATTGCTGACTTTTAGATCGTTCATCTAAAGTCTAGGAATAAAGTTATTTCTTGAACTAAATGTTAGTGAAGTGTATTACTATTGACCTAAGTTTGTTTGTCTATCATTAATTTATGAGACTTTATTGATGTGGCTTCATGCAGGAGGTCTAAGTCCTACCTTGTCTTTTTTCTAACCAACAAGGAGCATGAACAAGACGAAGTCATTGGAGGAGAAAGCAAAGAGGAAAATTAGAACTAAAAACAAAAATTTGGGAAGATTGGGTAGATGATGTGGGTTGGAGGGCTATTTTTAAATATACTGGGGGTACTTTGAACAATAATATTTGTGCACTATGGTACCTTTTCCTTGCTCTTGGTGGGACTGGCGTTCTTATTGGTGGTTGCCACTTCCTTCTCCACCACACCCACAAAGCGCTGCTCAGACTGGGTATGGAAGGACACTGTGCCCTTGGGCAGCTTCTTGATGCGCACGGCATGGTTCCTCTGAGCAGACAGCATGTCCTGGAACGGTGGAATATTTATTTTTATATTGTTGTTAACAAAGTCAATAATTAATAAGTAGAATGTGCCTGCTTTAGAAATACAGAATACATACTTTTGTGAAAAGCTTATAAACAGGACCTACAGGCACAACAGTGAACTCCACTTCATCGGAGATGTGCAGTTGGCTCTCCTCTAGGACTTCACTGAAGTGAAAGAACATCCTGGCATCCCGATCCACACACTTGATGAATCCAAAGCCATCGCGTATAGCCGCAATCACCCCCTAGGAGAAGATTATGTCAGTTACTGTCTGAATAGGCATTCACATCAATAAATGTGGCAGGCCCTTCCAATCAGTCATTAATTACATAATATAATAGAGCACTTCAGGAAAATCACAATGATTTACTCTTTCATAATCCTCACCATTTCACGGGTCTCCTTGGTGAAGTTGAAGGTGTCAGGGAGGATGTCGATGTTGGTAGCCCTTTCCAGCTTGTCTCTGCGATCGGTGGAGATGTTGAACTGGATGTGATCTCCCTCCAACAGGGTCACCTTGGACTTTGTGTCCTTCTCGCCGAATGGCAGTTCCTTGTCAGTGAAACCAATCCGGGCACTGATGCGACCTGGCAGAGGATCGTTCTGTACGAGCAGGGAGGAAAGATTTGTTAGTTATATTCTGGATACCTGTTCACAGGTTGCTTTTACAGCTGAATTCTCTTCTCCAATTGCCAGACTTCAGTAATCTACTTGCCTGGTTTTTGGTGGGAACCTTGGGAATGACCTTGACGACAGTGCCTTCGAACTGTTCAATGCTGATATCCTCAAAGATGACTGTTCCTTGGGGGAGCAGCCTCACATCTGTGGCTACCTCTTTACCCTATAGACACAACATAAAATGTACAAAACATTATAAACATATATTCAGGTAGGTCAGTAAAGAGTTACAAGTATCAAAGCTGCAAAATTTAATCAATCCAAAGTTCTTAAGTTACTCAGGAACTTCTGGATGAGAGTTGGAAAGCTTAACACTTACATTTCGGTCTTTGATGGTGAACTCAACATCATCTCCAGCCTGCAGAGCCTCTAGATCACCCTTGAACTCGCTGTAGTGAAAGAAGATCTCCTTCACCACATCGGCCCTCTCAATGAACCCAAAGGCCTCCTGAAAGAGGACACATGGTTCAACTTAACAGGTACACCAACCTACCACTCAAGCAGGAAACCTAGGACCTGTCCTAAGTGCTCAATGGTTTACTTAACTTACTTGGTAACCAGAAGTAAGATTACCAGACTTCATTTAATTTGCTTAATAAGAAACACTAATGTAATGACATAAGTGGCCTTACCTTTGTGGCACACACCACACCCTGGCATCTCATTTGCTTTTTCTTCACAAGCTGAATATTACGAGCACTGACCGCACCAGTACTGAAACACAAGAGCAATAAAATGTTTTAAAAACCGTGTGCCAGCTGGGAATTATAGAGGCAACAGTGACATGATGTAAAGACTTACTGCTTGTTGGTCTCCATGTAAAAGCTGACTTTGTCGCCCGTGTCCAGGTGGATGTTACCCTCTACGTCATCAGGAGTGTAGGTAAGGTAGAACACCTCCTGTGAAAGGCCACACCACTGTCAAACTTTGTTAAAAAGGGTTTAGGACACACCTATAACTGTCACACATTCAAGACCAACCATGAATTAAGGGAACGCATGTGAGGGATAGACAGCCTGTGCCACCACGTGTGTTGAGGACTGAAAATGTTACATTTACCTACCCACGAAAACATGCAGACTGATCTCTCTACAGCATATGGTTGCATATAATTGAAATACATCATCATAAATCATAATGTGGCAGCAGATTGAAGTAGGCATTTAGCAAAATCCAGCTATGTATGAACCACGTAATTGAGTGCCATCTGTACAAAACCTACAACTCAAGTAATTAACAATTTCATTGATAGAAGATGCTGTAACCCATAAGACTTTCCTTACCCCGTTTCTTTCATAACAAACACTGCCGGTGGGCACCTGGCCGGGAGCAGATTTTCCATCCAAGTGCACTGGGATTGCTGAGACAACCTGCAGAAAACGGGAGGATATTGTAGATGGAGGTGGTTAACACACTGCTCTGCCAAGCGGAGTTCAAATATTCATTATAATTACAGAGCCCAATTAAAAACATTTCTAGACATGTGATGGATGAAATGGCTGAATTTCAAATGTCACAGTAACAAGTATATCAAGTGTCAGATGTGGTGCACAGTCCACAGGTGAAATCTATATTCACCGTCAGGGCCTCTAGCATGTTGATTACCTGACTGAGTAAGTTAGTGAGTGAATGAATCAGTATGAGTGTACAGCTGCATGTAGACCTTAATTTATTTTGTGTATGCATTACAAGCGGCATCACTTGCATTTCAGGAATTGATCACCACTGAGCCAATGAGCACACAGTGCCATGGCATGGCTCTGCCTTCCCCTGCTGAGCTCGCCTTAATGATGCAGCAGGCAGGCTCTTGAATGGTACATGTAAGATTTGGTTTAGTTTGAGACTTGCCAAGTGAGTTCTGTGAGCATTCACAGAGAAATTAAAACACCCGCTGGGCAATGTATTGATCACTTGACTATATTTGTTCAATTGACATTTAACAGTTCATGCATGCATGTCAGCACAACAAGCCAATCTGAAATAAAAAAAACAAACAAAAAACAAAACTACTGTAAATCCTAATAGAACACATTCTTTAAATTTAGATGTAGGATTTCAGGGAGATTGAATTTTACAATGTGCTTACAATATCATCCCCTGCCACCAAAAAGAAAGGAAAACAAACCAAACAAAACAATGGGCCATATAAATGTTAAGTTGACAGACAAGGACAGAACCAAAAATAAAATGGTATTCCTTAACTGGATGAATATAACCATGCAGCACAGTAAAGGGATAGGCGTGCAGGTCTGGCCCCACCTGGCCCGAGATCCGCTCCTCTGGCAGCACCTCTGGCTTTATCTTAAGCAGCTTCACTGCTATGGGCTTGCCAGTGCGCCTGTCAGAGGATACCTCAAACTCTACATCATCTGAGGAGACAGAAGCAGGAGAAAACACACTTTCAAATGATACAGGGAAAGGATGATGTAGCTCAAGTGCTTCTTTGCAACAAGTCAAGTTACACGGGTTAAGTATTTATGGATTGACCCAAGGCCTCTCACCTCCTATTTTAAGCTCCTGCAGGTTGCCATTGTACTGGGAACAGTGGAAAAAGAGCCGAGCCTGACGTTCAGAGCACTGGATGAACCCGTAAGACGTTAGGAGCTTCTCCACCACACCAGTCTCTCTTATGCCAGGTCCTGTGCCGTTGGCGTATGCAGTGTGTCCATTGTTATGGAGCATGCCTGGGTCAAAACTCATCTATGGGAGAGGAGAGGCCAACGGTTAAAATACATCCAAGTAGAGGATAAACATGAAGCTGACCAAATTTTAAAAATAAAAAGTTTAATGCTGCAGTTTAATGCAGTGATGCCAACCTTAACACAAAATACTTCAAACATGCAGGTATAGCAAACTCCAGAGGAAGTGGGGAGGGGGAAAAAAAAAAAAGCAAAAGTAAAAGCTACATCAGGGTCTTCTGGGGCTAGCTGGTCAGCACGGGGAGGGCACATGTTGAAAACGTCTAGATAAGAATTTCTGGAATGAATGGAAATATTTAACCACCACACTGTGTGGCGCTTCCTGAGTTCCTGGTGTCATGCACTTAAAAGCTAAATTTCACACTATCTGTCAAGTGATTTTAGTCCCAAAGCATTAACAAAACTTTGCACAAATTCCATGCAATTCTGGTTAGACAGACAAACTTTCAAATACATGTTCAAACTCTTACCAACCAACCAACCACTGGTTATATTGAAATCTTTAAAAACTCACTAATCAAAATCTAACAATAGATCCTGGTTGAACTGAATTTTTCCACGCAACACACCATGCTGTTAGCAAAAGTCACATAACACAACAGCAGCTCACAGGGCTGTTAAAGTCAGTGTGGGCACCACCGAACATGCCCCCTTACTGATCTCTGATACAAGGGAGTCCGCTTGTGTTTTTTACTTCCTGGGTGAGGATGGCAAGACATGGAAGAGGAGCGGGGGATAGGCATGGGACCAGTGGAGGAAGATGGGGCAGAGCCAGTGTTGCGAGCCACTGGAGGTTCAGATGAGCCTCTTTCCATTTCTGACACTGAGGACAGGACTTGGATGTGCTGTTAAGAGGAGGCAACGTCTTTGAAAAAGGAGCACAGTCGTAGCGTTTTACTTCTTGAAACAAACAAAACAAAAAAAGAGACTCTATACCCAAAACCAGTCGTTTTCCATCATTTGGGTACATAAGTAAGCACCTTTTACTTGACCTAGCTAATCTTTCCATATCTCACAGGACACCAAGTGTTTGCTCTGCACTGTCAGGAGGCCTGACATACATTTTACATCATAGCAATATACTACACGTTTGTGTACAAAATGCCATATTATAATATATCCTTTTATTACAACCACCACCAATACTCAAACCCTGACACCAAAAATACCAGGAAGAAAACCATAAGACCACTCAATAACAATGAATTTGTTACCATGACAATCTCACAATACACCAACCTACAGCAATTCTAAGTGGTTCAAAACACTGGTGCATTCATTCAGACAAGGTATGGCTCTACAGAGAAGGCAGACTAAAAACTAAAAAGAACGTCTTTGCGCAGCCAGTTAAAGGAAGTGCAGTGTCGCAAATATTACTTAAGGTCAACTAAAATAAAAACTACTGAAGATGGAGAATCAGAAAATGCAAATGGTCAAATAGCGGTGCATCTACAGTGGACAGAGAGGTTGTGATGGGTTATGGGTTATGAGGGGGGTCCCAGAGCAGCCTCTTCTGTTAGACCCTGTACTGCACTACGGAGTGATTCTAAGCATGTTTAGCAGTTTTTCGCTGGGGGGGAACGGAGTTTAACTTGTATTTGTTTTGCCTGTTTTGAGCGAAGTTATGTACCAAAATTTTTGTAACCAAGATCATTTTTGCATGTCATGGACCGACTAAGATTTTACTGGATTGTGTTGAAATATAAAATTCAGTTAGAGAAAAAGGTTCTGGAGAATTTGGGAAAAAAAAAAAAAAAAAAAAAAAAAGAAAAAAAAAGAAAAAAGTGCCATATTTCTACAGTCTAATCAGTAGAACACCCCTCACCCTGCAACAACTGAGTAGAGGCTTGTCTCGGGAGCCCGAAAAAGGATGAAAGAGGTTAGGCCATTCACAGCAGAGAGATGCAGGGCAAGGTGGGTGGATGGGTGTTCGATGGGGGTGGGGCACGTAGAAAAGAGGTGGGAAGGTGGAACTTACGGATCGGCCATATGGCGACAGGCTGAGTCCGACAGGGGAGGTGCTGCTCAGGTCAGCGCTAACGAACGCGGTGGGTGGCGACGCAGGCAAGGTAAACTCAACAAAGCCTTTCCAGGGGCTGCCCATATTTTCCCATAAACTCGGACCAAACTTGCTTGAGCACTTGCTGAACTGGATTAATTTTTTGTATTTTTTTTTTTTTTTTTTTTTTTGCTTGACGGTTAAGTACTATTTCTATGCAACCACCCAAATGATACACCGCTGGACGTCTGCAAGGGTGAAGAGAGGAACAAACATAAAGGGTAAGGCAGATAGGTCAGCCAGTGTGCCAAGTGTCACAAACAAAGGAAAATAGCTGTGGGCTTTCATCCCCCAGAAAAGGCAAAAATCAGGGGAGGATATGACTTGAAAAACGACAGAACAGGAAAGAGGTGCGGGCTGGGTGTGGGAAGGCAATCAAATCATTCTCAAACTGAATTGAATAACGACTTTAACAGTTTGGAGGAGATAGCGGTTCAGTTCAGCTGGCTTATGCAAAGTTTTCAGTTATCTCTAGCAGATGGCAATGTAGAGGTCACTGACATGATAGAATCAAACCTTTCAACTCAGTGTTATTAATCACACTCATTCCACATTGGGAATGTTTAATAATCATGTGCAAATAGCTGATATCGCCCTCTCTGGTTGAAGGTGTGCTTGTCAGTGAAATCCGCTGCTGTAAATAATCACTGAAGATATTACTGATTATATTGAGTACCCCAAACAAAATGACGACGCCACACATCCAGGTACAATTTCAATAAGTCATTTCAAAACTAGTAGCAAAAATATTTGTCAAAGTTGGATGTGTTTAAGCAAACGAGGAGAACAAATGAGCCGTTATTTGTATTAAGCGATAAGAACAGTCTCTGCATTGCTGCCCAACAATCAGCGCAGCTGGCTAAACTGAATCAGAATTGAGTGTGTTACACAACCTGTGTTTGTACATCTGTATACATTAGGGGAATGTGCACAAACAAGTACAGTTTCTGAATCCACCCAACTTGAGGGTTTTTTTTTTAAATCTAAATTTAAAAAAAAAAAAAAAAAAATTCCCAGCATATTGGGGAGAGGATATCATTCAAAACATGAAAGTGAAATCATACAGTAAACAATAAAAAAGGTACAGTTGTCATTAACATGATGTCTCATGTTATGAAGGGACTACAACTGAGACCCACCTTGATTTGTCGTCTTGAATCTTGTAATTCTCAGGATCTCTGACTATGCAGTTCCTGCGGATCTCTTCACGCACACAGTTGAACACACACACTTGTTACAGGTTTCTGGCACAAGTTCTAGATGGTTGCATAAAGCAAAAGAGGGGAGAAATCTAACTCACAAAAAAAGAAAGAAAAAAAAAAGGCAAACGCAGGTGCAATAACACTGCTTAGAAAAAATTACAATGAAAACAGTAGAGGGAGGGAGAGACAGGGGGACTATGGGGGAAGAAAAAAAAAACTAGCAGATAGCAGCCCACTCCACACCCCGGTGGTGAGTCGGTGGTGTGGTGAGGATGAGGAGGGCTAGGAGCAGCGTTGGGACGTGTGCTTTGTCAAAGCTGTTGAGTAGGCACAAACTTCTGGTTTCAGATCAGTTATTGTCTTCTCAGAATATGCTTGGGCATTGGATTGCTTCTCTTCTGCGTTTCAATTGGGCTGATGGGCGTCTTCTTTGGTCGTTTCAGGATTTGGTTACTTCTTGTGTTTTAAACCCTTGAAGTGATCCTCTCTTTTTTTTTTCTCCACGTGTCTTCGGTGTTGCAACTTTGCTTGTTTTGGGTGGTTTATCTTCAGTTTCTTTGTTATGATCTGAACTTGAAGCAGTTGCGGATGGTACAAAAATTCAGTTCCGTTTCACTTCATACTGTTGGGGGAAAAGGAGATTTGATTAGTGGATCAAAATTGATTACTTTGACTTCACCTTATGTTGATTAACAACTTCACAGATCAAGCCTAACACAAAAGGACAGAAGGGTTTAAAAGGGCTTCAAGATTCTGCAGCGAGGCATTAAAATTTCATTACACTGTTAGCTGATAAGAATTCACATTTTCTGTCACATGAGCAACCGTTCCAACCCTGAAGACCAGTGGCTTCCACACTAGATTCTTTGCCCCCAGACTCACAAGTACAAAAATAGGTTTTCCTCAGATGCCTCTGGATACAGCCCACAATGGCAGGCAGCTGAGTAGCAGGCAATAGCAGTGGATCAACAAGTCCTTGTGCATACCCTTCAGTTCGGGCCATGATATTTAGTTAAGAGTGTGTGCCGTGTGTGTGAGCCGTGTGTGTAAATTTTGCTAAATTTAGTTAGAAATTCAGAAACTGATCTCCCATCAGTTGGGTTAGAGCACAGTGTTGTTGACCTAAATACACTGCTTTGAAAACAAGTTGGGTGAGCCAACGCAGGACACATGATATCTATTCTGCTGTGACTGTGTTGCAATGACTCCCATCCCGTGCACTTCCCGGAAGGTAAAAATATATTGTTGTTAAAAAATGATTCCTAGCAGCAGAGGGGGGGGGGGGGGGGGGGGGGGGGTATATATATATAAAAAAAAAAGGTGCCTCTCTAGTATTCTACATACAAATGTCAAATCCAAATTTGCCAAACAAGCACTTTTGTGTTCCGTTTTCTTGGATGAATACTAGACCCACAGGAACTAAAACTGTACAGCCCAACGACAGGACCAACATAGAAGTCAGTTATCACAAGATGGGTTGGTTAAGCGGGTTAGAGGTTATAAAGGAATGAACACAGACGACTCCAGTGAAAACAACCTTGGGAGGAGATGGGCTTTTCTGCCTCCCCCCATTTTCAGCTTTAGTGACGCAGAAAGAGAAAACAGTACACCCACTGAACCACCAGCACCGATTGGACGTTTTAACACGTTCTCCTGAGCAGTGAAATACAGTTTAGCTCGGTAATCATTAAACAAGAGTGTAAGAACCATACAGACTGTCCTAGTTACGACAGAACGGCTAATAAACCCACGGTGCTACCCTGTTCTGGGCCCGAACAACAACCGCCCTGACAGGAACAACCATGTGACTTCCTAGCAATCCGCCATCCTCAGCTGGAGCTGCTAATATGGCCTGATCCAACACGTTGCGGCATGCAACGCTATCGAGAACGTCACATCTATGCTAGCAGGCTAATGTTCAACACACTCCAATAAATGTGCATTGACACCTGGGTATGGGTTACGTCTCGACGTTTTACTGCGTGTTAGCCAAAACAACACACACGGTAACAGTTATGTAGAAATGGCATCATCTTAATGACCTTGTGCACAAACAGAACCAGACCGATTAGCATCTCGCTAACGTTAAAGTCGTAAACAGCCAATAACCCCCCCCCCCCCCGGGCGTTTCCGACCCTTAAAAATGGAAATGAATCCACTGCGACGCCGTTTTTACGCCACAAGCCTCAAATATTTAGCACGCCTGGCGTGTTTTGTTAATTTGGTTGTTAAAATAAGTGCGTGGCTCGGGGTGTCTAACGAAAAAGTTCGTGGAAAGTAAGCACTGAATCATAACATTCTTGAACAACGGGACAAGTACACCAAGCTCCATCCAGGAAAACTTCCATTTTAACATTTTGTGGTTTATTCTAAAATGGATACACTTCGTAGAAAATATTTGGAGGTTTGTTTGAAAACGACAGGCTGTCCCGACGAATTCGGCACCCATAAAATAAACGACATATACTTTCTTTTCATAAAATAATACTTTGTAGAGCTTGGTAGCACCGCGCAGCTTTATTTGACACCGGGTATTTATGTGGAAATGTAATTCTCCAGACAAAAGGAGAGTTTGGCATGATCGATAGAAAGTGACTGCAGGCGGAAAGGCTGACCCGTAACCATTTACGTTAGTTAATATGCTGGACATGTATACTAGTCACTATTCAAGGTTAAATAAACTGCCAGTTACGGCGTTTATTCTCTTAACACATAACAGAAAGACAACGTTCACCGAGCTAACGGCACGAGGACGGGACAACAAAGAAGCTACGACAAGCGAACGGAGGCTCGTGCTCAATTCTAATCAACTGCCGCGTGTTTAGCACAGCAATGTCACACGACTGCCGTCTCTTTAGTACACTGGGACACAGTCTAGAAATACGAGTTTGTTTATTTGAGCTGTTAACAATGTGGACAGGCCCATCACAATGCTATGTCGCTAATAGCGGCTACCGTTAGCTAGCATGCTACTGGGTTGCTTGGTCCTTGTGTGTGGTGATTTATGACGAGGAAAAACACGGCTGCCCCCACCCAGGCCCGAGCTCTGCGTATGACTAAGCGCAGGATAACCCCTTTAAGTCCAAAGACCCACTTGTTTAGAAAATGAACGCGTCTAACTGACACATGTCAAACAAATGTTTGAATTGTTATACGAATCAATAAAATTAATAAAAACTCACCCCAACAGCTTTCAGCACTGTCACCAGCGCCGCTAGAAGCAGCACGGCACATTACGTAGTGATTAGGGAGGCAGCTACCGCGATATTTGACAGCGTGAGGTTAACCAAAGACCCTACAGGAGAGAGCAGCCACCATCGAGCAGCTGCTGGTGAGATGCCCCCCCATTGTGGTCTCGCAGTGAACTATGGGAGACTGAATATACAGAAGTGTGATAATGGTGACAATATTTTCTCCACGTTGCTTTCTGGGCTCGAAAGTCGTGTTACCGTAAATATATGCGAATATTTATTATGTCATTCAGCAGTTCCAGACACTTGAAGTCAGCACGTGTTTTACATTTAATCCCCTGTCCGTGACTCTTCTCCTCCTACTGTAGAGTTTCTGAGGCCACACGTTGCAACATGGGGGTATATTCAAGAAAGAAAGCAATTTTAGGGAAATGTCATTTGAGGCCCTTTTTTAAAAACTTATTCACACCTTTGATATGACTAATTATACCCGTGGAGGCTTGATATTGATTCATACCTAAAGCTCGACTGTTGATTAGATTTCTGATGGTTGACGAGTGCATCAATTTCTTATACAATGTGGAGCCAAAAATATTATATAAAATATAAATATATTATATTTGTAATCCAACAATTATATGATTATAAATTTGCAATATCGTGTATTTTTATTTATTTTTCGCTGTTTTTGTCCCCTTGTGTAGACCCGTTTTGTTTCTGTCTGAACCCATGAAGTTTACCTCTCTAAACTCTCCGGTAGGTGGCGGTGTGTCTACCTTGAATCTGTTTAACGACATGTATACAGAAGGAAAAGACGGAAGTGACGTTATCGTGTAGTCTCACACGGAAACGGCAGGCTTGACACCAAAACAAAGTGACAATATTTTTTATTTGCACGTATTGTGCTCATTCCTTCGGCCGACAAATACCTCCAAAGGCCAACAATAGTTTAAACACATTGCTATAAATGCACTGCAGCTGCCTCGTCTAACTTGGGCTAGACAGCCAACGTAAGCTAGCGCTGCGAGATATTTTCACTGAGCTCGCTGGCGTTGAGGAGCAGCTTGTTTACGTTACATACGGGAGTTAGGCTTATCAGCTTCCAGCAAATGGCCTGCACTTTGGAAAAAGTGCTGGGCGATGCCCGGACCCTTCTGGAGAGGCTGAAAGAGCACGACACGGCCGCCGAGGGACTGATAGAGCAGTCCGGGGCCCTCAGCCAGAGAGTGCATAGCATGAGAGAGGTGGGAAATGCCCTCCCAGATAAGGTAAGGACGAGCACCTGAACACGGCTGCAAAGACATTTCATTCAGGTGTATATGTGTAAAGCTGCACTGCTCGGTGTGTGCACACAGGACTGGTACAGCAGGCTAACTTACCCGTTTACTGCCCCACGACTTCACAAATGTTTCTTCTGGTCATCTCACAGGGTTAGATTATGATGGAATAAAGTGCTTTTTGTTTGTCATTTTTCAAAATGATTGGTTCAGATGTTTTGTAGATGAGCTTGTTTTGAGATAGACAGATAGAGGCTTAATTTCATATCATGCATTTCTGTTCCTGAGACTATGATTAGTTTTTTTGTCGTAAAATTTTGCTTGTTTACATCTGTATGCTTTGACAAACACAAAGAATACATTGTTGGCCAACCAAAAAAAGCAACTCACAACAATTCAAAATATTATATGGATCAATATTTTTCTAGTTCACTTTTCAATGTTGACATTTTGTATTTCTAGACTTAAGACTCTCTAGAAACTTGAAACATGGCTTTGCACCATCATACTCCATTGTAGCATTCATATTCCACTTTTTAAGCAGGGTATGTGCTTTCAGTTTGTAGCTGATATTACATGTTTTTTAATTTTATACAGTGTATTACCCCGTGTCATGGTTGATTTAATTTTTAAACAGCAACAAGTTTTTCTATCCCTTATAATTTCTTCTCCTCTCCTCCCAGCACATAGAAGACACTTCTGAGATTCAGGAGCTGACGAAATACAAGCCTCATGTGCTTCTGACTCAGGAAAACACTCAAATCAAGGAACTCCAGCAGGAGAATAAAGGTAAAAGAACACTTTATTCTGCTGATTGTCTGGTTGGTAATATATATCTTTGCTAACCCTCTTCATGACTGCCTCTGCAGAACTTTGGTTGTCTCTCGAAGAGCACCAGTATGCGCTAGAGTTGATCATGGGTCGATACCGCAAGCAGATGCTCCAGCTGATGATGGCAAAGAAGGAGCTGGACACCAAACCTGTGCTGAACCTGCACGAGGACCACGCAAAAGTACATCGGCTGTCTTCACATTTTAAAATTCATTCATGGGTTAAGATTCCAAATGAATTGCTGTATAGTTGAAAATGCATTGATTTTTGAGAACCATCTTGTTTTCTGACTCTTCTCCAGGAAGTGCAGAGCCAGGTGGAGCGGATATGTGAGATGGGTCAGGTGATGAGAAGAGCAGTGCAGGTGGATGATCAGCACTACTGCTCTATTCGAGAGAGGCTCGCTCAACTAGAGGTGAGCACAGGAACAACTGTACATGTTTATGATTGAATCCATATTTCTGTAAATACATACACATAGTACACAAACCCACTTTCTGTATATAAATTGGTACATCTGTGATTCTGGCTGTATATACCGTGGGGGAAATAAGTATTCAACATGTCAACATTTTTGTCATTAAACATATTTCCAATGCACCTATTCACATGGAATTTAGATCAGACTCTGTTCAATCTGTTAAAAAAGTTATGTGTAATAAAGTAGAACGACATAGGAAACAAGTATTGAACACCACAAAAAAAGCTTTAATAAATCAGCCGATTTCCAGATTGATTAGTTCTCCCACCTGTGCTGATTAGAATCAGTTAGGTTAGTGCATGTTGGTAGGTTCGTACTTCCATGCTTTGAAGAAGGGTTAACTGCCTCTGAATGCAAGTAAACAAATAATTTCTTACCAAGCTGTCACGGAACAGAACAGCTCATGATGGGTAGAAGCAAAAAGCTTTCCCAAGAGCTCTGCAGACAACGCTGTTGAGCCCCATAGCATGGAGCCACTGTCCACAAGACGAAGGATTTTCATCATCAACCGTTAATGCGTTAATGCAGTACTTAATAAAGAAGGAGCTTCAGATAAACCTGGAAGTATCGGGTATGGCTGTGACAAAGAAAAGAATAGACGATGCAATACACCACCACAGTTTCCACCCATTCTATCTTTATGACCCTAAAAATACCATGGCTCTGATAAAGTTTGGAAAAGGTACATTGGAAATATGCGTGGAATACTTATTCCCTCACAGTATGCCCTTTTTGTGTTTCATTTTTATTCTATGTTTTATCATCACATAGCCGCATTTCTCTCCATTTGATTCAGGAATTAGTTCAACTAAACAACAGTATTTTTTACATTTACTTCTGGTGATATCTAGTCATGTAGACAGTTCTGATTTTATTTGCTCAGGTTTTGTGATATCAGTTTCTAAGATATATATATATACTACCACCCAACACAATGAAGTTGAATTGCATTCCCACCATTGAAAAATTACAATTACAGGGATTATTTAGT
This sequence comes from Sciaenops ocellatus, assembly GCA_033000465.1. Lineage (NCBI taxonomy): Eukaryota > Metazoa > Chordata > Actinopteri > Sciaenidae > Sciaenops > Sciaenops ocellatus. The sequence goes on from CP136883.1 coordinate 22,416,777, forward strand.
TGCGCTTGAAAATAATTCCAGTACTTGTCACAGCAACGTCTCTAGATTATTTTATTTTGTAAGTAACCTCAGCTGTTTAGGGGTGGAGGCAGAAATCACTGAGACATATATCTTACCCTAGACTAACTAAACCAAAACTATCTACATGGCTAGGTGAGAAAATACAGTATGTGATGTATTTTGGATGAACTGAACGATTTAATTCTGAAAATTTCCTCAAGTTTCCTTAAAGTTTCCTTAAATATTTAGTTGCACTGTTTTTATTTTCAGATTGAGAACAAGGAGCTAAGAGACCTTATGGTCATCAGCAAAAGCTCTGTGAAGACAGTGAAAGAAGAAACCAACCAGCCAGCAGCAGCAGCAGCAGCAGCAGCAGCAGCAGCATCAGCAGCACAGGAAGAGTCCCCTGAGCCAGGGTCCAATGAGTGATCAGAGCAGCTTCAGAGTGAACCGTGGTTGAGGCAACAAGACCATCAGGGTCAGGAGACAGGGTTGATGGTCTCTTTATCTGTGTTCACCACATTATTTTTTTACATAAAATCGAATGCAGCACCACAGCATATTTTTTGTAGTGAAGGCCACTTAAACACAACCATCTAGCAAGCATTTACCTGCGGGTATATCTGGATGATAGCTATTTTTTTCATATGCACACACATGTGTGTTAATCTCTGCAGCTGTGCTGGAATGTATTCCGCATAAATCATGACTTTTAATGAGATGTTTTGGTTGCCACTGACCAGAAATCAGTGTGGGCTGAGAGACACACATGTACTGGAGTAGAAGGCAGTAAAAGCAAGGGGGGGGGGGGTATTTTATTTTTGGCCAAAGATTTACATTTACTTTTCAAGGACACAGTTTCTACCTCTTTGGTGCCCCTTTGCTGTTCATGCTCACAGTCATGATGTGTAAAACACTCATAACCACCCCTGCTCTGAGTTCACTTGAAGTCCATTAAAGAAGCCGACTCGTATTCTACACTATTTTAAGAGGCTGTGCTTGATAATCACTGCCAACAAGATGACTTTTGGCTGTTTCACAGTTTGCCTGCTGAGGAGTGACAGTGGATCATCCGTATGTGATTGTGTATCATTTTCTGAATTTGATATGTTTGTCAGTCTGTTTGTAAGAATTCATATATAACATGATTTCCATGTTTAGAACTTTAACGCTGTGTGTTAAACACCAGGTTTCTAGTTTTCAGATTTGGATGCAGAGTAAGTGAAATGTCCCAGAACATCTTTACTTAATGGTAACAATTTCAAAACATGCCAACTTTTTTGTGTGATGGATATCAAATGTTTGAGCACTGTATGTTGTCAGAAATTGTATATTGTCATCTCAGGAAATCTGTGTTAATAAGGTGAACATGCTGTAATGACTTCATGACAGTGTACTGATTTGTGTCAAATTAAAATTTCATTCAGAAAGTTTAAAATAAATTTGCAATAAAAATGTACATATGTGAATGTTTCTTCTGCCATAACATACCGTGTATACACAACACAGTATGCATGAAGGTGAATTACTGGCTATTTTATTCTTTACCGCAAGATGGCGATATTAAGCCGTGTGCTTGCAAGAGAGGCGTAACGCTGTGTTCATGCGACCAGGCTAAAACGAGTTTTCATATACAGTATATGTGTTGTTTTTTCACATATACTGCATTAACAACATCAGGCCGATAGAGTGACGTTTAAGATAATTCCGCAGGCCTTGGATTATCTGTCACTTTGTCATTTGGGCGTTCCTCTACGCCCATATCGTAATAACTAAACATTTCCGACAGCACGTGAATGCAGCACCAGTGCGGCGTTTGACACTTCTAGCCTGACCTGAGCTAATGTTCAGCATGTCCGAGAAGGAGCTGGGGAAAAAGTGGGACCGATGCCTGGCAGACGGTGCCATTAAATTTGGTAATTACCTTAAAGTCTTCTGCGTATAACGACACTGTAATGTGAATAAATACGTAAGGACAAAATAAGTAGCGGATTTTACTGTAGCCCACATCTGTCATTGACTGGGCGAGAGGCTAACTAAGCTAGCCAGAGAGGGCTTGTAAAGGACAAGTGAGTGAGTCGGATATGGGTCAGCTTTAATTAACTATTGTGATAGGTAAAATTAGGGTGACTTACTTTCATTAAATAATGAAAGCCTGTGTAGATTTACCGCAATGTTGCTAAAAATATTTGCGTTGTTCTTTCCAGCAAGTGGAAACGCTGCCAAGAACATGTTAACTTGATGCTTTCTTGTTTATCGATACCTCCACCTTTGCTACAATATTAACGCCATTTATTTAGACAACATTGTCCACTCCTGAATTCGGCATACATATAAAACACCAACATACTTGAATTTACCATAACATGTAAACTTTCGCTTGTTTCGTCTTACAGCTGATAAGGTTACGTTAGCTGGCGTTAGATAGAAATGGCGGCGGGCAGCAGGGTGAAGTTTAAGTATTGTTTGATGAATCACTCATGTTATAGACCTGTGGATGCAGCAATATCGTTATATGTTCCTCAGACATGTACGTAGTGCTAACAGAGCACCATAAAAATGTCAGATTTTTGAATGGAGTTTGGTTCTATGCTACTGACACAACATCAGCTATTGCACTGAGGTACCTGCATGTGAGAGTAGTGCATTACAATGCAACAAAGCTTGTGCTGTGGATACATGAAAGATATACAACACATGATATGAATGTACAGCAGAAGTCAGAGAGAGTATGAGACATCATATGCACACAATAAATAAATAAATAAAGTTGAAGCAATAGCTGTATAAATGTAACAGTCAAAGGGTCATCCATGTCATACTGAAGATGTTTTTTATTTTAATATTTTCCCCTCTTTTCTCAGGTACTGGTCTGAGCTTAGGAATCGTGTTCTCTGTCCTGTTCTTCAAACGTAAGTATTTTCTGTTGCTGTATTGCATCTTGAACCATTAATTTAGCTCAGATGTCCTTGAGAGGAGCAGCATGTGCTGTAGCTGCAGCAAGATGTTCAAGTAGTTGTCTGCCCGTGCTAGAATGTTTACGTAGTGGTAATAGTTTTAGTGTAATAATGTGAATTCATAATTAATAATATTTGGTGATTTGTTGTGAGAAGATCACCAAAGACGCCCTTCTTAGAAAGCACAAAAATGGGCATGTGAATGTCATCTCTGCTGTATTAATAACACTGCAAAGAGATAAAGTAGCTGTCTCATTTGTAGGGCGGACGTGGCCGATTTCATTCGGCTCAGGAGTGGGACTTGGCATGGCATATGCCAACTGTCAGAATGACCTGAGGTCACATTATTTGCAGCACAGAAGTGAAAAGGTTTGTCCGTTCAATAAAACATGTATAGACTTGAAACAACTTACAGAAATAATTCCTCAGGTGTTTAAGTAAATAAAAATGAGTGTAATTAATCTCTGTTTTCTTTAACAGGAGTAAGAGCTGCAAGTCATCGAGGGACTGTCTTCTTCTTTTTTTTTTTTTTTTTTTTTTTTTTTTTGAATTTGTTCTTTTTGTTTTGTTTTGTCTGTGGGGGAGTCACCATTTGCACTGTTCTACAGTTAGATCTCTGTTGAACGATCCATCCCGAGTATGGCTCTGTATGATTTGTATGTGCCTGATCAGGACAGTCTGTGTTTATTTAATAAAATAATCATGAAAAAAAATGATGTCCCTGGTGATTCATTTTTCCTCAGACATTGTAGTGGATGACTCAAATTGAACTGAGTAGTACAACAAAATGAGAGAGAACATAATGAATTACAATGGCTACATTATACTTCATACAGTAGTTGCAGTAATGATGGTACTTGAGGGGATAATAGGAGTCAAGTGTTAATGCAGCTTTGAAAAGGTGGGTTGTCAGTTTTATTCCTGAATGTGAGTGGGAGTAATTTTCTGAAATGTGTCGTGGAGGAAGGTGGGGGCTGCAATGCAAACACTATCCCATAAGGTGGTGGGCTTGGTGTGGGTGAGAGGAGGTCAGGAGGTTGGCAGCAGCTGATCTGATGACAGACAGATGACAGGCATAGTCATGGAGATTAGTCAGGTTTGAGGGGCCCTGAAAATTGAGAGGTTTGCATATTATGATAAGTATTTGGGCAGGGTATTGTAATGCTGAAGTGCACAGGGCCTTTACCGCATGAATGTTTTTGTTTTATGTTATTTAGTATTCGAGTGCTCCTGTAGGGAAGTGAAGAATGATCGTTGTCATGTCATCCTGCTGTCTGTCTGCCTGGCTTGTTTTCTGATTTTCCCTGTTAGGACGGGGAATATTAATTTGTTCAGCAGTGGTAAATGTACGAATCACTAAAAAATATTTCATGAATTTTGACCCAAGTCTAGTATTGATAAACTAGCACAGAAATATGATTTATGCATTCAAATATTGCCTATACAAAATGCTGACACTTTATTGATTTAACACACAGTCACAGTCACAGGGAAAGCCTTTTTGACACTGACAACCGAAAAAAGACAAAGCTTCACAAATGTATGTAAATTAAGCACAATCATAAAGTAAAAATAATTTATTTATAATTAACTGAATAAGTATACACACCCTTTACTATGCACCTAAATCACCATCACTGGTGCTGCCAATTGTTTCAGACATCACATAAATTGTATGGAGATCACTTGTGTATAACCAAGGTGTGATTTGAGGTGAATACATCCTTATCTGGAGGAGGCAGCAGGTGTCTAAAACTTAATTTAGTCAAAAAAGGCTTCAAATCCCAAACAATATTTATTTATTTATTAATTTATTAATTTATTTATTTACTAATTTAAAAACAAAAATCATGCAGTTTAGAGTAAAATAGTTCCAGTGTGATTCTGTCTTGAAAATCATTTTAAAAATGAAAGAGAGAAAGGGCTATAATGGACTTTGGTGATTCTGCTCTAAAATACAAAAAATATGATTTCTTTAATAGATCTGACTATGTCTATAAATTGCACACATGCCATGGCAACAAAAAGCAGATAGAAAGCACATTTGAAAGTAGACCTAACTTTGAAATGAAAAAACAGTCACATCAATTCCTTTTAATGTCTTAAAATGCTTTAACAGGAGTTAAAAACACCATGACCAAACATGGAAAAAGAACACCCACACCAGTTCCTATGATGTAGAATTAGCATTTCTTGGCTGTGATTGTGCATGGTTATGCATTAACAGCTCAATGCTTTGACACGCTTCTTCTCAAAAGCTGTGCGCTCTGGCTGGGAGGCGCGCTGGAGTGGCCGACACAGGGATTAACAGGAGCGAGGGATATAAAGGCAGCATTACAAGGACCATGATACCTGTAGAGCACTTATGAACGGAGCCTTGCTTACAAATGCCTGCTGCACAATTTTGTGTTGGTTTCTGCTCCCGTACGCTGCTTCCCAGAATAAAAGGATTTGTGAAAGGCAGCAGAGCTGCAGCTTGGCAAAGGACTTACGGGAGCTGTACAATTCCACTTCTGTGAGGTGAGGTATAATTCTGAGAATGGGTCCTTGGATGGATCTTCAGCAGTTCCTCTAACTGGCACAGCTCTTGTATGTCTAGTCGTGCTCATCTCTCTGTGTGCCCTCCTCCAGTGGCTGTCATCATTGTGACATGCTGCTTCGAAACCCTCTGTCAGCCATCGAATGGCTCATTCTGGCTCTTAGCTGTGGATCAGGCAGGGACATGCTGGCCAGAATGGAGAGATGAGTGAGACAGCGTTGGTGATTTGGATTACTATACTGGTGGCAGCGGAAGTAATCCCAGGGCAACTGGATGTATTCCTGCCAAAGGGAAATGGAGATATTAACCCATGGAAAACAGTCCAATTAACCTTGACAGGGAGAGGGTTGGATGGATTCTTAACACAATACCTCAGTGGCTTCTTCTTGTTCAACAATGCTCCAAAGTGAGTGCTCTGGCTGCGAAGGAGAACTGGTTAAGGTCTGTAACATTTAGTGGTGCCTGAAGAGGAACGTTTAGGAGCTGATTCATTGATCGTTGCCAACCAGTACCATGGCTGACTCTCACTTGTCTGGCTCCGTAGGAAGCTACAACAGCAGTACTCCCACCACCAGTGCTTGGAACATCACTGGCAGCGGCCCATGGTTGTTGGCCTTCATGCTGACTGTCATCATCCTCATGACAATCTGTGGCAACATGTTGCTTATCGCCTTGGTGTTTGCCCATCGCTCTTTGCGTTGCACATCAAACTGCTTCCTGGTGTCCCTGTTCCTGTCTGACCTAATGGTGGCACTGGTGGTCATGCCCCCAGCCATGCTCAATGTGCTGTGCGGGGCCTGGGTGCTGTGGCCTGCCTTTTGCCCAATTTGGCTTTGCTTTGACGTCATGTGCTGCAGTGCGTCCATCCTCAACCTGTGTGTGATCAGCCTGGATCGCTACCTCTTCATCATCTCACCGCTGCGCTACAAGCAAAGGATGACCCCACCTCGGGCGTTGCTCCTGGTAGGAGCTGCTTGGGGGTTGGCAGCACTGGCTTCTTTCCTGCCTATTGAGATGAAATGGCACAGTTTAGGTCACTGGAGTGGACACTCATCAGTTCCTGGGATCAGCAGTAGCAACATCAGCTCTTACTCTGACACCTTGTACCCAGAATCCTACTTTCAGCTGTCACCATCTGGAGGCCTTTCATTCCAGTGCCGTCTGCAGGTCACCCTGCCCTTTGCCCTGGTGGCATCTGTACTCACATTCTTTTTGCCCTCCAGCGCCATTTGCTTCACCTACTGTCGAATACTTCTGGCAGCACGGAGGCAAGCAAAGAGAGTTGCGGCACTGAGCCACCCACCACACCCACATCCCTCTCTCGGGGAACCTTCGAGGCCTCCTTCACCTGGGGTTGCAGCAGGGCAAGCTCAGCAGGACGGAGATGACTGCAGTCACCAGGATCCTCCTGTGTCACAAAATGTACCGGTAAGGAGGAAAGACCAAACAGTAAAACAAACCAACCAGAGTGCATCTTGTATATAATTGAGATATATATATTTGACAGTGCTCAGTGTAGGAGTGCTGACCAAGGCATTGGAAATAAAACATTTCTATGCAAAAGGCCAACTGAGATATCTGATAAGACTGTCAGAGCAGACCTTAATGAGAGTAGGAGTTGAAAAGGTTGATTCTGTGAAGGTAGCTCAAGGATAATAACCAAATTACAGTTGATCATCTATTGTAGGAGTTCTCGAGCTCATCTTTCCCTTGACATTTTTAAGGTTTTAGATAATAGCTTGCTGTTAATACCTACATCATATGCCAAGCCCTTAAAATGCAGTTGAAATCCACTCAGAAGTCTAATGTCATCTAAGTGCAGCAATTATAAATCTGGAGATTTTATTTGAATGATTATAAGCCACTGTATTGTTCAAATGTCTTTCTTAAGAGCACTGTTTGAAAAGTGGCTTCTTTAATTGGAATCTGGACAAACTTGACTGTGGTGACATGTTTAATTATAAAAGTACCTCAGGGTTTGGAAGTATATCTGAAAGTATGACTGACTTGGCTCAAACATGAATTGGTGAACTACTTTGTGTTTAACAACATTTTTGTCCACCAGTTAAGTGATAAAAATTGTTGAAGATCAAGTGCATTTACCATTTAATAGTGTTGGTCTGAAACCTGTGTTAACGCACTGCAGTAGGATGTTGCTCTCTCAGGGAAAAGGACAAGTGTAGAGGTTTACAGCCTTTCAAATGAGGCTATTTAGTAATTAAAAAAAAAAAACTCTGACAAATACCTTGTGGTGAGGTTGAAGGATGATGCTAAAATGTGGAGGATGTCAGTAATGAATGTGAACCTATAGAGAACAAGAATATAAACTATTTAAAGTAATGCTGCACAAATATGTTTGCTCATGTTGTTTACTTGCTGTTCACAAAGATAGGGAAATAAAAAAATGATTTTACTTTTCATGAATTTAAAATTATCAGGCTGTAAAAAGATGAATAAGAGATGTAGTTTTATATCAAAATAACCCTGCAGCTAGTATATGATGTAAGGTTGAAAAATGTTTTCCTTCAGTGACCTAAAGCCCAGAATGTATAAAAGAAAACTAGTGACTCAGTGAAAGGGAAGAAATCATGGAGAGAAAAGTACAGTTTGTGTCAGATGTGTTGCCCTCGTCTGCAACGCTCACAGCCTCATAGTCTGTCACATTTGCCTGCAGTAAAACCACGCTCACACACACCAGAAGAGTCAGTTCTCAATTAATTCTCATAAAATCTGGTGAATTGTAACCCTCTAAACATTTGGTTTTCCTATTCAGTAGCTTTCGAATGATTCCTTTCTTCCATTCATCATAAATATTCTGTATCAGTTTGTTCCAAATGCCACTGACACTATGTATAACATTCAAACATTTCATGGCTTCACCATCAACTGTCTTGGGCATCCTTTTATACACATTTCCCTAAAATTAAGCCTGACACATTAGGTTTCTTTGGGAATATTTTATATTTTAAAAACAAAATATGTGGCTTTCAACAGTGTTTGAGTGCACAGCATGAGTTTGTCTTGCCCATCAGTCAATGTGGTCTAAGTTGCTCATAACATGATTGTTTTTTTTCAGCCATAAATATTCTTTGGAAATGGAAAAGAAAAAAATCAAGACATTGTAATAATCAACACGTTTTTAAAGCAATGGTTCACGGAATTTTTAAGATGCTTTCTTGCCAAGAGTTGTGTTAGCTATGGAGCTACAGCCAGCAGACGATTATCTTACATTAGCATACAGCAGGAGGAAACATCTAGCCTAGCTCTGTAAAAAGTAAAAAAATAAATAAATAAAAAAATGTACCCACCAGCACCTCTAAAGCCCACTAATTATACAGTATGATTTATTTAATCATTACACAAATGTATGTAACTCCTCATAAAACATATCAGTTTAACTCTTCTGGGTTAGCTAGGTCAGTTGTTTTATGAATTAAAACCATTGAGATATAAGATATTAATTAGTGGATTCATTTGTTTTAGCATGACAACGCCAGACTAGCTGTTTCCAGTTTTTGTGCTAAGCTAAGCTAACTGTCTGCTTGCTCTGGCTTCATATTGAGCTTAAAAGTATGAGACTGCTATTGATCTTCTCATTTAACTCCCAGCAAGAAAGCAAATAAGCGTATTTGACAATGACAAGCAATTCCTTTCATTTAATTCACTCAATACTTGATAAAAACTGGAAAGCTTAAAGCAAACCACCAATTAAATACACAAAGGAAATCAGGATGAATTGAAATAATGTCATTTGCTTGTCAAAGAGTTCTTGAAGAGATAGCCAGAATAGCGCTTTCGAATTATCAGTATAGGCAATGAAGATTTACATTATGTCTATAATTCTAGGGTGAACTTTTTCTATTGCTCTCTACTGTCAACAGCCGTCAGTGAACAGTGAGCGTCGTCTGGCTCACAGGCAGGGTCGGAGGGCACTGAAGGCCAGTCTGACACTGGGAGTCCTCCTGGGCCTTTTCTTCAGCGCATGGCTACCCTTCTTCATCACCAACATGGCTCAGGTCAGTAGAAGGACCGGACACTGACTCTACTACAGATATGACGGAAATGTAGTCAAAGAAAATAAAATAATATAGCTAATAAGACATATTAGTATCCATATGATGTGTGTAAATTTTGGATGCAAAGGTGCACTTATATGCATATGCAAGTTCTTTTTTCAATATAAAGATTTAAACAAATGTCCTCACTGTTTAAGTCTGTTGTTTGTGTTGTTTCTCTCCCATTCCATATATCTGTGACTCAGACAGTTTTTTTCATTGGTTTTCTCACAGATTTATATGTGTGGTGGGCACTAAAACAGTGTGAAATAAATGCAATTGAAAGAAAGAAAAACACTTGGATACCGGTCTATTTCTGTATTGGACAGCCTTGGCGTCACAGCCTTGCTAAGCTATCCAACGAGGAAATAGATTGGCATTTCAGCATCGTGTGTCTGACTCATTCTGAAACCCAGAAAACAACAAACCAAAGTACCATTTATAATTGCTATTCTCTTTAAGATGTTGATTAGACTGAGCACACATGCTCATTACTCAGCGGGCAAACATTGGTGGTCATGAAAAACCTCAGTGAGAGCAAATCAATGTCAAAAAACAGCTTAATCTAAATTGATAATGACACTTGTCCTGTTTTTCAAGCTTTCAATGATCCAGTCATTTTGATTTCCCATCTGTGCCCTCTCGCTTCTCCCCTGCATAACATAGAGCACAGAGACTTGACTGTGTCTGCACTCTCCTTCCTTTTCACACTCAATGTGGTGTGTGAAACGCACCCCTCCTTTCTGTCCTATTCCCACCGCCTCCCCATCTCATCTTCATAGTATTGGAAGCTCTCCTCTAACAGCTGTCTCCTCCTTCACTGTCCTCCTCCAAACCCATCAGTTGTGTTCAACATCAGTGTTTTTAACTATCAGACGCAAAATGTATTGAATAAGTTCTACTCAGGGAAAATGAGATCCTTCTTGCAAAAGATAAGAGTGATGGACAACCTATGTGATTAGCATTAAAGATATATATAATATAGATTTAAACATTTTTTTTGTATTTCTTTATCTATTTATGTTATATAACTTATGTTTGATTTATGTTATTTATTTCAGAGCTGTAGTGTAAATTACTTTCAGTTTTTTGATCATTTCCCAAATGAGCTACATTAAATCTATGGAGGCCCAAAGGGGATTAAAAATATTTAAATTATTTTTTCAATAATTATTTAAAGTATTTTTTTAACCAAGTCTGCAATAAATTCCAAATAAATAAATGTGTGCAATTAGCTATAAAAAGGAATAAAAATGCCACCAAAAAGCACAAATAAAAGAATAGGCAATAAATCAGTGCTTATTAATTATAATTGTATTTTTTTATTTATATATTATGTATTTTATTTATGTGTTTTTCATACTTAACCTGTTTTTGCTATAAATAAATAAATAATAATAACACTAAATACACACTAAAATAAAATAAAAAATTAATCTCCATTTTGCCCAGATAAATACATTAATGTACAATAAATTGTTTTTTCTGTACTTATTTCTTCATTCATCTATTTAATTATCTCATAATTGTACTATAAATTAAAAGTGTTCTTTTCCCTTTCTTTAAATTATGCCTATGCTATCTGTGCCCTGAGATGTGATAAACATGTTTATTTTTTTCCTCATAAAACATTTGCAAAGCCTATGTATGAATATTTTAAATCTATTAAATTTGTTTCCTAGTTTGCAGTAATGTGTATTGTATTGTGTTGTCCACATGCTGGCACGCATGCTTGTGCATATGCATGATACCAAACAGGGACCCTCTGGTAAAAACATTAAATCACTACTAGGGTCAAAAACTCTGTAGAGTGCCTTAAAGATCATATCTCAATTCATTTCTTTATCTTTATAATTAATTATTTTTACATTTTACCATAAATGAACTTCAGATGCTTTAATGCCTGTAATACTTTCCATTTTCCTTTCATTCAGGCAGTGTGTGAGTGCGTCCCCCTCGCCCTCTTCGACGCCATCACCTGGCTGGGCTACTGCAACAGCACGATGAACCCCATCATCTACCCGCTGTTCATGAGAGACTTCAAGCGAGCTCTGGGGAGGCTCTTGCCCTGCTGTTTCTCACGGTCAACCAGAAGACCTTCACCAGCGCTCTCCCTCTCTCTCCGCAACTCAGGGGATCCTAACCTCGCCAGCAGCCCCCCCTCTCCCCTGGCCTCTGACCCCACCCACCCTCCTGCCACCGCCACTGATGCAGTCAACCTGCTGGACGCCGAGCACGCTGGCATTGAGTTGCCTCTGCTTCTGCCCAACCAGGTCGACACCCAGGACTGAATATGGAATAAAGTGAGCTAACGATGTCAAGGTTTATAGTGGTATCAATAATTCATGATTTAAGGTTTAGGTCTGAGAGAAATAATAAAAAATAAGCAAATTTAAAATTAATTATCTTTATGGTCACAGAAAAATGTTTAAGGACACAAATGCAGTAAGCTCCACGTTTCCTCTACCTTGAATTATGTTTCTTTTCCAAACAAACATTGTCAGGGTTAATACCATTTCCAAATGTCAGTGCCAGTATACAATGTAACTTAACTCTTTGTAAACTCGACAGAAGGCAGTGCTTTGTCACATTGTTACGGGTCAAACAGAGAAACAAAAGGCTCGAAAAAAAAAAAAAGACACATCCACTGAATCGCCCGCGGCCTTGTCGAAATCAAATTACTGTGATAATATCCATAGCAACCAAGCCAACGGATGAAAATTAGAAGGACGAGAGAGAGTGAACAGAGATATCACCTGCTTGGCAGCATCCTCTAAAACCTGCTAAGCATGAGTAATATTTACAGGAATGTGATCTCACAGTGAGTTAAATAAATTATGACAGTATTTACAGTTTGTAAAAAACATCAATTTCATTTACAGTTTAACAGTCTAAAAATAAGGTTTTATGGTTCAACAAAGCAAGATTTTCTCCGACAAAGGAAAAAAAAAACTTGAAGATGAGATTTTACTGGAAGCAGCTGGTCCTGTAACATGCTCTTTACAAGTTTGGCTGCCTTTGTTTGTGTGTGTGCTCTGTAGTCCAGTGTGTATCATCCCAGCTCCATGATATGTGTTCATTATCAGGGTCAGCCTCCGCTACACCATCACACGGGGCATTACAAGCAGAGGCTGTGTCGTCATTAGTGGCATTCTCCTCAGACGTAAGTTGTAAATTGTTCCCGACTCCGACTTGACTCTCCGATTCTGTATCGTTTAACGAGTCCAGCAGGTCTGAAATATCAGGGATATCCCAACCGTCACCCGTCTCCTCTGTCTCCACTACGTCTTTCACGTCCCCACTTTTCTCTGTACCAGTCTCAGCCTCCTCGGCTTGTGTCTCAGTGACTTGTTGCTCCTTGGGGGTTTGGTCAGGGATGTCCACTGTCTGAGTGACTGTTACAGGCTGAGGAAGAGCAAAAGAAGCTCCCGGGACTTCTTTAGTGGGAACTCCCACTGCCACCAAGATGGTGTCCATCTGACGCATGTAGTCCAAGTGACCGTTCACCTGGAGAGCAGAAACATTGATTTTACTGTCTCTGACTAAATATGGACACATATTTCTTTGTAAATTGCAGTGTATAAGTTTAATATTTTAAAAGAAAAGATTATTACTTTGTATAAATCTGTTCTTTTTTTCTCATATTTTTTGTACAGCAGATTTTCCTATTCCTCACATTAAGGGAACAGGTATATAGTGTATGGTGCTTCAGACATGTCAAGTATCTTTATAATCTTCTCTTTTTAAATGTTCAGTTGAGTGAAATATTAAAACCTCTGATAATTTAACTAAAACAGCTGAAACACCAAGTTTCATGTGGGATCATGTTGATTTACAGGAAGGCAGAAAGACATTGCTGTGAACTGAAACAGACCAGCAGGGGCCTTATTCTTTTCGTATCTTTTAATTTTACATTTTCACTTTTCTCACAATACTACTGTCTCTTTTAAAGTACTAATAAAATTCTGTATTTAATAATATATTTGTATTGTATGTATTATAAAAGTAACCAGCTGTTTTTTTCTTTTATAGTTCCTCTCAGCTCTTCAGTGTGTTTTAGCATCTTTCAGCTCATTGTTTTGGTTTTACTGCCTGCAACTGTACTGTTTAGGTTCACTCTCACTGCTCTCGTCTCTCAGAACCAAACAGCTGGTGAACAAAGTGGCGCATTCAGCAGCTAAAGAACCAAATATTTCCCCCAGGAGTTGATAAAGACCAATACGGAGATACACGGAATGCTATTGGAAATCATATCATCAGGTGACAAGTAACACAAATCAAAATGAATGCTAATTTTACCCTCTATCTGCTGAATGTGTAAATAGACAACTCTTTGCTAACAACACATTTGCCATAAAATGTGGCGACAAGGCGATAATATGTCAGGGCTGTGTTTACAGCTTGATCTGCTGCCCCCAAGTGGTCAAAAAAGTGGGTTTACATGAGCAACAAAATGTATTTTAGCTGCATAAAAAAGGCAAATCAAAAAAATCAATCTGCTGCGTAATACAGTGCGTGGCACAGGTGGGCTATTGTGTAAGAATACAGAAGCTCTATGGGTAGTGCCAAAGAAAAGAGCTGCCTGACAGCAAGGTGAAGTGCTGAAAATGTTTTTTATTATAAAACACACTTAAACTATTTTTTTTTTGGTTTTCCTTTTTTATGTGGCTAAAGTATGTTTTATTGCTGCTCCCATCCACAGCAGTGCATTGCTCTGCTTCTGTTCTGGTCCTCCTGTCTGCTTGTCCAAACTGGGGGCGTACTGACTGCTGTAGGTATTACACTGACTATGGATTAGTACTTCATACAAACCCACTTCAAAATACCTGAACTAGGGTCACAGTAAGCTTCACAGTGTTGAAAGACTTTACAAAACTGAACAGTCAAGGATAAACCAAAGATTTAACAAAGATTATTTCAGTTGTGGACCACAGCCTGAAAACCTCCAAACTGAAAAGACATAGCTAACAGACATGGAAATGAATAACTAATCAAATCAGAGACAAAACATGTGTCAACCTTTATAACCAATAGAGACATGAATATGGCAAACCAGCGGCAGATGCTGTGTATTGTGGAGGATTGTGTCAGTTGTGTCAAGGACCACTTTACATTTCACAGACTCTGATGTAACAACAAATGAATCTTTAAGCTTGCAAAGTGGCATTTGCTTTTCTTGAAAACTTTGAGATGTGAAATAATCTTCAGCTCATGTACTTGACAAACTATTCATTAAGAAACTTTAGTGATCCTAATTTAAATATAGGCTTTGACTCACCACGGAGGAAAGATCCACATTAATTATACGCCGATCCTGGATGTTGATTGGCTGTAGCCCGGCAACGGACAGTTGTGCAGCTGAACTTCGATACAAGAACCCCAAGAGCCAGTCTCCTCTGATAGGTGTGAATAGTTCATAAAGTAATTTATTCATACATTACTTAAATCACAAAACTTGCTGTCAAGACAGTAGTTTCGAATTCTGTTGCAGCCAAAAGAAGAACTGTGCAGCAACGGCAAGCATTTATCATATAAACCTTTTCTCCATGAATACTGCAAGAGAGCGCTCTTTTAGATTACCTGCAATAGCCGTTCACTATTTTCCCAGCCACTACCCTGGTCATTCTCTCCCAGGCCTTTTCAGAGCCATCAACAGGGGCTCCCAAGAGCACCACATCCTCTACTACTCCTTCACTACCTGAGGAATCACAGCAACACAGGATTCAACTAGTTAACAATGCACACGGTTAAAAAATCAGAAACAGGATTACATTATTTACAATTCAATTACATAGTGTACTTGTTATTTAGGGTCATCATCATCATGACAGTGCTGCTAAAAGTCACGACTTCAACCCAAAAATAACAACAACAAAATAACAATAAGAACATTTTGAAAAACTGAGTTAACTATTTTGGTTGACAGCCAGTGCAGATATGAATCTATTCCAAATCCATAATCAAAATATGGTTTATCCACAGAAATGTGTTCATACCTTGGTCATTGGCAAGCTCCTGTAGACAGTAATAGATAACTCTTGCCCCAAGACTGAAACCTATGAGACTGACAGGCCGCTTCCCCTTCAAATACACAAAGAAAGAAAAGAGAACAGTTCATAAAAAGCTTTCTTCCTCCTCGTGTCTAGCATTTTATATAAGATTTTGTTCTAATATTCCACGAGTATCATCAAAGAACAGAAACACTGTGGTTATAGTTGAACTAATGCAGCTAATAACAACATCACACGACACCACAACTGCACGACACCACGCTGGTACACTACGATAAAGTTTGTCTTAACGGAGTCAAGAGGTGGTACGATACCTGCTGTCTGCTTCTCAAAACCTGTGCCAGATGTTTCCCCACCTCTGCTGAGCGGTTCAGACAAACACACCAGGGGTTGTCGATGACACTGGCTGCCGCCAACAAAGACGCAGGCCATGTCAGGGCCGCTACGATGCCTGGACAGTGTGATGATGTAAAAGACATCAATGCAGTATCATTCAAGGATCAACACAACAGAAAGACAATGGCTAGATAAGATAGTCAGGATTGTTTATCTGCAATCGACTCATTACCAATGCAACAATGGTGTTGACTTTTTACATCACACATCTGAAGTGTGAAGCACAGAACAGAAAATATTTCACCATGAGCACAAACACTGTTTCTAAATCCTGCATAACTGTCCTCCTACCTGAGAGCACTGTGTACTTGAGCGCTTCCTGGGCCACCATGCTGACCAGCCCATCCAACAGAGAGGCCATAGCTGAGCCCAGATCCCTGAGGAAACGCGACTCCCACACCAGGCAATACTGCTCCCCGCACTCGCCCAGGCTGCACCACGGGGCCTGGAACGAACCTGGAAGAGAGCATTTGTGTTTTTATGTAAGGAAACGACTAAGCAGCACTTGTGAGTGAAGTGTTTTTTAGCCGTTGTATGTGAAGGATGTGCTAAGCTTGTGAAAAACTAAGTGTGTTTTTTTTAGTGGGAGAGAGCTGCATGGTTTTATGTAAAACCAATTTTTAAGTGGTTTGTTTACATAATCTCAGGTGGGCACTCTGCTGGTATAGTTTCAGAACATTATATGCACAATTGCTCAGACTTACCACATCCTTTTTTTGTCACTAGTTGCACAGCAATCCCATTTATATTGTTCTTGGTTTCTATTTATTCTTATTCTTTCTCGTTTTTTGGCACCTACTGTAACTCCATTCAAACTTCAAACTGTTCATGGCATTGGCTGATTTAGCGTTCGTGTTTGTAGCTTTGATACTATCCAAATTATTTAACGTCTTTTTCTGCCCCAGATTGACAAACTAAATGCTGAAAATGGTAAATGGGTTAAGGGAGGACTTTTAAAATAAAAGCCCCCAGACAAAGCTGGATTTTCTAAAAAAAACCCAAAACAAGGAATTTACAGGAGCTTACTGCAGGCTTATACACACAAACACACACTTCTAGAACACAGCAGTGCTTACAACTCAGCTGATGGTTTCCCTTATTCCAACTATGTCACTTAAATAATTTAACTCCTTCATACACTAATGCTCATCCAAGTCTACAATATAATTCTCATTTTAACACCTAAATTTTAACCTGTTTATCCCTTTCATATCTAATTCTTCATACTCCTTCAGCTGCACCTTCATAAAAAGTTAAACCAGTTCGCGGCAGTTCATCAAGGTCAGTGTCAGCTTTTCAGCAGCCAGCAGTTCCTCTACAAGTTCTTCAAAAAATTGCATTCTCGAGTTTTCTATTTAATGTACAATAGAATCGACCTGGCTGAGCCCTAAACCTCACACCAAACCTGACAAGAACATGCACAAAATGAGCTAAATATTAAAGATCACAGCAAATACTGTATGTACGGCTGGCTGTGTTTGTCGATCTAGTTTTTGGTGGACTTCCGCTGTGCATGTGGGCATGATGGCCCTGGCACTGACCCTCTAAAATTGGTTAAAAAAACCTGAACAGGATTGTTATCTATTCAGTGCTCTGTACGCTGAACTCTGCGGGCATAACTGACAAGGTGAGGACAGCAATTAGAGGTTAAAATTATTTGCTCTGATCTCATCACGCACAGTACAGTGCACGGTAGATGTAGGGTTACATTAGGGCTGGGCGATATGGACCAAAAGTCATATCCCGATATATTGAGCCTGAATATCGATATACGATATATATCCCGATATTTTTTCCGCAAAGTGAGAGCAAATGTTCAGTTAAAGTCAAAGCCAAATATGACATGTCACAAGTAGTTTTATTCAAAGCAGCTAATTCAGTGAACAGAATCAAATGAATAAATAATAAACAGGTTTAAATGCTCAGCTGTTCAAATAACAATAAAATGTAAACATAAATACTGTATTACAGGAGTACTCTGTAAGTTGCACATTTAAATAAAAAGATATCTTAAATAAAAATAGCCTATAAAATAAAATAGGCCAATCTTTTTTGAAAATAAATATTTATATGAAAAAAATGAATGAAGTGAACTGTCACGCTCATGTAAGGCTCACACGTCCTGCTTGACCACATATCGCTGGTCAACGCAAAATGGGTCAGTTAGCTAGCCGGTCAGCAACGCTCTGTCTGACTTCAGTGTACATTTGTGGCAGTGCTTCTCGTGCAAAGTAGTTGCGACTGGGGAGCTCATATCGCGGGTACATAGTTTTCAGTAGCTTCTTGAATCCGTCTTGTTCCACAGTTGAAATAGGGACCATATCTTTAGCAATGTGATACAACACCGCTTTCGTTATAGTACACCACTTGTCACTTTTCTTTTCATAAGGCACACTGCGGGACAATGAAGCTTGCAGTGAGCTTTGTTTCGGGGCTGGAGCTTTGGTGGGTTGTGGGTGGCTAGCAGCTGGGGTTGCAGCAGCGCGCAGTCTCACACACTCTTCATACTGTAATTTGTGCCACTGTTTTAGGTGGTGAAAAAGATTTGTAGTGCTCCCACCCCTGGCTGCAACTTCTTTATTGCACTCCCTACAGATAATGTTATTTTGTTGCTCATCTGATATTTTAAATCCGAACCACCTCCAAATTACTGACCCACTGCTTTTTCTTTTACTGACCAATTCCTCCGTACACTTCGCAGACGTTGTCGCTTCCTCCATGTTTGTTGAAGAGTGCCGGGGTGCCCGTCCCCCCTCTGTGCATGAAAGAGGAGGGCTGGGGGAGCAGTGCAGAGTCCTCCGGCTCAGCATGGAGCAAAGAGAGCAAGGATCTCAGCGCAAATTTGCTCAATATCGATATATGCGATATGGTCTAATTCCATATCGCATTAAAAAATATATCGATATATTTTTAATATCGATATATCGCCCAGCCCTAGGTTACATTCAGTGTTATCATGCAGTGATGTCTGAAGATTACCATGCCACAAACAGATGATCCTATCTGGACATTTTATCCGTGAAAATGTTCTCAATTCATGATACAGAAAATGCACCATACTATGATATATATTTAAATTTAAATTAAACATGATAGGTGATTCATCCATATCGCCCACACCTAATTGTGTAAATTATAAGTGGTTCTTATATGACAGCAGAAGCCAGACTTACTATATTTACCACTGCAGAGCCAACCTGTCACTGTAATGGTCAGGTGAAGATGCTTCCCTGAGTTCAGTGGCAGGAATTCAAATTCTTCTATCGCGCCCACACACTTATTCATCTTATAGCCTGGAGAGACAATGTATGAAAATGAAACAAAGTTAGAGATGAGCAAAAATCAAGTGGAAGATGAGGAAAGTTACAGATCTAAAAACCAGGGATCACCACAAAGACGTGTTAATTTATCACTCAAAATTCTAAACTCGATGATTTCTTTCTACACACGCGTCATCCATCAGTCTTACCAGTCAATCCAGCTCCTGCTGCTCCAAACAGGGAGGCCATGATTGCAATGCCAGTGGCTGAGCCCAAAGCAGCGGCCCCTCCAGCTCCCAGCACAGCACTGGCCCCTGCTGCCACCAACGGCGCTGCCAGCCCACCTGTCACACCTGGCACAAAGAGTGCAGTCAGTACAGAAAAAAGAGCAGGCCAGTGCCAACGTCTGTAAGGTGAAGCATTTTAGAGAAAAGTTTAAAAAGTCTATGTGTGGTGAACTGATGCAAGCTGCCATCTTCATCTTCAACTAGTTATTACTTGATTAGCTTATCAGTTGAAGTCTATGTGTCCACTTACGATACCAGATGTTTCAAAATGTCCATCTAATGTTTTCAGTTGCAGGAATAAGCAGCAATAGTCACCAATCACAGTTCCTCCACCCACGGTGGCTAGTCCAATGAGGAGGTAGCGTCGTAACTTTCGCCCTCTTTCTCTCTTCAGCCGGCGAGAGGATTCCTCTCTGATGGAGATGAAGAGTCAGACAGATCATCAGTTTTAGTATAATTATTTGCAGGCTCTAAAATACAAAAACATTAATTGACTCTTCTGGTGCATCTAAAGAATCAGTGTGCGGGATTTGGTGGCATCTAGCGGTGAAGTTGCAGATTGCAACCAACTGAAACCCCTTCACTCAACCAAGCAAGACAGAGGAACTACAGTGGCTATGAAACCTGCAAAATGTCCAATCTAGAACCAGCGTTTAGTTTGTCTGTTCTGGGCTACTGGAGAAACATGGCTTATGGTGTCTGTAGATATAAACGGCTAATTCTAAGGTAACAGAAATATAACAATTCTAGAATATGACATCTTAAAAATAATGAGCTGCTCGTCTATACCACGCACCTGTTTTCATGCTGTCATTTTGGATACAAGTGACTGCTGCACAAAATTCAGTAAGCTAAGCTGAGATGTTCCCATTTAGTATCTTAAATTAACTGAGGTTTATGGTTTATGTCACCTCTTTTAGATTGAATGAAATTTACTATTACTTGTGCTGTACATGCACCATGTAAACATAGATATTGACTATCACCATTCATCAATCATCCATAAATAACTTACTCGCTCTCCTCTCCTGCCTCCCTCAGCTTCTCTCCCAGCGTCTCCTCAAACTCCTCCAGCTGCTGTGGAAGGACTCGCAGCAGACAGCTGACGTGACGGATGAGAACCCTCGCTCTGGCATCATACTGGCCTGAGAACATGACAGACAGAGTTAGAAAATGACAAGCTTATAAGAATTTACACTAAATTAAAGTAGATGGTTAATAATCCATCAAATGTTTCTTACCGTCGCTGACAGAAAAAGACACCAGATCCTGCAATACAAAGTGAAAGCTGGTTATAAAGAGTGTTTGTAGACACAAAATCATCACAATACAATCAAATTATTGTATATATTTAATGAATTTATGACCTTGAGTATTATTGATTAATTGATTGATTGATTAATTAACACACATTAAATTATAATGGCGCATCACACATTAAAGTCCTGTCACCCTGTATTAGTGACAAACCTGTATGATGGGGGTGGCACCAGAAGCCAGCAGTGGTTCGGCCTGTAGGATGGAGAGGAAGGTGTCGGAGCCCTCGAATCCCAGGCCAGACAGAAAAGCCCCCATAACCGGCATCACAGACTCATCCAGATCCAACCAGCGGACCAAGCCCTGCAGATACTGCTCCCTGAACACACTGAGAAACATCTCCTCCAGTCAAATACCAGCTCAGTGAAAGGTTTATTTATTCAGAGTTAAGTTAAAAACACCATTAATTCAAGTGGTTATTCACAAGTGGAAGAAGAAAAAGACGCTTTCATAAAATAAATGAATAAATGAATAAAAGGCAAGTCCTTGTGATTTCTTGAAGTTTCGAAATAGCTACTGCTGCTCACTTTTTTTAAATTCTAAGTGAAACCTCTGAAAATGTCTTGATGTCTGAGACGTCTTACAAACTGGGTAAGAATTCCTCTTGCACTTTAATTTGACCTTGGTGGATAACCATATTATGCACAACTGCACATGCAAGTCATACTACATACTACATTTAATTTTTGTAGCTTTTATCATTAAGGAGAGTTTAGATCGGTTTATTATTTGGTGTATTCGGGGCTAGTATCCCCTCTGTACTGAGTGTTTGTTGAAACACTGACCAAATATTCACACTTTATCACTCACTTATCCCTGAAAAGATATGTTATCACATCACCCTTCACGGCTCTGTTACCTGTTTTCAGGTCCAGTAAACAACTGTCCCAGAGAGACACCACACAGGGCAGCGTAGGCAAAGCGGCTCTGCTCTGACATCTGTCTGCTGATCATTTCCTCTGGGCTTTGGTCACGTGGTGCATCGTGTGTTGTTTCTGCTCCCCCTGGGTCTAAAGTGATAAATGGACAAAGCTTAATTATTAACTTTAAGATTTGATTCGAAGACATTCTAGAGGAAATCAAACAGACACACTAAGACATATTAAAGACCTAAACATATGGGATTAGTACTTGGGTATACAATGTTTAGGAACGTGTGTTTCTTGATGGATTACATGCATGCCAAATTTACCAGAAAACCCCCCTTTTAATATGAGGTGTTATAGTATATTCCACAAGATAAGTTAATGTGACATATAAGTAATATTGCATTAAACTGGCCGATTTCTGAGCCTAGTTTGGTTTGTTTTTAGTTTCGTTTTAGTCTTGTAAAATAGCCACATGAAACTAGGTTACATGGAGTCTAACTTCTCATGTCCCTAATGAACTGACCTGAATTCAACATACAGAGGCTGCTACAAGTGTATTTGACCCACATCATTTGTCCACTTCCCTGTTAGCTGTAACACAAACTAACGCCAGTCTAACTTGAACCAGTGAATTTGAACAACACCCAAACACTTGTCGTGTTAGCTGCTAAACACAGCTGGCTGTCGGTGGCCGTGCTGCCACACAGCCGGTTAACGAGATAACGGTTCAGTGGTAACTTTTAACAACGTCGCCATTTTAATAACTAACTTTATTACCGCCATGGGGGGAAATAATAAACAATTAATATGCTACCTGGAGCAAATTTGGTGTCCGCACTGCTCTGTTTTTCCTCCATGGTTGATCACAGATGTCACAACTCTGTACTGAACTTTTGTTGCCTTCACGTGTTCATCCCGAGCTCTGACGACTGATAATTACACGTCGATAATTCACATTGCCAAGAGCCAGACCGTACAAACCCCTAAATCCGCCTCCTCCACCTTCTCTGGAGACGGGAACTGAGTGAGCTGACATTTGTGTCCTCACATGTTCAGACGTTTTTGATCGCTAATATTAATCAAAACTCCGCAATGCAAAAGAACAATTTCTTGTTGATGTTTTTAATGTTAAATATAAGCCCGCAAAGAGCTGCTGTGTCCTGGGTTAATAAAGTGAAGCAGAGTAATGTACGTTGATATTTACAATTTTGGTAAAGCTGCTGTTTCTACCAAATAGTCCGGCTTTTAAAATGTTGCTTCCTATATAACAATAAAAAAAACCTTTTTGGAGTCATTTACGTGATTAATTCCAATATTTTCGACTGTACATGAACGCATCATTTGTTTGCAACTTGTGCGTGACGTAACTTCCACGTACGCTTAGAGCAGGACAGGGGTGTGTTCACGACTGACATGTTTTGGAAGGTTTTTGTTAGATAAATTAATATTAAGTTAATGAATTACACATATTTAGGCCAGGAATGAATGGTTATGTGTCACGGGAGGCTAAAACAAAGGCTTCAGCTGCCAGTTTAACTGATTAACACATTAACATTTAATACTGATAGGAGGAAATAACAAGTTCTCTACAAGGTCTAAAATCAGAGGTAGTACAACTACTGGCCAGTAGATGTGAGTGTAACATTCATTTTCTCGCCACATATCATTTTTCTGCAGTTGCCTGCATACCTGATTATTATTGTTGGTCACTCAGTTAGGTCAAGGATTTACTTTTCGTACTGCATTTTATTTTGGAATGTGTCAAACTGAATAACAAAGCAATAATATTCATTTTTTAATTAAGTTTGTTCAATTTGTTCAGAGGACCTTCCTCTCAGATGTTCAGTGACAGTTCAAAATGAGGACAGTTGCCTGACAACGACTCAGGCAAACAGCTTCACATGGTCATGGGAGCACACCGGAATTATTTGATTAGATGTTGCCAGTAGCTAAGAATGCAACAGAAAACGCCATTGTTCAGTGGTAGTGTGGTTAATAAATTGATTTTAATAGCGACAGGGTCACAAGCATAAAGAGACACTTAAAAAAAAGACCAAGGCCAAAGCATTTGTGATGACTACGATTTAATATGATTTTGTGCTGCTCTTGTTAATGTGCATAGGCTATGAGTTATAGAGTACAACACACACTATATAGTATAGTGTAGTGAAATACGGTGTAATACAATATAGTTAAGAATTGTATAGTATAATATAGTGAAGTACAGTATAGTATTATAATATAGTTAAGTATAGTAAAGTATTGTGAAGTATAGTCTAATGTAGTGAGGTACAGTAAAATATTGTAATGCATAATATAGTTAAGTATAGTTTAACAAATTGCAATATGATATATTATTGTAAAGTATAGTATAATGAAGTACAGTAAAGTGTTGTAAAGTATAGTGCAGCATGTGTAGTTTAATATAGTAAAGTATAATATAGATAATACATGTGTGTTATAGTATAGTATAGTAAAGTAAAATACTACAGATAATCAAATAATAATCAGTGGTGATATCTGACATGAGATTGTGATAATCCATTTTTAACATAGTCTGATTCGATGCATGTCAATGATTCTTTCAAGCAGGAGCCATTGAGCTTCAGCCTGTTTGTGTATATATGTGGCATCATTTATCATGGTGTTTTTGTTTATATAAAAACTGTTTATTAAACAGAACACACTGCCTCTTCACATACGCTCTCTGATCATTGTTCTGCTGCTCTCTGATTCTCTCTTGGGTATTCTCAGACAGTTTGGCTTCTTTCTCTTTTCTCCCACTCCCTTCCCATCTGCTTCATCAGTTCCAGTTTACTGTATATATTTGGCACGACTCTCATCTCGCTTCTCGTTTTCCTCTCTGAATTATGTGCAATGACGAGAGAGCGAGGCAAACACCGGAAAAGTGTGCAAGGGCGGATTAAACTTCCACCAGGTCTTCGTGTGGAGGAACTATTAGTATGGAGTGGGTACTTTGTCAAAATAATATCCTGGCCTTGTCACAGAGGAAGCTCCAAACCTACTTGTGCTGTATTTGTCTCTGAAAGGCATCCTGTTTATACAGACGGTCTACTGAACAGTCTCTAGTGTATCATAAACAATACTTTTTATGTAGCAAAGCCACGGCTTGATTGCACATGATCTACAGTCGTGCGTGTTTATTTGGAATCTCTTTCTTACATAGTATTAATAATGATTTCTACATTAAACACCACAAGTACAATATATACAATAACCACTGATGTACAGATAAGAGGCATTGTGAGAGGAAAATAGTTGAATAGGACATGTGTGAGTTATCTTTTCACAGACTTCTACAGCTTGCCTAGACTTGTGATGAGGGAAAAATAAAAGCACAGTGTCTGACTAACCTCGAGTGTTGAAAAGCAGTGACAGAAAAGATAATATGCGGTGATCTCCTGCTGTACCTTGCATAAAATCTGCTACCAGTGCATTGCCGTTAACATAAAAATAACAGTTTCTACAATCACAAACTTGTGTTCAAACCTGCAACAATTAAAAGATTAAAGTCTGTGTAAACGCTATTCCAAGTTTTTTTTAGTTGTTGAAAACGTGAAAAGACTTTGAACAATATATTACTGAAATGTGGAGTTAAAGGTTAAAACAGTTTTTCACCAGATTCTGTGGGCGGTCCTAAAGGTTGGCTCGATGACACGCTGAGGCCACCCTGAGCATACCCCTGCAGCCCTAGCAGAG
This sequence comes from Sciaenops ocellatus, assembly GCA_033000465.1. NCBI lineage: Eukaryota > Metazoa > Chordata > Actinopteri > Sciaenidae > Sciaenops > Sciaenops ocellatus. The sequence goes on from CP136883.1 coordinate 22,442,188, forward strand.
AAATAGAGATTAATTCATCTCACTCAGAGTGTTTCAAAGTTAGTCATGTCATTTTCTGAACTCATCTGACACGTTTCAGTCACTTCAAAATGGCTGCTTGGCGGCTCCTGTGATTACCTTCCCATGTGATCAGCTGTGCAGGTGACATCACAACAACAACATACACAACCTACCACACACACTAGCACATGTGAAAATTGGCTACAATATGTTCTATTAAAGGAAAAATATTCTACATTTGGTGCCCCCTGTGGAAATTTGAAGATTACAGTGATTTTCCATTCAAAATAATCATATGATAATAAATCATCTGAAAGCTAATCTAATCACATGAAAATTTTACACATAGGGCTTCAACTCAATAATTTATACTGTCAACGCCCTCTTTCTATTTGCATCCTTCCAGATTTTTAATTGCCTCTCATCATCTAGTCATGAGAGATGGAAGATGGATCTGAATACTGGATTATTTCCAAATCCTTAAACTGCTCCTTAAATTGTTTTCTTCAGTTCAACACATCAGTCATAGCTTTCAAAATTATTTCACTCATTCAGTCTGCTGCAAAAATACACACTGCTGATGTCATCTTCCAAATGTCAACTTTTCAGTAGCTAGGAAAAAAAGTCCACTAAGTCAGAAGGCAAGTTGTGACAGACTTTAAATCTAAGTCTAAGTAGTAAGTCTACTGCCATGCTGGAGGCATGTCTCTTGTCACAGTGGTGCTTTGAGCCAAATGCTAACACAAGTATGCTAACATGCTCACATGCTCATATTTAGCAGGTATAATGATGCAATGTTCAGCATCTTTTCAACATGCTAACATTGCTAAATTAGTACTAAGTAGTACAACTGGGGCTAATGTGAATGGGGAAAATGAATGTGATTAGTTTTGTAGGCATTTGGTAACGATCCAAATTAGGCCTATTAAACAAATCAAAAGTTAGACCTGATAATGATGGTAGAGTCAGAGGAAGAGCAAAGATATTCATTTTGACAGGGGCATGAATGCACCACATTTCATGGTAATCCAAATCCAAAAATTGCTGCGATGTCTCGGTTCAACAGACATGGCCCTGGAGCTACGTCGCTAGCTTAGCTAATAAGAAGGAACTAGGGCTGGAGATTGTTTAACAAGTTGTGTGACGCTTTGACATACAGTAGGTATGCATTACTTGCTTACGGCCAATATTGATACTGTTTTTAACCACAGAAGCTTTAGAAAATTTTCCATAAGAAGGAGCCGAACTCTTTCACCTAACCAGCAGCCTCCTCATCTCACACATCAACCATCGATCTCCCTTGGGCTAAAACTCCTCTTCCCTCTTGTACTTTAGCTATGTCACACAACCTGCCAGTGTGTGTGTGAGTGTGTGTGTGTGTTAGTGTGTGCGCTCAGTCTTACAATGGATTACTCATTGGAACAGACAGGCAGACAGCCTTAGCTCACGCCAGACAAGTTCAAACATAACACCCCCCAGCGATCTCCCCGATACCATATCACTAACAGACAATGTCAGGTTTCTTCTCCTTTCTGTCACCTTGACGTTTGACAGGACAGGAGGGGGAGCTAAGTGAAACCAAGACCAGACTGAGTGACCTGTGGGGCACTTTGGAGGGTGTGTTGTGTGTGCGTACTGTAAAAAGAAAGAGCAGGAAGTGGCAAAGAGATAACAGAGAGAGGCTGAAACTTTGAGCGTGTGCTGAACGTGCCTGGAAGTGAAAGGCATACACTTAAGTAGGGAGGCAGCGGATGTGGCTGACAGGTGATGGCGTTAACAGGCAGGTTGGGCCCGGACAGCAAGGTTGTCATCTGTCTGTCGTTAAAGGATGGTGGATGTTCGTCACACCTGGTCAAGTGTTTGAGTAAAGGTTTACCTCACAGTTTCAACCTCTGTGTTAATCCTGACCTCATATGTCTGCAGCACAAACATCAAGACTTGACCAGCTGGCGAGATTGAAGCTTTTGAATAATATACAAGCCTTTGTGTGTATTCTTTGTGTAGTCCTTTAGTGCGAGCTGATACAAGACAGGGGGTTGGTTTGCCTCACTGATAGCTTTGATAGGTTGCCAGGTCCTCCCCCAACTCAACCTGCCCTGACAGATTCCACTGCGGATGCACTTGTAATTACAACACATCCCTGCTTCTTTAAACCCTAAGACATACCACAAAAGTGACTTCAGCGACCTTTTGTGTGTGTACGCATTGGCCCGTGTGCGCATTTATGCATATATATGCGTGCGTTCGCGTGTACCTCTGTCAAGTGTACATGCGAGGGCTTGTGTGTGTGATTGTGTCTGTGTGTTTGTATAGCATACTTAGTGTTACTAAGGGTGTGAGGCAGCTGGGACTGCCGGGGAGGGAGTGTGAGGAATCACAAAGGGAGGAGAGAATGGAGAATCCAGCTGCGATCCACTGTGGCCAAAAGACTTTGGAGAACCAGCTGAACGGACACCGATAGGCCCGCTATATTAAAAACAGTTTGGGAGTGGGATGATTGGAGCAAGAATGGAAAAAAAAAAAAAAAAAAAAAGGATAGGATAAGGAGTCTAAAAGTGAAACATAAGGGAGGATAGAGAGGAAAGGTCCAAAGTCCCCGTGATGTGAATACAGACACAAACAAACTTCAGCACAGTAATGAATTGTGGTTTTCTGTGTGTGTGAGAAACGCTTGTTACATCCAGCTAACTGTATTCTATCATCCTCCTTCCCACAAGCTGTATTCGGAGAACCCTGACATCGATGAGTCACTGCCACTGACCTTTCTCATGTGGTTTCTGAATAAGTGGGACTTTATTATTTCTTGTGTTATAGCAGAGCATTAGAGTTTTTTTGAGAAGTTTGTGCTTTTGGATGGAAGTCCCTCATTTCGTACAGTACAAGAGAGCACTTGGGGGCACACTGGGGCTGTGAAAGGAATTTCCTTTTTATATTGCTGAACTATAGTCAACAAAGCAGAATTCTTAGCTCTCAGTTACTCTATTTAGACGTGGAGAAGCTTTCCAGAGAACATTAGGCTCATTAAGGGTAGAGTTTCTCACATGCTACCAGAGTCAGACCCTACTGTGCTCTTAAAAGTACCCATAAAATGTTCTTGCAGTGAAATTATTCATAAATTACCAACCTGTTTGCCTCAGGTGGTAGGTGTAATCAAATATTTGAGCCAGCCACCCATCTTTTCAAAGATTATCCAACTTGTCCCGATCAGTTTGCATTCATGCTGTGCCAAAAAAGACGAGTACATTTATCCACTATCTATAAATGAAGTCCCTCTGCCAATCACGGACACAATAAGACCATTGTCGGAGTTGAACTCTCAAGAGGAGCACCAGCAGCTATAGAGAGAACTTCCATCTACCAAACTTGGCAGAACCAGAGGCAGCCTGTGACATTTTACTGTGGAAACTTGCAGTGGGTGTTGGCCTCACCAATGTGGAGACTCTCTGACTGTCGATTATTGCAAAACAGATGTTCTAACTAGCGAGATGGATCTAGCTGTATACCCAGTTTTACTTCAAGACAGTGAGCAGACACGGGTGCGTCTGTCCAAACTTAAATATACACTTTGATTTACTCTCTTAGAATGTGGTCCTGTCTCGAACTGGACTGTTGCTTATGTTTAATGTAACTTGTCATATTTGTTTAGGAAAAGCGAAGATAGAGGATTTTCTCTGGGTGCAGTTAGGTCTTGAGTTCCTGGAATATGGGGAGATATCAGTTCAAGTTGCAAGTTTCGCCTAGGAGCAGCGTTCTACTAAACCAAACTCTCTCAGACAGTTCCTCAACTAAACACTGGTCTGCCTGGTTTTTGAATGCAAAACAAAATGTTCTAAAAGTTAAAAGTTTAGGAAATTCGGACACAGCTAAAAAGACAAGAACCCACTGTGGACATACACAGGATGCTGATCAGAGGATGTTGGAAAACAGCACTGACGCATGAACGGCGGTGTCAGTGTTGCTCAGGAAGGCAGCGGGCACTTGGCACACTTGTGTTTTTCTGCACATCCCAGTGATGGGAAGTCCCTCTGACTTCCCTGGCTGTATTTTTAGTTTAATGACTTTTATTTATGTGCCGTGTCAAAAACCCACTACGCAGGAGGCAAAGAGCCTTCTTGGCTCTGTGTTTGAGTTGCTTGCCTGAAAGTTCCAAATGTAAATTGTGCTAAATATTTTGTCTGAGTTTCACTCTTGCCCTGCATTCCTTGGATTTATCTCCTTTTTACATCATACCTGCACCACCCTTGTTCCTCTCCTTAATCCCTCTCTCCTTGATCAGTCTCTATCTCTCCACTCTTTCATCTTTTATATCCTTATGATGCAGTTTAAAGTTTTACTGAGAGAGAGGCAATGTTTCTGCTTTTCTTCCTCAATTCAGCGCAAAACCATGGTTTCCTATAAACCAAACCTTGAATACCATAGGTTGGTAGAAAGAAGGAAAACGCTGGCAAATATAGATCTGTGGAATTCACTTAACCACTGACAGTGGCATTCCAATATGTAGCCAGAACCTCTGCAGCCAAACTTTTAATGGGTAATTACAACTAGGTTGCTATTATGGGCCAAAGTTACAAGAAACTGTATAAGAGGCAGTAACTCAGGCCGCTTAAAGAGTCATTCAGGCTTCAACCCTCTCTCAAAGGATTGGCTGTTTTTCTTTATTTCCAAGTTATCACACCCTTGTTGTTGTGATGAACAAATGTTGTAAACTCTTCCATTGCGTCGATGACATCTCACTGTTTTCGTCTCTCCACCCGTCCCTCCTACTCCATCTGCTGCTCCTTTGCCCAGAGCTGAAAGGTCAAGTTTACTGTGTTGTTGCACTTTCTCCCTCTTTAAGGACTTTTCGTTGTCATCCCACCAGGACTATGATGGTATGTGAACTTGAGCAGAAACAGATCATGGTTCAGGTTTCATAATCTGACATACTGATTGAGACAGTGGAGACAGTGTGCTGACATGAGGCTGAGCTGGGCGAAAACAGCTGGAAATGTCTGTGAATTTCAGCACAATGTCAAATACTAACTCAAGCTGCAGTTCGGGTGCTTGACACAGGTCGGTCAGCTGCATGTAATCTGTCATTGCACAACTCATCATGCAGCTCTTGACATGATGAAATACATACAGAAATGTGTTCACATGCAGGCAAACGCTCATGCAAGGAATATAGCCTCAGAGAAGGCTCTGTACACATGCATGTTCAGCTTTTTACTGCTCTCACACACACACACACCAGTGCATAGTTGTTCCAGGTGGGGGTATACTGTGTGTATCTAACTGATTTACAGCTCTCTGACTAGACTTTAAAAAAGAAAAAGCACAGGAAAAGAACTCCCATCTGTAGTAATATCAAAACAGCTCAGTGTCGATGACCATGAGCTCCAGGGCCCTTAAATGAGCATGTGAGAACTTGTTCAGCCCTGGAGGGGAGGAACACAAAAACCACAGAGAAATGAATGTTGCATGTCTGTTGTGCAGTAGCAGCAGGGTGTAAATGGATCATAATTCAAAAGGGAGCTTGACTTCCTAGACATTACGATTGGGACATTCAATTTTAGCAACAGAGCTTAAAACCTTTCAGGAACTGCACACCAACTTTAAATGTCCAGTGTGTAACACTGAGGAGGACCTATTGGCTGAAATGGAATGTTATATTTATGTTTTCTTTGGTGTAGAATTGTATGAAAATAAGTATCATTGTGTTTTTATTGTCTTAGAATGAGCCTTTTGTATCAACAGAGGGGACGGGTCCTCTTCACTGACAGTAGAAAGAATGGACAGCACATGTGTTAAGCTCAGAAAGTGGTGGCTCTAGCCACTGCCATGTTGGCTGCTCTGCCTCTTCTGCCTCCCGGCTAATCTAAGAATTGGCAAAGATGTGGATGTGAGGTGGGCCGAATGACGCCTGGGTGGTTAAACAAGCCATCTGTAATGACCTGTCAGTCAAAGTGGTCACACTGTTAATTATGCATTACTTAAACCTTATTATAATTTAAACTGGTCAGTTAAATAAGAATTCAGACCCAGTACAGCTGTCTTGAATGGGGAAATTAGCTACACAGAAAAAAGCTGTTTTTTTAACTAGGCTGTAAACATGTTTATTTCTGCTGTGAAGCTGGACAATTTGAAATGGAGCACTTATGAAGATTGACTCGTTTTGTAGCCAGCCTCAAGTGGCCCTTCAAGGAACTGCAGTTTTTGGCACTTCCGCATTGGCTTCATTTCCCAGCCACAGAGGTTGCCGCTTGGTCCTCTTCCACTGACTCCATTGTGTCACACCACAATTTTTCCACAGTAGTACACAACGAACAAACAAACAATGGCTCCAGAAGGCAAGCAGTATTCAGTTGTTTGTAATCTGTAGCCGCATTGCTAAACACCACCAAATCCTACACACTGGACCTTTAATTGTCATTGTCAAAGTTATTATTGTAAATGTGTCTAAAAAAATAAACAAGCATGAGCCACAAGCATAATTTAGTTATTGTCCTTTAATATTTGGTGCTCTTTTTATATAATTTTCCATATGGATGACTACAAACAAATGTAGGTCAGACGTAACTGTCATAATGCTTCACAATCACTGCCGCGGTGCAGTGATAGTGTTTAGTTACTAGGTGTGTTTATTGGGAAGGGTGTGTTTATTGTAAATGTCTCAGTGGAACAATTGAAGTATTTGGACACAATTCGTCACAGTGGAATCCAGACCTTTGAATTCCTGTATCCTCTCACATCTATTCATTCCCTCCTACCTCCTTTGTTTCCCTTCTTTGTTTGTCACACACACAAACACATTTATAGACACACACACACACACACACACACACAGACGCACGCACACACACAGTATCAATACAGTATTGTACAGCAGTGTGTGGCTTCATGCAGCCTGTGCTAAACTGTCCACTCACTTCACTTTCTGCATGTAAATCTTATGTTATTTTAAAAGGGTGAGTGGTTGACCTCAGAAAATAGCATACATGCAAAGCTGTTGACCCTTTTCCACTCTCGGACTATGCGCTGTATAATTTCAAGGATGCACTCCCAGTGGTTTGAATGCTGCAAGTATTTGTGGTCTTCTTTGGTGAACCAGAGGTTCCTTAATTTCTTGGATAGTTGAAATTTTTTGGTCGTTTTTACCACGAGAAATATTTAGAAAATAAGTCCAAAGATAAAAAATGACTTACTGTCTGAACAATAAGTCATCTTTTGTACACTTGTGCGAAAGATATCAAGACGCCTTGTGAGTATTTCAATAAACATGTCATATTTTTACAAATGTAATTTATTCCTCTGTAAATAGGCCTCCCTATTAGCTAATACTTCCCTGTGCTGTAGATGACTCATTTCAAAGACTTGACAGCAAAAACGTAAAGTGAGTTTTTAGTGGGATCCCCATATATATATCTTCACTAACATGAAGTCTTAAATCTAATCATGGCTCTGGTCCAAAGTGTTGACGCCTGGATTGTGAACACAGCCCTATTTACTATTCTGAGTTACTGGGGAGACTGGAGAAAGAAGGGAGGAGTGAGGAGTGAGGTACACAAAATAGTCAGAGGTGTCAAGCCAGACAGAAGTACTTAGAGGGTAGTCAAAGCAACTTTTCCTTCAAAATAAAAGTATATTTTTGTCAGTGGTGTTCTGTAGATTACATTTACTCAAATACTACCTACTACCTAATACCACTACTGTAACTATTTTTTACTCACGCCATATTTATCTGACAGCAAGAGTTACTTTGCAGATTAAAGGTATCCTGTGGAGTTTTTTAACTGCAATTTTATTTAATTTTTTTTGTCAGTGGTTTTAAACCATTCCACTGATTTGAAGGAGGCAACAATGGCCAAAAGTTGTAGCAACGCAGCAGCAAAATCCAGATGTAACAAGTGTCACAACCCGGCTCAAAGCTGGACCACTGACAGTATATAATTAGTGGACAGAGCTTCCAGGTCTGTGAAGTCTAAACTCAACCGGTCGTGGCAGATGGCCACCCACCATGAGCTGGATTCTGGTCAAGTTTTCTGTTTCTTAAAGAAAGTTTTTCCTTGCCACTGATGCCAATTGTTTGATCTTAGTAAATAATGTTATGTACAGTACAGTCTAGACTTGCTCTATTTTGAAAGTATAATGAGATAACTGTTATGATTTGGTGCTTTATAAATAACACTGAATTGAGTTGAAGTAAAGCCAACATGGAAGTATTTAATCTGTATTCTTTCTAATGGCCAGTGGCTCCAATGGCTGCAAATCGATTGATTGCTCAGAGTCTTATGTAAAAATTATCCTACTTCTCAAACTGTCAAACAAGGTAGTGCTGATCAAATGCAAATCAAAATCCTGTTACTGCATTGTTTATTTCTCTTAAAATGTTTCCAGAAAACACATTTTAGTTCTTGTTTATCTGTAATACAAGTATGTTTATACATTTTTTCCTTCTTGATAATGGCCCAGCTCATCACCCACCAGCTGCACGCTCCTGTCTTAATATGGTGATATCTGGCTCCACAAAACTAAGATGGCAACATCCATAATGCCAAATTCTAGGCTTCAAAATGGTTATCCACAAAACAAAAGGTGACGTCACAGTATGTTTACTCTTGGGCTTGACAAAGGAGTGGAAAACACACAAGTTGTAACTAAAAATAAGTTTATTTTACATTAATAAAATCGTAATTAAGATAAAGACAAACTAAATACAACAAAACCAAACAGGGTGAAAGAGAGAGGAGAGGGGAAGTTTTCTAACTTCCTATTCATCAAGTGTTGCCACCACAAACTCTGAGATCAATATTATCATACACAACATAATGACAGTTCAAATTGGCTGTATAGTAGTATAATATAGCAAACATGGATGCAAAAATGCAGGTTTGAAGGAAGGAAATGCACTCAGCACGTTTGTTAGGCCACAAGGATACACACAATGCATTTTGGTGAATGTAAACTCTGTTTACGAGAAAACTCCACTGAACTCCTTTAATATTCGAAATAAAATAAAATATATATATATATATATATATATATATATATATATATATATATATATATATATAGTTTTAACATAATATACATAAGACAAATGATAATGCATTGGTTAGATTAAGATAGTCTAACTGACTCTAACTAGAGAACATTAAATCAACTACAAAATTTACATCCTGCTTATGTTAATGCATCAGTAATAACATAAAATAATATAACATAAAATATAAGAAACTACTTGTAAAATAATATTTTGAATACTTCGTTACATTTTGTTGAGAAAAGTTAAATTTATAAAATGAAATTACTTCTGGTATTAGCAGTTACTTTTCTGACTAAATGTTTTATTCCAACAGTGACTGAAGCCATAGTTTTTAGGTCCATCTTAGACAAATTCCATAAGTGTATTATGAGAGCCCATGATTATTTAATAACAAAATAAATTAGCCTAGAAGTAAATTAGAGTTTTATTTTGAAAGTTTGGCCCGGAAATCTTGTACTTACTTGTCGCGCACTTGATAGTCCCTTGCCCTGAGCGCAAGCGAGACGCATTCGCGTTGACGAGCGGCGTCCAGACTTTGCGCACACGGACTGAAATTTTGAGTTCAGTTTAACTTTAACTCCCACCGCCTCCGGTGCGTCTGATCATGTTCAACGAAGAAGACAGAGAAGAAGCGAAATAAAGCGCCCTGCTGGATGTGACTCATATAAATCATGCTTCTGACTATGATTTACTGAGTGGGAGTGCGCTCCTCCGGTCTGTGGTGGATATATGGTTGACTCCAGAACCCATAACATTTGTGTTATAAATTGCTTCGGAGGAACTAACTCATAAGTATTGTGATGGAGAGCCACATGTGTTTGACATGGATGCTGCTGTGTCTGCTCCTGCGGCCGTCTGCTACGCAGAATCCCGCACCTGAAGGAGGTAAGCTCTCAATCTGGACACCTTTGATCCAGAGGAATCCATATTTATGATGATAGACAAAGGGGCCAGAAATTAATGTGGAGGTCATGATTGAAAGAGTAAAACTAAAAAAAGAAAAATTAATTAAACTAAATATCTCAGATCCATTATTTAATTGAATGTCATGCTGATCTAAGAAGTTCCCATAATGGGCTTCTCAGTCTTTACTCAGCTTTGTTAATATAAAGTGACTGTGGGGCATGATATCAGATGCAGTGACTTTGCCAGAAACTGATGCTGCTGTAAAGAGGTGGAGGGACTGTCTGGGCTCAGGGTGGGGTTGATATTACACCAGTGTTCTCAGTAAAATGGCATAGCTCCAAGTACTGAATTGTGAGTTGATGAAATCCTACAGCCTGGGGCAGTGGTTCCCAAAATGGGGAAGAGGTGTGTGGGGTTGGGGTGCAGGGACCACCCAGGTATCCCGTGGGAGGCTTCAGGTGCTCCCAATATAACAAAAAAAAAAAAAAAAAGGTTGAATTCCCAGATTATTGTCTGCTGATGAAATCTCTTGGCATTGCACCGGTGGTTTCCATGTGAAGGACAAAGCAGCAGTCTTTAGTTCAGCAGAGAAATAATAACATTTTAGCTATTATTTTATTCATTAAAGTAATAGTCTAATGAGAGAAGAGAACTGAGAACTGCAGTTTACAATGTCGCCTAAGATCATCAAACAATGATCTTTTCTTTATCTCACAATGATGCAGAGTTGATTCACACATCTCTAATGGTCATTGGCTGTGACCAGATTGGAAGTCTGATTCACCGACGCAACAAAACAAAATGTTATCAGCCGTTATCTCAGTGGTGCCTTCACGTCCTGCGGTAAAGATCATGACCATGAAGTGTCTGAGAGGCTAAACTTGGTGCCGTCTGTCAGTTGGAGCAGATCTTTATGACGGTGTTAACATAGTAGTGAGTGAGATGCTGTCATTTTGCTATTTCCACGAATAGGGACCTGATGAGAGTGAAGCCTCATAGCTTCCAGTATTTGGGCTTTTTATAAGTGCACTTGCTGTTATTACTGTCATCCTTGTGTATAAAAAAAGAGATTACCATCCACACAAGCCACACTGACAGAAAAAGAAGGAACACACTGCCAAATTTATGTGTAATTATGAGTAATTAAAAAGTAATTAAAGATTAAGAATGCTGTTTAAAAGAAACTAAGGCTGAATTCTGCAGTGCAACACATGCTTAAATTGTAGTTTTCATATCTATGCTACATTTCTGCCAGCCCATAAAACCCATATTGTTCAGTCCCGATTGCGCATGTGTCAGTGATAGACTCATAATGCGCCCATGTGTTCAACAGGTTGCAGGACCTGCTCGGCTCCCGAAGCGTTTTTACTGGGGGCCACTTGAGGTTTCACACTTCATTTTTCTACCATCGCATCACTCGTGCTAATAGTCCACGATAGGAGCGGGCTGCATTCGAACATGTTTCCTCTCTAGATAAACAGTCCAGACGACAACGTGTGGGTTTTAGATAAAGATATACCTGCACAAAGGTAGAGGTGGAGTGGGGGGGGGGCTGCTCCATATCACAGCCCCCCAACCCCCTACTTGGCTCCAAAGTCCAAACAACACGACAGATGTGAGGAATTCTTTAGGCTGATGGAGAGAAAGGCAGCAAACATGCATGGCTGCATGTGTGTGTACATGTTTGGTTTGTGTGTGTGTGTGTGCATGCCTCGCCGCCTTCTCAGCTTTCAACACCTCTGAATCTCATCAGCGCCCCTCATCTCATGTGTTAAACATTCAAGTATTAAAAAGAAATTCAAAGAAAATAAGAGTTTCCGAAGGTGTTGAGGTTTCTGAGGCTGTGCCTGTAATTGCAGTATTATTAAGTCATAGTAATCTGGAGGCAATCTTCATCTCTCACTATATCTGCCTCACACATTTATTTGTCTTTTCTCTCTAACCCCTCACTCTCAGATTTTAACAGTGGGTGTTTTCTCTCGGTTGGCTGCACAGCCTGAAAATCTGCAACTAAATATTGCTTTTAGATTCTGTCTCTATTGCTCCTGCTTCTGTTCTCTCTTTCTTTCTCTCTCTCTGTATATGGCCATCCAACATTCCTCTTCGTCTCTCACTTGGAACTGCCAGTACAACACACAGACACACATACCCCCCTGCACACGCAAACCACACACACAACCCCTCAGCCTCACTCTCCTTTTAACGCCTTTTATTTCCCCTTGTCCCACCTCCTTTCTCCACTCCCTCTCCCTATAACCACAAATGCCCAGCAGCTACTGTTTTCCCTCCCTCCTCTTCTTCACTTCTGGCACTCGCTTTTAACTTCACTTGGAAATATGGAAAATTGGTGTGTGTGGCAGGGGAGAGGGGGAGGCACTCTCTGGCTCAGTTCTTGAATATCTTTTATCGATCATCCACTTTTGAAGTTTTTATAATGCCTGTATAATTTCCACTGCATCCGCAGTTTGTTTGGATTTCTCCTTATCTTTGCTGTAATGACTTGTTTCTTCCTTGCTTCTGACCCTCTCTGCTGCTTTCATGTTGACGCTATCCCCTATAAAAGTTAATGTGACGTTGCTGTTCCAAGAAGGTGGATGGAGAAAGTTCGGGAGGGAGATTCCAAACGTGTGTGTGTGTGTGTGTGTGTGTGTGTGTTTGTCCCAGAACCACGAGAGGGGACCAGAGGAAAAATTTGTGGGAGTAGAATGGAATCAGGGAGGGAGTTCCAAATAGTTCACATATCAGTGTCATAAGTCAGCACATGTGTACTGATTTTGCTGACTTGACTTGCATATTAATGACTGTATTGATCTGTTTTTCCTCCACAGTGCTGAACTGCTGTGAAGGCGACGTCCTCTTCTTATTGGACTCTTCAGGGAGTGTGTCTTCCTACGAGTACTCCCGCATGCTCACCTTCCTGTCTGAGCTCGTCCTCCCCTTCTCCCTGGGAGAGGACCAGGTGAGGATAGGACTTCTGCAGGTGGGCACCAAACCGGGCCTTGAGTTTGGCTTTGACACCCATAACACCCAAAGTAGCCTCCAGGGGGCTTTGAGGAACACCAAACCTCTCAGGGGGGACACCAACACAGTGGAGGCACTGAGAATAGCAAAGGAGCGGGTGCTGAGACCTGGCGGAGCAGATGGGGCCCGGGCAGGACTCCCAAGAGTGCTGGTGTGGTTGACGGATGGGGTGAAACCTGGTGATGTGGTTGGACCAATGGCTGAGCTGCAGAAGGAGGGTGTGGCTGTGCTGGTGGTCTCCACTGGCCATGGCAACTATCAGGTGCTGAGGCAAGTGGTGACTCCACCTGCAGAAGACCACCTGTACTTCGTGGACATTGATGATATGAGTATTATCACGGAGGACCTGCGGAATGCCATCATTGGTAAGTATGGTATAGTGCTCTTCTATGGAATCCGCCATGTTGAACCGCCATGTTTCTACAGTAGCCCAGAATGAATAAAATAAACACTTACAACGACCACAGTACCTCCTACACGCTAGGAAGGAGAGGGTGAAACGAGAGGGATACAATCAACAACTACACGACAAAATGTCACTAAATCCTACACTTCTTTAAAATAAATTTTGCAAGTTGATCTTAAAACAATTTTTTTAATTTCTCATTTAAAGACAGAATAAATACATATAATATTATTATATTTAAAGGTCCAGTGTGTAGAATTTAGTTGCATCTAGTGGTGTAATCTCTACATTGCAATCTCCCTCACCTTCCTAGTGTAAAGGAGAAACAACACTTTAAAAGCCCTGTCTAGAGTCAGTGTTTAGTTTGTCTGTTCTGGGCTACTGTAGAAACACAGTGTTTCAACACGGTGGCCTCCATAAAAGAGGACCCACTCCCACTGTAGATATAAGGATGATTTTCAAATAACAAAAACAAAAAGATTCTTATTTTCAGGTGATCATACATGTATGAAAACAATGTTTATAAATATTATATTTCATGTCTGCCTTATTCTGAAAATAAAGGCCCCAAATCTTACACACTGCACCTTTAAGTGATGGTACAAAATAACAACGATTCATAAGTGTCTGAAATTTCAATATACTGAATGAGTAAAGTGCACAGTGTCTCCCTTAGTACAAAAACCCACAGAGAATTATCACCTGATTCTGCAGTTCCTCTCTGCTGTACAGAGCATTTTAGCATCTTTTAGCTCATCGTTTTGGTTTCATGTCTCACAACCTATACCTTTTATTTTAATCTTACCACAGTTATCAAACTTATTTCCTGCTATTTAAACAAACAAAAAATGGTAAACTGACTGTACACTACCTGCCCAGCATCAAACAGCAGACAAAACCTGCAACTAGCTGGATAAGTCATGTAGTCTCCCTCAGGTGTTGGTAGATGCCAAAACAGAGCTAAAATGAGTAAATATTGGACTTATATTTACCAGGTAACAAGAAATATTACTTCAAATGAATGATTACATTGATTTGTGTCTACTGGATGTGTAAATAGCCACTAAGTTGTTCACCACTACAACTTTAGACTATAAGCTGATATGTCTACGTTGTGTCTCCAAGTGGCCAAAAAAAGAATCACTGCTGTTAAAATTACACTTAAAGACTAGACAAGTATATAATTATGCAGGTGGCAAACTCCAGACTCCATGTTATATTGGGTCACCTCTCCAAATGACATGGTTAACATAATTCCATGTCATCCCATGTCCAACAGTCAGTTCTAGGATTCCTCTAGGATGAATTTCATTCATGTAGCTCAAAGCTTTGTACTCTGTATGATCAGTCTGTGTGCTACCTTAACCAAAGAACAAATCCCCTATGTTGCAGAAGCAAATGCACCCTCATTCAAACAGCTACAATCAGTTGCCTGCCACTCATTCAATTGGATCGCATGTCTCTTTGCTTCTCCCTAATTCCACACATGCTCCTGAAGACAGTCCGGCTAAATGGGAAGCCAGAGCGCTGCTTGTGTAAGAGTTACTGTAATGAGATAGGATGTTCTATTAATGGATTAATGATTCAACTTCCCTTACTGCATCCTTCAACACTATGCCAGATATGATACATATATATATATTCATATATATAAATAGATCGGTGGAGGTCTCCCACTTCTCTGGCCAGATTAAGTGACTGCCTTAACACTCACAAGGGACACCTCAGCAATTCTGCAGTATATGCTGCAGCTGTAAGACACGATGCATATTATAAATAAGGCTTGTGTACAACAAGGAGAAATGCACCAGAGTATCTAAGGATCCTATAACAGAAATCAATGCCTCTGTGGCATTTGTTATTTTGTTGCAGGGCCTCACTGGGTTGGCTATTTCAAGTTGTCTTGTCACAAGGGTTATGAATGCATTCAGAAACCCAAGTCTGGCTGTCGACGTGGGTGGCTGTCTGAAGCTGAGGCATTTATAGCACTGTGTCTTATCATCTTCCCTGTCACCATCCCTTTTTTGAGTCTTTGCAGAATTATAACTTTTTCCTAAATCCTGGCAGACCTGTGTGCACACAGTTATTATTTATTCATCATTACCCTGCCTCCAACAGAGATCATCCGAGCTGAGCGAATCAACGTCCGTGACGTCTCCACCAACTCTGCCACGCTCCAGTGGAGACCCGTTCTGTCCGGTTTGACGGGCTACTACGAGGTCCGCTTTGGTCCACTTCCAACGGGAGGAACAGGAGGTGGTGGAGGAGGTGGAACTGGGACCAGTCCAAGCACCAGTGGTAGTCAGTACCAGAGACTAATCCAATCTGCAGATTCCAGCACAGCCAGGTTAACAGGCCTGAAGCCTGACACCATGTATACCGCCACACTGACCCCGGAGTCCAACGAACAATCGTTTAATGCACTCTCTGTCACCTTCAGAACAAAGCCAGGTTGGGTTACGTCCTATTTACACATTGTGTCATAGACTCATATCATATACTATCTTATACTGACTGTTCTTTGTTGTTTTTTTTTGTCTTCCCACAAACCAGAGGTGATGAGCCCAGCTGTGGTATCAGCCTCTGAGTCAGGGGAAACCAGCGTTCGAGTGAGTTGGGGTCCTCTTCAGCCGGAGGCAGTCACAAGTTACTACATTGAGTACTCCGCCTTGCCCAGGGGCGAGCTCCATACTACCACAGTGGCCCGAACGAAAAACTCCACGCTCCTCAGAGACCTCCAACCAGATACCACTTACTTGGTCACCGTTACTGCCCGATATGCCACAGGCATGGAGAAGGCCATGTCTGTCAAAGTGTGTACTCAGGAAGGTGAGCTACATGGAGAAAATCCAGTCAAACTTGGTAATCAAGGATCCATTTACTACACACCGATCCTAATCCCACACAGCCTAGTACTTTCTGGGCCTTAAATTTCAGATAATTACTAGCAGTTCCATTCAAGTTTGACTACTCCAAGGGCAGTTAGGGGAGCTTATGGCCATTTTTCTACTGTACGAGTTCTATTAAAGCTGTTTTCCATTAGCTTCTCCCTTTTACTCCTCTTCATTCATACCCTCTTCTCTAAAATGCTCCTCTCAGTTTTCCTTCGTTTTGAAATACGACTCTGACTAACCACACTGTGGTCTTCATTTTCCAGTGACTCCAGCGCTGGCAGACCTCCAGCTGACCACAGTGGGTAGTGACTCAGTCCAAGTCGACTGGAAGGTAAGCGCAGCCAGTCTGAGGGGTTACTGGCTCACCTGGGAGGGACAGCAAAGCTCCGTTGCCGGCCAGCGCTCCTCCGTCTATTTGCCACCAGACTCTCTGTCAACCCGCCTCACGAACCTCCCCCCAGCGACCAGAGTGTGTGTGTCGCCCATTTACCGGACGGCACGGGGGGATGGACTGTGCTGCACGGCGCAGTTTCATTCAGGTGAGTGGTGTCAGTGTATGTGGCCATTTCATGTCATAAAGTGAGTTTTTGGAGTGAGTTGGTTTGATAATTAGAGGAAGGATGCAATTAGCCTAGCTTAGCATAGAAACTAGAAGGAGGAAAAACTGCTAGCCTCGTTCTGTCCAAAGTAAAAAAAAAAAAATCATCTACCATCATACCAGGACATGCACTAACCATTCCACTCGCACAGCCTAGCATGCAGAAAACTCCAGGAAGTTTTGTTTTGTGCAGAATAAACAATTGAGATATACCACGTTAATTAGTGAGCTTTAGCCATGCTGGGTGGGAGCATGGGGAATTTTGTTCCTTTGGGACAAAATCAGACTTGCTGTTTACCTTGGTTTGTGCTAAGTTAAGTTAGTGGTGGTTTCATCATATCAGCATACAGACATGTATCAATCTCTTTATCTAAGGTGTATTTCCCAAAGTGTATAACTGTTTCTTTAGCCGGATACATGAGAGTAGTGCAGTTTCCTGGTTTAGGTTGATAATCAACAGACCTCACCATCAAAAACTGTTCTCTTTTACTTTCTTCTTTCTATAATAATCCCTAAAATGTCATTTTTTAAATTTTAAATTAAATATTTACAATTACAAACACCAAAAATAAAATTTCATTCACCTCTGTTGTATTGGGGTGAAAGAACAAATCACAGGGACAGTTATCTCATTTAATAAAACCTGTGTTTAATAAAATATGTGTTTTTGTTATTGGAGCCCTTTAAACTGAAACCTGTTTCTGTTGGACTGAGTGAATAGCTCGGGAATAAATCAATTTAATGTCTGATAGAAATGTTCATAACTACAAAATTCATAACACTTTGACTTTATGTTTAAATGTTTAAATGTCAGTGTCTCAACTGCTGCTCTTTTCTCCCTCTCCTCTTTAGATGCATTAGCATATGGCTACCAATCATAGCACCTCTGAACTGCAAGTGCACCTTACCGAACGTGCAGGGACGCTTGGCAAGAAGAATGCTGACTATCATCCATAATTCTTTTCTCTGCCTTTCCCCTCTGTGGATATCATCGAGGAGAGATGTGTGGCTTAGTGAGCACTCATTTGGAAGCCATAGACACTTGAGAATGGTCTGGGACAGTATGGCAACATGTTGACTGCTACAGTCTGCAACACAGAGGACTATTTGCTTTTTCATTTCTATTGTCTTACACCTGTAATAAGTGTATAATTGTTGTGTTTAAAGATGCAAGTGTAAGATACAAGATTTGTTGGATCTGACACAAGGCAGGGCGTGCTGAGAATGTTGGATGTTTTATGGGACTTGTTTTGGAGAAAGAATTTGCACCATATGTGGGCCTCTTGCCCAAATCAGCATTTTTTTTTCAAATCTTGCTAACACTCAGAGAGCATCTGATTTACATTTATAATGAATGCTTATGACTGTACTTAAGTCTCTTCTCTTTCAGCACATGCCTGCTACATGCGTGGGCAAACTGGAGAGCAACAAGGGAACGTTAACATGCCGTCTCTAATAACACGATCTTAAGGATTGCTTTGAACTCTTCAGAAATTACCAACAGACTAGCCACATGCCCTCAAACTACAGACATGTTTCATATGATACAGATGTGTGTAACTGAGAGTAGTTTTGTATTGAACATAGATCCATCATTCATATTTATTAATCATGGATCATGTATGTGTAAGAATTAATAGTGTGCATTATTTTAACAGACACGCTGTTTACATTTTAAGACTGTTACTTTGGTTACGGCAGTCTGTGCTGCCCCCTACTGAATGATCCTTATGGGCTTAGAGCTGGTCTTCTACTGTTATCCTCTCAGAGCAAATGTATTGTTTCATGTTTATTGACCACTATTCAAATTTAATATGAGCTTGCAATAAAGTCCATTAATAATTTTGTTTATACTATTTGCATTTTTAAAAAATCTTCTATAGTACAATCTAGCATCGTGGACTAAGATGAGGGCTAAATATTCTGATGAACAGCCTTTTAAAGGGGCACTCTATTCATTTCACATGTCAAAGTTGGTTTACGAGCCATGAAGAGTACTACTCAGCCAATGAAAACAGTTGTTGTTGAGGGTCTAATGAAAGACGTTGGGAAGTGTAGGATTTTTGTAGTTTGGTCTAATCGAGGGACTAAAATTCAGGATATTTTGGCCTCTGCTGCTTTGATTCATTCTTTTTCAAATCTGTCTCTTGCAAGTCCTCCAACTTTTTGCAAGTTAATTACTAAATCAATAAAGCGCCGCTTTAATTTCTTCCAAATTCTGAGAAACACAACATTTTGGCTCCTCTTCAAGCTTTGCAAAAATGTATGAATAATTATGTGATGCAGTGGGATGTGACATAAAAGTATTCAAGTTTGTTTTCCTTTTCTTCTTTCCTATCCAATCAGAGCAGGATTCTGTTCCAGCTCATGTTATTTATCAATCCTGTCCATCCCTCATGTGAGAGTATAATCTGGCTTTGTCAAAATGTACTGAGTAGGCAGATCTAGGTCAAAACTATAATGTATTATTAATTATATCTATTAAAAACACTTCAGCTTTGTAGGGATGATGTAGATGCATAATAACAGCACAGTTTTCTAGAGTAGAGATGATGGTGATGCCTGATACACAGACAGTGGTGCAGTAGTCTACTTTGAGGTTTCAGAGTACAAATTGTATACCCAATGAAATGAGTGAAGTTCATTGACTGTTTAAGAGGACTTTCACATATCAAGGCTTCCCCCTGCAGGTGAATGAAAGAATCTTCAACTGGCAGCATGTGTATGAACTGTGAGTCATCATTTTGATAAACTGGTGCTTGATTTGTCAGTCTATTAAATCCAGAATTTTAATTGCAAACCCATTGAACCCATACGTCTGAATACAAATGATCATTCATGTTTACTATATCCTATTTGGAATGAGATATTAAAGGGATCACTACCTAAACAATAACTACATAGCATCATCTCTACAGGTACACAAATGCAAACACAACAAACAGCAGAAAAAGGAGTCTCTCAGGCCTGACCATCATTTCTAATCATAACCATCATCATAATGTTGCACTCCCACTGATTTCCCTCAGCTCAGCATTAGGGCATCACTTCAGATTGACACAATTTCTTCTTCTTCTTTCAGAATTTAAGTTTAGTTCAAAAATAAATCTCTGTTGAGGTTAATAGCTCTGCAACTGCAAAACAATGTTATTAATATGGTTTTCATACTCTTTAATGAGACGTTTTACCATGATACTATACAACTTTAACTATACAGCAGAGGCTGAGCGGAAAGTTAAATCACTAGTTGGGGTAACTCCCCAAAAAACTCAGAGTGCAGTCAACAAATTGCACACACACACTGCTAATAACTGAATGAACACATGCACACAACAGAGATGGACAAATCATTCAACATCAGATCTCTTGCTGTATTTGAGGTTTGGCAAGTAGCTACAATCAGAAACATAATGTGAAGAGAAAATGATGGACAAAACAAAACAAACTGTTCAAAGATCATGTAGGATAATGTTGTTGTAATGTTAATAAACTAGACTAAGTTATTAAAAGGCTACAAAAGCACATTTACAGCTAAATGAAGATATTGACCAGAGGTCCTGTCCTAACAACGCATTGAAAGTCACGTACATTTGAACTAGCTGGCTTTCCATAGAACATTAATCTGTAGGTTACTGGACGTGTGGTGTGAGAGCATGTGAAAAGAGTTAACTGCGTGACTCTCACTGTCATTGTGTGAGAGTTGGCAGCCTCTGAGCGAGTCAGTCAACTGAACACCGTACAAAGTGAGGAGCGAGGTAATGAGTGGCCCTACAGTACAGTATACATAAATGAACAGATTTGTTCTGACTGGTTTTGATTACTTTATCCTCCAGATGACTATTTAATACCAGTTTAGGATCTATTCCCAGCTCCTAATACATCCTAATTGGATTGTGAAACAAAAGCATGCCTCACTTTTTAATTTATTTAGGCTAGTTCAAAAACAGTAACACATTTTATCATTCAGAAGACCTGGAGTCAAACCTTTTGCAAAATTGTTCCAGATAATCTATCATGCCTCACTTCATGTAATCTGTCTAATTCCTTGTTTCATTTTTTAAATCATGTTACTTCTATGTACCTTCATCCTACTATGTTTATCATTGTCATGGACCAAAGCAAATTCCTTCTGTGTGTAAAATGATCGGGCATTAAATGTAATTCTGATTATCAAAGCCCCTAACCATCACGAAAACCTCCCAGAGATTAAAACATGCAATTGATCAGAGCATATTATTTTTCTTTGACCCATAAAACAAAACAATTTGTTAACTGTTTGTTAATATCTGACAGAAAGACGGGAGTTCACCACGAGCACCTGAGGGCGGCATCATCAGCTCCACTGCAGTTGCAGTACCAGCACAGTAGGGGGCGTAAATCTACGGATCCGGTTTCCCGTTAGCCCGTCAAGCTGCAATATCCAAGCCTTGACATTGCGAAGATGGAGGCTGTTATGGTGTAGACCAGTAAACATAGAAAGCACAAACTGCGAGTTTCAGAGCTCTGTTATGACAACATTTCCAGTTGGTCCAGGTAAACGGAAAACTCATTGTTTCCTTAGCCAGCGAGCAAACGTTAGCGTCTTGTCAAAGTTAGGCAGCTAGCACAGCTAATGTCAACGAACGGGCTAGCGCTGCGAACGTTAGCTACGCTAGCTAGCAGAGTCGGATCAACTACAGCGTAGTTTGAGATAACTGAGAAGTTAGCACATACAACCGCCTGTTTTTCTTAACGGCAGCTTATTGTCTTATTCAGAAAGACGGTTTTGTGAGGCGGAAGCCAGCCGGCAGCTAACTTCAGCTAATGTCATCGCAAGATAAGGAAGATGTTTTGATGTCAGTGCTAGCTAACGTTAGCAAAGCTAATCATTTCCAGAACCGTTTCCTGGTTGTGCTTCCTCGGCTTGTTATCGACACAAGGTTTAGTATACAAATGGGTGCTATGTTTTATTTCATGACTTCATTTAAGCTTACAGGGCATAAAGGGTAGCTGGTATGGTATTTAGCTAACATATGCTATGTAATGCTAGCCGTGATACTTTTTGTTTACTGCGGAAGGAGCGTTAGCAACGGCACAAATACATTTGGTCTGTGATGAGTCCTCTAGTGTCAAACTGTAGCTACATCAATGAACATTTATTTCGCTACGTATGCAGTGCGCCAAATGATAATAGCTCTAACACTATTTAAGTTTTAGTCGTTGCTAATGTTTTAATCTTTTAAATGAATTTCACTAGTTAAAGTCAAAATACTGCTTGATTAATCTTTTTATAGTCGTCAAGATCAAAAATAGTTCTGTACGACGTGTGTTTGTTTCTATTGACAGCTCTGACAGGCGTATTCTCACAACAGATGGCACAACTGCATGCGTGCTAGATACTAGCCAAGCAGCCTATTCACAATTTTACCAACTTGCCATAACTCTTGGATTTGTGCGTCTGCAGGTGGAGGCAGGAGGTGTGAGTAGTTGAGTGCAGCAAACATCAGCAGCATGTACTCCGAGTGGCGCTCGCTGCAGTTGGTGGTGCAGAGTGACCAGGGCCACCTCAGTGTTCTGCACACCTATCCCACCACTGTGGGCACGGAGGTGGCAAATGCCGTGGTCAAGCCTCTGGGCACAGCCGTGAGCCCCGTCGCCACGGAGAACATCCTCAAGACGGACAAGGAGGTGAGGACGAGGTCCACGCTGTTATACTTTGCAAGTTTGGCCTGTCATCTGAAAGCTTTGGTCTGCCAAGCTCCGTCACCAAAACTCTGGAGAGCATGTCAGCTTCAGATCCTATTCCCGTATGATTTGATGACAAAATGTCTACCACTTTGTTAAAATCAAATCAAATAAAATATACATTTAAATCTAGTTTTGCATGTACTTTACCTTCCACAAAAAGTGGGATAAACAACAGGGATAAACAACTCTTCAGTTGAGTTTAAGCTATTAATAGCATGTTTGAATGTGATGCAAATCATCTGTGCACATACTGCTGTGTGGCATCACAGTGATGCAATTCAAATGATTAAAGGAACAGCCTCCTACATCGCTGGAGTTGTCTTGAGTGCCAGACATAAGCTGCACTGCCTAGATATTAAACATAAAAACAAGACGCTGGAAATAAAATTAAATGCACTGCCTGGAGACATGCTGTGCTACTTGCATCCCCTCCCTCAATTCAATCTAATGACATTCATTTAATTTTAAGTATAAACATTATATCCAATAAGTACACATTAAAGTACATTTTTATAAAAGGATTGATCAGATTTGCACACCTGGATTTGTGCAGTTTCTTCTGTGCGTCCCTCGACACACTGCACTTAGCTTCTATACATGCACTTAAGCTTTTCTGTGAATCATGTCTCCAGCTGGGCTGCTGGAAAACTTTGTGACGAAGACCAGTCCTATGTTGGATTTGTGCTCTGTGTCATTGTGTCACGCGGCTGCATGCCCTGTGGAGCAGGATTTATTCAAGGACCTTTCTATATTTAACTTTGTTTATCATTCCCTAAATCTAAAAACCCATTTCCCAGTTCCTGCCATTAAAATCGTGGCACGATGCACCGCCGTGTTCGCTGTAGGGATGATAGTACGCGTCGTGTGCAGACAGTGATTTACCAGCTGTAATTCTGGGCATTGAAGCTGAAGAGTTAAATTTTTATGTCATGAGATCAGAGTCCTTTTTTTCTCTCTCATGCTCTCAAAATCCATTCAAGTGCCATTAGGGAAAACCCAGTCAGGCTGTCGTATGTTTTTATACTCAGGAGTATCTTTGGTATAGCTGCTCTAGCATCTAAAGGCATGACTGCTGAAGTGGTACAGAGATAGCTTCTCCTATCTCTGCAGGAGGCTCTGGCCCGAAACACAGCAGACATTCAGGGCTGTTGTTACAGTTCCCCCTTCACTTAACCTTCCATGTTAATAAACGTGAACAGTTTGGGTACCTATGTTATGGAGTGTGTGTGTATATTTTGCAAAAAAAATACTTGTAAGTGGTTGTTTTCATGTCTTAAAGCCTCTGAGGCGTGTACTGTGTTTCATAGGTGTGTTTCTTGCTGATCCAACCAGTTTATGATGGAGTGAGATCGGCCATTAACAGCCAGATCAATTTCTAATCTTTTGTTTGTGTACTCTGTATACAGCAGCTGTCAGAAAACGTCTCCCTTGTGCTCCGATAAAACACGCACCGTTGTGAGCAAGCGAACCGCGGCGCTCAGAGCAAGTCGGGAGTTACAATTAATGATATGACAGCGTGCGTCAGGGAAGGGAGAGATGTGAGAAGAGCTTACCCTCGAGTTAAAAATATTTCAGCAATATCTTTCAGGTGCACCGTGCATCTGGAGTGCTGTTGCTGCTGCGGCTTTGAACTTCGCTTCACGCGGAGGATAAAGCTCGGATAAGCCTTCCTGCCACGACTGATCCATGCTGACTCCCCCCCCCCGATACACAAAACACTGCAGGAAATTTTACAAAATGTTGCTGTCGTGGGAGAGCTGTTATATGAAAGCTGATATCGGGTTAAGTATGTAGCTGTAATTTGTGGGAGAAATACATAAAAAACATGGGATTGGACTTGGATCAGGATCTTGGGCAATAAAACACGACTGGGTCATCCTCTGTCGTCTTTGATTCGTATGAATTCATGTTTAAATGTAACATTAAACTGGCTTTCATGCATCACGTGCCTTTTAAGTATATCCAGTCTGAGAGGCGGCGTATTGTTATTGCTATCATCATCTTACCCTGAACCTTTGGCCTTCCTTGTTATGAGACACTAAATCAGATGTGCTAGACTGGTTACTCATGGTTACTCACATGACATTACGTAGACAGGCACAAAGGTGGAGTCATGTTCTGCAGATTATGACACTGTTTGAAATATGTCTTGAGAGCTGTTATTCTCTTTTTGTGTCGTGTGCAGCGGGATATGTAACACGCTGACAGCAGTATGCTACAAAACTTCTAAACGTTCTCATGTATTAATAAAAAAAATTTTATCCCCCAGGTTAAGTGGACCATGGAGGTTCTGTGTTATGGCCTCACCCTCCCCCTTGAAGGGGACACTGTCAAGCTGTGTGTGGATGTGTACACAGACTGGATGATGGCCCTGGTGTCGCCCAGGGACTCGATGCCTCAGCCCGTGGTCAAGGAGCCCAATATGTACGTCCAAACCATCCTCAAACATCTCTACAACGTCTTTGTACCAAGGTATGTCAGAAGTGTTTACACATAAGCTTTTAATTCCTGCTAAATTTAAATGCATATTTATGCTTTTGTCTGTTATCCTGCATAAATCTCCAACTACTGATGTCACTTGTAATGCCTCCTTCTTTCCTTCCCCTTTCCTCCCTGTCTCCTTACTTCAAACACTCCGTGTCTCCCTCCAGGCCTGAACAGCACAGTCTGAACCACATCAGGCTGTGCCAGCAAGTTCTGACTGCAGTCCAGAAATTGGCACGCGAGTCTGTTTCCATGGTGAGGGAAACCTGGGAGGTGCTGCTGCTCTTCTTGCTTCGCATCAACGACACATTACTTGCCCCGCCCACAGTTGGAGGTATGTCTCACCCCCATGGCACGCTGCCCCCTCTTGCTGTATTTACTTGGTTGTTAATAATGATATCTAATATCAGTAATCCTCTGGTGTGTTGCTCTCTTTTAGTCGGGGTGGCAGAAAAACTGGCAGAGAAACTGATGGCAGTGCTGTTTGAGGTGTGGTTACTGGCATGTGCCCGATGCTTTCCCACACCACCATATTGGAAGACAGCGAGGGAGATGCTGGCCAATTGGAGACACCACCCTCCTGTTGTAGAGCAGTGGAGCAGAGTGGCCTGTGCCCTGACCTCCAGGTCAGAAATGCATCAACTCAACTTCACATTGCCTTATATAACATACTAAAAAAGGTTTCATACAGATTGTCACTGAAAGTGTGTTTTGTTTATGTTCCAAGGATTGTTGGATTGTTTGATACAAGTTAAGATAGCAGGTCATTTAACTCGTCTAACCTGTTTAACTCCTGTGTCGTCAGATGGGAGAAGTAAACCTAAGTTTGACAGTAGTAGCGTCTGAAGTGAGAAATATATCTGTGATCATCTGTACGTTCCTTTCACACTTCTTCAATCCAGACTTCTGCGCTTCACCCACGGACCTAACTTCCCACCGTTCAAAGTTCCTGACGAAGATGCCAACCTGATTCCTTTAGAGATGGACAACGACTGTGTGGCACAGACGTGGTACCGCTTTCTCCACATGCTGAGGTGCATATACTCTAATTTTCTTGGATTCTATCCTCCTCTATCCCTGTAAAACTTCTCTTATGGACACAGATGATTTTTTATGTGTTCTAAGAGACAGAGAAATTGTAGCACAGGCTGAAACTAAAGAAGTACCTCATATCACTCTCTTATCACCATATATTTCTCTTCTCTATGTACTTCCTGTCTGCAGAAAGAAACACTAATTTAGCGGCTGGTCATGATATGAATTCCGCCATCCTGTTTTATGTCTTCCTCCTGGTGGCACTGTATCCACAGGCTTTGAAACAAAAGACTCCTGTTCACACAACATTTAATCATATTTGTTAAAGTCATCATGTTTTTTTGTGGTTAGTTCCAGATGTGTTCAGAATGTCAGTATCGCTCCGTCATCATCTCCGTCAGTGCTGACAATATTAAATGTCAGAGAACTGATTCCATGCTTTGCGAAGCCACGACAGAGTCAGATATCAGATATATCCAAATATGCTCTAGTTGCATCTGTAAGCACGAATTTGCGCCTTTCTCCGTTTGTTTCTAGCAACCCAGTGGATCTGAGCAACCCTGCGATAGTGAGCACCACTCCAAAGTTTCAGGAGCAGTTCCTTAACTCCAGCGGTATCCCTCATGAGGTGGTGCTGCATCCGTGTTTGAAACAGCTACCCCAGATCTTCTTCAGGGCCATGAGGGGCGTCAGCTGCCTAGTGGATGCTTTCTTAGGTAAGAGGATGCTGAGTTTAAATGAAAATGAAATGCTGTGTTGCATATAAGAGGGAGTGGTTTGGTGTAAATGTTGAAAAGCCAGCAGAGTTTCAGAATGAAAAAACATTCGCAGTAAGACCCCAATGGGTTTTTTTTGCACATTTGTATTGTTTATTGTATTTTTTTTAAATGTTGTTCCTACCTTCTAGCCAGCTACCTGCTTTAGAAAGGTAACCTCACATTCATCATACTTTTACTATTGTCAAGGTTACATAGTTTTAGCATGGACTGAGTTCAAAGTCTGTCCTGCATTACATGCAAAGAGATGTTACTTTGACAAAAATAAAAGCAGACATAATTTCAAGTTACACCAATGAATTAAAAATAAATCAAAATATTTCCACAAAAGTGTCATTTTATGTGATTAAAGTAATTTAAACAATCACCAGCAGCTGCCAGCATTCGATTCTTGTAACAGTTTTGCTCCTTTCCAGTTGTTATTCAGGCGCTTCGCCTGAGTAAAACCAAGATGGAGGATGTCAGTCAGTAAAATCTGTTTCAAACATTTGAATAGAAACATTTCAGTGTGTATTTTTCTCTTCACGCTGTAGGTGTCTCTGTTGAAAAGAAAGATGTACGGGAGAGGGTGTTCACTTTTTGTCCAGTGCTGCTTTCTCATGGTACAGACACCAGCTGATACGTCATGTAATGACATGGGCTATTTATTGGTGGTGATGATATTAATAACTGGGATTAGTCTTGCTATAGTTCCAAACATTCAGACTAAGCTACCAGATCATGAACAAGGGATGTCTTAGGGGCACAAAACATCAATCAAAATGGATGGATGTCAATTACCGCTGATTCGTATCTAACCCGTTGTTTTGCATGTCTACGAATTATTATTGTCTATGATTGACTCACCCACTCTGAAGCCGTTTTCTTTTGTCTCTCATAACAGTAGAAATGGGAAAACAGCTTCAATTTATTCTATTTACACGTAACAATTTACGTTACAGTTTACTAATCAACTTCTATGGAGGTAAAAACATGTAACCAAAGTCCCCAGCTCACTTCTACCTTCCTGTCTACAGGTATATCACGTCCCAGAGCCGACAGTGCCCCGCCCACCCCAGTCAACAGAATGAGCATGTCCCCGCCCCCGTCCATCACCAACACCACGCCCCCGCACAGCCGCAAACAACGGCACACAGTGGTCACCAAAACCACAAGCAAGAGTTCAACTGTGAGTTCAAGCGTTTCTCTGCGTGTTCTGCTAGCTCCACTAGTGATGTCATCCACAGCAGTCCAGCAAACATCTTCCTCTATCCCTCTCCACCCTGCAGAGCAGCAGCAGTCAACCAACCAAAGCATCCCAGCAGCAACAGCAGCAGCAGCAGCAAACTTCGTCCTCTCCGACCCTCCTCTCCAGCCCCAACCAGAGCAGCTGGGAGTCCCGGCCACTGCCGGCCCCGGCGCGGCCAAAGGTCAACAGCATCCTCAACCTGTTCGGCCAGTGGCTTTTCGACGCCGCTCTGGTCCACTGTAAGCTCCACAGCGGCCTCAGCCGAGACCCCAGCATGACTGGTAAGAAGCGAGACGATGGCTAATAGCGTTTCCATTTATGCATGGGCAGGTGGGTGTTTTGTTGCTGTTCATTAGTACGTGTTTTTGTGGAGTTATCTGTGTTTTTAGTCTGTTATCTTTTTTTTTTCTTCCTTTGACTCTATGTCGTTGGGATATCCTTTCCTTTTTTCACCATCTTCTCTGAAACTTCTTTGTGCCTTTCTGGATGTGGAGGGCTTGGTTAGAAGTGGCCTGGTATGAGATTTCCATCTGATTCTAATCCATTTGCATCTACCAACTATTTAAACCTGGCTAAAACTGCATATAGTCAATAACCATATGCTAAGGTCTTCATTTTATTGGTAAAAATCATCACTAGAGGAGTCAGTGACAGCACATACAGTAGATGGTTTTTAAAGAAATTTGGCTCATCATTGGCTCTCCATTATTTTTCTCTTTTTGGTGTAGTGTCTTGCACGTGTCTACCATGTCTGATTAATGTTAAAGAGTTGTAATGGGTCAAACGTCATGTCTTGAGGAGAACAAAAAAAGAAACAAAACAATTCATGCCTGATATGAATTGATCCCAAAATATTGGATCTGCTTTGATTTTGTGTCTCTCCACTATTTCTGTTATCTTGCAGCCTCTTTTATCCAAATTCTCCTTTCTTATAAATCTTGTAAGTAGGAACGGCAGCTTTTTTTCCTCACTTGATTTGCGTTTCTTGACAAGTCTTCCTGCTTTTTAGTTGAGTTCCTCATGATCATCGCCATTCTCGCCATTGTTTTTTCTGTCCCCTCCACTGCTTGTCATATATATATATATAAAAGTTCACCAGCGTTCTCTCAGCGTTTCTCCAAAGGTGATGGAATGGGTTTCACCAACTGACCACTTGTCTCAACCATAATGTTGCCAGTTTGTGACAACGCCACCCTGTTTTTTTTTAAGTTTTCATTTTCTTTTTTTTTTTTTTTTGTTCCTTTGGGTCACACTAATCCTTATTATTTAGTTTCAGACCCCCCTCCCTCCCCTCAAGTTCAGCATTAATGTTCTGTTTTTTGTAAATTTCCTTTTGTATTGTCAGTTCACTTGAGTTTTGATTTTATTGGTTTGGTGCCTCAATGCATGAAGTGAATGTTCTGTACCTTGAGTGACAGTCATATAATTGCAACAGCGAGGGAGCTGACACAGGGATTTTGCAGCGTAAACCATTTTATTGCCAGCGCACTACACTTGGTCATGCTTTGTGACAGCGATAGGTACAACTTTTATGTCAAACTCTTTGTGTCAGAGTTCCCTTTTGAATGCTTTTAAATGATGTAGGTGTGTGTGTGTGTGTGTGTGTGTGTGTGGATGTGTGGATGTGTGTTTGCAGTCATTAAAGTCTTTGTTCCCTCTTGTTGTAATAGCGATTAAATGTCTGCTTTATGGTGCTTTTTATTTTTTCAAATTTTGACTGTTTACTTTTTATTGTAGTGTGCATATAGTAGCTACATGTCTATGTTTGCTTGTTTCTCATACATGCATGTTTACTAATGACCACGTCACAATTCAGGGTCCTTTCATTCTCTGTTTCTTCCCACTCTCTACAGCGATAGCCACTCAAGTAGGTCTGGAGCTGAGAAGAAAGGGTTCCCAAATGTCCACAGACTCCATGGTGTCCAACCCTTTGTTTGACGCCAACGAGTTCCCAGAGAGCTACGAGGCAGGACGAGCTGAAGCCTGCGGGACTCTCTGCCGCATTTTCTGTAGCAAGAAAACCGGAGAAGAGATTCTGCCTGTTTACCTGTCCAGGTAAAGTAGTCAAGTTATCATGCCGAAATCAAACGACCACATGCTGTTTTTGGTTTCGTCAGCTGTTTTTTTAAACTCTGCAATCGTCTTTCTCTTTCTGCAGGTTCTACATGGTCCTGATTCAGGGTCTCCAGATCTCCGATTTCATCTGTAGACCAGTTCTGGCTTCTATCATTCTCAACTCTTCCTCTCTCTTCTGTACCGACCTGAAGGGCATCAATGTGGTCGTGCCATACTTCATAGCTGCCCTGGAGACTATTGTACCCGACAGGTGAGACTGGCAGTATCTCACACAAGTTTTCGATCAGTCAGCTGCGATTTGTATTCAGAGGTTTTGAGAATATTGCCTTTCTTGAAGTCCATGAAATTCGTTTCACTCTGACAGGGAGCTGTCCAAATTCAAGATGTATGTAAATCCTACCGACCTGAGGAGAGCATCCATCAACATCCTGCTTGCCATGCTTCCGTTGCCACATCACTTTGGCAACATCAAATCAGAGGTAACAGCTCTAGTATCTGTAAATTTTATTTATTGGAATCTGACACTTAAAAGCAGAATGTAGTGTGTTTCTGTTAGGGCTGTGAAATAAATCATTTTTGTCATTGCAGCTTTTCCTCGTAGCTGATGTGAAATCCTTGTTGAAACATTTTCCACATTTTAAAGCCACTTACATTTAAAAAAAACAAGTTTGTCATGGTCTTTACCACGTTGATGCTGTGCTTCAGGTTCTGTTGGAGGGAAAGTTCAATGAAGAGGATGGGTGGCCTCATGACCAGCCCGTGTCTTTCCTGTCCCTGAGGCTTCGTCTCGTCAATGTCCTCATAGGAGCACTGCAGACTGAGACTGACCCCACCAACACACAGCTCATCCTGGGTATCTGCTGGCTTCTTCAGATCATCTTTATATTATTAATATTATTCTGTATCAGTGGTTTATTATTGACATCTTCCCTCCTTCTCCCTCAGGTGCAATGCTAAATATTGTTCAAGACTCAGCGCTGTTGGAGTCCATCGGTGCACAGACAGAAACAGTAAGGCTCAGATCAGTACTGCTACCGACTGATAAACGTTTCATATTTTATGATGCTAGAAGCAGTGTGATAAACTGGACACTAAGACTGCTGTGTTTTTGTGGTCGTAGGGGAGTATAGATGGGAGCCACATGACTGTGAGAAGTCAGAGTCACAGCCGCACCAACAGTGGCATTAGTTTCACTAGCGGGGGCAGCACGGAGGCCACCAGCCCAGACTCCGAGCGCCCTGCCCAGGCCCTACTCCGAGACTATGGTAAGAGACCCAGCTGCTCCACATAAACTAATATCCTCAAGCTTGGTGAATTAACACGATGGTGCTAGCTTTGCATAACAGGCTTACTGGAGCATTGTTTCATGATCAGTACCTGCTGGCTGAACAGTGCAGAAAATGTAACTTATTAACACATTTGTTCCTTATAGCTAACGTGGTTAAGGTGGTGTACAGAGTTAAGAAGCGTTGGGTAAAATGTCTATGTAGGTGAAACTCAAGTTATTTGCTGTGATGTGGTGCTGTTTGCTTCTGAGATGTGTAGAGTGCCTTGACTGTTTGCAATTTCTCTCTAATTGATTGGTCGCAACAGTTTTGCCTTATCAAAATCTTTTTGAAAGGTTTTGTCTTTTCCTCAGTAGGGCTGAGCGACATTTGATGAAATTAACGTGTTGGACATGATGTGAGAGGCGTTTTTTGATTCATTTCAAATTAAATAGCTAATGACAGTCTCATTTAATTTAGGCCACAAGTTTATTTTCACTGAACACTGTGTTGCTTAGAGGCTACTTTGTCGAGCAGGAAATGTGGGGAGGGGGAGGGTTCTGCCGGGTTCCTGTGGGACGGCACGGTTGCATTGTGTTGTGAGGCTCAGTGCTGGACAGGAAAAACAAAACTCGAGAGTGGACAGTAGTCTGATTGTGGATTCATACGCTGCAGCCACTTCAGCATGAGATGGGTTTTTTTTTTGCTCATTATAAATTTAGAAACTCTTAGGCCTGCTTTCTAAAATTGGAGCCAATGAGGCTTAATGCAGAAGCCTCAACATAATCAGTGTTAACCACAAGGGACAACAACAGTATATTCATGTTTCATGTAATTGTAGACGATTATATACACATTAAGTTTTCTTTCCAGGTCAAAACTTGATCGCTCAGCCCTATTCCTTAGCACTTTATCTATTTCTCAACATTGTGTGCTGTACTGATTTCAGACTTTATTCTAATGCATGTTTTCAAAACCAAGACATGTCTGTCTTACTGAAGCCTTGTTGCCTGCATCTTGCTTTGCTCTATTCTTTGCGGTGTTTGGTATTTCGGGGTGTTATATGGTCTAGCTCTTCCAGATACGGCGGCCGGCCTGCTGGTGCGCAGCATCCACCTGGTCACTCAGAGACTCAACTCCCAGTGGAGGCAGGACATGAGCATTTCACTGGCTGCCCTGGAGCTGCTGGCTGGGCTTGCCAAGGTAAAGCTACAATGTCCAAACAGCACAGAGACTAGCAATCTGCAATCATTACTAACGGGCCAGGCCAAGGTGAGACTGCTGTACAGCTTTCAGTTCTCCCATGTTACTCACCCAAAAACTCTTTATATTGCCACTTCAGTCATCACTTTATAAAACCACAGCCGGTGTGAAGGTAAATCCTGGATTTGCTCCTCCAAGAAGGCTGACACAAGACCTATTCAAGAAACTGAATGTCTCTGCCTGTTACTGTAGCAACGGATGGCCTGAAACTAACCCGTTATATGACATTTTAATTCGATCTTAACCTCAGTTAACTAGCACACCTCCTGTCTAAATGAGACAGTCTCAGCCTCACGGAGAACAAAGCAGAGGTGGTTCATGTGGAAGTCAGAAAGTGCGTCACAAGAGAGTTGCCCCTAAACTGTCAACACAGTTCCACAGATTACCAGAAGGAGAGAAGTCGGCAGCAACAGACAGGTTGCACAGCAGACATTTTGACAACATGGAGCAGGAAACTCACGGGTGTATTAATTAACTACAATAGCTGCATTCCACTTAAGGGTAGGTCCTGCTATTCTGTGTGCTGAGTCACTGTCACTGGGACGCTTGATGGAACTGAACTGTTGTTGTTATAATTATATCCAGCATATGTTTTTCCTGCTTGGACAAGTCAAAATGTCTGCTGTGCAGCCAGTTCATATCTCTGCCTGGTAATGGCGGTGCAGGTAACTAGTGCAGGCGCCAAATAAGATCACAATAGTAAACTAGTCAGCAATTGGCTATAAAATGTAAAAATCTGACATTTGATGTCACACAAATGAAGAGGGCAGAGGTCACAGGAGGAGGGCAGGAGGTTTTAATTTACATAAATGCTAGTTCTAACAATACTGTGATTTAACTTTTATTTATTAACGCAAATAATCAAATGTGTCTTTATTTAGTTCAACAGCCTGTCACTGACTCACCAAAGCCTACAAAGATTGTTCATAAGTACGGAAAAATAAAGAATTTTTGTGTGTTTTCTGTCTTAACCAGGTAAAGGTGGGAGTAGACTCTGCAGACCGTAAACGTGCCGTCAGCTCTATATGTGGGTACATTGTGTACCAGTGTAGCCGTCCAGCTCCTCTTCAGTCCCGAGACCTCCACTCCATGATTGTAGCTGCCTTCCAGTTTCTCTGTGTGTGGCTCACAGAACACCCTGACATGCTGGATGAGAAGGTAACATTTCCCTCTGATATAAATATATTGTGTGGTTAGAGAGGGATAGAGTTTTGTTTTGTAAAACTAAACCTCTACCGAAACCATACAGAAAATTGGATACCTCATGAATTCTCTCAGCGAAATGATTCAAAAAGAAGTTTAGAGGAACATTTTGTTGATAATTCTGTCCAGTCTAGTCTAAGCTCCATTTACAAAACTGCACTCCGGCTCTGAGATTCTTTCTTTATTGTTTGGATCAGGATTGTTTGGTAGAGGTTTTGGAGATTGTGGAGCTCGGAATCTCTGGCAGCAAGTCCCGACAGGAACAGGAAGTCCGACATAAAGGAGAAAAGGAGCACAACCCAGCTTCAATGAGGGTGAAGGATGCTGCTGAGGCGACTTTGTCCTGGTAAGACTCCTCAAAGTTTCTACAGTAGTAGCAATGGATATATTGTGTTTATACAATATATATATATATATATATATATATATATATATATATATACACACACACACACACACATACTTTGTCAACAATAAAATGTCCTGGGCCAGCTTTTCTTAAAGGGGGAGGGGGTCTTATCTAAGTACACACAGGCATACTGTTGGGTATAAAGAAGGAAAACTAAAGGACTGACATACAGCCACTCAAAACATTTTAAAATACATTTGCATAAAACCGTAATCGCCATTCGATCATCTGTGTCATGTTGACAGAGTGACAGCCAGACTGAGATTGGGTTGTTTATGACACTGACACAAAGGAGCTATCAACCACAGCAAATGCTGTCTTTCCAGCCATGTCGGCTCCTTCTTATCTATGAGCAAAGACACTTATCTTATTTTGCACCATGGTTGTTGACAGGCTTGTACAAAAATGTCCATCTTAGAAAAGTGCATTAGTGCCGCTGTTGCTTTGCAGGCTAAATAGCCTGCAAACTGACGTTAGGTCAGTTGACTCTTCAGCTGTAGCAGTTAGATGACCCAGATTACAAGTAAATAAACAACAGTAAATCTTCAATGTGAAATCAAATTAAGGCAAGCTAAAAAGCGTAGCTGCAAGTGTCAAAATCAGTGTCTGCAAGCTACTCAGGCTCTTTTTCTTTCTTTTAGCAATAAAATATTATTAGCAATAAGTTTGAATATCACTTTTGCATTATTTTTGACAGCAAAGGATATGTTGTAACTTTTGGTTTTAATTTTTTCTGCTGCCAAAATGACCTAGTCATGCTGTGCCTATTGACCCACTTTCTGTATATTTATGTTCTTGCTGTGGTGTTCCCCAGTATCATGCAGGTGTTGGGTGCCTTCCCTTCCCCCAGCGGGACCTCCTCCACCTGCAGTCTGCTGAATGAAGACACCTTGATTCGCTACGCCAGACTAAGTGCCACTGGAGCCAGCAACTTCCGCTACTTTGTCCTTGACAACTCGGTCATCCTCGCCATGCTGGAGCAACCTCTCGGCAATGAGCAGAGTCAGTAGCTTATCATTCCTCTAATGTAATATTGGGATATCGGGGGAGATTTAGGGTGCTGGATAATTTTTAATGCACATGTAGAAACTGTATCAAATGCCAAGTACTAAGCACTGATGAATTAAAATCAATAAGACAGCAGACCATCCTATTTCTCTCTAAATGAGCATCTCTGTCCTCACAGACCCCAGTCCATCTGTGACTGTTTTGATTCGAGGGACGGCTGGCAGACATGCCTGGACCATGCAGCTCTTCCATCAACCCAGAGGAGCTCGGGCCAATCAGAGGGTGAGATCATGAAAGACAACAATGCTACACCGACATGACATGCAAAACTTTTTCTTTTGTTTCCACATCTGTTTCGTTGATAACACAACTCTGCTCTGCACCTGTCTACTTCTCTCCTTCCACAGCAGGTGTTTGTTCCTGAGGGCCGTCCAGCGCCGAAAAACGATGTGGGGATCAAGTACAACGTCAAGCAGAGACCCTTCCCTGAAGAGGTGGATAAGATTCCTCTTGTCAAAGCTGATGTCAGTATCCCGGACCTGGATGACATTGTCAGTAAAGAGGTGAGATTTCCCTTCTGTTGAACCCTGCCATTGATCTTGTATCCACATTACGACTAATTACACTCAAACTAAATTATTGTCCTGCGAGCACAAGCTAAGACAGCATTGTTTGTTGCAGTATATGAATCACTCATATTATTTATTATTATACAAACTCAGGTGTGTTGTATGGGCTGGCAGGATGATTCAAGAGCAACAAATACACTGATGAGTAATTACCCACACGTGAGTTGTTGGAGAGATGAAATTTCACTTGGGTGTCTCTTGGTGGGGAAAAAGGGTCAAATCGTCTGGTTTGGTGACAAACACAGTGATTGTTTTGTTCTGTTGCTCAATCCAATGCAATACTCCTGCAATAATCTGTAGCTTTTAATGCAATCCAAAAACACACTTACACTTAACTCTCTTACATAGAGGAACATTAAAAGCTTCAGACTGGATTAGTTGGAGAGCTGATGTATTGGATTGGATTAGATAATAGCTAATAAAATGGGATGTGTTTGATACTTGTGTTTTTAAAGCACAGCTGAACATCGGTGACTTTTGGCACATCGTCTTTAAGAGGTATTTCAGTATTTGGACTGTGCACCTTGTCCTCTGTGTGTTCAAACTTCTGCAATCTAGTGCCCATTCATCAGCCACAGCCTCTTAATTTTCTTTAA
This sequence comes from Sciaenops ocellatus, assembly GCA_033000465.1. Lineage (NCBI taxonomy): Eukaryota > Metazoa > Chordata > Actinopteri > Sciaenidae > Sciaenops > Sciaenops ocellatus. Next base: position 22,478,737 of record CP136883.1, read on the forward strand.
AAAACGCCTAGTCTTCTTCTTTTCAGCTCGAAGTTCAGCACGACAAGCTCCGTATTCTGATGACAAAGCAGATTGAGTATGAGAACGCCTTGGAGCGGCACAGCGAGGAAATTTGGAAGTCCAAGCGTTTCCCTGACCCACAGACAGACTGCAAACCCCCTCCACCCTCGCAGGAGTTCCAGACAGCACGCCTCTTCCTTTCCCATTTTGGCTTTCTGTCTCTTGAGGCACTCAAGGTTGATAAACATAATTTGTCTGATAGGTTTTTAATGAGAAAATCTGTTTGATTGCAGAACATATTGTGCCAATATCAAATGCTGTATACAAGCATTCCAGCTACTTAAACTTAACTTTAATTGATACTTAAATAATTATGAATAAGTAACAGTAATAATAAATGTTAAAGATACTGTGTATTATGTATACATTGGGTTTGTTAATGTAGTCCATTTATGTATATTAATTTATATTTGATAGGAGCCCAACAACAGCCGTCTACCTCCTCATCTGATTGGCCTGGAGTCATCCTTGCCAGGGTTTTTTGATGACATGAGCTACCTGGACCTGCTTCCCTGCCGACCATTTGACACTGTCTTTATTTTCTACGTGAGGGCTGGACAGAAAAGCAGCTCAGAGGTGAGAAAACACCAGCTAAATTGGTTGTTAGGGCTGTCAAAGTTGCTCCAAAATGACGTTTGAATATTCCCTCTAAAAAAAACACATAGGTTCGAACCATTCGAACATCTATATTTGCGCATTATGTCAATAACAGGAGAACAAACTAATACAATGAGACATAACTACTTGTATAGGTATTTTTATTTCAGTTTTAACATGTCTTTGAAAACATACCTACACATTACAAAATAAGTAAATGAACTAATGGCCCATACCATAAAACTTTTAAGACCGTAGACCTCTCTCTCGCTCGCCCCCCTCTCTCTCTATGCGCAATGCATACAACTTTATCTCGAGGCTCCGCATTTTTGCCGTCTACTGACCAAAATCCAAAGTATTTCCAAACGGAGCTTTTTAGGTTGCTCGGAGTCCAAACCATTCTCTCTGCTGCCGAGTTTGGCTCTGAACTTTCTGCCATTTCGTTTTTCTCTCTGCCATCTGCATCTGCCACGTTTTTTTGTCGCGTCTCACTTTCAGCAGTGAGTGACGCTGTGCAAGTGCAACTCCTGTGACCTGTCCCTGACCCGTCATGCAGTGCGCCCACTCGCAAAGCAGCCGCTGATGCGTTTTTTTCCACAGTCGAATATTAATTTTCACAATCGAATCTGTTTTTCAAAAATATTCTAATACATACTCGAATTTAGAATATTCGTTGACAGCCCTATTGGTTGTGGCAACACAGATTCTGTATAAAATAAAATAATACACTGTGTAATGTTCAACAGGCTTGTTTTGTATTTAATTACGACTGGAATTAATTAGCTTGAAGTGAACTTGAAAATCTACAGATGTTAACCTTGTTCTTGTGCTTCTGGTGTTTAGATCTTGAGGAATGTGGAGTCATCGTCCAGCGTCCAGCCCCACTTTTTGGAGTTCCTGCTGTCCTTGGGCTGGCCTGTGGATGTGGGACGTCATCCAGGGTGGACAGGACACCTAGATACTAGCTGGTCTCTCAACTCCTGCTCCGACAGCAATGATATACAACACACAGGTTAGCCACAGTGGACGAATGCATGGAAGCTGTTATCTGCATGTTGGATGTTTGTAATTAACTAAGTCAATGCTGGACTTCTGTTTTTGTTTTACTGTAGAGGAAACAGCGACTCCGGAGGACACAGGAGGTTCGGTGTTCAACGGGGAGAAGAAAGTTTTGTACTACGCTGATGCTCTGACAGAGATCGCCTTCGTTGTTCCATCCTTGACAGAAAATTCTGGTCAGCTCCCTCGAATATGAATTGATGGATGTTTCTGTGTGATGAAAACCCAGTGAGGGATTTGTGGTTGACAGTTTGCCATTTGCTCTTTTGTTGTTTCCCAGAGGAGTCATCAGTGCACAGTGACTCCACAGTGGAGGCAGACACCAACACTGACCTCATGCCTGGTTTACACAAACAACCCAATCTCACACTGGAGCTGTTCCCCAACCATTCTGAAAACCTGGAGTCTGCCAAAAAGGTAAAGTTTAGCTTGATCTGAAGTGTGCTGACAGCACTGATTGTGATTTCTGTTTTACGTTGTGTTTGCTTGACTCACTGTATTTTGTGCTCTTTCTGTAGCTGAGTCCTTTGGTAAAAACAAAGAGGTCGTCGACTGGAAAGTCTTTCCCAGCACTGGGTCCTGAGACAAAGGTGTTTGTGGTCTGGGTGGAGCGCTTTGATGATATCGGTAGGCACCTACTCTTTATACTGCACCCGTCCTGTAATTTGAGACTGCAGGACTATTATGGGGAGTGCATTCTCTTTGTATACAATATGCTAGAAAAAAAATGTTTTTGAAGTATGCAACCAATAAACTGAAGTACATGCATGCATTGTTTTTGTGTTTTTTAGAGAACTTCCCGTTATCTGATCTCTTGGCGGAAACCAGCACAGGCTTGGAAGCTAGCATGAGCAACAGCACTTCCTGCAGGTATTCACGAGTTTACACTCGAAACACATTGCTGCAAGTTTAGAGAACATACGGTTTTGGTCAGGTGCAAAAATGAAGAAGAAGAGAAAAAAAAGTCTGCAAAACAGCATGTGCTCTACATCTGTTTCACAGAATAACAAAGTGCATAAACGCATAGTGCAAAACAGGAAGTACAACATGCAGTGTGTGCAGAAGCATGCAGAGAAAAGGAACTGCGGCCGACCTGTGACAGTGGTTACCAGTGTGAAGTGGCACAGAGGAAACATCAGTTTTTGTGAAACATGAGTCATATGCATGCTGTTTGGGTCATCTTTTACAAAGGTTGAGATAACATGCTACAGAGCAGCTTCATGATAAACATTGTGGATAGATTGACAACAATTTGAGGCCACTGGCCACAAGCCTCCAACAGATTAAAGTGGTTTATATTTAACCAAATGAACTGAACTTTTTTGAAAGGGTGTTGTCTGGTGGAGTGATGCAACGTGACAATCGCTCATTTCATTAGTGACTTAACTTCAAGTCACTGACGTTTTCTGAATGCCAAGAACCCTTGAAAGATGATGTGGGTGGTTGGCATTTGTGATGATTGCTCAACTGACTTTCTCACTCTTAGTAAAAATGCTGATTCAGAGGAGACATACACACATTTTCTCTGCCTACGTAATCGTTTCACACTTAAAGTTCAAGATATATTGCAACGGCAAGTATATATCAGGTCATTACCTATGAATTAGGTGCTTTTAATGTGTTCTTCTCCGTTTTTCTAATTGTTTCCGCTGCAGGTCGGGGTTACTTGAGAAGGACGTCCCTTTAATCTTCATCCACCCTCTTAAGACGGGACTCTTCAGGATCCGGCTGCATGGAGCTGTGGGCAAATTTGGCATGGTGATTCCTCTGGTGGATGGCATGGTGGTCAGCCGCAGAGCGCTAGGTAATAGCTCACAGGGCTTCCTCTGTCTTTACTTATCCCTCCCCACAACGCATTTCCTTGTTTCTTCATCACAAACATCAGAGGCATCAGTCTTAATGCATCACATGGTTTCCACAGGGAATAATCGAGGAGCTTACTGAAATAATAATATGCACACATTAATATTTTATGCTTGGCATTTGAGTGTAAAATGCACATGAAACAAACTCCATTTAATCTGTTGATATTGTTTTTCAGTGCAGAAGTTATGGTTTGTTATACAGACGAGTCATGCTTGTAGGATACACAAGCTACAGTCAGAGAGAAAGCCTGTGAAAACATCATGGTTTAGCAAGCGCATGAAGAAATCATTTCATGTATCTCTCCTGTGTTGATACATAACATACTTGAAAAACATCATAAACCTTTGCTCCAGGGCATGTAATGCCACTCTTGGCCAGCAGATGGTGTAGGAAACTGTGTTTCAGAGTTTGTCACCCTAGTTTTTATCTTCATCTCCTTAGATAGGTGCTGTTGCTATATATTTTATTGCTTTATCAGTTGCTACAGGATTCATCCATTGTCCACAGTCTCCAATTTGACTACTTTGTCCTGATGAGTTCCTGTATTTGCATCCCTCTCCCAGGGTTCCTTGTGCGCCAAACAGTCATCAACGTGTGCCGACGGAAGCGTCTGGAAAGTGACTCGTACAACCCGCCTCACGTGAGGCGGAAGCAGAAAATAACTGAGATTGTCCAGCGTTACCGCAACAAGCAACTGGAGCCTGAGTTTTACACCTCGCTCTTCCACGAGGTGGGGGAGGGAAAGCCTCACCTCTAACCCCCCCCCGTCCTGTCCTAACACTGGCTCACGAGCACACACACACAAACACACAAACACACACACACACACACACACACACACACACACACACACTCTTGTCCTGTACTCATACACCATTTACAACTGTGCGTGCATACACACCCACCCATACACACACACACACACACACACACACACTCACAGAATCTTTATATTTATACTGTACTGTTTTGTTATTTATATGAATACATATATCAACACTGTCTGCCTTTGACTCCGAGAGCAAAGTGTCAAAATCCATGCCAAGGTGGAAAAAGCTACATTTCTATGTCGCAGCCGCTCATTGAAGATTTGAATGGCTGAAGTTCAACAGTGACTGTCTCTCCTCATTTAGGTTCATGCTTCATGGCAAAAAAAAAAAAAAGAAAAAAAGTTTCTGCTTGTCATTAACTGCAATACAATAGTTACACTGTTGGCCTTTCTGAAATTGTAAAAAGTTTGTCCTTTAAAAACCCTGTGATATGAGTGAAATTTCATGATGGTTTGGTAATACAAAATTGTCCAAAATCCAGATCTGTATATCTGTTTTTGTTTTAACCAAACAGATTTAGGGTTGGATTTTTGCCAAGGAGATAAAAATGTAAGCGTCATCAAAAAGTTTTATAAAATACATCGCTGCTGCTGCTGCTTCAAGGCATGTGGCTTCAAGACAACAAAGAAGTGATTGACAGCATTAACCCATGAACTAGTCTAACAATGAATTGTCATCTACATGCAGTGACACCTGCTGAAGTCTTCCTAGTGCAAACACACATTCGGCAATCGCAGCAACTGACTGAGCACTCAAATATTGCTGTTTATATATATTTTTTATTTTCCAGATGATTTCTAGGACTCCTATGTTGTTTTATTGTATGTAGATGTCATTTTTTGACACCTGCGCTTTCTCTGTGCCAGCCTGACAGTCATCCCATCTCACAACAGCCACTGCACTGTTTTGTTTGTGTGTGTATGTGTGTGTGTACATGGCCACATGTATGCTTGTTCAGCCAGTCAAACTATTTACACTACATGGAGTCATAGTGACCCCTAAAACCCCCTTAAATTACCTTTTTAAAGATGAATTATGTCACTTTAAACGATTAAGAATCTCGAGATAATACAGTGCTGAGAATTTCAATTTCCTTTGTTAAGACATAACCCTAGAACTGGTTTACTCTTAATACTTGGTAACGTGTTAGTTTACTGATAATGAGAGTAGTTACAGAGCTCCTGGAGTTTGCACTTGATGTTTGCAGGGCTAATATGAAACAACCACAAAGACGTCTAAATCTCTGCCAACGCCAAACAGAACTATAGCACAGTTTAAGTCAAATCTATAGTGATTCAAAGGCCTAAACACTCGATGTAGCTAACAGCATTATGTACAACTTGCATTTTGGCTGATTAAAGTTATAATTTTTTTTTTTAATTCTAAACCCAGAAAGATAATATTTAACTTTGTCATTTATATTCAGTTTGGAGAACATTAATGTGCAGTTTTGCCTTCACACATTTCTTTTTGGCTTCACAATTTGTTTCACTTTTGTTTACTCACTGTACTTTGGTTTTGATTCAGGCCCTCTCACTGTCTGCCTGTAACAATGTGAATTTATTTATCACAGAGATGGAACAGGGCAAACACCTCTAGTTTCTTTGTTATATTGGAAAAGTCTTAATGCACTGAGCACATTTTATGTTTATTTTCTATTCCCTTTGGTTAACTTTACATGTCTTTTTGTACTTTTGTGCATTTTGAAAGAAAAACCCTGCTGAAGGAAGAGTTTTATCTTGTGAAATATGAATGAAGAAGAGGCGTCGTGGACTTTTTAACCTATCATGTCTAATTGTGTGACTCACTTTTTATGACGGTGCTTTATGCACATGCCTTTTTTTGGAAGGAAAAAGTACATTAAATATGCTTCAAAGAAACTACATACAATCAGTCATACATTGTATCCTATGTTACTCCTCTGATGTTTGATCATATTTAAGGATTTGCCATGTACAGAAGCGGAGGATGATCTGTAAATATATGATAGTGTAAGGCATTTACAAGTTGTTGCATTCCTCATCTGAGATTGCGAGAAAAGTTATGTATGTATGCAATTATGTGCGGGAGGATTGGGTATTGAATGTAACATGCATCAATTAAAACTATTATTGACATTTTAATTTCTCCCATTGCTAACACTTTTTGTGACTTTTTGTTCACGGCATGTCTAAAATTAACCTCAACATAAACTTCGTCTCTCCAGACATAACTAAGGCTCTAGATTTAGATTCATTATGAGTTCAAATGCAGACATTTCTGTTCTGTTATGAATATTTACACCACAAACTGACTGGATGTAGCCTGTGGCGTTAACGGTGGTGTGTTAATGAGTTGAAACTAGACGGATATTACTTGATAAAACGGCCAACAGCTCCGGGGTGGGTCGTGTGATAGTATGTGTGTCTCCATCTCCTGAAGCAGTGAAATATGAACTTGCTGTAAACGAAGATATTATTTGCATGTGTGGTATAACGACAGGTCCTGATATAAGCTTAATAGTTAAACCCTTTCGCCTATTTTTATTCATGAGCGCACCACCAAGCACAGATATAAGCCCTTACAGTGCTCAAAGAGCTGGTTGAAATTGACTGATGACAGTCTGAAGTCGTTTTTATATCGCAACAACCCGACCGACGAGACGACACAAACATTTTACTGTGCACTGGCTGGAAAAACATTGAGTCAGCAGCCAATAGGAGCCGACACCGCGGGGCGGCATCTTCGGCACGAGACTCACAATTGTAGCATGTCTCGTGCCTACATGCTCGTGCCTACATGCACGAGACATGCAGCAACAGTATAGGTCACTAAACCTGAATTAGTCCCGGAGATTAATGATCGTTTTAAATTGAGTTTAATAGATAACCTGTGTGGTTCATTCTCTAACCGAAATTTACACTCGTGTCTGTGTCCACCAGAGGGCGCCTTCCTCTCAAGTTTAGCTAGCTAGCTACAGGTGGGATACTACTGTGACCACAGGTAGGGGCCTATACCTTAGCTAACTTACACAATAAACATTAATTTAAATATTTACTAGTGTTTTGGGTCCTGGCCCTCAATTAAAACACTTAAAATTTTAAAAAATGTAGGTACATTTTTCATAAAACCTAGAGGTCTTGTCTTTCTGACCGTTATTTCTGCCTTAGGTATAGCATATTTTACATTTGACAGGATGAAAGCAAACATTTGAATTGCGAAACGTTGTAACTGTTAGCTGCTTTTTTCTGACCTCTCTGTGTTTTTGTTTTAACGCTTTAAATGTATATTTAGCAGCATGTGAGGAAAGGTGCGACGATTTAAAGGTAAGTTATATTTATGCTGTTGATAAAACATCTTTTAGAAATATCACATATGCTTAGCCTGACTCTGAGGAAGCTTATATTGTGTAAGTCCCAAAATGGTGGCCATTTTGCCTGTTACATGTTTTATTCTATTCAAATGGTCTCATACCGTGTTTTAGGTATTCATTAGTAAGCGCGCTTAATTGGTTGAGTGCAGCTGCAGTAATTTGTAGTTCTTAAATTGTATTACTTGTTTCTTTCAGAGCCACTTTAACATCCGTATGCAGCATTAATGAATCTGTGTTTGACAGTAACGTGTTGTTTGTTTGTGTGTTCACTGCTCAGAGCAGAAGTGAGCAGTGGCCCCTGTGTGTGTGTGTGTCTCCGGCTCTGGGTCCCTCCTCCTCCTCCCCTCTGTCGTCTCTCCGCTCTGCACAGATCTACTGTTGCCGTGCCTGCTCTCAGCTGGTGTTGCGACCACACAGCCAGTGTGCTCTCCGCTTGTTGTTTGGTACTTTTGGTGAACTTTATTTGCCAGTGTGCGGCGCGTTGCGCATCACTGCTCGTGAGGGGATTTTTGGGGAAAACTTGCTGCTGCAAAATGGACTGAAGCAACAACTCAACAAAGTGTGGATACTTAAAGAAAAGGAAGAGTATTTTCTGTAGAGAGCAACCTTTCTGAGGGTTGAATTACCATCATGGAAGAGGACGACGGGCATCATGAGAACGGTATCCACGCCGCCAAGGACTCGGACCGTCAGCAGCGGCTCAGGCTTTGCGTTTTAAATGAAATACTGAACACCGAGAGGGATTATGTTCGGACATTGCTTTTCCTTCAGTCGGTAAGTTTGACATTACCTTTCACGTTGCTCCGCTCTCTCTCATACACGGGCAGAACATTACGCCAAACTCCAGCCATAAATCATTCAATCCAAGCTCGTATTTCTTTCTCGTCAACATACACGTCTGGTGCGTTTTATTAGAAAACTGGTGACATTTTGTAAAGTGACGGGCTGTATTTATAGATTCGGCGCCTATACATTACATTAATTGACGCAGGTTCTAAGAAAAAAAAAATACACTTTAATATTTGGTCGTTGCTATATGAAGGGCTGGGTATGAATTTAAACCACTAGAAATGTGTATTGGGTTTGGTGTGACGTCCTGTACACAAGGCAGCCTCTCTCTTAGTGTCTTAATTTTGTAATCTAGTGTTGCTGTTGCTGTAATCAATGAAAATATTCCAGCAATGTGAGGTCGATTTTTGTTACCATCTCGAGGCATGGGGTTTTCCACATGGGTGTAATTGCCGGGGGCATCATTCACACCTCTCTCTCTCTCTCTCTCTCTCTCCATTGTGTGTTAAAACTCAGGTTCAAAACAATCAAAGGAGAGCTCAATTCACACTGTCCTTGCAAATAAATAGATATACATGAGCATTCAACATCACCACGCCTCCTTTTTTCCCAGACAGATAAGAGATAAGAAACCATTTGAGCACAGCCACTTACTCGCTTATTGTACATCAGCTGCCTTTGATGAATGAACATCCTGGTAATTTTACACGGTCCTTTCAGCCACCAACACAGTGCCGGTATAGATGGCTCCCACCTGCAGGAGACTATTCAATTTGTCACTTCTCCCTGTCATTTTTTTTTTTTTTGTTGTTGTCCTTCCCTCCTCCTCCTCCTCCCCTCATCCTTGCTTTGTCATCTATGGTACTTGCACAGTGCAGGTGGTTTCAAGACTCCAGCTGAGACAAAATCAGTGTGTGGTTAACTCCAAATTGGCTGCATTTAACGTGACACCAATAATGCGACTTAATTATTATGCTTTATTGCTCGCTGTACGGAAATCTCCTCTTTTGTTGAGGCCCCTCCATAACAAGGTCAAAGGTCAGGGTCAGTTAGAAAACATCACCCTGGAGCTGGCAGGGATTCTGACTATCTTCTTACTTGCTTTGCCACCCTGCTGCTTCGAGGTTTGAAAAGGCAGCCGTTGATTGTTATCATTTTTACGCGTTGATGGAAGGCTGTTACTCATGACAACGATGATTCTGTACACTTTTCAATTTCAACATCTGGCACACATTTGTCAAACACGGTCATGGTTCCCTCTTTGTCTTGAGCTGTCACATGTTTAGGAACTTCCTCAAAGTTCTTGAAATAAGTCTGTTCATCTGTGCAGACGCTTCACAGTAGACTGGTGTCACAAAGATACCTAATGATTGTACAGACTTCAACTCAGTCATGCATAACTTTCTCAAAATTTTACCCACTTAAAGTAGCTTCAAGATAATGTATGCAGCCGGAGCCTGAACGAGATCATTCTGAATGGATTTAATTTCTACACTTCTGGTTAAAAAAAGCATCTTTTTGGGAGGACAGCCTCTGTGGTTCTGTTGTCTTTCTCAGTTTGACAAGAGGCAGCCACGGCTTATCTTCTGCTACAAGACAGTCCAGGCAGCAGAGGGACCATGCTTTGACCTCCCCCCTCAAACCCAGTTCCAGCACAATGATAAAGACAAAGCCCCAATTATTTATCAGAGAAGTCTGGGAGCTTTTTTTTCTCCCTGCGAACATCTGAAAGCTGTCAGTGCTGGTGCCCTCCACCATGCTCCTCCCCGTCATCACATCAATTGGCATGTCTTGATTTAAGCCATACGGCGTATAGCCAGAGGGGAGTGATACCGTCAGGGCTGAAAGGAATTCTCTGTCTGTGTTTGTCACTTATGTCTTTGCATTGAATGCCTCTTATACAGCCACAGCTGCAGTCTAATGGAGTGTCAAGATTTAGTATGATATGTGATTTTTGTTGGGATTCATGTTAAACTGTGGATTATTTAACTCATACAAATGTGCAGTTTGATAATAAATGCTGCTCTCTGGTACTCAAAACAATGAATCACCCTCTTTAGAATAAGAAAGTGTCATGTCATGTTTCTATAAGCTGGAATAGATGCATATAATTGCCCTCATTACTATCTACATCATCTTCACATATGGCACATACTGTGTAAACAAGCCTTGGTGCCAAAGCATGCTGTTCTGTATTAATGTACCCTATATGTGGCAGTATATGTTGTGCATAGCACTACCGAATCTCCATATGGATGACTTTGAGACCTTGGAGCTCAATAGCTTAGATTGCTAAAGGACTACATGGACACCCCACCACCAACAGCAATCTCTGTAAATCCCTCCCTAGCTCGCTGTCCAGGGTCCGGCCGAGCCTGCTCCCCTTCCCTCTGTAGGAGCAGAGGCTTTGTCACCATGCAGCTCACTGTGGTGTTGATAAGGGAAGTCTGGCTGTGGGAGCTCAGAACATATGGTTTCAGTAAAGATACAGAGTGTTTCAGGGTAGGGGGTGGGGGTTTGGGTGGGGATGTGTGTGTGTGTGTGTGTGTGTGTGTGTGTGAGAAGAGGCTAAAGCAGTGATGGAGAATGAGTAAGTGGTAATAGATTGGAATCGCATTGTAAGCAATTATTTGTGATGTGGTTATTTTTGCGATTTGTGATAAGTGCTGTTTTTCATGTTGTTGAGTGTCTGTATTTTCTCAGCCTGCCTCATGTAGTTCACTTACACAGTTCCTATATTTCCCAGAGTGCCCTTTGACAGCAGAGAAGTAACGTAGGAGCTAGACAGTGAGAGGTTTTTTCCCCAGTGAGGAGAAGTGAACCACACCTACAGCATGTCTGAAAACACAACATGGTTTGAGGTTGCAATGCTTTCTAGTCTCCCGATGCCACAGTCCTGTCCTGTAAGCTGATCTGTGCAGACTAGGAAGTTTTGATTCTGTGGAACTGACACCTCAACGAGTTTTAATGTTTAGACCCTGAATCATTTCCTGCTGTCAAACTCCATTGTAGCAACACCGGAGATATCTGGACGTGACATTTTACCATTGAAAAAAAAATCATACCATATTGATTTTTTTAAGGAGACCTCCTCACCTTAGTCCTTATCTGTAGGGCCCTGATGGTTTTGTTTCCCTCAGTCACATTGGGGTTTTCCCCCATGTGCATAGTAGAAATTGAACAGTATTCAGTTGAATGGCAGCTCATTATTGACCGCCCACATCTCTCTCCATTGCCTTATCACTGATTTATTTTCCACCTCCCTTTGTGCTCTCCTACCACCTCCTGGATCTTTAGCCCCTGTGCAACATCGCTCCTCAATCGCAATGATTGCAATGACACACAAAAGAGATGGTTATCCGGCTTTGGCATCTCAGCCATGCTGCATGTCACTCATCCCCTGGCAATTACCAGTGCCAACAAGCTCATCCAATGCGCTGAAGGGAAGCATGTAGGGATGGTAGGAGGAGAAAGAGGTGAGAAGGGGGTTGGGGGTGTGAAAAGAGGGATTAGAGGATTCATTTTGCTCAGTGTTATGATCACAAATCTCTAAATCTATTGCCTCTTGAAGGTAGAGTGGAAGCAGGCTCATTTAGTCAAGCTGATTCCCTTTCAGTTCCAAGTTTATCGTGATAACCACTCTCTCCAAGCTTTTGTTGCAACACATTCCCTTGTTTGTGTCTGAATTGATCATTTCGTAGTGCCATAGATTAGTGGAGATTTTCTCCAGGCCAGCGCTTTGTTGATTTAAGCCAGGCAACTGGATTTTCCCCATCATGATCCACCAAAATGTAGGCTATCTATGACAGCAATACGGTCAGCGGCGTCATACCCGGTATATTGAGGGATTTTCCTTCAAAACCATAAAAATGGGGTTTTCCGTTTTGAAGCTGCTGTTTATTTTGTTTGTTTTCAACCACACTGACCCACGTTTTAGTGAATCTATCCAGTAAAGACAACCAATGGAATCGTGTGGCCAATAAGGTAGTCAGCTTTCCACCTTCCCTCTTCATTCTGAGAAGTGCGAGAGACAGAGTTGGGTGACCAGGAAGGTCTCATAAGGGCTGCAGGATAATAGGAAACATCTGGAAATTGTGCCCTCCGTGACCCTTGCTTTGGCCCACACACAAGTGAGATTACATATGTCTAAAACTGTTGATGTGTTTGTGCAGATAAATGGCATTGTGTTATGTTGTGACTGCACGTACACTATATAACACCTATTATAGCACATTTTTTCACACATCTTTCTGTTCTTTTGCTGCTGTTGCTGACTTTTCTAAACGTCCACCTGTAGTTACTGTTGTCAAGGCTTGCTGAGCAAACAGGATGAGCCGTGTACATGCATACAAACACATTATCCGACCGGTGCCCAGGAAGACAGACATGCAGGAAGTCAGCCTTGAGCTTCCTCTCCAAACTTGAGCCTGTGTATTTCTTTCTTTCTCTCCCTCCGCTCCACCTCTCCAGCCCTCCCCACTTGGTGGGAAAGACCAGCATGAAGTTTCTCTGGGCTAAGGGGGTATAAATAGCTTCAGATTCTGACTCTCATCTTGGCCACAATGCTAGTGGTTTCATTTCACTGCAACCTCAGCCCCACTGAAGTCATACAAACATGGGCACACATCACATATATATATATATATTTATATATATATATATATATAGAGCAAGAGCGAAGGGGAGAAAACAGCCTGTGGAGTACTCACAGCAGGTAGAACAGTTACTATAGCAGGCTGCTGGGGTTTTATTATTACTGGTCTGTAAACTCTCTGAGGCTTAGTAAGACTTGAGAGATGACATCCAGAGTCTCATCATGTAGCTTGTAACCCCCAGATTAATAAAACCTTCAAATGCTGGAGGTGGTATCCAGTTGAGGCAGAGATGCTGGCGTTCGACAGAGGCAACAGAGAGAGAACTGTTTGGTTTTGTAGGCCCTCTGTTTCCAAAGCAGTGCCGGCTGTCAGAGATGTTTGCACACTAAGACCCATAGTATTACCATAACCTGAGGTCAATGTATAAATCACTGACCTGCCTTTGATAGATACATATGCATTACTGTTTTGACTTGCCACCGTGCATCCTTTCATCTCTGGACAGTTGGTACGTTGCAGGACAGATACAGTGCCAGACTAACTGATTACAACCCGATGTGTCCTATAAATGGCCTTAAATGTCAGTTTCCTACTTAATCTGAGTGTTTTTTTTAGTCATGTGTGTTGATAAACCATTTCTTTGAAGCATAAGACTGCACAGGAATTTTAAGAATGCAAGTTAACAAGTCTAAACCACTGTAACACCCGGAGGCACGATGTCAAAAAAATGTCCCCCACCTCCCCTCCCTCCCTCTGCAAGACATGTTTGCGAATTCTTACAGCTGTGAATGAGCACAGGAGAGAAGCCGCATAACACGTCACATCAGTATAGAAGGAAGTCTTTTGTGGCTTTGCCATCTTTTTTGGCTGAAATAGGTGTTTAATTGATTAAATGTTTCTCTCTGAGTGGTTCTCTGTTAGCGGTTATGCAGTCAAAGAAAATGTATTCAGGAGTGCGTGCTGTGGAATCTGAGGTGTACATGTGTGGATGTAAGAAAGGCACGAACCAGAAGTCATTAGTATTATATCTGCTTACTGATTTCGCTGTGTCAAATATCACACCATGCAATGTCAAAAATGCAGACCACAGAGACTTTTGAGATGCACTGTTTGGTTAACAGGGACATTTTTGATGACTGGAGCAAACACCAAATAAGACTGTGTATGTGAAAAGTGACTCTGTGAAGAGCTTTTCAACAGGCTGTTATACGATACAGTGGGTGACCTGGCCCAAATTGTAAAAGCGCAGCAACATGAGATCTCTAATGTCCCCTTGGAGATCATGACCCGGACAAAGTTGGTACAAGTACTTTCTCAGGGTGGATGCTGGGTGAAGTAACCATGCCACATGTTTTTGTGAACGAGCTCGAAGGGTGAATGATAAGGATGGATGGATACCTGCAGAATGACTCGGCATAGACTCTCCCCTGGGAGTTTTCTATTTGGTTTCCAAACCATGGCAGCAGGCTTACAATGTTTGTTTGCTTTCTCAAATACAACCAGATGTGTGGTTTCTTTCAGGGTCAGGGGTCATTTGTCTTCTAGAATAATGCTGAACAACAAAACAACTAGAGAGGAACTTTTCACAAAGCTTCCTAATTGTAGAGAATATGACAAAGATGTTTGATAAAGCTTGGCTTAGATTACAGGACTGTTTATATAATGCCAAAGTCAGAGTAAATGCCTGGCCTGTATGCTATCCAGCCAGGTCACAATGGGACAAAGGAGTGTCACAGACACACATCACACACTACCCAACACACTCGTACGTACTGTAGGTCCTTGTCTCTTGTGCCATGGTACAGAGGCAGCTCCACAAATATATTTTGACATAACTTTGTCCATCACTTTGATGTGCAGGCCCAGGTCTATTTGTAACGTCAGCTGAGCATTTCCACTTCCTCCCTGTTGGTATGAAAACTGAATGAAAAGTGTGTCTGATGATGCCTTGTTCAGAGTAAGAATGGCAACAGAGCGCAGTATGTGTGACAGCCTGAGCGAGTGGTGGAACAATGTAAAGGATCATCTTAAGTGAACAGAAACACTGCTGCTTTAACTTTCCTAGCAAATTACCATAACTACCAATGTAGAACATTCAAAGAGTTGGAAACAAGGGCAGCTTGTACTGAAATCAGGTCATGGTTGTCACTTTGTTAAACTTTATCTCTAAGATAAACAGTTTCACTTAACCAATTAGTCTAGATTCTTTTCTATTTATGTTATTTAACCCCACGAGTTAAAGAGGCTGTTGACTGTGTTGTTATAACTGTTCTCGACAGCTGCTGACAAATTCTTGGGCCTGGTTGCTGAAGGGCTTTTATTTTGGCATTTGTTCAGTGTGATGACATTTTTGCCAACTAACATGGCATGATTAAAGGCTTGAGTCATACATGCTTGAACTGTTACTGTGATGATTTTGTTCTCACATGCTGAACCTTTTAGGAAATGTTATTTGACATGATGAATTACCCCCAGTCAGTTTGTAGAGGATTTTTGCCTACAGGTGTGATTTACAAGATACTTTACACGATACACATTTGACAGAAAAAACAAAACAAAACATGTGAGTGAATGGAGATGTTGTTTTATTAAAGGGAATTTTACCAGAACTGTTGTCTGCTTTCATCATCAGATTACATGTGACTCAGTTTCACAATTTGATTTCCACACCCTGTTATCTTTCAGTTGTACTTTTGCTTGCACTGAGATGGAATATTATGAATCAAAACGATCCTTGAAACATCACTTTCAAAAGTGGAAACTAACACGAGTGTTCATCGCATTAGCTGCGGCCAAAATGAGAAGTTGAGATAGAATGTAGGTCAGTTGCGTCAGTGTTTTCGGAGCTAGAATAAGACTTTTTTAGATGGAAAGGGCTTTAACTAGCTGCGGTCTGTCTTTGTCCATTAAATACTGTTCTCTATCAGGTTGGTAAATACTGTTTGAGACACAACCAGTGGGTGTTTTCTATGATCTTCCCCCCTGCTTTGCCAAATGACCATTATTGTGCACTGTGGGACACTAATTTGGTTTGTTACCAGCATTCTCTCTGTCTGTGCCCATGATGCTGTTTATGTCTGCCCAGCTGAATGCCAGGTATAGCATTTCTTAGTTTTGTTCTGCTTAGTGAAGTCCCATATATGAAAGCAAACACACATTTTGTTCTGAAACACACACATCTCCAGGTATTATGGAAAATGTAGGAAACTGTAAGCTGAATGTAGCTTAAATGATCAACTGTGCTATATCTTTTTCTGTAGCCAGTTGAAAGCTTTACGGCTCTCTGATGGCTCACTCAACACCATGCTCACCACACTCTGATCCAGTCTGTGATCCCGACGTCTGTCAGCACCGAAAAACTTGTGTCCAAACGTCCAGATGGCCTCTGCAATCTGGTCCATGATGTTATCTCCTGATCGCCACATGTCACCCCTCGACAGGAAAGCCACTTAGAAAAAGGGCTCACTGACAAACCTGTGAGTGTCAGGACTGGTGGAGATGAAATTAGGTGATTATTTAGCCAAGATGAAAACTGAACATTCCCTGTGAAGAGAATATGTTATCTCAGCATGCCAAATATGAAGACCATTTTAACACATTTACAGATTGCAGCAGATGTGCTAGTGCTGGCTGTTAACATTCACTGTACAAATGAGGAAACAAGCTTAAAGCCTTGTCTTCCAGCACGCTATTATGCATCACATGCTATTTCCATTTCCATTATCACAAGGGGCGTATGTGAGATGTGAGTGTTGTGTGCTTTGCTGTCTTTTGGTCCTATAGACGTGCAATGGGTGACAGAGTTGAGCGTGAGTCTATAATTGCCTGCTAGAAGCTGCCTCACAACCTGAAAAGCAGGAAATAGCATCAAGAATATTTATAACACATTAGTTACATGCAGTAAGTGGAAAGATTTGTTAAATGAGATGGTGAAAATGGCCCTCTTCAGTTTTGCATGTTTAATGCCAACTTGGCCAATAAAATATAATGCTGAGATTGAAATATTTGCAGCAGGGAAAGCTTTTGAAAGCAGAATTTTGATGGGCTGAAAAGACTTTGTGGTGATTTTGATGTGTTAATCAAAATTTGTATTTCACATTCACCATGTGCATTCATTAATGCAACAGAGCTGATGATGGCTTGATGAGTAGGCAGTCTTAAACAGGGAGTCTCTGGTCCAGTACTGTCTGCCTCAGTGGGTGAGACACTGTCTCATCCCCCTGTAGTGTTTGGTTTCCGCCCATGTGAGCAACTCAAAGAGCCCCGAAGTTTAAAGTCCTTCAAAGCGGAAGTGAGTGAAAGTGGGAGAGGAAAAAAAAACTGGACAAGACTCAAAGAAGACTTTGTGTTTTGGTGATTGGCTCTGCCAAAAAGGGTTTCTCTTGGAAGACAGCGAGGGACTGGTTGGAGGGTGAAGGGGAGCTGAGGGTGTTTTTGGAGGGATGGGGAGAGATGTGAATTACGGCTTCAGAGAGAAAGAAGTCTGCTAAGGTTTGCCGGGGTCCCTCATTGTGGCAACGCCACGGGCCTTTCTCTGGCTCTGCTGCACTCAGGCCACAAAGAGGGGATTTCTTCATTTATTTATTCAATTTCATGCCATGTCGACCCCAAAATGGCCCCATTCCCTCTCCAGAACTGCCCTGTCCGCCTTTGTGGTGTCCACCCCAATCCTCTCCCTAAAAAGAGGGACCCTTAATGGACACATTGTTTTTAGCTTGTTGTTGTTTTCTCTTGGATAAGGAGGGGTAGAGTTTGAGTCTGGTGACCTGAGAACTCGCAAAGAAAAGTCCTGAATCTGTGAATCTGTGATTCTGTTTAAGGGTTGTTTCAGTAGGTGTGGGAACTGCAGCGAATTGAAAAGGGGCTCTCAGGGCCTGCTGGAAAAACCTTGACAAGTGTTCGAGCTTGTGCTTGATATACGGGGTCTCTTGTGAGATATGTGAATTGAGTGAGATGGCCCAGCATTGTTACTGAATGCTGATGTAGCCATGGGCAATCAGGAAAATGGCCCAGTTTTGTCCTCCATTAACCACAACAGCCATCTTCTGTCTCGTTATGGAGGGAAGACGACTCCCAAAGAAGAGTTGTTACTTATAAGGCTGCTCTACAAACTTGTTCCATCAAAGAAATGGTCAAGATTTCACATGTGAGTACCCTTTACACCATCTTGCTATTTAATTGTTAATAGGAGGACGTAGATACACCATCAAGTCATTGTCACATCTTCACAGCACCGCAGCTTTTAAAATGTCAGTCAAGGTACCATGTGACCATGTTCTCACAGATATTCACCTTCTCATTAATCCCTGTTTAATATCCAACCTTTACTGGAGGTAAACATTCATATTAAAAGGATGCGTGGGATCCAACTCTGAGTGACCCTTGAGGCAACATCTCCTGTAATCAGTGTGATGATGCATCGGACTGTAAGCCTGACCTACGCCCATGTCTCAACTTGACCTAATTTGACAATTATGGTATTTTCTAACTTCTCTCCATTTATTTCCCTGCTTGTCTTCAAGAATAGAATTTCTTGTGTTAAGAAATGATATGTAATTGTTAAGTTTTTTACTCTTGTTAAGAATGTACTTAACATTACGCTTGTTTTTCAGTCAGCTTGATGAACTTTGTGGTTTGAAGGTTTTCATATATATATATATATATATATATATATATATATATATATATATATATATATATATATATATATATATATATATATATATATAAATTTAAGTAGCCTCTATACTAGCCAATTAAAAGGGTTTGAGACTGAAGTGAAGACCTTGACTCAGTGAAGCGCAGCTATTGTTGGGTCTTGTTACGTAGTTGGCTTAGCTGCAGGTAGAAAGCTGTGCTCAGAGGCAGACAAGGCAGACGTGAAGGCAGCAGGCCTCTTGCTCACTGTCCAGTGGAGCGGACACTGAACCCACACCAGCATATGGTCCCTCTGTATCTTCACACCTTACTGTCTGGCCCCTCTTCGCTCTGATAAACCTCAACATTTAGCAAATCCCCCCAACCCACATCTGACCCTTTGGCTGTTGGTCATATGAGATGATGTCCGATGCCTCATATGACATGAGACCAGTTATTGGTGTTAAACAGTGATCCTACTGTCAGGGGTGGCAGGTGATGATGGATATTAGACATGGCATGTTTTTCTGAGCCTGCCAAGTACAATGATGGGTGACAGTTGCTTTGCATTTCTGTTTGTTCCTTTCAATCCATAGCAATAAATAGCGTGATCTTCCACTAGTCATTTTGTAATCCTTGGTGCCTTTAAACATAGAAACCATCGTCTCATTACAGTGCGGCTGTTTTGACACAAATTTAAGGGTAAAGTGTACACAATTTAAATCCTGTGTATCAAGTCTATAGAGCACAATGTGATTTATTTGTTTGTTACAGTCTAGCACAAAACTGTCAAACTTTACTTAGATCACAGTTGAATAAGCGGGCAGTCAAACACGCCATATACTTCCTTTGCACAAAAGCCACACTTCACGTCCAGAAATGACATCTGCTGCTTTTGTGTTGAGAGGCACTGCTTCAGTCTGCAGACTGTTTATTTTCCTTCCCCACTGAGTTGAACCTCTGCCTATCTGCTTGAAAAGAAAAAAAGAATTCTTGTCAATGATTCGGGTGTCTAAAAAGAGTGTTGGCCTTTGTTCAGTGTGATTGCTCTGTTTTCACTTCCTGTTTGCACACACCAAACAGAGGCGTGCATGCGTACTTCTTCTGTTGCAGTCTGGGGTTTTTTAACTTGTCTTCAACTTTTCTTGCACATAAACTATTGCAATAAAGTGGGCAGTGAAAGAGCTTCTTGGGATCCCCTAACCTTGCGCCAACCTGCTGCTCCGTCAGCAAGTGGCATGTTTCATAGCTTTTATGTAAGTTGATGAAAGGACCAAGTTACACACTCTGTACGACCCTGGCTAGTTTTTTTTCAGACGTTTGGAAGGGAGAGTGATGTGACGGGCAACATGCGTTTAAGATGTAAATTAGGCACTGTTGTAGAGTGACAAATAAATTAACTTGTACCATGTATGGTGATACTTTTGTAACATCAAAGATTCCAATCATGTCCTAAGCAGCATTTTTATTTTTTTGTCTGAGACAAGGCACATAAAAATGCAGGCTTTCACCAGGCGAGGGTTAGGGTTGTGCTGTTCACACCATTCACACCACAGAGGTAAAGCAATGATTGTTCTTAAAACGGTTGGCTTTTACATTTGCTGTGGACCTCAGAGCGCTTTTCTGAACTACACCTATGGTTTCACGCTCAAGTAAACTTATTGAACACTTAGGCCAAACGGTTTCTGGTCTGGACAAACCTCAGAGGAAGGGGTGTGGGGTTGTGAAAATGCTAATTAAAAGCTAGTATGCTCTACAAAGCATGCAGGTTTGTTTCTGGGAACTTAGGGTCATGTAGGTTTGCCCTTTATAGTTTAAATCAGATCAGTCAGCCATATTAAATGTCCCTTTTTCATGGTATAAAAGAAAAGCTTAAGACCATAATCTGTTCGGCTTCTGGACTAAATAACTAGCTGTAACTTTCGTCTAGACCATTTACATACAAGTTACACACTGTCAGGTCCCTGCACTTAACAAGAAGGGTGAGTAAGGAGGAAATTATTTAGAACAATTACTGAGCAACAGAAAGAACTTGAGAAAAATCAAGACATTGTTTTCAGTGCTGCAATTCCTACAAACTGCAGCATAGATTATTAAAGGCCTGACTGCCAAGAGGAGGAGTGATAGAAAGCAAGTGGTTTTGTTCAATGAGAAAAATAAACATGTCAAAATGTGAAAATGTTATTGGTAACAAGAAGATTGCAAAAGTTAAAACATTCTGTCTGCTGAAACCAAGGCCAATCATCATGATTTATAATTAAAATCGTTAAATAAAAGCGTTTTTTACATTTTGTTATATTTCTTCTTTTTGAGAATATAAATTTGAGTGTTTTCAGTATGGCTTTACTTACCTCCTTTGTGGTAGACTTTCCTGGCTTTACCATGCTGAAATATTAGTGGTATCATTCTGCATTAGTGTTGTATTTGGCAGCTACTTTGTGGTCTATCGAGAAGCTTCATGGTTTTGTTTCTAGTCTCCTGTGGGATTGCATCATGAGCAGTTTTCCCTAACAGCCCCATCGCCCCTGTGGCAAGAGACCATCATGAGCAATATCTCAGTTGTGCTCTGTGCAGCAGCTGAGCCCCCTCCGTGGAGCCACTCTGACTCATTGTTACGTGTCCAAGGGTATCAAAAAACGAATTTGTGTCCCATCTGACCAACTATTATTAACACATAGATTGATGTCATCACTATTTTTAGGTATCAGAGAGTAACTAAGCATCTAATACACACAGTCTGCTGTGAACTGCTTTGGGCAATCTATGCAGGAAAGGCCAGAGTGTACAAACATAGCTACAATCTATATTTTCTTTAGGCAGTGAGCTTTCAAAACATAAACATCTCCTAGTTCATTTTTATCAAATCAAAGCCATTGTATGTCAAGAGCTTAGCGTGTGGCTAAATCATCTCAGACAATAACATTCAAATCTGCCCACTGTAACCAACATAGACAGATAATGTTATCGTCATTCATGCAAATGTTATCCATCAGTGTCTAATCCTACACATGACACGATTATGCACCCTGGGCTCAGTGATGACGATGTTCTGATGTCAGAAAAGAGGCAGAAAGGTCACCTGAGATGGAGATATGAAAGTAAATAAGGACCGTCAGCCGCATCCTGCTGCCACTCAGCATGTTGATTAAGAAGTAATGAGCTCAGCGGTCCAGTGTCCAGTGGGTAGAGTAGAGTTACAGTGTTTGTCATGACTACTGTGTTTGTTTTTCATGATTGATTTTTTCCCAATAACAACTGGCTTAGCTACGTACTCTGGCGAGGATGGCTTTTCAATATTCATCTCGTACCTTAATGTCACTGTGTGTGTGTGTGTGTTTGTGCAATGCTCTGAGGTATTGTCCTCTCCATGCTAATGATGCATGAGTATGCTGAGGGTTATCTGAGGGTGCAGTCACATCTGCTTCTTTTGTGTTATCCAGTCCAGAGTGTGAATTATCGACTTTTATTTTTGCATATCGTTAAAACAGCAAAAATCTCAAAGTCAGCCTGGACATAACAAAAGTCACATGGAGCTACATTTAGCCTCAGAGTATCCAGTCATCTTCCCAAGTTACAGATTTTGGATGTGGAGCAAATCAAAACAAATCATATTCCAGCCTGTCTAACTTACTGCTGACTGACTTGTGTGTTCTCTGAGCAGGAAGTCACTTTGACTGCAGTTTGCCAATTATGGTTCTTGGTTTTCCAAGCACAATGAACTGCTGTCCATCAGATGTTAACATTCTTCCAATTATACCCATAGTACCTTCTTTTGAGGCCATTTCCTGTTGTTGATTCTGATCACGCTCTCATAATATTACAGTCCAGACTGTAAAAACCCTGAGTATGGATAAACCCAGACACGCTCGGTATGCATGCCCAGCTTATGGTCTGCTTTGTTGTCCACTCTGGTCTGCTCTGGTCAAGCCAGTGTCTCAGGCATGATGGTGGACAGAGAAAGCTTCCAATTTTCTCTCCAAATAAACCTGTGCTTTGTGATGGAACAATGAAGACAGCCAACACAACCCTGGGTGAGAATGGCCATGCTGGAGCGAGGACCCTGACTGAAAGGATCTCTTTGTTACTCCTTCCCTCCATCCTCCCTGCTGATCCTCCTCATCACCACATCTGTGTGGCACATTTTGTTTAAGGAGTGAATCCTTCCTAGATGCTAGCTGTCAAAGATGACTCCAAAGTCTGGGTACTTTAGTTTGATCTCATCATTTGTACCACCGTTGTCCCTTTTATCTTTTTTGTTTTCATCTGTTGCCCCCTTTGGTGTCTCCTGCACCCACCCCACCCTCACTTTGCTCTCCACCATCTGAAAGTGACTGAGGAAAAGCCTTGTTTCCTGCCTCTTCTTGTCTTCTCTGCCAGAGAGCAATCTCTCACATGAGTGACTCCTCCAGTGTGGACACGGTACAAGTTGCCATATGGGAGATTTAATTAGTGTACGCCTCAAGCACAATCAGCTCCCTCCCAAAACCAGTCAAGAACACGACGACTACTGCTTCCCTTTAATACTGGTCTTAATTAGCGAGGTCGCAGCTCACTGCTAAGGACCTTTCTTTCTATTTTGGAAACAACCTACGCAAAAGCTTGTAAAGAGGGGAAAAAAAACTGGAGACAATCCTCCCAAAGTGTTCGGTCTCAGAGGAAATGATATGATTGCTGCCTTACTGCCTTGGTTGGCTGGGTTCTATCTTTAGAGTAAATGTGTGATTACAAGTGTCAGTCTTTCATTATAGGCAAGTGACTTACTGTAAGTAATACATGTAGTAGGGTGATGTTATGTGTGACTGTATAGAGCATGCAATGGTTTCCTATAAAAGGTTGGTTCACCCAAATTAAAAGATTTTCTTACTTACATCAAATGATATCTAACCATGCAAACCTTTTGGGTTGCTATTTATTTTCCAATTAAATGTTTTGGACTGAATACTTTTGGATTTTTCTGGATTTTTACTTTTTCAATTCTTTGATCTCTGATCTAATAAAAACTTATACTAAGATATTATGTCTACTTTTCATCCTATTCAGCCATGACATACTTAGAAGTTTGGCATTTTTAGCAAATGAATCATATTCTTCTAAGGTAGCTAGATATCGATCATTTTTTAATGATACCCAGAACTACTGAGAACTTTAGAAAGAAACGCTGCTGATTAATTTTTAATGTTCTGAGTTCCAAAACTTAAGCTGTATTTACTTCCATTGTATTGGGTTTGAGGCAGAAAATCTATGACACAGATGAAAACCAAACTGTGAGATAACACTAGAACCACTGGCCTTTTAACATGAACGCCCAGGCAGTATGTGTACAGATCAGTGCTCAATAGTTTCATCTTTGATACTTTTAAGTTGTAGGTTTGAATCAGCTCAGACAAGGGCAGCATCATCTAGTAATACTTAGACTTTCAGAATCACTATACATTTAATCATTGAAGTGTTTTTTTCCCCCCTTTCTACCACCCTTCATCCACGTGGCATGCTATCAATTTTCAGACTTGAGGCGCTGAAATACAGGCAGACACAACAGCAGGAGTCTGCCAGATGAAGGAGGCTACAGGAGTAGAGTTTTATTTGGTGGTTTGGGGATTCATATCTCCTCTATCCTTTCTTTTCAAGACAGCACTGGCGTCTGGAGATTGAGGCAGACAGTCAGACTGAGGCAGGTAAAGCCTGTCAGACACAGGCTGATGGACAGAGAATTGGGGAAGAGAGAATAAAAGAAACTGTTTGCAGATTCACTTCTGCTTTCTTCACCATTCTTCTGACTGGCAGGCTTGTCCACGTACGCACACACATATGGACAAAACTGCACACACAAGCAAAGCTCAGCTTGACATTAGCCTATTATGGTCATCTTCAGCGAAAGTGGTGTGTGTACTTGCTGCAACAATGAAACAGCTATTGCTGATTGCTTACAGCTCAATGCTCAGGTGCATTAGTTTCTATGACAGAAGATCCATACAGTGAGCAGAAAGTGTCAGAAGGTAGTGACAAAAACATGTCATATTGTGGAAAAGTTCTGTGTTACCTAAGGGATATGAAACAACTGACACGTCCGTGTCAAGCACCATGAAAGGCAATTTTCTGTTAAGTATGTCAGTGTACATGTGACTGTCTATGGCTCAAAGGCTTGTGTGTTTATGCTCACGCATAGCGATGTGACAGATCATGTATGTACTGTACGTATCTGTTTCCTCAAAGCAAAAAGCACACATGCACTCATTTTAAAATAATCAGCAGAGGGAACCTAGACTTCCACTTTCAGGCCACTCTTGTGTGCACATGAGATGGTTCAGTATTTCGTTGACTCTCTCTGGATGTTCAAAACTTATTACGTTTATATTCTCATGAAAGTGCTTATTTTTAAAAATCTGTTTTGTTTCTGTTTCCTCTTCAGGCATTTTTGCACAGAATCAGACAAACTGCAGATGACCAACAGTGTCTCTCACCTGATCATGTCAAGGTAGGTTTTATAGCCAGAAGGCCAAGCGTACAGTGAAAGTAAAAGATTTTTGATATTGTTACTCATATTCATTCACACATTTGCTTTCTTTCCCCACATCCCCGTCCATCTGTTGGTCACTTCCTTGCCCTTTTCTATCTCTCTTCCTTCCACCCTGCCTCTTTATCTCTTCCTTCCTCTGTATCCCCTCCCTTTACATCATCCCCCTGTTTATAGATTCTGTTTTCAAATATTGAGGACATCCTGGAGTTGCACAAAGAGGTGTTGTCTGCAGTCGAGACCAGTCTGCAGCCCGAACCCCACCCTCAGCATGCACTGGGACACGTGTTCCTCCAGTTTGTAAGTGCATAACACACACGCAACAACGCACATGAAAACCAGCAGACGGTCACACGCATATATACAAGCATGTGGGAGCGCATGCGTGCATGAATTCCTGCTCCATGCAAAAACACACACACAAACTCTTTTCATGGGCTACCCGTAACCACAGATGCGGGGAAAGCGTGCAAAGCCTGCTGTGAAAATACCCCTTAATTCTCCCTTTCTCACATGAAACACCCCTCCCATCTCTCGGACTCCCCCCTCATACACACACACACACACACACACACACACACACACACACACACACACACACACACACACAGACTACCTCCACCCATTTGCCTTTCCTCTTTTCCCAAAAAGGCTTGCATCCTGTCAGGCACAAGAGACTCTCTCCCCTCCATCTCAGTCTGTGCAAGTTGCTGTCTCTGCCATCTCCTTCTTTTTACCCCTCCATCCCTCCATCCAAAGATTCCTCTCTGCTCTGTGACCCCCCTCCACTGCTCCCCTCCCCTCCCCTCTGTTTGAACTCGTTTGGCCCCAGGGAACAAACAAAGAAGGGTCTGTGTCCGGAGAGGAAGAGATGGTGTGTCACTCAGCGAGGGGACAATGCTTCTGCTGGTAGCACTCAATCCCAAGCTCCTTCTCTCTCTCTCTCTCTCTGTTTGTCTCTCTGT